>JAKGUB010000106.1:12257500-12857500 GCA_026261675.1 Hippocampus mohnikei
ATGCATGGCATCATACAAATGGAAACACACACATATATATATATATATACACACACACACACACACAGTATGATCGACTGGTTTGTGTGTCGGCCTCACAGTGCAAAGGCGCAGTGTTTGATTCCGGCCTTCCTGTGTGGAGTTTTCATGTTCTCCCCGTGCCTGCGTGGGGTTTCTCTGGGTACTCAGGTTTCCTCCCACTTTCCCAAAAACATGCATGGCAGTTTAATGGAACACTCTACATTGTCCCTAGGTGTGAATGTGATTGGCTGGCAACCTGTTCAGAGTGTGGCCCGCCTACACCCCGAAGACAGCTGGGATAGGCCCCAGCACACACCGTGACCCTCGTGAGGATAGTGGATCAGAGAATGGATGGATGGAAAGATAGTTTACGATTTTTTTTTCAAGGGCGGACACCACAGTATGCTATTGCAGCACAGGTGGACATGGCCCACAGAGCGCTTGAAGACTGCTTAAAAATAATGTACGAGTGTCTCAAACAAAAGTGGCCCCATCACACAAGCTATGAGTCCATCATTCTCCTGCGCAAGTTTTAATAAACAAATGCTTTAATATGATAATAGGTCAGATTGGAACTCTTAATTTAAAGTATGTTTCCGGTGAAAGAAAGTGGGTCAGTGGAATTTACAGAATACATGCACGTCATGGCGCATGGTCAGGGTGGTACCACCTCGGCCTTAATTTGAGCCAGGACAAACTCTGAATATAATGACACTGTGCAAAGGAGCTCGCATGACATGTAGAACTGAACGGCGTGTGAATTATAAAGATAAAAATGTGTCTATCATCAAAAGTGAAGCATCTCACAAGTAAATGGTGAATAAACTCTAATGTAACTCACCAGCTAACATTAGCGCACAGCTAGCATTCTACAGGCTAAATCAGGGGGCAACTTGTGGACACCCATTCGGACGCCTGTAAATGTATTGTTTTCAAAAATGAAACTCTCTAATGAAAGAAAATTCAAAGTTCAAGTTGATATTAACACTGGTTAAAAATAAACCAATGAGAAATTCAGTGTACTCATTTTTTTTTAAACACACTAAAGCAAGATATGCGAAACTGCAATGTTTAGGCGTAGAAAAATAAGTAGTGTGTTTCCGGTAACATGAAATTTCAGCATAGGGTCGGTAGGTCGGACAAAGTTTTTTTTAAATATCTTTTTTTCTCCCTCCCTCCCCCATCAAAAACGTAAACAAAATAACCATAAAACAAGGAGACATTGAAACCAGTGCCGGATGCTCGTCTATCAAAGAGGGAAGCTCAATTTTGGTCGACATCATAAAATGTGTCTGTTTATTTATGCGTGAATTCTACTCTAGCTCCGTTCCTTTTCAAGAAAATGATCTGTGACCCTGTCATACCAACAAGGCGTCTTTTCCCGGGACTTAATTAGTGTCCTACAACTATACGAACTACAATAAAACCCACCAGAAATAAAAGATTAATTTGTCGCTGGTTGTTTGTTTACAACAAAGAGTGTCACTAAAATGATTGGGAGAAGTCTCCAGCTCAACTCAGAACAGAATGCGAGTTGAAAAATTGCTCAGACAGATCATCCAATCTGATGCAGAGAAGCCTGGCGTCCGGTACCCTCCCACTGCCATCCACTCCCAGAGACGACGAGCCTCCGTGGGCGGGACAAAAACCAGCTTGTATCCAATGACTCGTCTCTGTTCAACGCATTGGGACAACCTACCCTGAACTCACTACCGTTTAAAGCACAGCGAAGCTGCGGGATGAATGAGAAGGGAGTCGCGTCGTAACCAGTAAGAAGAAGCTCATTCGGAACAAAAGTTGAGCACGTTGTAGCGCATATTTCGTCAATGACATGTACACACAATGAAATTTGCATTCATATATTTGATCACTTATTTTTTGACATTTTAGGGGAAGCCGAGCTTCCCTTGCAGTCCGAGAGCAATCGCCACTGATTGAAACCCCCGCTCGGCAGCGAGAGAGTTGGGTACCCAGCGGCTGGGTGTTACAGCCATCTCGTTACCTCTGCGTCCCACGTCCTAGACCGCCCGTGGTGTTCGTCAAATAGTTCGTTGAATCTTTTCGATACAGCAGTGGATGCTATTTTCTTAATATTATGGTGCGAGCATGCGACTGCAACACACAAAACATGGTTTAAACTGTTGTCGGAGATCGTGGCCGCCGCCATGATTCAATGTTGTTGACAGACGACAGGGCAAACGACGCAACGTGAATATCGCGAGAATTTGCACCGATGTAAGCGCTCTAAATGTATCTTTCCTTTTATTATTTATGATTTTGTCCATGGTTTTATTGTTCTTGTTTTTATTGTAAAGCATCCTTGAGTGTTTTGAAAGGTGCATATAAATGAAATATTTTATTATTATTACACAAAAATGTAGAAGGTTTGAAAAAAATGCCGACCGTAAAAGTTTTTTTTCGAGGTAGAAATTCTCGGTCGGTCGGGTTACCGGAAACACACTACTTTTTTCCTACGCCTTATTTTAAGCTATACGGTATAATCATAACAATATTGAAAACAGCCAGATGATGATGACGATGATGATAATAATAATAAAAGAAGCTAACAGTCGATGATTTTTCAAGAAGTGAGAGATGAAAACAAACTTAATTTCCCCGGTCTTGCCACCTAGTGTAGCCAAATGACATGGGTCATATCAAATGTTTATTTACATCTATGCTGTAGGTCACCCATAATTGATGGCTGGAGTTTGTATACCCCTAGTTTTAAACCATGCAAACATTTTTTGTTACCCTTTTGCCTGAAGGAATCAAAATTGAGAATAATTTGGGAAAACGGAATCAAAGTGAGGAATTGTTCAAATTCAAATGACGCCCAAGCCCACACAATACACTTTTATCAAATAAGTTAAATATTTACGGACCAAAAAACAAAACAAAAAAAAAACAACAAAAATTGACACTTTAGTCAACATGCTGGAATGTAACAACCGGCCGAACAAGTCACGACTCAATAGATGAATACACAAATTGAATGATAAAAAATGTTGAACATAACTTCTGACTACGATGGGGTGCAGGGGATTTCTCCCGGTTTGCGCTCCATGCCCCACATCCGAGAAAGTTATCGGTGAAGTAGTTCTTCCGCAAACAAACCAGAGGTGATGAAAACCCAAGCTTATTGGCAGTGCTTCAAAGCACGTGAAACGATTGCTGTTCGTTTACACATACATACAACGTTCACAAGTCTACTCAAACAAAGACATACTTTCACGCAGATTAAAGCAATGCAGCAAAGCCGCTACTCGCTTCAACTTAACCGATATCAACATCTATCGTGGTAGATATCTATAACGTAAAGGTGGCATCTGTAAACCTTACTTACTGACCTGAGAAGAATGAGATTGGGGTAAAACACACACACACACACACACACACACACACACACACACACACACACACACACACACACACACACACACACACACGACATTCTGAATTCAGTTTCAATTGCTAATAAAAGACAATATACATACATACTCATATGTATGTATACTATATCACACAACTTCTTTTCAAAGGGAGTTTAATCAGTGAAAATGAGTGCACTACTCCGAGTGTGTGTGTGTTCGGAGAGCCAGAGTGCGCGCCGCTCCTCGCAATTTCAGAAAACAACCTATGTTCTTAACCAATCAGCGGCCCGCGCGTGAAATGGTTGCATGTGTTACTTGACACACTGGCGTACCACTCGATGTACATTGGCACTCCGTTTTTGGTGCACTCGGAATTTCCGAGCTGCAAATTTGAGCAATACACTGAATTTCCAAATGGTTGGAGTGAAACAGTGCGGGCTAAGAGCCTATTTTCGAATGCGTCGCTTGATGCTGGCGGCTGCAGTTCCAACTGATCAGCACTCTATGGTGCACCCGAATTTCACGATGTGGCAACTGAAAAAAAAAATTAGAGAGTGTACACATACAACCAGCCGAAGTCTCTTCAACTCTACAAGAGCCTCGGCGGTCAACCCCGACAAAAAGTTCCCTTTCTGTTTTAACTGTACTTTTTACTTTTGGTGTTAGATACGATAATCCTGTGGATTTAATCGACATTGGATTACAGAACAAATTGACAGCGTTTTGCCAATTATTTTAAGATACGTGTTTATTAATCATGATTGCAGTAGCAATCAAAATTTATTTTTTCCATAAAAGCAGAGCCCTACTGCCAGTGATTATGCAGTGTGTTCATTTTGGAAAATTCACCATTCAAATATTCATCATATCTGTCCGATAAATATCTTCTACAGTGGTGCCTTGATTTAAAAGTTTAATTTATTTCGTGATCACGTTCATAACTCAAAACAATGTCAAATTTTCTCTCCCCATTGGAACGAATGGAAAAAGCAATCCATTCCAGCAGTTGAAAATACGCCAATAATTTTTTGGGTATCACATTTAAAAAACATCACTCCCCGGTCCTGTAATTAATGAAAACATATGGTAGTAACAATTAAATAGAATGTCAAGAATCAAACAGTTTGTGCTTGACGATCTAATACTTTGGTGCTCATTGGTATTGTGCTTCTTGTGTGTGCGTGCGCGTCTCGGCCACCAGGGAGCCGTATACCACAGACATTAATGATAGTTTCAAAACTAAGTACAGTGGTCAGAGTTTTTCTTTGCAGAAGATAAATACACATGTGAGTATTGTAATATGTCTGTGTTGCTGCACCGTTTGTGTTCAATTATACATTGGGTTGTAACTACTGCACCATTGATGCTACCATGCTACTTTCGTTCCTCTGTCGATGGCATTTTGCATTGTGTGTTAGCATGTGGACTTTTGAAAGTGATGTGGCTTTGTTAAATATACAACACGTAATTCTCGTTTTATGTTTAAACCTCAACTGGAAAGGATAGTAAAGCACTTACATCTCCTCCGCTTTTTTTTGGGAGAAGAAAAATCTGCTGTTTTCTGCCACCAACTCAAGAAGAAAAAAAAAACATTGGATGAGCTACGGATGATACTTTGAATAAGTTGTGAGATGGATTCTTCAAAAATAAATGCGTCCTCTATTGTTAACCGTGTCCGTGATGTGACACGCGCGTGTGCAATACACGACATCGAGTGAAATGGGGGGCAAGATTAACACTGTGTCTTAATTCACGAACCATTCTTACAAAGATGCTGAAAAGGGCTGGTGTGGCAGAAAAGCAAACTGTGCAATGAGAACGCATCTTGTGCCACAGTGATAGCTTTACCTCAAATGACCCACAGTGGAAGGGATTCACTGGCACAGCAAATGTGGAACCCCAATAAATAAATAACCCGAAGTACCCATCTACTCCATTCTCAGAAAGAAAAACAATTGTTTACCGGATGCTTCTAATCACTGCTCCATTTATTTTTAAATAAAAATAACTAAATGCACATGAATCTCAACATAAGAAGTCCCAGTCATGGGGGAAGTACGTCAATTACAAAAGACAGTGATGCTATGCGGTGTTGAGTCCCAAGGTAGATTTTTTTTAAAGGTAAACCTTCAGACATATTTCATTATTTTGACGTTGTTCACACATGCATTTAGTATTTTAAAAATTGGGGGGAAATAAAAAATAAAACCGCACCATTTGTTCCCCTCAGCTCAATGAATTAAATAATGCTGGAACAGACCAAAACAAGTACGAGAGCAGTTAAGCAAATACTTTCTAAAAGTTCTTTTGACTTAATGTTATGATATTTCTCTTTCCGTGTATAATGGGGACAATGTGACTGCAATCATTTCGACAAGAACACCGAGGAGGGCCTGAACTACTTACACTATCACAGCATTTGTCTGCGAAGGAGGCGGCATGCAAACATGACAGCTTGTATTGTACCTAATTCTAATGGAAGACAGACGGTCAAAATAAGGCGTAAACTTTGTGCTGAGCAGTGCAGAAAGGAGGAAGAGTCACGGCGGTGTATGTGGAGGATGGGGTGAAGGGGGGTTGGGGGGGGACAACACATGTGAGCACGAAGAAGGGGAAGAAGAGAAGACGCACCGAGAATTGAGGGATTGCGGTGGGGGTGGGAGTCCATTTTGCCGGAGGGATCGGGAAAGAAGACAGAGTGATGAGTCACAGAATGTCACACAGTCTGAAATGGCACGACGACGCTCTACAAAGACTGTTGTTAAAAAAAAAAAAAGGCAGAGAACAGGTAGCCAAACTGGAATACTAACGCCACAGTTATAATAGTCGTTTAACTAAAACAATAATCATCATTATTTACATGAAGACACACCCAAAAGTCAAACAAAACTTGGAGGTCAAACAATTATCATGCGAGCATCTTAAGGAGTAACTTTAAAAGTTTCCCCCTCCCCTCCTTTGGTTATTTTCTTTTGCGAACCACTGATGGCAAAGAGAGCGAAATGCAAATAAATAAATAACACCAGAGGGGGAAATTAATCTGATTATGGTACTCATTTTCACAATGCAAGTAGATTTTAGTAACACAGATACCATTCCACACAACACACAATTTTTTTTTAATGGGTCCACAAGCGCCTTCCTGTTACCTGACCATTACGTGTCATCAAAGAGTCTGTAGTTCTACGTTATTGTAGACTTGGAATACAGTGCATTGATGAAAGTGAGAATTGCTCAAATGTCTGTCCCATTTTTAATCTTTATGATGGTGACAGTTTGGCCTTGGAACAGATTAATTCACGTTCCAGGATTCCCACTTGTATGACAGTCAGGAATTCAGATAAAATGTCTGTGCAGTTAATAAAAGTCTACGATGGTGACTGACCCTGGAACAGATTCATCCGCTGCAGATTATATTCAGAGTGTGTGTGTGTGTGTGTGTGTGTGTGTGTGTGTGTGTGGTGGTGGTGGGAGGGGGTATACTGTACGTGCACACGCGCGCACACACTTTTTAAAAATATGCCTTAAATTGATTTGATATTGTATTGTATGAAAATGTTTATAAACCTTGCTTTGTAATAGCCACATTACCCATAACCAACAGCAGAAAGTGATCCATGAGGCTACGGGATTACTACTACATGATGTATTATTATTATTATTATTATTATTATTATGAGCTTTACAAATACTATCAGATGCACAGTCTTGGCAAGATTAGATCCGACCAATCAAAACTAGAAAATGAAAAAGACAAAGTAACGGATTGTGTAAAACTGAAACCTTCCTTGTTAATATTGAGTGATTCTGACAGATTTGAATACATATGCTGGCTCGGCAGGGGAAAAAAAATGCCCATCAGTTCCTGTGAAGGATTTTAAGTATTTCAATAACTGTATTGAATTATAACTCAAGTAATTTAATTCCGCATGATAGCTACTGCTATTGTTTGGAAGGACATAGACAGTGGTTTCACAGCTGCACTCGATTTCTAAAATCATGTGAAAGTTACACTGGAGCATGACAGCACACACAAGGGTGCACGTGAGGGAGTAAAATGAGTGTCATTTAAAGTTGCCTGGCCCACTTTTTTTTTGGATGGAGTGAGTCCATGTGAATCCCCCCTCCCCACAAAATATCAGATTTTACACAACAGTAATTTCCTTCCTCCACATGCTTTTATGCTCTACTAGGGGAGGCGAATTTCTCTCCATATTGCATTAAGTCATTTGCAGCACACTACAGAACACACACAAAAAAATAAAACATAAAAAAGATTTCTTACATTCACACAGATTCAAAATATTACTCTATAAATATGTTTGATGAAGACGGATAATAGCAACCACTCAAACCGTTCAAATTCCATAAAAAGGACAGGAAGGCCTATGATTATGTAACATATTAAACCGATCTTCCTTTAGACGCAGGGACACAAACAAAAGCCTACGGGCCCTATATGGCACCCAAGAGCATTTAATCTGGCCCATTCTGCTATTCTACAAATGATTAAGATATAAGAGAAAGATTACCATCAGATAAATGCTCGTAATGTACAAAGAGAATGAAAATGTGCTCAATTATTTCATAAAAACTAAAATGACTCCTGATAGGAAGGAGGGTAGAAAGGAGGGTGTGGGCATATAATTATGATTACCGATACATGTTTGTAGCATCCAAAAGTGAAATTTACTCAGCAGCCAACTGTTTGGTTTCAGTGTGGAATATTTTTATTTTTTTTACTCTGAATGCTGGACTGGATGTCAGGGCCAGTGGGCATATTAGACACAATTGTTAGAAGCCATTTGGATGAACAAACAAAGCACTTAAGTTGGGGAATACAACAATAAAATATCTAAATGTGTAAAGGACACAGGGGAGGATGTGGATTGCATAGAACTGAACACATCTTAACCACGGGGTAGGCAAAGTTTTGCAATTCAATGGTCACATTCTATTTTTGTTCTTTTACAGACAGATGGGAGCAATGATAGATGAGGTCAAAAACAATTTCAATAGTGTAAAAGAGTTGCTTTCAAGAACAAAATGTTATTACTTTCGGCTTGTCCTGTCATGGGGTCAACAGCAAATCACTTATATGATTTGGGTTTTTTTTCTTGATGTGGCTGAGTATTGGGGCACTGACCAGGAACCATACTCTGTCACGTACCACTTCACAAAACCAGTGCTATTTTAACAGTAAAATAACTATTTTTAACTCATAATTAATGTAAGAGACCACTGCAAAATTATTAGTTTGTGCAAACCAATCTTCACTGAGATTTTTTTAAAACAACCAAAAAAACATTTTCCCCCATTGGTTTAAGGTACCCTGAGAGATTTTGTAGAGGCCTTAATTTATGTTTTTTAATCATACTTATTTCTCACTTTAATTATTTACAACAAATCAATGAACCAATTAGTCAATAATAAAATACATTTAATCCAATTTTACAGAAAAAACAGCTCTAATTTCATGCAACAAATTAAATGATTTCTTTATAAAATGTATGATCACTGGGCCGTGTACGGGCCCCCGCGCCATACTTTGGTTACCAATGCTATAACAGCGCATTCGGACTATCAAAATAAAATTTTAATACATTTTGTGACGCATTCGAAATGGTTAATTGAGGGCGGTGGGGTGAATATATGAAAATAAATTCTGCTTATGTTGTCCCGGTCTGCGGTTGTGCGTTTTCCCTCCTAAAAGTGAGCGGAGGTTCCGGGTGCATTTGTTGACACTGCGCAGCTCCGTGCGAGCGAGTCTGGCAGCTGTGTGCACCTCCCGCTCAAACTGAGTCCGAAAAAAAGAGAGGGGGTCCAACTTTTGATTTAAAACTTTCGCGAATACACCTCCCATCGAAAACACGCAACCACACCCGCAATTCGGAGGGAAAAAAACGGTGGAAATAGAGCGCTGAGTTTTGCGGGTTCCTGTCGTGCCCCCACACGGCAACCCCTCGCCCCCGATGGATGCTAATATGCTAAGCTAACGTGCTAGTAGCTACGAGGCTGCCCCCCCTCCAAAAAAAAAAGACTAAAGTCTCATCCAGCACGGTCGCTCTCCTGGTTCCAACACCCCCTTCTCCGCCAAAACTCAAAATTAAAATGTCGCGCGGCGGCAAATACCTCTCTCTCCTTCTGTACTCCACATCTTCTCCCCTCACCCCGTCAAAGAAACTATTTTATCGTCCATCCAAGAAGCGATGGTGGTGGCTGTTTCTCCGTCTCTTTACGTCCGCAGCATCCTGCTGGAAAACACAGCAGCTGCTCCAACGATCGCAGCTCACTCGAAAATGGCGCCGAAAGATACTGTCCTCATTCAAATTCGACAGAGCCTGCCGGCCCTCCTATTGGCTGGCGGCGGGCAGCAGCGCTGGCCGCTGATTGGCCCGCTTGCAAACGTACTCTCGAGGCGAGCGAGAGACGAAGAGTAAGGGAGAGAGAGTGGGCGGGGGGGGGGACAGTGGGCGGGGGGGAGACAGAGAGAGAGGGGGGGAAAGGAATATTAACCCTTTAAGAGCCTCAACGACTTTGGCACGAACCCAAGTAAGTGCGTTTCCATCCACAGGACCATAGTTACTGACGTTTTATGTTTAGCACGAGCTGTGATTCGACTAAAGAGGTAACCAAACGAAAGGGAGAAAAGACACTGACCCACCTGGTGGCACCACTTTTCTTTATCTCTCGTTAACGTTCAATATTTAACACAGAGCCCTTTTCATGAGACAAAAATGAACATACAGAGACTTAGGGGCATAAAGGTCACTGCACCACAAGATGGCGCTTTTTTGTTTTGTTTTTACAAGTGCAGTGGTAGCGCAAGTCATCTTTCTCTATTGAAATGAATGGAAATGACATTGCTCCGTTCCAGCCAATTTTCTTCCAAAATTGAAACGTCTATAATAGTGTAGTTTAGAAAAACATACAATAATGGCATATTTAAATATGATGTAAATAATTTAACCATTCTTGCCAAAGGTTTTGCATAATTCAGTGAAAATTGTCCCGCTCCTTCTGGTGTGTGCACCTTGGCCTCTTAGGGTAATATAATACACACATGTGGATATACCACACAAACTCTTCACAGAGGATAGACAATACATGTCTGTGAGTATTGTCATTTCATCTGCCTTGATGTGCTGCTCCAACATGTGTGTTCAAATACCCATTTGTAAGTGTTAATAACACTGCAACACTGATGCTATTCGTTAGCCCGCATATGCCGTTTTACATTGTCCGTTAGCCTTAGTCGATATTGACTTATCTAACCTCCTATATTTTGTTCTACTTCTTCCTTTCATAACGTTGCTGCGGTGAATTGGGAATTTCTCCATTGTGAGACTAATAAAGGTTTTCTTATCTTATCTTAATGCAAAAAAGGCTTAATTTCGGTCAGTCAGTGGGCTTTAATTTTGACTTTTTTTTTGAGCGATTGATTTGATTGATCTATGAATGACTTATTTTATCTCTTTATCGATATAAGTTCCGTGCTCACAAAGTGCAGTCCACATTGACAGAGTGCTTCATGAAACTTGAAAAGTTGGAATAATAAAGCCACAGGCTTGTTTACATTACTGTTGTAATCTGACTTTGACTTATTGACTTAAGTTTATCCACACTCTGTGAAGTTGTCTTCATGAACACTTACGACACTGCAAGTCAAAGTGGTTCATAGGTCAACAGCTTCAAATGAATTATTCAAGTAAACTGTCTTTTATATTAATTGATGGTTCATTTACCTTTATTTTAGCCGTACCTTTATTTTGTTCTCCAAACACCTTGGCTTTATCCCTTTGAGGGACAGCGGTTACTACAGTGGACAACTTATGTTATCAGGTTACAGGGTGCATGAAAGGGTTCAATTGCGGAAAAAATAAATAAATTCCACAATATGTGTCACGTGTGGAATACATTGACATGACTGATGAAATGTATTGGCCGAAAAACTCTTTAATATCCCCAAATCCAATTTTTGTTCGAAGATGAAAAGATTTATTGCTTGTTAATAAAAAAAAGAATTTAAAAAAATCTGGTTAAAAAATAAAAAAGGCCTAGTATCGCATAAGAAGTCCGGCTTACTTTCTTAATTTCATTGAGTTTCAAAGTCAGCACTTTATTGCTGACAAATCATGCCGGGGGCCATATGTAGCCTGGGTACTTTGTGTTGTCACTCCCACAGCTGAGTCAGTGGTACGGGCAAGACGGGCATGTCCAAACTTAACACGCAATACACAATGAAAAAAGCGAGGTGAGTATCACTCCGTCATCACGTCTATGTAATAAATGTTACGGCAATCAGAGTGGGCCGCATTTGGATTTGAGACAAAACAGGAAATCTGCATGCAAACTTTGGAGCACAGAGAGACATTTTGAGGGCAAGTTTTATCTTTTCAAGAAGGTATAGGTAACCTTCAGCCTTTGGGACTATTTAATACTTTGACAGTCTGTGACAGTGTGCTGCGTTCAATGAACTGATTTCTACAAGGATTAAGAGCGTTCAATGCATGCCGTTGTTATATTTATAAATGAAATACTGTACAACTATGATGCGTACCAGCGGGCGCAGAATCAGTCTGACCGCGGTTTGATCAAATGCACCACAAATCATGTTGCACCATCTGCGCCACAACTTAGACCTGCTTTTAGCTGGTCTAAGTTTTAGCCTACTTTTTGTCACTAAACTGTCAGCTGCACTGAGGGGTGAATTGAAAAGATCACGAGTCCGCCGCAAAGCCAAGCAGGGAGCAGTGCAGTCTTACAAATTCCCCAAATTGATAAACTAGACACAAAAATGAAGATGTGCCAGTTTATACGCCAAGCGCATGTAAAATGACAACTTTTTTTTCTTATTTAATATGATTTTATTCTTGGAAGATTTTTTTTTTATTTTGCACTGAAAAATCTGACTTTGCTCTCATAAGATTCTGAAAATTATGCTGTTTTATTTGAAGTCGTGATTGCAGTTTTAACATTACCGCTTGTCTGGACATTCCCTCATCTATATTTTATCTTTACATATTGTTGTAGTAAGATGTCTCGGTGAAGAGAACATTTCTTTCATTTTTCAGTGAATAAGGCATGACCTGTAATGGCACAATACAGGCACATGTAAGAGATGAGCATCTATTTTTTTCCCCCAGTTTTTTTAAAGTAAAAACCTGGAATTAAACTGGAATTACAAAAGCAGGCAAGAAGTAAGAGGGTGCCCATTGTGTATGTGCGTCTGTATTCAGTTGTAGTACGGACAATGGGACGAGGAGGTGTGTGTGTGTGTGTGGGGGGGGGGGGGGGCAGTCACTTGTTTACAGATAAACTGGTTTGCACAGGAAGCCAGCAAGGAGGAGCTCTGTGTTGTTAAACAGGCATGTGGAGAGGCAGCGATGAGCCAGCAAAAACACCATACGGAAGAGCGACGTTACACACACACACACACACACATGCTGTACATACATGCGCCTGTAGTCACATTTTCAAATCCACATTGGCACCACTTGCACATCAGTCTTGCAGGAGAGTTTCATATGAAAACCCTGTCGCCCGCCCCCCTCCTTCCCCCACCCGCTGATTACACTGTGACCACTCTCTATAAGTGACATTAACAAGAGCCGCTGTACGCCTCGTTGTCATGAACGTTGGAAATGAACCAAGATTAAAAGACCCTCGAGGTCGCGAGTGCCCTGACAGTAGCCAGGCAGAGCGAACACTACTACTACACAGTCCGTCCCGCATTGTGTCAGCATCACATGAGTGCACACCGCCTTCCATTAGGCAGGAGATCCTTATGACTCACGAAAACACAAGTCACATGCCACTACACAAACGAACCATGCTACTCAAGACGCCGTGCTTTATCCATTGCTGCTTATTTTGCAGGCCCAAACAAAACCCGCATCACCCGTGCCCTTGTCTCCTGCTCGACGCGAGCCTGAAAGGAGCCAGTGTTGTGTATTGTGTTTTGACTGTGTCGTAGTGACCGCTGAGCCACAAAGTCACCATGCAAAGGGAAATTCTGAGTTCGATATAATGAGATTTGTGTCGTAAGTCTGCCTTGCGTGTTTGGGTGTCACACTCTTCTTCTTCTTAATATTAAGATCATGGGAGTTTCAGTGACAACATCACTACATATGGACGGAAAAAAACATTAGAATTCCTTGGGGAAAAAAATCCAACTTTATTTCTGTGAAGATTATGACTTTTTCCCTCCTGCTTTTTTAAGGTTTTCAGGGATTTTTTATTTGTTTGCAGGGGGGTGGGGTGGGGGGCATATTACCACTTTTTTGTAAGATTATTATTTTTTTGCTTAAAAAATACACACACACACACACACACACACACACACACACACACACACACACACACACTTTGGGGATTCGAATTGAGGCTACGGCCCTTCCTGTGCGAAGTTTGCACAGTGTATACCGCCTCTTGCCCCAAGTCAGCTGTGGTAAGCTCCAGCACACCTCCTACCCTAACTGGGGCTACCGAAAGTGGATGGACGGATGAGTTTTTACGTCAGACAAATAAAATATGAATCTGATAAGTAATGCTTGTATTTTTTCTTGTATTTCTTATTCTCACTTCCCTCTTTAAAAAAATCTGACTTCATTTTTGGAGGAATATTTCGATTAATTTTAAAATAATCTCTTGTTCTAAAATGATCTTTTTCCTAAAAATAACTCTGGCTTTGTTCTACTAATAGGTTATTTTTGTTTAAAGAAAATCACTCCCTTGTGAGAAAATAGAACTGACCTTTACGATAAATACTTAAGATTGTGACTTTTTTCCCCTTGAAAGAACACAACTTCATTCATTCATACTTGTATTCATGTAAAACGATGACTTTTTGTCACAGAGCCTTTTATAAGGAAATTTATAACTTTATTTTTGCAAGGTTGTGACTTGTTCTCTCAAAGAAATTTCCCTGACCAATAAGACTTCCTTATTATTATTTTGACTTTGTTTTCATCAGGTTCAGTGACAGAGGGCCTACAGTAGAATGAAAAGATAACTGTTTTTATTTGATTTGTTTGGTCACGTGTGAATGCTACCTTCCAAACTCAACCAAACAGGCAGGCCAAGGCCACTTGGAAAATGGTCAACTTCTTTTTACACTTGTATGACCGTCGCGAATGTTAAGATGGAATTACTTTCGCATCACGCCACCATCATCAGAGCTGTGCTTGATTCTTTTTCCATATTCATGTTAACTAGTGGTTACCCTCACTTTTTTTTTTTTTTACACACTCTTATGCTTAAAACGTGCCTGCGCATTTCATAAAAGCTTTGCATTTGAAATGTGTTTGTCAATCATGACAAAACGGCAAATCTTTGCCGGAACCTTTTTACGGTTTCTCATGGAATTTCTCCACGTGCACTGGCGCAAAGGCGGCCCACTTGTGGCAACACTGCTAAATATTCACCGCAAATGAGCAACACATTAGCGCGGCTTATTCGCCTTTCTTGGTCTTTAGAGAACACAAAGAGCCCCGCTGAGGACTTTAGTGAGACTCTCCATTGATATCTACTTGGCTCCCCTCCCCCCTCCCTCCCTGAGACATCTGTAGCAGCTGCCCCCTTGTGCTCCTGTCAGCAGGCCAGAGTGTGTGTGTGTGTGTGTGTGTGTGTGTGTGTGTGTGTGTGTGTGTCGACACACACGCTATAGTGGAGGTGGGGTTGTCTGGGAGGTTAGAGCGGGGCGTGCTATGACACCTCCCCCTTTGGTGAGGTCCAGCCTGCACACTTGTGGAACATACATTCATCAATGGCTAATAGTCGCGAGCAGGTCACCCTGAAAACACTACACGGGCTTTTGACCTCTTCTTAGCACGAGCGCCGCAAGGTGGGCCTATCGGGGGGGATGGAGGGGGCCTGGAGCCATCCACGTATTGCAAATAAATAAATAACTAATCAGTGAAATAAAATGGTGCTTTCATTTGATCTCATGACAAATACACAGCCTTGCGTCAAGTCAGGGTGCGACTAAACACAAGTCACATGCTGGGCCTTGGTGTTCAAATATTACAGCACAACAGGTCCTTCTCATTGACACATTCACACATTACAAGGGGGAAACTAGGAGATCTGTGTTTTTATACAAATAATATTTTTTCCGCACACTGAATGTTTTGTTGGCTTCCCGTAAGAGGGATTTAAAAGGACAACAAAATAGACAGAAGAGCATGATACGACAGGGCAAATTTCTCCACTGGTAAAGCTGCTGATTGTTGATATTTAGCTGAAGATAATGACGATACGCCGGACCCTGCAGATTTGTTGTTCAGCACCAACGAATTTCCACTTCCGTGGATATTTTTTTTCAATATTATTTACGTTTTGGGGAGGGGGATAGGGGGGTGAACTCAATCTTCAATATATTTTTTTTCCGGATTGCATTTATAATGAGTGTCAATTATATATGCCGGGCAATGTCGCCTGTGAATAGTGGAGGTCCACTGTACAGTGGTGTCGTGACTTACGAGTGATTAATTGGCTGGCAAAAATTGGCTCGTAAAGAGGAAAGGGGAAAGACTTGTCTCAAATTATTCACACAAATATTTTTGTGATTTTCACATCATGTTTGTGAGAGCCACAAACGCGTGCCTCACATTCACGTGTTTTTGGAGATCGACAAATGCATGTGCAACGTTCGCATGTTTTTTCAGCACAGTTTTCACATTTTGGTTCATGCTATGTGAGCATTTATCATGGCCTATTTGGAAATTCTGCACGTGGATTGTTTAATGTGAGTTTGTGGATTAGTGGACATGTGCAATTATTTTTTTCGAGACAAATGTCACATGCTGTTGAAATATATCTACCCCCCCACACACACGCACGCACAGGTCCCAGATATTCGCATGAATGAAACGTGTACAAATTAAAAAACCTGCTAGCCAAGAGTCTAATGTCACGCTCCACCCAACACTTGTGTGGAATACTTCTTGTAGAATCTATAAAAGGCTACATGACAGTATAGTTCCTTCACCGTTACAGATCTGTCCAGTGTCCGCAGAGCAAGAATATTTTTACTTTATTTTAGTAGTATTCAACAGCAGTTAACTTAGTTTTACAGTTAAAATCAGAATTAAAATCACCTGTATACTTGGCAAAGGTTTTTATTACGGCAGCCGTTTGATTTTGTTGACCTTACATGAACCTATGGAAAAAAGTTTTGAATTTACAACTTGAAGGTGAATCTACATTGGAAGTAAACCTGCATTTTGTTCCACTTTGGAGGTTCGACTGTACTAGCACTGCCCATTAAGAACAAATACATGATAAAGTTTTCAAGGAGTGTGACTCGTCTTCGACATCTTTTCAAAACTTCAAAGGATTTATTTGAGTTTAAAATCTCCTAAATGGAAGTTTACATCCTCGTGTGCGTCCATGCGTCTTTGAGGATTAACCAGCAAGTATCAGACTGCTTGTCATGACGTTCGTCAGGAGGATGTGCGCCAAAGTGGAGGAGAAGGGGGTTGTTACGTGTCGAAGTTTACGAGATAAATGTGAACATCAAGTTCTGCGGGAATAACAGAATCAGTGACCTCGTGGAGGTCTTCTCTCTCTGGATGCACTTCCAGTTCTCTTGCGGGTTTGACGCGAGTTATAAATAATCTTTCAATAGCTCACTTCATCCATTACGTTTTTGCCGAAATTAGACGTCTGTGTTTAGGTCATGACATGCAATGTTTGTTTTGCAGCCCATTGAGCATCTAAAAAAAAAAAAAAAATCCTGTTTTAATGCTGCTCCAAGACAGAAAGCATTTACAAGCTAAGCTGACACACCCGCTTTTATTGTAAGTGAAAGCGTACGCTCCTTTTGAAATCATGGAGCGACATGGTGGTCATATTTGAAACCACAGTAACACTTCGTTTGATTATTTGAGCTTTTTCTTCTTAAAACACATGCTGACATCAGTGGATATTTACTTTTTTTTTGTATCCTGCCCAATTCAAAAGCCAAGCTTCTAATTAGGTACAGTATGCAGTTATGATAATAGCATGACGTCATTCTGCGTCAACGCAAACCACATAGGATTCCTGTAGCTAGTAATAACGACTGCCTAGAAATGATCAGAACATGTGAATTGTTGCAAATGAGCACAAAAACAAGGCTCACTATTAGAATTTAAAAAGCTGAAAAGCAGGCACAACATTTAGGTTTAGGATGCAAAGTAAAATCAAAAGCCTATATGAATAAATACTTACCAACACTGCAGGCATTACAATTACAGTTATGGGCTAAATTGTGTTTACTGTCTCCAACAGTTTGTATTAATTAATTGAAAGCTAAAACAAATATGGTCAATGTAGATGCTGGAAATGTGGGTTTTAGATTAAAAAAAATAAGAGAATGAAAGACTTGATTTTACTAATATGCTAAGTTATGTTTACTGTTTCTAAAAGAGTGTGTGTACACTGCTTCAGTAAATGCTGATACATAGCAGAAAGTCTCTGGTGTGGACATTTATATTTACATTTAGTAGAAATATAGGTTTTAGTGTAAAAAAAGAATAGTACTGCACTATAAGAAAATTTTTAATGACACTTATGGGCTAAACTGTGTTTATTGTCTCGACAAGAGTGTATACTCCTTGAGTAAATGTGGATAAGATGTTGACTGTGTACATTTTTTTAATAGTACCAGTATATATAATAGCAAATATTTGGCGTAAACATCTTTTTATCTAAAAAAGTGCACTGTTCCAGTAATAGGTGATAAGAAGCTGGCAATCTCTAAGTTGTATATTTATATTCAAATGACTAGATACTGTAACCTAGGTGTCAAACCCAAGGCCTGAGGTCCAGATTTGACCCACCACATCATTTTATAATGAATTTTTAAAAAATGTGCCCATCACAAGTCTGGCGCAGAGTGCAGAAAAAAATGTCTTAAATTTGGTATTTTTTGTAGACAGCCAGCTTCTTTCCCATCCAGTGGAAGCACCTCCTCTCATCTCTTTAAATTCAATGCAGGAAAGGCTCATAGGCTACATGGCTGAAGGATTTTCTGGCTCCTATGCAGGGGGTCGACACGCGCAAAGTACTTTTAAAAGGAACTACAAGAAGATCTCCAATGGAGGATGACGTAAATTTGGCCACTGTGAAGTGGGCACTTGTAGGCCGCCTTCCACCACTGATCAAGCGTCTGTGTGTGACATAATGTGGTGCGATAATAAAGTGTGGGATTCACTCTCATCAATACCAACATTTTTGCTGTATATGTTGTTACATATGACTTAACTGACATTTCTCTAGCCTGGTAACACTACACATGGCCACAGACAGCACCACTGTCCCAAAATGTTGTCAGTGTATAATAAAATTGGGTGAATGCTCATTACCTTACACCTCCTAGTAGGACACAAAGAGGAAGCAAAAATGTGATTTTATCAACTAATATAAAAAGTACTCATAAATGTCAGTTTTTGTTATTGTGTTTTATGTTGTACATTGAATTCCAAAAGTTCCCCAAAAAAGCAATGTCCATTTTTTGATAATACATATAGTCTTGCAAACCCCCTATTTCAAAACTGGTTATCCATCTATTTACACCTGTGTGCAATACTGACATCATAATGAGCCTTTCTTGTTTAAAAAAAAAAAAAAGTGTATGCTACCACACACCGTCTCAGTAAATGCTGATAAAATGTGGATAATCTCTAATTTGGACATTTAGAGTAGTTGTAAAATGCTTTTAAAATGATACTTATAATATAAATTGTATTTTTAATGCAGTCGGTGGTTCCCTAACCGTCAACAAATTTATCCATTCATTGTCTTATTCCCGGACTACAAATTGAGAGCCGCTGCGGAAGTCCCTCCCTCTCTTCGCCAAAGCGGTACCTGGATGATGTAACCCCCTTTCCAAATATAGCGTGTTGCCGTTGGCTGGCAGGCACTGCCATTGGCCGTGGCGTCTGTCAATCAGGTGACGTCATGTCAGTCGTGTTATTATTGTAAACAGCCCCGCTCTAGTGCTCCTCTCCCTCCACTGACGCTCCGCGTAGCCGACTACTCCTCGCAAGCCCCTTCCTTTGTTCGCGAAAGCACCGACACGACGCAGTTATCGACTGGCACCGCAAAGTTCCAAGCACAGTTTCGAATCACGAACACTAGGAGAAAAGATTAAAAAGGATCGTTTTGTTGCGTGTCGATATTCAAGCTCGCGAGGGTGACCGTTTGTGAGCCGGCGAGTGCTGCTTGGCGGGACTGACAATAACAAACGAAAAGAAAGCACAAGAACTGCAGTTTAACTACGAGCTCAACTTGTTTGGACACTCATTCGCTGTCGCGTGTGTTGCGAACGCAACAGACAAAAAATGAAATAAAATAAACGTGGCTAAATGTTAAATTGTTATTTAAAACAAAAAAGGTGCAAGTTGTCATTCTGTACACGGAGTTGTCATCTACTTTATCCTCAAATTGACACTCGAAAAAGTTACATTTAACAACAATAATATTAATAGTACTCACTCAAGCTATTGGATGCTTTGGTGGAGTGCTCGGTCCGCATCTTTGCCTCTCTGCTGGGGTGACACCCTCCACACCACGGCCGCCGTTCACCGCCTTCTGCCCGGCAAGTTGAGTTGACAACACGCTGCCATTCGGCTGACTGGCGGGCAAGTGCAGCTTCAGCAAAGCTTCGAGGAAGTTGTTTCTTTTGTTCCACTATTTTGCCTTGCGTCAATATTGCGAAAAAAAAGAGGAGGGTGGGGGTGGACGTGGAGGAGGAGGAGGAGGAGGAGGAGGGGGTGATGGTGCTGGGGGGGTGGTGACACCTCCCTCCCCGCTCGCCTGCGTGTAAGAAGCAGCAAAAAAACAAACACTCGACAGACACAAGAGAGTTCACATTAAAAGCAACACCTTGCCTTTATCATTTTAACGCCGGTTCTGCGCATGTGTGGGAATACGAAGGACAAAGTGCCGAGTTGCGCGCAAACGGACAGCGAACGCAACACTGTCCCTCGCACCCCGTTTGTGTTACTCCAACAAAACTTTATGATGGGTTAAAGAATAGTGATGGGATCCACACTCCATGAAACGTGATGCCTTCACTTCCCCAAACGAGGCGTCCTCACATGGGGAAGTCGAGAGACGGAAAAAATGCATTTCCTAATTTTCGTCGGTGTTGTGTTAATGTTGCCCTCCTCCCCCCAGGCAACTTCTGGTATCTGCACTTTAGTTTTATTTGGACAATTCGGCACTATAGTTTGGAGCGTCACTCAGGACACAATAACAAACGCGTATTTCCGGGATCTATGTACGCGCATACGCACATGGACATGCACACAAGGTGAACAGAGGCGGCTTATAAGCATAAATAGGATCATGTGGGTTCATCGGATAAAAGGGTGAAACGCGCCACCCCCTCCCTCGTCTATATAGTCTTACAGTGGCGTTGCGTCAGGAAGTTGCTGGAGTCACCGAGGTCACTCGCCATCAAGACATAACTCAAGTCTTCCTCTTCAACTACGGCGTCCATACGATAGGATGCCTATTGCTGTGCACTAACATAGCATCAGTTCCTATATGAACACAAGATGGGAGCGACACGCTATTCTCTACATGCAATGAATACTGAACAAATTTGAATGAGCACGCCCAGGAACTTTCAAACTATCACACGAATAAACGCTAATAAAATGTTGGGTTGTTTTCGTAACCCACTGGCTGGGTAGCTGTGGATTTGGAGCAGATTGGATTTTGACCCAACAGATTGGGTTGAAGATCGGATGTGGGCGGTTGAAGTTGGTTGGATGGCTCAGTGGGTAACAGCAACACGGGTGTCTTTGGATATTGGCGTTCTAGGCCAGAAAGATGTGGTCACTCAAGTTGTCATCCATATGGAAACGAATGTGATGGGCGCAGTATCATCTGTCCCCAGCAGAGGGCGCACTTCCTGGTTGATTGAGGTTAGAATTTGGGTTTCAGTCAGTCCATAGGAGGGGTGAAGGGGATGAGAAATTGTAACTTTCAATATTCAATTAAGCCCAATGTCATAAAATGGCGCATCACTAAAGCCGCCAAGGAAATCATGAGAACAATTTGAAAAGATGGCGCTTCGGAGCAGAATCCGTACAGGTGGAGTAACACGTTTCGGTCCTCCCCACATTGAGCCACACCTGGAAATGCGCTCTGCAGTCAGGACTTACTTTGTCCATTTTAGACTCAGGTCAGCTATATCACCCACTTTAGGTTAGCTTTGATCCTGCAGTTGCAAAAGTGTAGTATATATAGTTAAAATCTCACTTAGCTTTACTTCAGGGGTGAGGAACCTTTTTGTATCAGAATGGATTTTAGATTCTGTAAAGCTCTTCTCGTACAATACAAAAGTATAAATTTGATTCATTGTATGTGGCACAGGAGCTGTAGTTTCCTCACCTCCGTTTTGTTTAGTCCACCTGCACATGACAAGAGAATGAAAGATCCAATTAAAGAGAACACTCATGTAAGCATGGAGAGAATTTGCAAACCCCAAGCCTGAGATTCAAAGCCTGAACCTCAGAATTGTGACACAAATATGGTAACCGCGAAGACCCCATACTGCACACACTCTACCATGACTTTGATTTTCAAAAAGTAATAACCCATATAGTCAATTACTACATGAAAGGAAATTTCATGCCACTTTTTTGTGTCTATTCTTCATCTTTCCACTTGAAAGCCATTCTCCTGTACAAAGTGCTATAAACTGTCATTCAGCCAGAGTTGTCAGCTCGGGCCACGGTCCAAGATCAACGTCGTCCAGTCATTTTTCACATGATGGCTAAAATGTCAAATGTCTTGTGTGATACCTTTACATTAGGGTAAACGGGGCAACGAAGAGAGGACTTGCCCGTGTCCTGAAGTGGGTCAACGGATATCCCTGCTCGGTGACACGGAACATTGCTGCCACTCACAAATACACAAAGAAGAAGACAGAAAAAAAAGTCATTTTGCTCACTTGCCAGATAATTAGAGACTATTTGCCCTATTTGTCCCCTTAAATAAACAGTTGGCCTTTTAGTGGTGAGTGCAAAGCACACAAAATATGATCAGTGAACCTCCCACACTTGTGCTTTGAATGCAAAATGGGCAGTCGGTCAAACGCCTTAACTTATTACATTGTCTTCTCTCATATTTAAAAGGTAAAAAAATAAATAGACACTTATTCCAAAGGAAAAAACTAGATCAAATGTACGCGCCTGGTCAAATTCAAGGCATTTAAGTTAGGACACATTTTTAAAAAATATTGATACATTTTGGTGCTTCTAATTCAGAAACGCAAGCTCTCCAAGCCATTTGAATTACATTCAACACTTAACCCGGAGGTCAAATCGAAAGCAGAGGAGATTGTATTGAAGGAAATGAAATGAATGAGTGGCCCTATCTTACATCACAGGGTACCATCGCACATAAAGCGGATAAGCTGACACACATGCATGCTCACTCACTGCACAATGGTATATGCACAAAAAGAGGGCTGCATTTACAAGGCACTTATGGGTCGTTCTCCACAGAGACGGACGGCACGTGGTCTTGTGATAACTGCCTGGTCCCACAATGAAACCTAACATGCAACAGAGCAGCCTCTTTTCACCAGCAGAGTAGAATTTTCAAAAATGTATATGCTCCCTAACCCAAAGTTAAGTGTGCTACAACAACATATGAAAACCACACAGATGACAAATCAATCAATATCATTCATTATACATTTTCTACTACTCAAATTATATTACAAAAAACATTTTCACTAATTACTCTAACTGTACTCACTAGCAACTTTGGCCGGAGAGCTCAGTTGCAAGACACATCAGAAAAGGACAGGGAGAAATGGCAGAAAGATAAACTCCAAGAAAATTACTCAAAAACATGTAAGTATACCTCGGCAGAACATTGTTTCCTTATCACAAAAAATTAAATAAATAAATAAATAAAAATAATTTACCTTGATCTTTATTGACATTATTCTGTAGTCTCTCTAAACATTTATTTTATCCCTGTCAAATATTTTCCATGCTGTCTCTTCCACTGCACGTCATATCTCCTGCTCTGTCCTCTGTGTCCACATAATCAGGGCAAAAAAACCCCTACACCTTATAACTAATATTCCATGAGCATATTCTGACAATGAGAGTGCCACTGCCACCTACTGTCATGTATGTGCAATTACACTTTATTCTAGTATGCCCCAAAAAATAGCAGGTTCCTTGATGTCACAAGCATAGTATCTGACCCACAATCTGAGAGGCAAAATTTGCATTGTGCACCATTACCACCTTGGGACAGAATGTTGTTGCTCCATATTACCAAAAAAGGACAAGGGAATCTGGGCGGCCCGGTAGTCCAGTGGTTAGCACGTCGGCTTCACAGTACAGGAGTACCGGGTTCGATTCCAGCTCCGGCCTCCCTGTGTGGAGTTTGCATGTTCTCCCCGGGTGCTCCGGTTTCCTCCCACATTCTACTGCCCGGAGACAACTGGGATAAGCTCCAGCACCCCCCGCGACCCTAGTGAGGATCAAGCGGATCGGAAGATGAATGAATGAATGAATGAATGAATGACAAGGGAATCTATCCGTGTTTATACAGTTACTGTACTGTAAAATTTGTGCTGAGTAAAAAGACTGTAGTCATGGGCTTTTACCATGACTTGCCCCAGCAATACAAAATCGTCAGAAGAACTTGAGTTGCATGGGCAAAATGATCGCTGATCCTCCAAAACCAGTTAGCATGCGCAGGCTAGCATGATAAAGGAGGGCAAAGTGGAACAAACAATGGACGGCTGCTGCTTGCTCATGACTGAGGCTTATGACTAACATCGGAAGAGAGTGGGAGGGCGCCCGTGCCAGTGTTGCCATACCAATGTTGAGGATAATAGAGCGAAGGGAGGAGTAAGTGGACACTGACGGATATACCAAATAAAACCACAGATCGAATACAAACATTTATATCTTGATGAGGATTTAATCCCCCGCATGCTTACATTGCATGTAAACATGTTGCATGTGAGAGCCCGGCATGTTGATCATACATTAAGTACAGCAGGAAGGAGCGTGTCTGTTTATTGCTGCTGTCCATCCATCCATCCATCCATCCATTTTCCAATCCGCTTTATCCTCACAAGGGTCGCGGGTCGGTGCTGATGCCTATCCCAGCCGTCTTCGGGCAGTAGGCGGGGGACACCCCGTACCGATTGCCAGCCAATCGCAGGGCACAGAGAGACGAATAACCATCCTCGCTCACACTGAGGCACAATTTAGAGTTTTCAATCAGCCTGTCATGCATGTTTTTGGGATGTGGGAGGAAACCAGAGTGCCCGGAGAAAACCCACGCAGGTCTGGGGAGAACATGCAAACTCCTCACAGGAAGGCCGGAGCTGGTATCGAACACACAACCTCTGCACTGTGAGGTCGACACGCTAACCACTGGAATACTGGGCCACTCTTTGCTACGGTCCAACAATCCAAATTTTGTTTGCGATAACGTGATTATTATTATTAATATTAGTATTTAGAAAAAAAATTGTATTGGCCTTTTTTTTCCAATTTCCATTTTAAGACACTTTTTCATGAGCTGTAGTGTAAAAAATAATAAAAAGGTCCTCGTATCCTCTTATAAAGTTGTTAGCAAGTCACCTTGAAAGGTTTGCATTTGCAGACTCCAAAATGTTACTGTGGTGAAAAGCGACCTTTTGTTTTCTAGTGGACAATGGTCCCGTGCAAAAGGGAATCTCGAACAAGGTAGAACATTTTGCAGAGCACCATATTTGCATTTATTGGTTGACAAAAGGCCAGGAGGGCGACATATTGGTTGGTACCTTAGCCTAAGCAGTGGCGTTTTTTTGGTCCGTGATCAGGAAAATTCCACCCACCCCCACGACTGAAGATTGCTTTCCAATCAGGAAAATTTTGTCCCCCTTCCTTTTGTGTCTGGTCAAATTAGAGTTTTCTATTTTCACAACACAGTTTTCAGTTGAAAACAGTCTGTGTAAACACCTCCTAATTCCTCTCCAAAAATTGTGGACAAACTTTTGTTTTCTTATTTAGGTTTGTTAGAAGTTCACCTTGAGTTTCACCCATTTCTTTCAATTCACTTTTCAGTCTCCAAAAGGTTTTCAGGGAAACGGACAGCCCAGATATTTTTCCCCTGTTTTACTTGAAACAGCCCCAAGGAAGCAGCTCCTTAATTCCTCTAACAAAAGTGGAAAAAAAATGACACATTTGGCTTTGGTGTCAAGCAGGCCACTTTGAGACAGATTTTTGTACTTGGAAGTTGCCCTTTTCAAGCTCACTGTTGTGTAAACCAATCATCCATTTTAAGTTACGGTAAATGAGAAAACATGGAAGAAGTCGCCTTATTTCCCCCGGACATAATTGCAGCGCCATATTTGTTTTTGTTCGTTAACAGGGCAGCTAAAAACTGCTTTGTTGTATGATTGCATTTTCAGCATCCATTGCTCAGATTTTCAGTTTAAACGTCTGCAGTGGGCTAGTGCGCAAGCTGAAATGAGTTGATTCTTCTGCTGCGTCCCAAATACGTTATTGTGTCCTGCACTTATCGGTGGTTGTGTGGCATAAAAAAAAAGACAGTCAGTCGTCGGTTCGAAACAGAGGACAGCAACTCCATCTCCTCTGTTTATTTTGTTTAATCCGTGGCACCGACTCATGATTCCTCCCTCATTCCCTTCCTATCTTTCATCCCTGCTTCTCTCTGTCCCACACTGCATGCCTCTCTATTTATACTGTTGAGTCAGTTTGACACTGACGGTCATGGCACACGGCGATAAGAAACACTGAATCATCCTGGTTTAAAAAAAAAAAAAGCCGACCGATACACTCGTGTGTTTTCTGAAACTCAACGTGTACCGAGTGAAATGTTCTCAGCATCTTCCCGAGAGGTGGGGGATTGGGGGGGGGGGGGCAGTGGGGATGGGATGCTGGCAGGGGAGGTGTCAGGAATGGCGGCAGCACAGTGTGGAGCACAGCACAGCCAAGTGGACAACAATGGAAGCATGCAGAGGCACAGGTGTTCCTACTGACACAATCAGAATCACAACCATCTTTGTGAATGTGTTTACCTTGGATGCTCCAGCGAGACCCTTAACTCCACCTAGCTCTGCTAATGCGCTTGTCACATACAAAACGCACACAGTGGGGGTCTGTCTACGTGGGAGGTGGATAACGTGATGTGTTTTCATGATGTATGCGTTTGCGTGGCGAGCCGCCGCTATTGATTCTCTTGCACTCTCGCTGCACTCGAGCGTACTTCCCTCAGGAATGCCAGCGCCAAATGGAATAACGCTTCTCAAAAGAGACCAAAGAGCAACCGGGTGGCCCGTCTAGCCAACAAAAGAGCGGGAAAATCCGCAGTTAAAAGTCACCTTTTCGAACCAATCCATCCCTTTATTACCCCCCTCCTTCTTCTTTTACTCACTGGAGGATGCTCAACCATCAGGTCTCTTGGCTCCACTCCATGGGATGATGTCATTGTAGATGACATCACCATGCAGACACACACACACACACCCTCCCTCCCACCTTCATTTTTTTCCCTGAGAGGGAAGGTTCTGTTTGACACACACCCGTGATACCACAAGCCAAACTGCCCTGTTAGCACAAGCACTTGGATTGAGACGACACACACACACACACACACACACACACACACAAAGGAGGTGTGTTGAAAGACTACGAGAGAGGGGGAGGGGCACACAGGGTACAAGTTAGTCTAATTACACAACGCTGGTGGAACCATGCGACCACAAAGCACACACTGTCATTAAGATTCAAACCAGGACGTTGTTAACATGCTTCTATTTGCGACGCCACTGTCTGGTGTCGAATTACGATAGGCAAATTAGGCTTCCAAAAAGCGGTTTGTCAAGGTCTTTTTTGTCCACTTTTTTTAACATCCGTATGACAAATATGGGAAGAAAGTGGCAAGCTCAGCACTGGCCCGCATCCTCACAAATTGGCCTGCAAATCTAATTACTTAACCGTTTGTTTAATCAACAGCAAAAACAAACAAGGATAAATAGGGGCTTCATCGAGGTTTATGGGCGAGGATATTTCTTGACTATGACTGTAAAACCGCACCATTATGAGATAAAAATGACCTATAATGTATAATGTGACCCTTTTAGACGGAGCCACGCAAGCGTTTTTTTTTTCTCCTCTTTGCAGCCTATAAGGCACTTAAATGGGGATAAATGACAAACTCCAGTAACGCTGCCAAACAAAAACAATGCAAATAAAAGTCTGGATGTTAGCTGGCAATTTCTTGGTATCCGAAATATGATGTGAGATAACACTAACAATTGTGATTCTGGGGCAGAAGGAAAATATATGAAGTGCTGTATTTGGTTTTGTGCTGTATTTGTGCCATAGGACGCGCTAACCACTGGACCACCGAGCCGCCCTACTTATCTATCTATCTTATATCTTGATATTGCTAAAATTGTATCGGAAGTTACTCTGTTATTCCCACCCTGAATTTGCTCCTCAAATGTCGCTATAATCTAAAACCACAGAAATTTTACTATCTTTATCCTGCTGATTCAACTTAGGGAGAAAACGATTGTAATTATATTAAGAGCACAATCGAGTGATTTAATTTTTTTGTTTGTTTGTTTTTGCCGGTGGGGTGATTCAATTTCCTTTAGAGCAACTTGTTGAAGAGCGCTGACCGGCACCACCATCACATTTGTGTCATGACTAATTTAGTAGAATGATCTTTCTCACCCTCTCGTCTCAGCGCACCAGCGGTACAGTACTCCCTCACTCCTGAAACATGTCTGGCCTTTATGGAGCACACTTGGCACTCCGGCATTCAATGATGTCATCCGGGTTGAATGGGCCTAAACGACATGAGGATCAGCAAAGTGAAAAGAAGGCAGGGGGATGTGATGAGCTGGCGTAGATATTCCCCCCTGTCCGTTCGGCAACACTAACAACATTTTGGTGTGTTTCTTGGGACACTGGTCCTAAATTACATTTTGCAAGTCTCAAAATATTGAGGCATGATTGCAGGTTTTCATGCGGCGCTGCTGAAGGAGGTCTGGAGAGTGGTTTCGAGTCTGCCCGGTTTTACACTGGAAAAGACAACGATGCAGAGGAGATTGTAGGATCTGATATTTAGGCATCACATACAATTGCTGCATTTGGTAAAGTGAGTTTTTGTGACAGTATTTGATGACACCTGCTTGGTAGTTTTAGAACATGCAAGTTCAGCTGATACATTGTATTGCTGTCACAATAAAAACGTTTTTTTTTTTTCATTTTATGGAGTGAAATGATAGTTGATCCACTACAAATGTGACATGAATTTTCATGAGATGCTAAAAAAATTCCGCAGGGTATCAAATAATTATTAGCCTCAATATAAACTGTTGCAAGAAAGCTTTTGAAAAGTATTTAAAAAGAAAAACGCCATGTTGTTTAAATATTCACAATCATAACAAATACTCGCTTTCGGGTTGGTGTGAGCGGTTTTGGAGTGCCTCGTTGTCGGTCGCGAGTGTGCGCAAGTCAAGTGAGATGGTGGAAGAACACGCTTCTTTGAGATCAGCCAAATTTAGAAGACATTTATTTTCCCCTTACAGGAACTTTAACCTGAAAATGCCCTTTTCCCTACAATTAATTAAAAACAAGCGCTAATACTAATAAACAGTGGTGGGCGCGTCAGTGAACTTCCGTCATTCGACCCGGGAGGTGGTTGTGTGTGCCATAAAACGTTGCCTGCATGGTACTTGATCTAGTCTTCTTTTAGTCTAAAAACACAGACGGTACTTGCTGTCTTAAAACTGTAGCTCAAGGCGAATGATGTGCTGAGTTGGGGGATGTCAATATCTGTGCTCTTCCTGAACGGGGAGGTTCGCAGCATTGGTCATGGAGTTCGCCCATCTGCCCAATGAGTGTAAGCCAGGACCCCTGTCACTTCCACCTGCTCTCGCCTCCAGAGGAGTTGGGAGGCGAGGGGGAATAAATTTAGATGACGAGAGAAGCTCATCCGCAAAAGAGAGATCATCCAGATTGTTTGGGCTCTCGTGGTTTTTGCCAAGCATAGAGGGAGGGCATCAGAACAAAATGTGTCCCACTTAAGTCCTGAAAATAAGCTGTAGCCATATATACGCTTGATATTGGTCTTTGTACATCATACAGTAAGTATTTTTTTTTTTAATCATCAACTGGAAATACTCCTCAAGGCAGATGGCCGCCCACCCAGCATGTGCTTCTGCTTGGGCTTCCCAATCCATTCATCAGCTCCAAAACAAAAAAATGTCCGCTCATGGAGGAATTGTTGAGTCTTCGCATGATACACAGTAACGGACAGTCTTAACACATTACTCATTGGGTACTCATTGGATGAGATGAAATTGAAGAGTAGAGGCAGAGAAAACGTCTGACATCTGTCCCACTAAAGTGAGAGGAATCAATGTTGTTTTATTCTCCTTTGGTAAGTTTCACAACATCATATTTTTACTCATCTTAAAATGTTGTCATAGCATGACAAATGATTTCTTGTAATATTACACCGTCCAACTGGAATGATCACTATTTCTTGGACTATTTTGATGACTAGTGTCCCTATTTTCAACTTTAAAAAAAATCATTTTACCATTTTATTCACTTCCCTTTTCACTACAATATAAAGACTTCAGATCCCACCTTTTTTTAAATGCAGAGTGCACAACTTTGACTCTCAAACCTATTTGAACTTTTTACTCGTGTTACGACTCAATTATTTTCCCTTGTAAAATTCCTTTATTCTGGAATTTCATCAAGAGAGAGGTTGCAATATCATTCCTTTATTCCCATAACGTTCTTAATCCCTTTATAATCTTACAAATAAATTCTTGCAACATGACACATTTTTCATAAAATATTTCAAGTACAATCTGTTACCCTAGTTTAGCTCTGATGATATTTGCTACAGTATACTTCCAGATGTTAAAGTGTTTTTATTGCAGTATTCCTTTTTTTTTTTAGCCAAGAAGCCATCCTCAACACATATGGCGTTGCACTCAGAGAAACGGTCACCTATGAAAACTCGAGTACTATAAACCACAGAAAATTAACACGGTGAGCTACTTTTAAATAGGTTTAATATGATTATGTTTCGAGTCTAATTGAACGTTGCATGTTTTCCTGGCATGGTCGAATAGGAGAGACTGCGGCCTGGCTTCTGTCAGAATGTTTACAAGCGTATTATTGGACATATTTAGTTCTAGATGGCGTGTGTGTATGTGTGTGTGTGTGTGTGTGTGTGTGTGTGTGTGTGTGGTGGGGGATGTAGAGTTGCTTGTTTTATTTGTTCTGAGGGCAAATGAGATCCTTATCGCATCTGTTGTATATTTGTCTTGTTTATATCACGACTCGAGCATCTTGACTGTGTGTATGTGTGTGTGTGTGTGTGTGTGTGTGTAGCCAAGCCTAAAAGCATTTAAGCGGGAACGGGGAGAGGGTCTGGAATGGTGGGATGACATCATTGTCTATGATGTCATTTCTTCAGGGTGACTTTGGCACATGTGAGCCTGGCTGGTGAGATCACACGTTTGCTTCAACATGCAGTTCCTAATTGACAACAGCTCAGCCGCTCATCATTAGTGACCGATGACGGCGTGACAATTTCGAAGCGGCCATTCGGGTCGTGCCAATTACCGGAGTGTTGCAGGTGATATCATTCATTTGCAAGTAAAGAAAGGTTTAGGTTCGGATAGACACTATCAAAAACAAGAGCAATAATAATAATCATCATCATCAAATCAGATGTATGGCAATTTCTATATTTGTAACTGGCAAATGTAAAATATCAGATGTTAATAATCATCATGTATGAAAGCAATTGATTGTTTTAGTGGTGTAAAAAAAAAGGAATCAAATGGCTGCAATGATTAGGACCTTCAAGTCTTAAATTAGGAATTCTTTGGAATTCATGTCTGCAAAACAGACCTGTTTTGCATTTTGCAGACACGACATAAAACTTTTTTTGTTTTGTAAGTGACCCCAAACCTTGAGCAACTTATTTCTTTTGGTGTATTTCGACATTCCAACTACATACCATTGACTAGGTGTGGGCGTCTGCAACAAACGTCTGTGTAATAAACATAGACAGTGGCCAAACTTGGCTCCGGGCAGCACAAATATGGTTTTAAAATGATTAGTTATAGTTTGGAGGCAGACATTTTTGTGTTGATCATTTTTTTGTGGTCGACTTACCCATTTTTTCCCCCCATAGCCGTAGTATAAACATTAAGCAACATGACGAGAGTAGATTTTCCAAATTGAGTAATAGGACACAAATTACTTTTCAACATTAGTCAGTGTCTTGTTCAATTTGCTGATGAAGCAAGAAGACACAAAGGAATTTAATAACTAACACATTCTGTTCCAAAAACATTCGTTGACCACTAATTTGTTTGGATTTCCCAAATTTTCACAAAAGAAGTAGAAATAAGACAATCCCGACCGAGTTCAACTGTGGCCGCCTGAAAAACCTTTGTTAAACATACAGGCAATTTTCCGAACTAACATTTTAACATTTTTACAATCATATAAGTGTAAAAACAAGTCACACACTGGAACATCCTATCAGTCCACCCAATTCCACAAAATGTAAGACCTTCACATTCACAAAATGTGAACACGTTAGTGTCTAAACTAACAAAGAGTTAGCTTAGACTTAGCTTAGCAACCAACCTCACTCAATCGTCCTTCTGGTGGGACACAATTGTGCCGGAGTTCACCACTCAAGACTTTGTGCAAACCTTCCATGTGTCCAGTGAGTCATTTCTCTACATCTGCAATCGTCATGATAACCCCGCCCGCCGCCCACCAACCCCTGACGTCGTCGTTGCCAGCGTCTGGCCCAACAAATAATTGGGGCCAGTTTAAGCACCAGTTTCAAGCACCAGAGCTAAAGCTAGAGCTAGAGCCAATTTTGCCGGTGGAAAAAGAAAAGGCACTGGCCCGGAACTAGCACAAGTACAAGCCATGTTAGTCCCTTGACCATACCTGTATACGTAATTTGAATCACCTCCTGTCATAAACACCTCTTAGCTTGAACATGTGTTCAACACACTCGAATCGCTTGAAGCAGATCATCTATTCTCATTAAAACCGCGTTGCAGTCTGCAGAAGCCAAACTAACCGCGTGCCAAAGTAATAAACTTGCAATCCTCTCCTGCCATTACCTCACCGTCATGATATCACACCAGTGTCTCATAGTGATGACATCACACGAGCAGATTCGCAGACAGGCTTACCACCCAACCCCCGCCTAAATATATGACACTTTACGACAAGACCGTTCGCCTTGAAAAGCCAAGGACGAAATGCAGACGAGTCTCGAGATGAGACCGTCTCATTGCGTTATTTTCCGATTGTGTTGTACGCTCATTGTTTAATTTTTAAATTTGGCTTGCGTTGTTTTAAAGGTGACTGCATAGGCTTTCTTGTCACGGACGGTGATGACAGCCTTTTTATGTATCCATTCTTGTTGACCGAGGTGAATGTTTGCTGACCTGTGGCATTTATCGCATCGCTTAAAAAGGATTGTGTTTAAAAGCCAATGGCTTTATTGACTAGTCGCTACAGGTCTGAAGATCCGGCTAATACCTTCAGACCAGAATTGTCCAATGGGAAAAAAAAAGACAGTTCCGACATAAAAAGCTTAGATCCATCACAAGAACAATGTTGCTAAAAGATTTATTCAAGTCGTTATTTTACGAAGCTGCTGCATCCATCCATCTTGTGAGGTAAGTTAAAGCCACTACATCTGGAACATGTCACTGCTGTGGATTACTAGGCCTTTTCCTTGGACATATCATTTAGCATTTCTGCATGTCACTCTCATCCGCAGTCTGTTTTTCTCTTCAGACACCAGAACCTGAGTGGACCAAAGAAGATGCGAAAATGATTCCAGCGAAAAAGATATATCACATTATCCCCTCTGCGTCATTTACAAAAGACTTGAAGACATTTGGTTTGGGATTAGAACTTGGAACGGCCCACTCAAAAGCGAAGTGTGCTGCGGTTGTCTCCGCGGTGGAAAAATGTTCACGATTACTCAGAGGGAGGTAAAATAACTGCACGCGACGGACAGCACACACGGCGACGTGTGCGCACATTTTAATGGACCGTTGTGCGCCTAATGACTTTGTGCCGATTGATCTCTGCATCCCCTTGAAGCCATATGAATGATCATTTTAATGGATGAAGATCTCTCTCTCTCTCTCTCTTTTGAAAAAAATAAAAGGCTCCAGACTCCTTTTATATTAATGGCATGATTTTTTTGACAGCATTAAACCATTACACATGGGAAGTCTATTTCAAACATTGTAAGCCACAGGTGTCAAACTCAAGGCCCGGGGGCCAGATCTGGCCCGCCACATCATTTTATGTGGCCCACGAAAGAAAATAAAAAAAGTCAACTTTCATGATGATTGCTAAAATCTGTACCAAAATTTCAAATTCTCATTTCTAATAAAGAAGAGTGCTACTGGAAGCATTTTCTTGTTACCAAACCCCTCATTAGAGTCACTTAAACAATAGGTGAAGAAACTGTTATTCTTGACTTCTTTATATGGTTTCAGTCATAACGGCCCTCCAAGGGGAACGGTAACTCAAATGTGGCCCACAACAAAAATGAGTTTGACACCCCTGTTGTAAGCGGTCACAAAAGCAGATAATGATTTCAGGTTTGTCTGCAATTCCACGCCTTAAAAGTTGAAGATGTGTCACTCTGAATCCGACAGACCTCTTCAGCTCTGTGGTGGGTGGCGTGCAAACGGTTGAAGGGGGAACCAGTAATCAAATTCTGATTAAAGTAAGGTTTCATTGACCGGGACAAAAATCCAGAATGTTCCAAAGTTGTGGTAAGAATAAGTACATTCTAGATAGTGTCATAAGCGTCTCTATGCATTTGTGATGCGTTTTGCAGATCTTACCCTATCCTCTTTAAACTAGACCTCCAACAAACTCTGGACTGCTTACAGCAGAGGTTAAAGCGGTCAGAATCACAGCTCAACATGTCAGTCGACAGTTCAGTGACCCGATCAAAAGGGTGAGACGCTGATACTGTCAAGAGCATGTCGTGGAAGAGCTACTGCTTAAGTCACATACTTTCCGTACTGTCTAACAACGTCTGCTCAAAGTTTCCTGCCTTGACGGAACCTTACAGATCAGAGGCAGAGATAAACTGGAATTCTGAGGTCTCTTAAACAAACATATAAACACGTTTCATACACAAAAGTCCTTATTCTAATTACAGCCCTGAACATGTGCTGAGCAGTCTCTAATTTCTCCCGGAGCAGAGAGACTCGCAAAGCCGTCTGCGGCCAACCGACAGTCGGCAGATATAATTACTGCATCATCTATGGTCGGTGCGAGCCTACAGTGAGAGCGGGAGGCAGCGAGGAAAAGGGAGATTGATCTTCGTAAACAATAATTAGGCTCGTAGACACTGTATTGGGGAGGGGGCGGCGGGGTTCTACTCGGTGGGACATGGTAAAGCGGAACGGAAAAGGAAAGGCTGGTGTGATGAAAGATGTGACACAGGACAGGACGCCCTCGAGATGTTCCAGAAGTTTCTATTCAACCAGAGCATATCAGGTTAAAAACATGATGAATTTGCTTAATAGTTTTTGAATCATTGACTATACTGTACTGCAATCCTTCTCTGCAAACTCGAGCCACCTAGCGATCAATGCTAGCCAAAATGTTTCTGGTGTCACCCAAAGCCTCATGTGGCTCCATTTGTAGCTTTTATTGATACAAGGGGAGAGCGCATCTGAGGCACAGTCCTACTTCTTCAATGGTGAATACAGTATACACAAAGAAAACAATTTGGGTAGGTGTCAAGTTGCAGATTTTTAAAATGATCACAATTCAATTTGTTACTCCCATATTGAAACATGACAAAGCTGCAATTACGTGGTTGGTAGCAACATTTAGATTCAATCAAAGTGTATAATTTTCAGTTTTTCACACTTTTTTTTTTTTACTATGTCACTTCATTCTGCCAATTTGGGTTGAATTTAATCAGGTTCATTTTGCTGGGATGTTGATATTTGTGTCATTGTTGAAATGAATTGGTGCTGTTTTCAGATGTTCAGCAAATGTACACACAGTTATCGGATATGGGTCACTAACTGTATAGTATATTCAGCTGTTACATGTGAATACACCAAAAATCGAATTGGCTACAGTAATTCAATCTATACATTTCATTGACAATTCGAACATTTTCCTGATTAACACCAGATGACACCACTGACATTAAATGATTTGCTCTCAAATACCCAAATTCTGATAAAGCTCACAAAAATTGTTACTCGAGTCCTGGCATCAGACACTGCAGTCACGGAAATAGCATTCAGCTGAATGAGGCCTCCCACAGAGCAACTGATGCTGGGAATTTGGAGTCACCACTTTCGGGTTGATGTCTAAGGGGTGGGGGGATTTGGGATTTTCGGGAAGAAGTGTCTCCCAAGTGAGATGATTGCCGGAAAAAAAACAAAAACGCGGGAGCCTACAAACATGAAGCGTTTCGCTCTTACAACTGAGCGAATGGCATTACATGGAGTTTTGCATTCCCGACATTCCTCGCCGCTGCATTTCCAGTCAGTGGCGTGGCATGCTGTTCCAACACTCTGACATCACCCGGGGGTTCCACTCTGCCTTCCACATTCTGTCTGCCTCTAGCTCACAATCCCACCCATATTTGGAAGCGAGAGGAAGGGAATCCCAGCTGATGACTCAAAGGCCTCGGCTGCCAATGGGAATTCACTCTACATCTGTTTTCAGTGCAAGGATGTGTGCATGTGTCTTTGTAGGCCTATGACTTGCACCTCAGCATGGGACTTTAATCGAAAGCCCAAATGGTATGTGTGAAATAACACATGTGACATATTAAAACAGAATAAATACTGAATGTTAAGAAGAAAATTACGCTTTAAGTGTTGTCCCTAAATTTAGATGGTAATTTGATTCTCTAGGCGCCCATGATAACAATGAATAACCATATGGTTTGTTAAAATTAGCTGGAAGCTCTATTACATTAGTGTCAAACCCTTTTTCGCTGACGGCGACAGCATATTGGTTGCCCTCAAACAGTCAGATGCAACTCTAAGTTACTGTAAATGTAACTCAAATATAACCTATACTAATATTAACTGCAGTACTTCGTAATGTTAAATAACTATGAAAGTATTATTTATTCAAGTTTTTAAAAGACACAATTATGTGCAAAAACGCATTTTGTTAATGTTTTGACACAAGTCTACTTACTCAAAGATTTCAGTCTTATGCTAACATGTTTTCTTGCATGTCACTCAAACAAATATGCTGGTTCACTCACCTGTGTGAACAGTGCAAGTATGGGTGAGTTAAGTCCCACTCTGAAAGGAGTTAATCACAATGGCCGCTTGTGCAATTAAGCCACCTAACGTATTGGAAGCACTGTTAAGAGTTGTTTTTGGAGGACATGAGTTTACTAAATCTTCACACATTTTAAACAAACTGCCAGCTATGTGGGAAAAAAGAGATAACTGTTGTTTATATACTTTGGAGATCGATGCTACGAGGACATGACAAGCTCTTCTTCTCAATTCCAGCAGGGGCTGGTGAGCGATTTCTGCCATCTTGTGGTTAGCACTGGTATGACATCTTTCAATGGCTCCGTACTGTACAGAAAACGGTAGATGCAACGATTAACCGATAATTCATCGATTATCAAATTAAGCACCACTGTTTTTGCTCCTAAAGAATGCAGTGCAAGAGGACTGAAGGCTTCACTTGTGTCAACATTGAAAGTTGGATTCAGGTTTATGAAGCAACATGGGGGTCTAAATTTAGATACACATTGTTAACATCTGCGTGCTGATGACGGAAGACACGGGTCTCTGGGGTTGTGTGTGGTCCGGGCTATCAGAAAAGGCTGCTGTTGTTCTCGCTGGCAGCCCGACACGCACACGCACTCCCTCAAGAAGGCCGGAGAAAGAAAGAAAGCTTTCATGGAATATTCTCTTTAGCTGTACAGACACTCGCATATGATACACCCAGGACCCATAAAACAAGTTATTCACAGACAATATCGTGCCCACGCTCTGTTTGCCTCGGACTATAGGCGGCATAGATTCGGATTTCAACAAGGAATTGAGTGTTCTGAGAAAATGATAAAATTAGTGATTGGGCCTTGAAGGCAACTTCATTCCGACATGAAAAAGTCAGTGAGGGATGCACAATGAGAAACACTGTATCCGTATATATGCTACCATGTCTTGGTGTGACATCAGAACGAGAGACCAAATTCACTGCAAGGCCGGTGTGGTGTGTTTTTACATCCAAAAGTACAGACAAAGTGCCAATCGGTGTTTGTAACATGATTTGCATCTTCTGTGAATGGTGTCATGTATTTTAGTCCATCTGCTTGTGCTGTTTGGCAAGAACGGGCACTAAGTGAAGATTTAAGATACACTACAGATGCTTTATGCGCAAGCTACCACATGTGAAAAGGAAGCGTCTTGTGTGTACCACCGTATACCGTATATGACAATTTCTCTATTGCATTGCTATTTTCAAACATTGCACAAATAATTCAGAAAGGTTATCAGGTGATTATCTGACTACTAAAAAAAAAAAACACATGAGATATGGCAAATTAATGTAGAGCTTTGTGTAGGCCCTACCTGTGGCGCAAAAGAAGCCTTATGAACCTAAAATAGTATGAGGGACCCCCGCAGAATTATTTAAAAGGCATGACACAGCTTACAGTCATCATTAGGCAGGAAAACACACAACATGCATCCTACGCATCTTCAGTGGAGCACACAGAAACAAATGAATTGTGCAGCTGGGGGAAGAAGAGGAGAAAAAAAACCAAGTGACTCATTTGACCCACAGTTAACCAACAGGGAATTAACAGTCATATCCTGAGCTGAATGACAGAGTAAGCACCCATAAAATGATCAAGAGTCATACCAGTAACATTAATGACCTGCCCTCTATTGATATTTACCAAAACTGCCCTCAATTTTATGACAGAAGAATGTACAAGGCAATTTGTTTGTCTAACTGTTTCCCACCCACAATTTCCCACATTTTTTTTTGCAAAGGTATGCAGAGGCTCTACAAAATTTACATTTAATTGGCAAGACTGAACAATTCACACAATTCAACTGGACCACTGAAAATTGAGATGCAAAAACCAAACAAACAAAGGTCATCATCTGAATCATTATGGCCAGTGCGTCTAAAATCAAACCAGTGAGACATTTGATTCAAATATAATAAGCCGCTCTCGCAATGAATCTGAATCTGATCAGGATTGTTATGTAAGCACTATGCAAGGTATTTTACATTCTGGTGGTTGTGGTGGAACACGCTGAATTGGCAGGGCCGCTAAGAGAAATGCCCCAAAACATTGGCATCTACAAGTTATGGCATTCAACGAAATATGACGTTTTAGCTCTGTTCCTATCACAAGTGTGCGCCAAATAGTGTTTGTCGAAGGTCTTGGGTGACCCCAAGCGTCGTTATTGGAAAACTACATCAAACGTGACGTCATGCTTGCATATACGTACTGTACCACTTTATGACAGAGCGGGGGAAACGAGGGGAACACAATGCTTAAATTGTGTACGTTTCGCAATTTTAACAAAATGACTGGGCGTAAAAACACATTTGATCCAATTGAAGAATCTTACGAAGTTATCAAAAATTGCGAAATAAAGATCATAAGGCCGAAACAGTGGCGATCTCCACCCACCCGTGAGGAAATGGCGGATTCTGGGAGAGAGGCGCCTTTTATGAATGAACTCATTTCAAAACACGCACGTTTACAGTCGCTCGAACTTGTCCGCTGTCATTCTACGTTGAATAAAAATAAGGTACAGCGTTTCACCATGGCCTCGAACCATAAGCGACGTGTAGAACAATAGCTGGCTTATGTTTTAGCTGAGATTCGGAAACTATATCTTAACACGGTGCCATTCGGCGTGTTATGGATAGCTTGTTTGCTCGCATGCAAGCGCACCACGGAGGCGGAATTGCGAATATTTCCGAGTGTTGTCAAGTAGTTAACCTTTAGTGACTTAAGACTGAGTATGACTTACACTAACGTCTTCTCTTCCTTTCTTTCTCTTGCATGAGATATTTAACCACGTCACATACCTGACTTTGCCTCCAGACTATGTCAGACATGCAGAGGAAAGACGGCCTGTGACCCCATTTTTGTGACAGTTCATTTCCGGCATTTCTCTGCGGTCCAACTTTATTTGTATAGCACCTCATCATATTGCACAGTTAAAAACAAAAACATGCAATTTAAACTCAATCAATAAACATGACAACAAACGCTCACAGTGTGGACGCCCACCAGTGAGGAACGAGTCAAAACAGGATGAAATAAGATACAGGTGATATTTAGGTAGCAACAATTAAGAATACAGAATATGGAAATGTTTGCATCACAAGTGGATACAAGACAGACACACTGATATGGGGAAAAACTATTTCACACATTTTAACTTTTCTAAACTATAGACTTATTTTTTGAAGTAATTAGTGAATTGCTTGCATGAATATACTTAATTTAGACATTTAATTTTTTTGCGTTTAAAGTTTTACTGCTTGATATGTGAAACAAATAACATTACCTGAAGTGTAAAAATAGGATTAATTATTTTGCTATTATATCAACCATATTAACTTTATTTGTATTTTTTTCCTCCGGTCATTATAGGAACTTAAAAAAAAATCAAATGTGGCTCTTGAGCTCAGAGGTTTGTGCCAAATGTAGAGCTGATCTGTAATGACTTGAGTCACGTAATTGCTGTTTGTTTTCTAAAGCTTTTATCAGTTCCTTGAGTCGCAACAACTGATAAAAAGTTGAGAACACAAACCAAAATGTTTGGAGCTTCCCCGCCCCCTCCCTCGCCATCTTATCGATCACTCCGGGAGGTCGCGCCATTTAAATCAAACGCCCAGCGCCCTGCTGAGCGAAGTCGTCTGGGCGAAGAACAACATGCGTGCGCTCCTGCTCCTATTCGTCTTGGTTAGCGTGGACGCTGCCCCCTCGGAGCGGCTCTTGCTCGGCGCCCTCGGCCTCTCCGAGCCGCCGGCCGCCCCCGATGGTGACCCTCGGTCCCGATCCCCGCGCCACGACGTCCCACCGGCCCTTTGGAAGATGTTCTGGAGGTCGCAGCGCGCCCAGGTCGATGAAGGCGAGCTGTGCATGGTGTCCGAATACGGAGTCCGTGGCAACATCATCAGATATGTGCAAGACCAAGGTAGTGGCAATGGTACCACCAAGACCACGTCATTGTGCGGCTAACATGCCATTTCTATCCGTGCGTGAAGCTGTGTGTATATATATATATGTGTGTCTGTTTCCGTCTAATCGTGTATACCCACGTGTACCTCGGTTTGTCGGTTTCTCATTTGCAAAACACGTTCATCGCTCTGTGTGTTTCCATGGTTGTGTTTGTGCGTATCAATGTATACTTGTTGCATCTGTCTGCGTTTGTGTCTCAGTTGTGTGTGTGCGTGTGTAAGTGCACGTGTCTGTGTTGTGCACGTGTCTGTCTGCTTGTCTATAACCGTGTGTATGTGTGCACGTGTTTGTTTATGTTCGTTTGTGTTTCAGAGTGTCAATTTATGCTTTGTGTGCATGCAGGTAGTGTTGTTCCAGGTTCTGGCGTAGCATGCCCAGGCTGTGTGGACCAGCATCTCTTTTTCAATCTTGCGGCCCTGGAGTCCTCGGAGATCTTGTCTCTGGCCCAGTTGCACATCCACTTCCTGTGGAGGTCCGGACCCAGGGGCTCTGCTAGGATGGCAACCCTGCTGCAAAGTGGTCCCACCGTCAGTGCCGTTCTGTATAAGATAGTCCGGCCCACGTTAAAGGGCGCCGACCCTCGGGCGAACCGCCGCCTTCTGCTGTCCCAGTCAGTCCAGTTGGGCCTTGAGGTGGTGTCGGTCACCTTGGACGTCACCGCCCTGGCCGAGTCCTGGCGCCGCCCAGCACGCAATTATGGTCTGCTTTTGGAACTCCGGCCTCTTAATGCCGACCCGGATCAGTCCTGGGTAACGCCATCTGTGCAGGCCTCGCTGGTGGCAGTGTCGCTCCACCCGCAGCAGTGCCGTTCCCGGCAGCGGAGGAGCGCTACCCACGCCCTGCGCCCGTTTCGCCCAGCAACATTTGCAAGGCTCGCCGGCTCTATGTGGACTTCAAGGACGTAGGCTGGCAGGATTGGATCATCGCACCGCAGGGCTACGTTGCAAACTATTGCCACGGTGAGTGCCCCTTCCCTCTCAGTGACAGTTTGAACAGCACCAACCACGCCATCCTGCAGACTTTGGTTCATTCGCTGGATCCGGGAAGCACCCCTCAGCCCTGCTGTGTGCCCGTCCGCTTCTCGCCCATCTCCATGCTCTACTATGACAACAATGACAACGTAGTGCTGCGCCACTACCAGGACATGGTGGTGGATGAATGCGGATGCAGATGACTGAAGCTCGATAGTCCCGTCCACTCCCCGGCTGCGCTGCCCTGCCAATTTTTAAATGATACGAATAAAGTTTGGAATAAAAAACGTGAAGCTTTGAATAGACAACATGCAGGGAGGGGCAGTTATCGTTTTATTATTTTTAAAGTATCACATATTGCAAAAACAAGTATTTTGTATTTGTTGTTCGAAACAATTGATCACCCTGCCCAATAGATTGATATTTCATATGTTTGTGTGCGCATGTCCTGTAAAAATATACAGTGGTTTATTTTCTAGTGTGAAAACATGACACAAATTTAGGTCAAAATCAGTTACTGTATCTGGATTTCCGCCGACCAGTAGTTATTTTGCTGAATAAAGTTGAACAAGGCTGTTACTTGTTATGGTCGAAAGAAACAGACATTGAAATTGGCTCCATCTAGTGGACATAAAGGGAATTGTAGACGAGGGCCGAACCTTGAAATTTCGAATTGCGTTCATACCGAGGAAATGTGCATGTACTATATCTTCTCCCAGATTTATTGGTCCAGTCTTACACCACACGCTGTTCCATTTTCGCCGTAGGGACAGAAAATGACATGAAAACGCTGTGGAGAAATGCATGTACAGGATTGACGTGAGACGAGCACAGCAAGTGGCTAATTAAGATGGCTGCCGGTGGCCTCACTTCTCGCGAAGGCTACTAAGCGGGATCGTTTGTCCATTCAAACATAAGTCGTTGGTAGCGTTCGTTTTTGCTGGCACTGACGCGGATCTCATATAATCCTGCCGTTGCAAACTACCCCACCGTACATTTTAAAAAGTTTACTGTTGTGTTCCACTGTGTAAACCTGAGAAGTTGTTCTCACCAGTCTAATGGTATGGCGGCTTACAATTATCTTTTACTTGTGTTGTATTTTTCTGGTGTGTCCTTGTAAAAAATGAAACACAACGGCAGAACAGTGTTCAGCTGCATCTTTATTTAACTTCTTTTCATTCAAATATGTTTTGCAAGTATTAAAGCACGAAATAAAATACATATGTACTCAAACATTACACAATCTAATTTTGCAGTGTGAATAAAATAAATACAAAACGCTGATTTGTAATCCTCAAAATTTCAAGCTGTGAACATGCTCCATGCACTCGTGTTCCTGCAGAGTTGCCGCAAACGACAGAAACGAGATGTACGAGTAGTTGAGCTTTAGGATGATGGATATTTTGGTCTTTGTTTGGCATGTGTTGTCATTTTTGAGGAAGAAGCAAGGCAAACAAGCCTCAAGGTAATCCTAATTCCGTGAGTTACATGCTAACACTAATTCCTGAAGACACACTTATTCGCTATATCTGTAAGGCCATTAAACATCTCAAGTTGACATTAAACCCCTGGCTAAAAGTAAAAACTGCTTAAAACATAGTGCAGTACAAAAAAAAAAGTAACAATGCTTCCTGAAAGGAATGTCTGTGTTTTTTGTTATCATTGGTGACACACATTACAATCAGTTGTGCTTTGAACACATTTAAATACAATCTCCAAACAACATCTGACAAGTGTTAATTATCTAAAAAAGCTTTTTATTTGATGAAACATGTTTGACGAGCTAAATGCCCAACTTGATTTGTTTGACAGGGCAATGTCTAAATTCGAAATTATTTGACAAGGTGATGGAACAACTTTCTAATGTGTTTCCAGATTTCTTTCATCTTCACTCCGTATATGATTGGATTGAGGAGAGGATTGTACACCACTATTTGCAACATCATGATCAGGCGAACCAGCTTTGGAAGCTTTGACTCCATTTTGTCCACAATGATGTCGAATGAAGCCAAGAAAGAGAAACAGAATAAAACCATCAGATGAGGGAAACAAGTGTGAGCTGTTGTTTTCCAGGCTCCCCCACAACTGCGATACACGACAACAAATATTTTGAAATACGTGTAGAAGATGAACAGAACAGGGAGAAGTCCAACATTGATAGAGATGAACACAGTGTAAGCGACCAGCATTTGTGATCTCACACAGTGAAGCTTATTCACAGAAGCGTTACAGAAAATGCCCCCTAAAACAAACCTGCACAGTTTTTGCTTTGCATTAATGAAAGTTGCCACCGCAATCTGGCAGGTGGGCAGAAACCAGGCCAAAGTCAAGAAGATGGTGACATTGGTTGCGCGCATGGCAGTTGCATAGTGCAGAGGCTTGCAGATGGACACATACCTGTCGTAAGCCATGACTGACAACAAAAATAAATCTGAACCAGCTAAAGTGTAGAAAAAGAACAACTGCAACATACACCCTGTGTGAGAAATGTTCTGCCGGTGAGACAAGACATCCACAATGAGTTTGGGGTAGATAGCCGTGCTGAACAAAAGCGAGTTAAGAGACAAAGCTGCGATGAAAATATACATGGGCTCGTGAAGGCTCCTGTGAATCCAGATGAGACAAATGACGGCGCCATTAGAGCAGAGGATGAGAACGTAGAGCATCAACAAGATCACAAAGTAAACATATCGGTACTTATCCACATCGACATAGCCGCCAAGACTTATTAGGCCGTTTGTTCCGTTCATCGTGTTCCACTCATGTGCACCATGCACACCGGCGGTCAAGAATCGCGGGAGTGTCAAGTCTTTTATGATGGTTGCTGAGCCTCCACGGATCTCATTAAGAGCCGCTGTCATGTCAACAAACTCCCCAAAGTCCTTTTCGCCTTCGCGTTGTTGTCCGTCACATGCAGCAGGGTCAAACATTTATCGGACGTGATGTTCAACAGAGATGATACTGTAAGTCCATGATATGATTTGACCCCGGTTGTTTATTGTTCTCTTCTTGCAACTGTCCTCTCGCACCTCTATGCTTAATTTGGACCAAGTCCAGGACACAATTTAGGATCTGGTTAATGTCCTCTTTGTGTAGCTTTGTCAACTTGCAATTTTAATGGAAAAGTGAATAACTGTTACAGAATGACTGATTTCATTCGTGTTCTGCTCAAGTGTCTTCAGTGAATTTATAAAAGGCATTCTCAATATCAGAGTTTGTTTTTTCTTTTAACCACATGATCCTCTAACAGAGGCCCGACACTCGCCTCGCAATGTTTGATTGCTTCCTAGTACTGGAGAGACGCCTCCAATGTTGCACTCAGCTGCTTTCAGGTTTTGCATCTATTTGGTTCATCATTCATTTTCTTCTGCTATTTTTTTAGTGGGGTTACGTCAAAGCAGTGCAGCCGAGACTCAACCGTAACTCAGAGTTCTATTGGAATGAGAGGGACATTTTTTGAATAACGGAGACAATCGTTGTGATGTCCTTTCCGGGATTTCATTAATAAACTGCGGGGGGGAAAAATTGGGAGCGGCAAATTTTTTTGGGTATCAAAAGAGGAGAACACTGCAGAAAAAATGGTGTTGCATTCATGAAATCACGGAGCTTCTACAGAGTTTTGTTTCTGATTGTAACCTAAAAACTTTGTAATCTGGGAAAAAGGTGCTCACTTTTAAATCAAATTGCCAATAATAACTAACATCTATTTGAGTCCTCCTCGTTTTGATGAAATGAAAGCCATACTTTGATGCTCCCGCTGCAACTGCGGAGCTTGCACTCAGCGATCAAATCCAATTTAAAAAAAGGACTATCAAATTAAACACTCATTAATTTCCAAAATCAGATTTTTGAGGTTTTATTTCAAGGCCAGATTGCCAAGCCCTATGTTCGTTTCAACAAACTGGACAATTGAGAATAATCTCATCTGTGTGTAGAAAGTCAACAGACAGGGATTGACTTGTTATTTTCTGCCTTCATTACAAAGCTTAATTAGAACGTTTAAGAGCGATGTAAGGATAGTGTCATAACAAGGTCAGCCTCACGGGGGCTGTTAATGACGAGCCCGTGGTCACAAGTCATGAGAGGCTGTATCTGACAAACAAGTAAATACTCTAGACGACACCGGAACCTCCGCGTCACTATTTTACAAACAACTCAAGTCACAGTTTGTTTACAAAAAATAAAAACAGTGCAACATATGCAATCAAACGAATGTAAATGTTAAATATGACACACATTCAACTAGCGGTAACACAAACACACATGAAAGATTAGCATCCTTATTGCTTCATTAATTAAATGTATCGCCCCATGCAGTGCATTCTGGGAACTCATCGCCTCACGTCATGATGCTACGTTCAGACCGAATGTGAAAAAAATCACGGCGCTGCGTGTCTCACGTGTGGTTGTACGTGGGGTTACTCACTGACTGAAATATGACTGTGACGATCGCTAGCCGTTTGCGGCTGAAGCCAAAGGGCAGCCATCTAAAGTTGCCACTCTAACTAATGACTTCAGTTATTTTATTTCCCTAAAAACACTGTCACTGGTGTGTGTTTTACACCGGGATCCCTGTATGGGGTCATGAAGGCCTCTAAAAGAATTAAATTCACTGTTTGCATCGACCGTGATCGAATTGTGATCGCCAGAGGTTAGGTTTACATTGCGCAGCGAATTGTATTTTATTTGTAATTTTATTTCTGAAATCAGATTCATTCCTGTGTGGGCTTTGCATGTTCTCCCAGTGCCTGCGTGGATTTTCTCCGGTTTCTTCAGCGACATTTGTATTCATTCAACGCTGTTTGTTTCACATCATTAACGATGTATTTATTTAGGTTGGTTACTTTTGGCTTGTTTGAGAGAAGGAGGAATGAGGTGAAGCCTGAAAGCGGGCAAAACAATGGGTACAAATTGTAATAATCTTAAATCTGGAAAATCCATGTCTCTCACCCCTGACAATCATTGCATCCTTGAAGCAATGGATAGCTGAATAGGTTGGTAGATAGAGTCTCATTTCTTTTTCATCCTGTGAAGGCAATTAAATAGTATGTTTCAATAAAACAGCAAAAACACTTCCTTAATGTGCTTTTATTTCCTTTCTTTTTTTTTTTTTAACGAGTGAAACACATTCCAATCTGTTGTGCACTGAACGCATATCAATAAAAACACCACCTTAGAAGTGTGAAGCACTCTGAAAACCTTTTACATGATGAAATAAGGATGGTCATTAATATCAGACTTACATTATTGGATAAATACACTGTCTGACTTGATTTATTTGAAAAATAGAACACCTGACTTGATTTATTTGTACTTTTTTGACAGGCTGAACGTCTCTAGTCGTTTATTTGACGCGGTGACAGAAGAACTTGATGTGTTTCCAGATTTGTTTCATCTTTGCCCCGTATATGATTGGATTCAAGAGAGGACTGTACGCCAATATTTGCAAGATGATGATCAGGTGAACAATCTTTGGAACATCTGACTCCATTTGGTCCATAATGACGTCGGACGCAGCCAAGCAAGAGAAGCAGATTAAAACCATCAGGTGAGGTATGCAGGTTTCCGCTGCCTTTTCCCAGGATCCGTTGCTACGGCAATAAGCGGCGATAAATATTTTAACGTATGTGAAGAGGATGAACAAGATAGGGAGAAACCCAACGTTGACAAAGATGAACATACCATAAACAACCAAAGTTTGTGATCTCATACACTGAAGCTTCTTCACAGAATTGTTACAGAAAATGCCCCCTAAAACAAACCTGCACAGTTTTTGCTTTGCATTAATGAAAGTTGCCACCGCAATCTGGAAGGTGGGCAGAAACCAGGCCAAAGCCAAGAAGATGATGACATTGGTTGTACGCATGGTGGTTGCATATTGCAGAGGCTTGCAGATGGACACATACCTGTCGTAAGCCATGGCTGACAACAGAAGGAAGTCTGAACCACCTAAAGAGTAGAACACGAAAAACTGCAACATACACCCTGTCTGGGAAATGCTCTGCCGGTGAGACAAAACGTCCACAATGAGTTTGGGGTAGGCGGCCGTGCTGAACAAAAGCGAGTTGAGAGACAAAGCGGCGATGAAAATATACATGGGCTCGTGAAGGTTCCTGTGACTCAAGATGAGATAAATAATTGTCCCATTCGAGCAGAGGATGAGAACGTAGAGCGTCAAAAAGACCACAAAGTAAACATATCGGTACTTATCCACATCGATATAGCCGCCAAGACTTATGAGGACGTGAGTTCCGTTCATCCTGTTCCACTCATGTGCACCATGCACACCGGCGGTCAAGAATCACAGGAGTGTCAAGTCTTTTATGATGGTTGCTGAGCCTCCACGGATCTCATTAAGAGCCGCTGTCATGTCAACTAACTCCCCTAAGTCCTTTTCGCCTCCGTGTTGTTCGTGGGCCTGACCTGTCCATCACATGTAACGGGGTCAAACACTGGGTGGACATGATGTTCTGAAGTGACAAATCCATTGTCACATGATAATATGGTATGACAAGAGAGGAAACCGGCGGAAGGCAATCATGGAGTCAAAGGCCAAAGAAGAGTGCCAAAAACATGCTGATGCTGCTCAAGATATGTACTTCCAAGTTGCAAATATCAAGGTGACTCACCTCACCTGTACGATTCGACATGAGAAAGGAGCAAGAGAGATTTACGTCAAGATACTATTTTTTTCTGACACGTTCCGTTATATGGCCTTATGATTTGATACATAGCGATTATCATTTTTTTTTAACAGTACAATTTATCCATCCATCCATTTTCTGATCCGCTTATCCTCACAAGGGTGGCAGGGCGTGCCGGAGCCCATCCCAGCTGTCTTCGGGCAGTAGGCGGGGGACACCCTGAACCGGTTGCCAGACAATCGCAAGGCACACAGAAACGATCAAGCATTTGTGCTCACACTGACACCTGGGGACAATCTGGAGTGTTCAATCAGCCTGCCATACATGTATTTGGAATGTGGGAGGAAACTGGAGTACCCGCAGAAAACCCACGCAGGCACGGGGAGAACATGCAAACTCCATACAGGAAGGCCAAAACCCGGAATCAAACCCTGCACCTCTCCGCCGTGAGGCCGACGCGCTAACCAGTCAACCAATGGGCCGCCTCACAGTACAATTCAATCAATCATCCATCAAGGCGATTTTGATACAATATTTTAACACATTAACTTTTCTGGACATAAACCTGTGCTAATTAAAGGGAACTCCAAATCCACAATAGAATGCTGTTTCATTGGATTTTATTTTCAAACCAACAACGCTTTACTGATTCCTAAATGTTCAAAAAAACAACAACGTTAACATCAGAACAAGATAGTTCTCATAATATTCTAGCATACATACATATATATATATACATTATATACACATACATTACACACACACACACACACACACACACACACACACACACACACACACACACACACACACACACACACACATATATACATATACGGTATATGTATTTTAAGATTTCTTATTTAAAGCCACATTTTTGTTTGTCTCTGAAAGGAAACTACAACAAGTTGGACAATTGAGAGGAAGGTCATCTGTGTGTAAAATGTCAAGGGACTGGGGCTAATTTGTTTTTTCTTGCCTTCATTACAATGCTTAATTAGAAAGGGAAAGAGGTTAATGCTTAATTAGTAAGGATAGTGTCATAACAAGGTCAGCCTCGGGAGGCTGCTAATGATGAGCCACAAACGATGCTATCATGGGAGGTTTGTCGATGGCAAACAACCAAATTCTCTGGACAACACCGGCAAAAGTGTCACCTTTAGTTTGCCCCCTGCAAATCGCAAAAAGTCGGTTTTATTTATATGATGCCAATTCACAACGGAAGAAAATCTCAAGGCTTTTTACTTTTACGGCAATCAAAGGAGCCACCGTTAGCACCTGCGCTCCAGCCACCCATGGAGTTGGGCGGGCTTCGTAAGCAGCGGTGAGGAGTGGAGACCCCACACACTACCCCACATTATGTATTAATGTATAAATAGATCATTTTTATATCAATCAGAAAAGAAAGTAGAAGTCTGCATAAAAACTAATGTTTTTACCCTTATCTGTGCTATACTTATCTATTTTTACAACTTTTGGTTTGTATCGAGATTAAATACATACACACCCTAGCACTTTTATATGACGATTTTCTCTTGTATTCATAATGGATATTGCGGTACATTACTTCATTTATCAACTTAATACGGATTTATTTTTATATTTAATGAATGTTTCGAATTTATCACCGAATATAACTCTGATTGATCTAGTTTTGTTGTACTATTCTCTTGAATTTGTTTTTGAACTCAGCAACTTACAGCACTGTGATTTGAGCATCTGCCTTATTTATTGTTTATTATCTGATGCAAGTTCAGTGTTGAGTACTTGTATTGCTCAGAAAATTGTTCTTATCGTTTTTGATTGGATTGGATTGGATTGGATAAACTTTATTGTCAAATATACTGTATGTGTAACATACAGCACAGATGAAATTTCTTCCCTCTCAACATGAAACAAGGATTTTGATATGTTAACCTAGGCACTTTCTCAGGACCTGATGTTCTATTTTATTTTTATTTTGTAATTCTTTGGAGATTTACAAAAACAAACAAAACAGTGATATTCCACCTCGTGGTCGAAACTAAAGGAGTCTCAAATACAGCAGAAAGTAAATGTCCACGTCTGCTGAAAAACAATAAAATACTTTATAATGCCACTTTTTCTTTTATCTTTTGATCTCCCTCAGTTACTCCCCTCAGGCAGGCGCTACAGATCCATGCGCACCAAATCCAGCAGACACTTGAACAGCTTCTTCCCTCTAGCCATTAACTCCCTAAACAGTCACTGACGTAGTCACTCTTCTTGTACAACAAATATTGTATCTCTCTAAAATGGTTCAATGATTTTCTGCACCAACTGTACAAACTGTCATAGTATTGTATTCTACCACTGATCACTTTAGCTCTGCTTGAAACTATGGTTCACTTACATTATGAAATGTCCTTCATACCTATTTGTCATGTTCTTGTTTATGATGATACTAATGCAGCGTGTATACCGGAGACAAATTCCTTGTGTGTTCTACATACTTGGCCAATAAAGATGATTCTGATTCTGATTCTGATTCTGATTCTCAATAATGTAACGAATTTAAAATGAAAATAAGGCTTTTCTCAGTAATTTTTAGATGAGATTAAAATATTGATTAATTAGATTAATTAATTACATACAATAATTAATCCATCACAACTTTTTTTTCAATCGCTTCACAGCACTAAATAATTGGAATAAAAGGGGGTGAGGTAGGGAGAATTTCAGTTGGCAGGTTAATGGGGCTCCAAATCACAGTCATGGTGCACCCGGACTTCCTTGGGCATCTAGCACAGGTAGGGTGGTTCGCTCAGGAGATTGTAGGGGTGGCCTCATGACAAATGACACAGAACATGCTTACCTTGGGTCATCCGAAACGGTGAGGAAAGCTGTTGAATTACAGGTGACAAAGACAGTTCCGGAGACACATGTCTCTGTTCCTACTGGATAGAATTGACCTGGAAACAACACACAGAAACAAGGCATGTGAATACCGGATGCGGACTCCAACACAAAACAAAGGAGGACACGACCTTGTCAGCCACAGGGCATGACACCATTCATCCATTCATTTTCCGATCTGCTTATCCTCACGAGGGTCACGGGGGGTGCTGGAGCATAGCCCAGCCGTCTTCAGGCAGTAGGCGGAGGACACCCTGAACCGGTTGCCAGCCAATCGCAGGGGACACAGAGACGAACGAACAAGCATCCATGCTCACACTCACACCTAGGGACAATTGGGAGTGTTCAATCAGCCTGCCATGCATGCTTTTGGAATGTGGGAGAAAACCGCAGTACCCGGAGAAAACCCACGCAAGCCCAGGGAGAACATGCAAACTCCTCACAGGGAGGCTGGAGCTGGAATTGAACCGGGTACCTCTGCACTGTGAGGTCAACGCGCTAACCACTAGACCGCCCGGGCATGAGTAAACTGACAGGACTGAGAAGGAACTGAAAGGTGTCATGAACGTTTTGCTCGCTGTTTGTTCGTCATGTCTACAGGGTGCGTGTTTCGAGGTAAAGAGCTGCGCTTACCCTCGTGTCTGCAGCCTCGAAGGTAAGCATATGTTTCAGGAGCTGACAACTCTGTCGTGCTGACCAGCTGGCCCCTCACTGTTGTCGTGACGGTCTACATGGAAGACAAGCAGGTCATGTGTGAGAGTAGGAACGCTATGAATATCACCATAAAACTCATTCATCCATTTTCCGCATCTCTTGTCATGTCATTTGTCATTTTAGTGTGGCAAACATTACTAACAGAGGAGAAATTTTTTGAAAAGTTGCTCATCTTGACACATTGGAATCATGATCAGTCTACGATATTTGGGGTGCTGACAGCCGATACATGCTGCTGCTACCTTTGAGTTGCTTTGATTTCAAATGCAGGAAAAGTTTTATTCTTACCAGTGGCACGAGCGAGGTGACTAGGTACGCTCCCTGATTTCCAAATGTGCGAAAATGCAAAAGGATCTGGATGTGAGAGAGAGAGAGAGAGAGAGAGAGAGAGAGAGAGAGAGAGAGAGAGAGAGAGAGAGAGAGAAATAATATATACTGTATATGTGTGTGTGTGTGTGTGTGTGTACAAACAAGTAGCTAAAATGTAGAAATACAAAACACAGTACTCACCGTATTCGGAGGAGAAAACAAACCGATACCGTAAAAGCACGGTGATGTCCCGACAAGGTCTGGCAGATTTAGGGCAAATTCAGAAGTTTCATCAGCAACAATAAAGGTTGGCCCAAAAGCGGCAAGTTGCACCGGGTCTTGAAAGGTGAAAGTCATGAAGTCGGCGCTAGTTTGGTTTCCAAAGAGCAGCGTAAATACGTTCCCGAGAGCGATCCCCTGTTAACAGGACAACAGCAGTTATCAATACGTTACAATTTATTCTGTGTTAGAGAACAAGACGTGCTATGAACTGACTCACAAATGCTTCAGTGTAAGTCTCTCCATAGTAGTTAATGGGGCACTCGGACAAGGGAATAAATGGATCAATACCTTGAGATGTTGCGCCTACAGACAAAAAGACATGAGAAAGTCAGTCGGCAGCAGTACACACGAGGTGACATACATCCTGAAATCAAATCTGAACACCTGTAGCAACATGTCATAGCGATTCGCTTTCGTAACAAAGTATTACCGTGTACAAGTCAAACATTCAAGTGAGTCAAGCACATTTGCACCCGTACGACTTAAAATTTAGGGCCCTTTTTTCGTTGAGAGCCGCCTGTACGCTCGGTGTAAAAAAACGGGCGCATCGAGTCAATGTTTTCTTGCGCAATGTCAAGCTAATGCATGTTTCAAACGCTCTGATTTTCAAGGGAATGTGGGCAGCGGAAGTTTGACGGCGTTCTATGCCACAATGGCGCAAACGCGCTATTCCACTTGTGCAAGTCTCGGAAAAGATCAAAAGAAAAACAATTCCACCCATGTGCAAAATTAGACTGTGCTTTGCGCAAGACTATAATGTGATGAAAGTTGGCATGAAGTCAATGAATCAATGACGTCATTGATAATTCTTATCACAGCAACATTTTTTTGCGCCCAAAAATAAAAATAAAAATAACAATAAATTTAAATATATATATATATATATATATATATATATATATATATATATATATATATATATATATATAAAATATATATATATATAAAATGTATTTTTATTTTTTTGCGCCATGGACGAGTTTCACGTACGTATTTATTCCGACACACTGGCAAAGAAACAAATAAAAACAGTTGATTCAAAGTTCAACGCACCATCATGCTTCATGTAATTGTTGTAATTAGTGGGAGACCTGCACATGTGTTTGTTCTATCAACGGATCGCATCTTGTGTTTTAACACCGGACAATGTAACCAAGCACCCCAAAAGTAAACCGTCTCTCTCCTTCACTGTTTCTAGTTCACTTGTGCTTTTATTGTATTTGAGGAGAGACTGCCGTCTAATTTGGGGTATTTATGCGTATGCCACACCGACAAGCTTCAACCATGCGGACTAGTAAAGTAGACTTGACGACTAATTGCTTCAACCGCAAGTATAAAGGGCCGTTCATGTCATAAAGAAACAGTACATTGTGAATTTTACAGGCGTTATGACAATCGAAATTCTTTTGCCCATTATTGGTACCGTGAATCGTTTTACGCTTCATCATCGCGACAACGATGTCCAAGTTTGCAGAACTACAAAATGGCAGAGGTCAGGATGAAACTGATGCGTATACAGTATGCAGTTACCTGGCAGCAGGCTGATGGCGGCCGTGAGCACCAAAAGAAAGCGCATGTTGGGCACAATCAATTAGCTGGCTGAATTCTGAAAGACACAAGAGACAAGTTGTACTTGAGAACACTAAGTGTTCCTACTCGATTGTGCTTCACGGGTGCTAAGAAGCACTCATCTTCAGTCGTAAAAAAATTGTAGCAACTCCTTGCTGGTCCAACAAGAAAAATAGCACTGTGTTGTATAAAAACATGAAACATAACAAACGCGATTGTAAAGAAAAGAAGTCATGGAAAAGAAGTCACAAATAAAGTTGCCTGCAATGCAATGATGCGTAAGATCCAGCAGGTGTCCGTATCGAACAACAGAGTGACACAGGACCAATATTGCGCTCATTGTGCTTGAATCCTACACTAGGCCTCGTCTAAGGGACAAGCCAAAAGAACAAAAAGACAGAGCAAAACAGATAAAAATTGAGAAAGTGACAACTCATAAATGGAAATACTGATATATTGGGGCGTTTGTAAATCAAATTTGTTATGGTTAGCGTGGGGTTGAGGATACAATTGCAGGGAAGTGAGGTTGGTGTGCACTCGAAAAAAAGTAATTTAAATAGAGCAAAAATAAGATATTTGGGTTAGTCAAATAGATAAGAAGAAAAAAATGTGTGTGTGTGTGGGGGGGGGGGCATTTAAGATAAAAAATTACAAAACTGACGGAAATCCAAATACAGTGATACCTCGGCTCACGAACGCTTAAGCTCACGAACTTTTCGCCTCAAGAACATTAAATTTGCGAGCATATAGTCTCTGTTGACGAACTAGTTTTCGGCGGACGAACCAAACCAAGCGGTCGAACAGCGCCACGGTGGCGGCCACGAGAAGCTGACACACGCTCACTGCGTCCCAGTTCGTCACCCCCTTTCTTTGAGTGCGGATGTGGTTTGTGTTTGCTAGACATTTTGGACCATATTGAGTGTACTTTTGCTATTATGGGACCGAAAAAGACCCCGCCACAGGCTAGTGTTAAGCCTAAGAAGACATTAAAGAAAATTACGATCGAGTAGAAGAAGGAGATCATTGAAAAACACGAACGAGGTGTGCGTTTGTGTGACTTAGCGTCCCAGTACCAGTACGCTAACACGCAACAGGTGTCAATTAAGAGGTTTTTAGTCAGCAAAAAGGATAAAGAGTCTCCTTCTAAGAAGCAAAGAAGAGAAGCCACACCGGAGGTTGAGTTACCTACAGTCCTTATGGAAGGTCACTCTCCTTCCAAACCGTGACTTCCTCCCTCACTCCCCCTACCCCTCCATTACATCAAGCCATCAACTACGATCACAAAGGTAAATAAAACGACTTTATTATACAGTACAGTTTATTTCTTTAATTTCAATACAATAGCACATTTATTATACATAAAATAAGGTATATTTTTGTGTAGTTTTAAGGCTTATTTAGTCAAAAAATATGTTTATGGGGACCTGGGAACGGATTGCTCTCATTTTAATGGTTTCTTATGGGAAATAAATGTTCGGAAGACGAACTTCTGTGCATGTGACTCAAACGAGGAAGTGTTAACCTTTGCTGAATTCAAGACTAGGCTGAGAAGTTTTGAATGCACCCTCCGCTACGAAGCAGGCCCAGACCAGATGAAGTAATGACCGCCAAGTCATTCAAGCCGAAGCCCAAAGAAAAGACAAGAAATACGTCTTCAATGGAGAATGCTTTATTTGTGAGAAAGTGGGGCATAAAGCAGAGACTGCACAAGTAAGGATAAGAAACCACACAAGCGAGCGACAAAAGCTGATAAGAACAATAAAGTGGCTACAGTTATGGACGATTCGGAAAAAGTTTTCCGTGGCAGAGACCAAGCCAAATCTTCGAGGAAGAAGAAGAAACATTATTGCTCGGGTGAGTGAATGGCGACCCAAGGGAGCGCAGCAATATGGACTACTCGTGGACAGCGGTGCTTCTGCCCACATAATCACCGACAAGAACGCATTCATCCGATTTGATGAGAGTTTCGGCCTAAAGATCACATCATGCAGCTGGCTGATGGAAGGCGGATCACCGGAAGTGTCGAGAAGAAGGGGACGCGCAAATCAAGCTGGCCGACAGCAGTGGACGAGTAGTGAGTGTCAAGCTCACAAATGCTCTCCTCATCCCAGAATACCCGCAGAATATCCTTTCTGTGGATGCAGCAACCGAAAGGAGCAAAGTTCAACTTTGCGAAGAATGACAACAAAATGATTCTTTCAGATGGGACAATATGCAAGATGATTGTAAAGGACCGTATGTACTATCTTGACATTGTCACAGAAAATTCTGCATGCAGTGAGGACTCCTGCAATGCATCTTTAGACATGAAAACATGGCATGAGATAATGGGCCATTGTAACTATGGTGATATTGCTAAGCTTGAAGCTGTAGTAGAAGGTATGAAAATTAGTAACAAAACTAGACCTGTTAGAAACAGGAAAAGTGATGTGAGAGCTAAAGAGCCATTAGGGCTGGTACATACGGATCTAGGTGGGCCTATTGACCCGGCTCACACACCCTTTCTGGGAACCAATTAAGTTCGTGATCAGAGGTATCACTGTACTGTACGAAAGCATAGGGGGATTGCGCCCTCTGCTGGTAACATTTGATACTACACCCATCCAACTCATTACAAGACATCTTTGACCAAAACTTTTGAACCCACTGACCTAGATACTCAGAACCAGCGTTACGTCGTAAGACTGCCTATAAAAGAAATAGTTAAAAAAAAAAAAAAGAAAAAAAAGAAAAAAGGCTCTTAGAATATGTGTGGGCGCAGTCAAAAATGTTTCGGTTCGCCCACGTTGAGCCACACCTCAAACTGCACTCTGCATCTTGGATTTCTCGGAAATTTCTGCCTGAATGGGTGAGGAAGTTACGCGGAGGTTTTCGTGCACTGCTGCATGCATGCTATGGAAAATTGATCACTCTTCCTCCTGGAACTTTATCTTGAGTGAAATTCTGCATGGGTGGGTGAGGCCATTTCGCGTGTGCGCATGCGATGCTTTATTCATTTGCGCCATGGAAAATTGACAACTCTTCCACTCCCAAATCATTCCATCCCCAAAGTAAAGTCTTCACTACCCCATTCCTACAACACACACAAACAAGACCTTCACTTTGAGCATATGCTGATTCATTCAACAGCATTTCTTGTTGCTAGATTTGCCTCACTTTGCGTCTTTTGTACACATGCAATTTTTATTTATTTTTGTGTAAATCAGGGGTGTCCAAACTCGGTCCTCAAGGGCCATGCCCTCTGCCTGTTTTCCATGCCCCCCTGCTGCAACACACCTTATTCATTTGATCAGTATCGTTATCTTGCTTCTTCAGAGCTTGCTGATGAGCTTGAATCAGGTGCGTTTCAGCAGGGAGAGCCCCTGAGCACCAAGTTTGGAGTTATATTGTTGGGTAAAAAATGGTTTAATTTGCAAATTGTTATTGTATATTTTTGTCTATTTGAGTGTAATGCTCTGATTTAAAAAAAAAACACCACTACTCACCGGTTACTTAGTACTGAATACTTAATCTTAGTCATTTGGAGGGTGACTTTTTAATCTTTCTTGGGTCATAATATTCAATATTAACAATACTTTTTCTTGAGCAAAATTGGCGAGTCTACCCACCTCTGAGTCCGGATGAAGATCTTCTCAGAGTTGACTTTCCCCGCACCGATGAATCCAACTGTAAAACCTGTTCCTTTTTATACTGCTCTCGTTTTTATAAGGCAAATGACATCCGGACATATATACCATCCCAAACGGGGTTTCCCAAAACAACATTTAACATCAAACAGGCCAAATTAAAATACTAAGAGTAGATCAAGGATAACTTCAAATGCAACAGTTCCGGGATATGTGACAGAGAGTCAAGACTCTTTGGTTACAAGGAACTAATGTGCTGATTAAATACCAGAAAACCCGGAACAGTGTGAAGATGAGCACGACAGCGCTGCCGTCGCTGATTAACATTAATTACCCTACTTTCGAACAAGTTATGTGCCAGAAGACTGTATCTCATGCAACAGGCCTAATGTAACAGTTCCGTGTTCCGATTGTCTTTTCCTTGGCACCATTCTTTGTTCATTGAAAACTTTGAGTCAATTCGTTCTCAATACTGTATGGTTCCTGAGAATATGGGAGCAAATTTTGAGAATAAATGTTGCAATAGGATACTGGAATAGCGGTCAAACTCCTTTTCCTCGTGGGCCACATCATAAATACGTACCGGTATATGGTTGGAGGACCAGGTCAAGGAGGCAGGAACCACAAAGGCATTCAGGGAAACCAAACCAAGGTGTACCGGAGGGCTATGCATGACAGCTGGCAGTAGAGAGTATGGTATTATGACCTATTCTTCTTTGCACAATTGCTGTCAATCGGCAACACTGCATTTTAAGGCTGTAACATTCTTGGAGCAACGGATAGCTGGATAGATAACGAGACAGATATATATATATTATATATATATGTTTTTCATCCTGTGAAGGAAAATAAATAGGTCAGGATAATAAAACAGTAACTAGACTTCCTGAATGGGATTTTTTTTTTTTTAATCATGAGTGGAACACATTACAATCAATTGTGCACACATAACACATATCAATACGAACATCAAACAACAATGACATGTTCATTATCCAGAAAACCTTTTACATTATGAAATACGTGTGACCGGTTAAATGCCAAATGTAATAGACAAATTAAATCCCGGCTTCATTTATTTATTTATAAGGTTGAACATCTAAATTCATTTATTTGATGTGGTGACGGAACACCTTCTTGATGTGTTTCCAGATTTCTTTCATCTTCACTCCATATATAATTGGATTGAAGAGAGGTTGGTACACCACTATTTGCAACATCATGATCAGGCGAACCGTCTTCGGAAGCTCTGACCCCGTTTTGTCCACAATGACGTCGAACGCAGCCAAGCAAGAGAAGCAGATTAAAACCATCAGGTGAGGTATGCAGGTTTCCGCTGCCTTTTCCCAGGCTCCGCCGCAACGGCAATATGCGACGAGAAATATTTTAATGTATGTGAAGAGGATGAACAAGACAGGGAACAACCCAATGTTGAGAAAGATAAACGCTCCATAAAAATACAAAGTTTGTGATCTCACACAGTGAAGCTTATGAACAGAATTGTTACAGAAAATGCCCCCTAAAACAAACCCGCACATTTTTTGCTTTGCATTAATGAAAGTTGTCACGGCAACCTGGCAGCCGGGCAGAAACCAGGCCAAAGCCAAGGAGATGATGACATTGGTTGTGCGCATGGTCGTTGCATATTGCAGAGGCTTGCAGATGGACACATACCTGTCGTAAGCCATGGCTGACAACAGAATGAAGTCTGAACCACCTAAAGTGTAGAAAAAGAACAACTGCAACATGTGTGAGAAATGCTCTGGTGTTGAGACAAGACGTCCACAATGAGTTTGGGGTAGATGGCGGTGCTGAACAAAAGCGAGTTGAGAGACAAAGCCGCGATGAAAATATACATGGGCTCGTGAAGGTTCCTGTGAATCCATTTTTGTGTAATAATAATAATAATAGTACATTTCATTTATAAGCGCCTTTCAAAACACTCAAGGATGCTTTACAATCAAAACAAGAACAATAAAACCACAGACAAAATTATAAATAATAAAAGGAAAGATTAATTTAGAGCGTTTTCATTGGTGCAAACTCTCGCGATATTCACGTTGCGTCGTTTGCCCTGTCGTCTGTCAACAACATTGAATCATGGCGGCGGCCACGATCTCCGACAACAGTTTAAACCATGTTTTGTGTGTTGCAGTCGCATGCTCGCACCATAATATTAAGAAAATAGCATCCACTGCTGTATCGAAAAGATTCAACGAACTATTTGACGAACACCACGGGCCGTCTAGGATGCGGGACGCAGAGGTAACGAGATGGCTGTAACACCCAGCCGCTGGGTACCCAACTCTCTCGCTGCCGACCGGGGGTTTCAATCAGTGGCGATTGCTCTCGGACTGCAAGGGAAGCTCGGCTTCCCCTAAAATGTCAAAGAATAAGTGATCAAATATATGAATGTAAATTTCATTGTGTGTACATGTCATTGACTAAATATGCGCTACAACGTGCTCAACTTTTGCTCCGAATCAGCTTCTTCTTACTGGTTACGACGCGACTCCCTTCTCATTCATCCTGCAGCTTTGCTGTGCTTTAAACGGGAGTGAGTTCAGGGTAGGTTGTCCCAATGCGTTGAACGGAGACGAGTCATTGGATACAAGCTGGTTTTTGTCCCGCCCACGGAGGCTCGTCGTCTCTGGGAGTGGATGGCAGTGGGAGGGTACCGGACGCCAGGCTTTTCTGCATCAGATTGGATGATCATCTGTCTGACCCTGTGTGCCAGTTCGATTGACATTGAAATGAGCCAATCACCGAGCTTTTAGTGATTGACATCCGTCGCGAGCAATTTTTCAACTCGCATTCTGTTCCGAGTTGAGCTGGAGACTTCTCCCAATCATTTTAGCGACACTCTTTGTTGTAAACAAACAATTAGCGACAAATTAATATTTTATTCCTGGTGGGTTTTATTGTAGTTCCTATAGTTGTAGGACACTAATTAAGTACCGGGAAAAGACGCCATGTTGGTTTGACAGGGTCACAGATCATTTTCTTGAAAAGGAACGGAGCTAGAGTAGAATTTGCGTATAAATAAACGGACACATTTTATGATGTCGACCAAAATTGAGCTTCCCCTCTTTGACAGACGAGCATCCGGCACTTGTTTTATGTTTTTTTTGTTTACGTTTTTGATGGGGGAGGGAGGGAGAAAAAAAGATTTAAAAAAAAACTTTGTCCGACCTACCGACCCTATGCTGAAATTTAATGTTATCGGAAACACACTACTTATTTTTCTACGCCTTAGGCCGTTTGTTCCGTTCATCGTGTTCCACTCATGTGCACCATGCACACCGGCGGTCAAGAATCGCGGGAGTGTCTAGTCTTTTATGATGGTTGCTGAGCCTCCACGGATCTCATTAAGAGCCGCTGTCATGTCAACAAACTCCCCAAAGTCCTTTTCGCCCCCGTGTTTTTCATGGGCCTAACCCAGAGGTGGGCAAACTACGGCCCGCGGGCCGGATCCGGCCCGTTGGGCTTTTTAATCCGGCCCGCCGAAGGTTGCTGCACAACACAATTAAGGTACGATATAAATGATTGCATTCATTTCATTTGGAGTTGTAATGACAGGCATTTCAACGCCAGGTGGCGCAGTTGCAGAGCACAGGGAGGGAGGGGGAGACAATACGGAAGCCAGCAGTAGCGCCAACTCAAGCAACTCCCGCTCGATACGACGGAATAAGTGTGTCCGCGCCGCTATTTTCTATCATTGGATCCAAAACAGCGACATGCAAGTGACTCTTTGTAGAAGTGAGTTTTACTGCAATTGCGAACATTTTCACGTCCTGTCGATCATGGCATGATCAACGAAAAGGTACAGTAATGGCCACGGAAGAGAAAGTGAAGTGTATCTTATTAAACGAAGCGAGTTACAAAATACGAAACATTCAGGAGACGCTTGGAGTCTGAAAGACTCAAATCTACAAGACTTTGAAAAACGAGAAAGTCATTTGTGCTCAGTCCGATTCTGGCTATTTACATGCCCAGAGTGAATTGCTTGCGGCTCGACGGACAGTCGAGTAAATAAACGTTTCCTGGAATGGTTTGACTGCTATCGTGCTAAAAACTTTCCGCAAACTGGACCGCTAAAAAGAGAGGAAGCGAGCCCCAGAGCGCTAACTATGAGCATAGAAGACTTCGAAGCGTCCCATGTCTGGCTTCAAAAGTTCGCTGCGCGACATCAGCTGAGCAACGCTGTCATGTGTGGTAATCGAGGGGAGGTCAAGTCAGAGACAATGAGTGAGTCGAAAGAAAAGCCACCAGGTCTCTTACACGTCCCATTTTGTAGCAAATAGTCCTAACTTTGTTAGATTTTGTCATATACCTGTACTGCTTGCTGCAGTTTTTGGCCAATATATTGTTGCACTTTGTTGCTTGTGTTGTCACATGTATGTTGCTCACATACTTGAACCTTCATACAGGACATATACCATAGTTGTTTCACTGTTCTCATTTAAAAAAAGAAAAAAAGAAAAAAGGTATGGGACTAGTTGTTCTGTTGATGTTTGGTATGGACTGTCAACATATAATTTTTTTTATATGTACCGTATCTTGTCCTGACACGGCCCACCTGTCAAATTTAGAAATCAATGTGGCCCCCGAGCCAAAATGTTTGCCCATCCCTGGCCTAACCTGTCCATCACATGTGACAGGGTCAAACATTCGTTGGACGTGATTATTCCGAAGAGATGGTGTGTCGAAAACATCTGACCCCAGTTGTTTCTCAGGTTCTTTTCACACTTGTATAAACAAGTTGCACCATGAAGTCCAGGATACAGATGCTTTGTGTGTGTGACCTTTTGTGAACTTGAGATTGTACTGGAACATTTGATATCTGTTATATGATCCAGATTGACAGGTTGTACGCTTCAAGCAAAACAGGAGAAACTTATCCGTGGTTTTCATCTCCAGCAGACTTGATTATTGTAACGCTCTTTGTATTGGTATCCTTCAAAAGAGCATCAAACAGCTGCAGCGCATTCAGAATGCCACATCTTGCTTTCTGAACAGATTAAAGACATTACAAAGAGAATACTCCAGTCTTGAAGTCTTGACACTGACTCCCGATCCGCTGTGGGATAGATTTTAAAATTCTGCTATTAGTCTATAAATCACTAAATGGTTTGGGTCCTGAAAAACAGAGGTGGTCATTTTACGAAATTTGGCTGGTCCGCCATTCTTCATCCGTTAGCGGCCAGGATACTCGACCGTCATTCATCAGTGTGCCATTTTTCGTGACGAACAGAATTGTAATCGTCAATTAATCTGTCGGAAGTCCGTCGGTATGTCTGTTTTTTGTTGTTTTGTTTTTTTAAATTACTTCACACTTGGTCTTTAAGAGAACCAAGACAGCAGTGTGGCCCAGAACAGCCGCGAGTGGCACCAACACTGGAAAATAAAGAAACGTAATTCATCCGAATGTTGAGAGCAAAATTTGCATTGCAACATTAAAATTTCATAGCAGGGAAAAGGAGCTCACAGCAAGCGACCGGAAGAAGCATGCAACCCACCTGCGCAATTAACGGCCGGTAGAGGATCCAAAAGCGAGACTTATACTTCGGACCCACTTTTACGTACTCTAAAAACTACAGTGCTTGGTGATTTTCTTTCTTTTTTTTTTTTTTAATTAATTCAAATTTGGCAGGCTTGTCACCCATACTCTTCTCTGTGGCGTGTCAAATTTGTGACATTTTTTGTTGCACTTTACCGAGTCTTTAACGAGATAATTGATTGAAAAAGAAAGATAAGTGAGTAAATTTTAACAAACCGATTTTCGTAGCAAAAACGACTAAACTAATGAAACAGAAAACAACAACAACAATCTTGCTTATGTAAATAATTGGTGGTCTTAATTAAAGAATGGAGGGGGGCCATAGGTGGTCCACGGGCCACATTTTGACCAATCGCGTATGAGATGTTGCTCGATGCTGCTAAACTCCACCGGTCTCTTTAAGACTCTGTATTCAAGTGTGCAGATTGCTCCAGACATGTTTTACTAGTTCAAGTGGCTTGCGACAGGTTGGGTGTTGATCAACCAGTCAGACAACATTATTGCGGGTCAACCAGCTACGAGGACAAATTTGAAATGTGATTGGGTGAAAGAAACCGCCTCATAGCTAATATAGTTGATGTTCCTCTACAGGGGCCAGCTGATTGCAAAGGCTTAAGGCCTTGGTTGGGTAGCCGCATCCGATGAGACGATTTAACAATTTCACGGAACCAAAAGGAGAATTGAGGTGGTAAACGGCCGCTAATCAGTGACCCTTGCCTCGTAGTGCGTCGGCAAGCAGAGAAGGCCTCAGCGGCTGTGATAGCTTACCACTGCTGCTGCTAAGGGGCCAAGGGTTAAGAGCATGACGATTGTTATTCACAGCATGCCTCAGGTGATTCTTTGGTGGCATCGTCCAGAGATTTGACTTGTTTGTCAGAAACAACTTCCCAAGAGCATGACAGTGACCACTGGATCATAATTAGCGGACCCCCTGAGACTGACCTTGTTATGACATGATCCTTACATCACTCTTTCCCTTCTAATTAACCCGTTGGCCTCTATGCGGGGGGGCCATTTGTGTCCACCCTGCTTCCCTTCTATCAACCATTTTAGGTGCGTCAATGCAAATGTAATAAAACTTTCCAAAGTTGGGGATTCTTGTCTAATTTTGTTACTTCCAGTTTCGGCTATTTAACATATACAGTACTGTATTACATAATGAGGCAATTTGCAAACTTGACAGCAAACTCCTTCCAAAGTTGAACATGCGTCTGTATGTCTGTACGCACATATGATATTTAGAAAAGCTCTGACCCATCAACAACTCATACCGGGCTGTCGTATATCAATCAATCAAACCTTTTACACATAAAAATGCAACTCAAAGTGCTGTACAATTAAAACTTTAAAATTACAACAGACACAGCTACATATCCCCAAAAGCATGCCTATGCTTGCTCGCACACACACACACACTATATATATATATATATATATATATATATGTGTGTGCGTGTATGTATATGTGTGTGTGTATATATATATAGGTATATATATATATATATATATATATATATATATATATATATATATATATATATATATATATATATATATATATATATATATATATATATATATGCTATACTGGTTTGTCCTACCTATATTCAGAGTCCAGTTTGGCAGATAGTCAAACGTTCTTCAAAACCAGATACTGTCCAGCAAAACACAAAATAAAGAGAATGAAACACGCTGTATAACAGACCCAAACACATGCTTTGTCTTACAAACTCATAGCCGCATCGCTGCGAGCTTCATGTTTCGATAGAATACAAAGCATCGCAGGTGGGCTAACAAACATCGTCGATGTTGCCGTGTCAACCTTGAAATACATATTGAAATGCAAACGGGGAAGGAAAATGGAAAAGAAGAAAAATCCAGTAGGAGGATATAGCCTCCAATACAAATAATCGCAGGCATATATTCTTCCTCGAGGAAAAATGACTTTTCGCTGCAGCCTTGCTGCGACATTCTGCTTTGTGTTTGTTTTCAATTAAATTCACACGTTTGATCGGCAGGGGGGCCAAAGTGCTCACGTCAAAAGCACAGAACACAAATTCAACTTTATTCTGAGAGTAAAAACACACACAGCTGTAACAAAGTGCTGCACTTCGTAAAGATATCAATATAATAATACTCATTATATACAAAGTACTAATTTGATGTAGTGACCAATCAAAGCTTTATGCGGTAAAAGAAGCAAACAAAACAAAGAGTCTTAAAAATGACAAAAGTCCGTATAATAATAATAATAATGTCCACAAACAAGTTGAAAGGAGAGCAAAATCCAACAAGGTCTGAGGAAGACATGCAGTTTGTTTTGCCTCAACGTACCGAATGTGAACCAAACTGTGACCTGAATGAGGGTATGTAGCGAATTATGAATTTTTGGGTCACCATTACACCCCAGAGCGATTATACAAGTTTCAGCGTGATAACAGGCCCACAAAGGACCACTGTGACTTCCTGTGATGAAAACAAGTTTGACACCCGCTCTTGTTCAACTGACCATGCCGCACGTGACAGACAGGTGATGCCACACGATCCCTCGAAGAAAGTGGAAAAAACCTTGGAGCAGTTTGTTGACATGACAGCGACTCTTAATTAATGAGATCCATAGAGGCCGACCAGCCATCATAAAAGACGTGATGCTCCGGCAACTGTTGACCGCCAGTGTGCAGTGCGCACGTGAATGGGGCACGATGAACGGAACACACGTCCTGATAAGCCTTGGCGGCTATGTCGATGTGGATAAGTACCGATATGTTTACTTTGTACTCTTGTTGATGCTCTACGTTCTCATCCTCTGCTGTAATTGCACCATTATTTGCCTCATCTGGATTCACAGGAACCTTCACGAGCCCATGTATATTTTCATCGCGGCTTTGTCTCTCAACTCGCTTTTGTTCAGCACGGCTATCTACCCCAAACTGATTGTGGACGTCTTGTCTCACAGGCAGAGCGTTTCTCACTCCGCTTGTATGTTGCAGTATTTAATATTTTATTCACTAGCAGGTTCGGACTTTTTGCTGTTGTCAGCCATGGCTTTTGACAGGTACGTGTCCATCTGCAGGCCTCTGCATTATGCAGCCACCATGAGCACAACCAGTGTCGCCATCTTCTTGGCCGTGGCCTGGTTTCTGCCTGCCTGCCACGTATTGGTGGCAACTATCGTCAGTGCAAAGCAAAAAATGTGCCGCTTTGTATTAGCGGGAATCTTTTGCAACAATTCCATCCAGAAACTTCAGTGTGTGAAACCAACATTCCTCACCGTGTGGGGTTTGTTTGTTCTCACAAATATTACTCTCATCCCTGTGCTGTTTATTCTCTTCACTTACATAAAGATATTTCTGGCAACTTATCGCAGCTGCGGGGAAGCCCGGAAAAAAGCAGCGGAGACGTGTTTACCCCACCTAATGGTTTTATTCAGCTTCTCGTGTTTGTGTGGTTTTGACGTCATCATCGCACGACTGGAGTCGGATCTTTCAAAAACTGTGCGGCTGATTATGAGTCTACAAATCGTGGTGTACAATCCTTTGTTCAATCCGATCATATATGGGGTGAAGATGAAAGAAATCTGGAAACACATCAGGCGATTGTTATTGTGTAGAACGCATCCAAGAAGTCAAATGTCTTTGTCAAAGTAGTCTTTTTTGCTGTGAAACTGTGCTGATCCGACGTGTGTTGTTTACTGTTTTTGTCGAAAGGTTCAGAATAAATTGTACTGAGGATCATTCACTTGACTTTATGATTTTATTTGTCATTTATAACATGTCTTTTGTCCCCACAGGAAAGGACAGTAAAATGTGGTTTATTTATATAAACTTTATTTATCTCTGTGGGAGATTTTGCAGCGGAGGGCAGCACAATTATTTACATAAATTAGCAACCACTGGTTGCTCATTTTGTTTTTTTGTAGCATTTCATTAATTCAATGATTCCACAAAGGATGGAGTTTATTACAAAGTGAAATTCTTTAAACACAATTGGGAATGTGTAACTCAAGCCCAGTCCAATAATTCAAATCCATCTTCACCTTTTGGTGGAAAGAGGAAGTTTTTTTTTTCAGATGATGATGCTTATTGTTCCATACAAAATTAGCAAACACCTTATTAATGTCTTTGCCTGCAGAATCACTAACATCAAGGGGGAGAGATGGGAACACAATTCTGTAGTCTAAAGGACTCTTCACAAAATTGATAAATGTCATTGAATCCATGTACGCTGTACTGTCATTATTATATTATTAATGTTGTTAATTTTGTTTTAATATTGGTATACTGCATTCTGTAATCTGGAGGAGAAGCTCGGTTTATGGCGCTCCTTAATGTTCAAACAAACACGGAGATATCGAACAGTACACACTTCTGATGAGATTTGGCCTTTTTCTTTTTTTCAAGGATTTTATTTACACTAAACAACAAACAATATACAGTACCAATGTTATATATTAATATTCAAATGCAACAATATAATATCAGTAAATCGATTCTTAGTTATATCTGTGATTTCATCACCAAACAAATGTACTGTATCTTCAAAATAAAAGGCATTAACTGTGATATTTTTTCCACAAAGTTGAAATTTCAACAAAGTTTTTATTGGGGGGAAAAAATCAAGAGTTCCAACAGCTTACTGCTTTTTTGGGGGGTGAGATTTGCCTTTCCGGAGAAGACCCGATACGAAAACGGTGACGTCACGACTGTACGTACCACTGGACGACACCAAGGGGGAAGCAATGACAATACGCTGGTTAAATAGCTTGCATTTCGCAACTTAATCCATATGATTCGGCACAACACATTTGAAACTCTATTACAGCAACCTAAAGGGACTCAAGACGTCCTGATAAGTAGCGAACAAAAAGCTAGTAAAGACGCAACTGTAATTACATCCACCCCCTCGTGAGGAAAGTCCGGATGTTCGGAGAGAGGCGCCTTTTCTGAGCACTTGTCATAAAACAGTAACACATCATCCCTTGATTGAATTTGGTTCGTTGTCGTTGAGCGATAATTGAAAAAGAAAACGCAGTGTGACAACTGCAAATCATTTGTGTACAGGGTCCCACGTTTCACCATGGCCTCAAAAAAGAAGCGAACGCCGAACGTGCAGAACGATAGCTGGGTTGTTATTGCTGCAGGTAACTACAGTACTGTCTTCACTAGGCCCGGCGAAACTAGCTTAACACACGGTGCCTTTCGTAGTGTAAACTACTTGACGATTTGTTCGTTTGCTAGCATGCTAGCGCACCACGGAGGCGTCGCTGCTTTCAAAGATTTCCTGAGACTTGTCGAGCACTTATCCTTTTTTAGTTTGGCTTAGTACGATGTTTGCATGAAGCGTTTAACTGTCACCTACCCGACTTTGCCTGGAGACTCCGCTATAGACAGCCAGAGGAAGGACAATGACCCGACGTTTGTGAGGCTACGGAATCCAGCCACAGGTAGAACTTCTAGTCCATCCATCTGCACGTTCTCGTTCTGGCCAGTAAACTGTACCCCAGCTCTGAATTGATTCAATGGGAAATAAGTCCTACTTACTAAGAGTATGGTAGAAGTGTTATTAAGGTAAAAAAAAATCTAAAGTACCTTTTTTATTTGTCTTGTTTATGCAGATGCAGCTTCCCTCTACATGCTGAGCGGCGGCGGGCTGTACGAGGTCAAAGCATTTGAAGAAAACTTCCGGTCCTGGTTTGTTGGGCAGACAGTGCAGAGAGGTCATTGTTTTGATCAAGTCAGATAGAAATCCATTAAGGATTACCTGTCAGTGTTCAGTGTCTTGTCAATCAGCTGCTCCTGTTTTTACACAGATGGGAGGCTTCTATTTGTCACGCAGATGGATCCGCTTTTTCTCATGTTGCCCTACTTGATCAAATCTGCAAAAGAAGTAAGAGATCATTCACCGTAATCCAGTGAATCCCTATTTGCTGTGGCACATTATTGTTGTGCGGGAAATAATCACATGTTCAGTTATATTTAATTTAATTGGTCTGGAATTTCAACACATGCCTGTGTAACATTTGTTGAAAGTACCTTTGTTGAAGGTGCATTAACTTGCATATCCACCTTTTCTGACATTTTTGTTTGGTGGTGTGCTTTGAAATTATTTTCTAATGTAAAATGTGGGCTCAATCAATGTTTGGAACCACAGCCTTAATCACGCATACAGCATCTACATCAGGGGTGCTTAACCTACGGCCGACTGGCTATATGGGCCTGCTTTGCAATTCTATAAACAAGTACATTCTGAAAAAAACCCTCAAAATGATTATATCATCATAAGACATAATAAAACATGTTCAATCATTGCATACTTTTTTCCCCCCGACTTTTCCATGGCTCTGGCATGGCCCCCTGGTGTAGATTGATCACTACCATCTTTCACTTAAGCTGTAGTGTGACGCAAGGTGTTGTTTTTGTTGAAAGCAAAGGTCATGTCTTGATTTATTTAAGCCTCTTGACTGTCCTTCACTCCACACATCTGTTTGTTGCCCTCTTACCAGCCTTGCGAATCACTTTACCGTCCAGAAAGACTATAAATAAACGCCTCCTTTAATGATGCCCTCTGGTATCTGTTTAGGGCAAGTTCCAGCGACTGGATCAAATGGTAATGGACGAAGAGTTTCCGGCGTGTAGCGGGTTGCTAGGCTGCGCGCGTTCCTTGGCCTCCATGCATCACATTGCGGATGAAAAAGGTTAGCAGCTAATATGCTCAAGTTTGCCGATATAGAGAAACAGGGCCTCACTTTTGTTTTCTTGCTAGAGGTGGGAAGCCATAAGTTTCACCGATACAGTCAAGAAAAAACAATGGCTTGGTTAAAGAAGAAGGTATATCCTCTATTCAGAAACATTCCATCTTGTGACGATTCCCATTGAATTCACTTTTTTTTCATGTTGCTGTAGGTGGAGAAAACTGTCCTTGTGCTGAAGAAGAAGAACATCTCTGTGGGGGAGGGAGTGAAATCCTCCTCATATATCCGAGTCAAGATGGAGTCAGATTCAAGCAAGGGTATCATTTTTCTCCTCTTAAAATTACATTAAATGGCACGCCCTATCAAGACGAGCGATTTGGATTCAGCTCCGTTTTTTTTCAGGTATTTCTTCACTGATTAGATTATTTCAGAGGTCCTTGTAGTACTCTTGCTGGTCCAATAGATGGTGGCAGCAGCGTATCTTATCTGTCACAAAGTATTGAGAACCGTTTCATTCAACCCTGTTGTAATGATTATGGTTTGGTTGCATCCCCACTTCAGAGGACTATCTTGGCTATGCCCATGGCTTGATATCGGAATACATCAACAAAGACCTGAGCAAGGACCTCCGCCATCACCTGCAGTATGTTTGCATGCGCGTATACAAATATTTGGTCTTGCCACGTCTGTATGAACGTGCATTTAAATGAGGCCTGTTTTGTCGCCATGCAGGTTACCAGAGCTCACGAGTCCAAAGGAGACGGAACCAGCTTCAAAGGTGCAGTATCTTGCATTTTCATGCAAATCGAACAGACTTGTCGTGTTTGCTGTCACACCAAATCGAGATCATTGCGAGACAAGTAAACACGTCATGCAACTGCACCAAACCGCAGCCCAAAAACCAACACACAAACCCGACCTTATACATTGAAACTGTGAATGGCAAAATGATGGTAAATCGGGGTTGATAAATTGTGGTTCCTTTGAGGGGGAGTGATCCTCGTGGGGTAGCCCCCCGACCGTTTTGGTGAGCCTCGATCACCTCGACCCAATGGCAGCGATGTCTCCTTTGAATGTCTGCCTTCCTACTTTCTGAAACCAAAACAGGCAGATAATTCAGAGCACCTTCTGTTCCTAAAGAAGAACCTTTACCTCACCTTTTTAAAAAATCAATAATTATTTATTTTATTTATTCATTCTTTTTTACCAGTTTAAAATAAGAAAACAATGACATTGATTCAAGATCAAATAAAATAGACGTATACAGAGGAAAGTACCGTTCAAAATATCCGGTAGGAAAAAAAATTATATATTTTTTCAGAAATATACACAATTTTTGTGTACAAGGTAACGTAGTGTAATGTGCAACGTTGTTTCCATCCATACTCTGGCAGTGCCGTAAATGCGGAAGATGGTACCCCAAAGTCGGAACGTTGATACACGGTGACATTAACCTTCCTTCGTTGCTCATACAATTTAAGCGTGGCGAACTAATACTCGATTGTAGTGCACGTTTTACAGTTGACCAATCATCTGAGGACTACTTAATCTTCTTAGTGGGCTCATAATTGCCTTAGTACATTTCTTGTTTAACTTGCCTGGTTAATTTGTGACTTCAGTGCAATGCTCAGGCTCGAAGCTGGCTAACATCCGCACTACACTTCCCAATCAAAGGCGTTTAATCGTGTTAGCTTGCAATATCATCTTACATGTTTCGATATCATGTGATGGCAAGAGTTGAACTGAGGTGACATTTATTTGAACAAAGTTAAGCCAGTTTATTGGAAGAAGAAATTCGTTTTGAGTGGATATCACAGCCATGGCCTTACTCATCCATCCAACAAATTCTCCTTAAATCTTACTTCTGTGTGTTTGATTCAGTTTTAATGTTGATTTTCTGGTTTTGTTCATAGATGCCATTGACACTGTCCACATTCTAAAACACATTTGTTTTCCTGATCGCCAGAAGCGGAAACTGTCGGACAAGCCGGTGGAGGCGTTAGACGACTATACCAAATTCAACAGTGGAGATTTTGCTCGCAAAGTGAGTGTCAGTGCTTGAGACCGCGATTCGGTCATGACAGTAGGACTGTGTTTGTCATCTTACATTCAAGCTCATTCAACCTTGAGACATTGTGTTTGTGTCCTTCTCGTTTCTTTGAGCGGAAGGTCAGACGACACGTTCAACGTTTTCTTCGTCTCTTTGCAGCCGCCCAAGAAGATGACAGCCGCGCAGAAGAACCTGGCAAAGGTGGACAAGAGCGGCATGAAGACAATGTCGTCCTTCTTTAGCCCCAAAGTGAAAGCGGAAAAGAAATGATGATTTATCCCCTCTGTGCTTACTTTTGTACACGACTTTTTTGTAATAAAGCAAAGAAAAACACTTTCAGGAGATACTTTCACCTCTTCAGCTGAGGTCAGAGTCAAATTTTTGCCATTCCCAGCCAACTTACAACCCACTTTTACAGTATCATTTAAAAATACACTTAGGTACTAGCATTCAATTGCACAGCAAAAACAATGTAGATTTTGTACACTGTCCTAGTACAAATTGGCTGAGTATAATTCTCGACACATGGTCATCAATGTGTTAATTTGTGCAAATCCGAGCTCTGTTGCTAACCCACGCAGCAGCCCCTACTGATTCTTCATCCCACGTTCCAAAAACAATCTGAGCTCAATTGAAGGCTCCAAATTGTCCATCGCTGTGAATATAAATAAATGGTTGTCTGTCTACTTGCGCCCCGCGACTGGTTGGCGATAAGTGCAGGGTTTCCAAAGTGTGCTCAACCGTCACCCTAATGAGGACAAGCACTTTAGATGATGGATAATTTTCTCACTGCTAACAGTTGTCACCAAGGATGCTGTGTAATGTTATGTGCAGTATTCAAGGCTATGTTAGTTGGTTGTCTGTTAAAAGAATGATGAAGTCCCCATTTGTTGTCGCCGCGGTTTAAGTTTTTGGGCCAATGACAAACCCGTCGCTTTTATGCTGCCCTTGATGGTGGTCTGTACTCATTGAGGGCACTTGTGTATTTTTTTATTTGATTTTTTTATGCCTCACTCACAGATCTTTTCAGCACACTTAATACAGAATATAACCCTGAACATATGCATTAGAGAGGTTCACTAGTTTGGATGAAAGTTACAAGGATGATTTTATATATATATATATATATATATATATATATATATATATACCAGAGGCCAGGAAGCTTTGTTTCGGTAGACTATGCCAGCCACCTGGTTATGGCGTTCCATGTAGGCTTTCCCTGCCAGCATCTTACACCCTGCAGTTACGTGTTGGATCGTCTCGGGTGCCTCTTTGCACAACCTACACCTTGGGTCTTGTCTGGTGTGGATATCTGGGTCTCAATGGCTCTGGTGCTCAGGGCCTGCTCCTGAACAGCCAGGATGAGTGCTTCTGTGCTGTCCTTCAGGCCAGCCCTCTCTAGCCACTGATAGGACTTCTTGAGATCAGCCACTTCAGTTATGGTCCGGTGGTACATCCCATGTAGGGGCTTGTCCTCCCATGATGGTCCATCTTCCAGCATCTCATCCTCTGTTCCCCATTGTTTGAGACATTCTCTGAGTATGTAATCTGTTGGAGCCTTCTCCTTGATGTATTCATGGAGCTTGGATGTTTCATCCTGGACAGTGGCTCTCACACTCACTAGTCCCCGGCCTCCTTCCTTTCGGCTTGCGTACAGTCTCAGGGACCCGCTGGAGGTACACACACACACACACACACACACACACACACACCGTATATATATCTGAGACTAAATAATAACCTGAACTGCTTGCCAAGCGTAGAGGCCTTGAACTCTTTTGGTGAAGCAGCCTTGAAAACATATTCGGCTTCGAGACAGTCTTGTTGCTGGAGGAGCTATTGTTGCGGTTGCCTTTGATGCCTTTCAAAAATGCACTCACTCTAAATCCCTTCATAACTTATTTAATTTTTCCACTTCAGAAAAAAAAGTTTTTCACAAGGAGCGCAAAGTTACTGGATGGGAAAAAAATTTCATTCATAGATGTGCTCGCTTGCTTTGACGCTTCATTCGGTTCAATATTCTGACATCCAATAACAAAAACACCGTCAGAGCGGTTTTAATCACCTCTGCCATGCACAAGACAGCAGGTTTGGTTGGCAGGATATGTGTAGATTCAAAACTGAACAAACACTAATTATAGTTAAAAAAAAAGAGACTGGTGGACCCAGAGATTTATCATAATAAGGTAAATCAATTCTCAACATTTTTAAAGTAGAGGTTTTGAAATATTTCCTGTATATTACCATTATAAATTCAATGTATTCCTAAAAGAAAAACTTGAAAACGTCATCACTCGATTCTGCAAAAAGTACCGGTACAGTATTAATATTAAAGCTTGGACACCCAAAATTCCCTTTTCCTGATCGTGTTGACTTTCTGTACATGACTACCACCTTGTGTCCACCAGCGGTATTGCACCAAAAGTATTCGCCCACTGCCACATTGCGACACGGCATTCAAGTAAAGGTAAGACATTTTCAACAACAAAGAAAAACTTTTCCATAGGCATAAACTGAGGTTTAGTTTCTTAGTTGCTACCATCAACACAGGCGTATTCAGAAATTCACCTATTAATTTCGGAATGCAGACAAAGCAATCAACAGCTCATTCTTCAACATCTGTCCTGCCTGCTGCACTGGCACGACAAATGTATTCACGATTTGGGAACGGGGATTCTGGGGACAAGTCCGAGCTCCACTCTTGATCTCCTTTTTTTGTCAAATACTTCCCCCAAAATCTAAATTCTACTCTGGCTCGAGATGGGTTTTTTTCTTCAATGATGCATTTTTTTGACTGGTGCGACAGGTCTGGAAAATACAGTTGTTTTTTTTTTTTAACCAAATGACCCCTGAAATACATTATTGTCACAGAGTCAAATCGAATTTTAAGTGTCCGCCTTGTCTTACAATATTCAAAACTGTTACAACTTGCATTGGCGTTACATGAACTAGTAACCCACTACATCCAGCAGAGGGAGCTGTGAAGTTGCTACTGTGACACCGTCTGTTTTTTTTATGCCCAATACGGCCACCTACAATCAAACAAGTCAGACTTTCATATTTGGTCCGAGTTCCATTCTACTAGTAACAGTTTCCCACTATGGCGCCGGCGCTTGAGTTAATTTAAAAATAAAACATTCTCTTACCATTCAAATGAGTGTCAATCCAAATTGTCTTGAGCATTTTCAGGACTTTTTGGACTTGAAGCGAAGTGTATGCAGGGCGCTCTCCACCACTTTGGGCAAATGGATGGGGTTCCTCTGCAGGCGCAACCGACTGCTGGTTGACCCGCTCTTGTTTTTCTTGAGTTTTTTTTTGTTGGCATGGACATGAACCCCCTCCCGCTGACTGTTGGCGTCACCTCCCACCCGAGGAACCCTCAAGACCCAGTTGGAGTGGAGGTCATGTTCTGCTGAGCTAGACGCCACTGTGTGGGGAGACAGGGCAGAGTAAAATTTACCAATCAACAACAGTCATTTTAGCATAACGCACTGTTTGTTTTCTTTTGTACTTAAAAAGAAAATTAATAAATGATGTCCATTGCCCCATATTGACTTACCTCTTTATGACTTTATAGGTCAAGGAACCATATTTCGTAACCTAAAGCTGAGTCAAAATAGAGGCCTCACATGAAGTCAAGAGACCCCTGTAATTTCTCTCAAGACAATCAACAGACAGGTAATACAATTGAAAAATACACTGAAAGAAAAATATATTAAAACTGGTGTATCTTTTGGGTCATATGGCGCATTAACGGTTATCGCATTATTATCACCTTACCGTGTAAGTAGACGTTGAACAAAAATATGAGTGAATTTGGTTTTGCTCTCGTTTTTTTTTTTTTTATTATTTTTTTACTAGCGGTACTCAAAGAACTAAGACTTCTATGGACACAAAAGGACCAAATATTGTTAACACAGCTAAATATATTTCAAGACACATGAGAATTGTTTGACCATATGCAAAAATTGCATTCTCATCTCATTTACTTAAAAATAGCTTGACAGTTTGCGTCCAATCAGACTTTGTAAAAATTAATGCATTATTTTTAATCTAAAGTTTGAATTCACTCGTTGCTGCTCTGGTTCTCTCTCCTTATTATATAGCAGGAAATCTTATTTTTATTTTTTTATTTTTACACGGTTGACATCACCACCAAGCCTGCTGTTTTGATTACACTGATAAAGACGTAATTTCTCCCACGCCGACGGCAGAGCACTGGAAATGTCAAGGTCACATTTGATTAAACACCCACAGTGAGACGATACGGCGCGCTGAACAGCCACTTTAGATGAAAACCTTGCACTACAGGACACGCATAATTCAATTTGCACCATCAACCCTTGATTAAAATGGCATAATTTACAACACTCTCCATCCCAAGACAAAATAATATCACTCAACCTTTTGCTCACATATTTCATGGCACCTGTAATTCAACATTACGTACCCTGAAAAAAAACAAAAACAAAAAAAAAACACCTGTTCACTTTCTCACAAGATATGACAGCCGCAGGTCACAACATTAGGTACACATTTCTTGATATGATGCAGCGCATGCAGTTCCACACCACTCGTGACACTCTCGACTCATCAATTGAAAACTTGTCACCTTTTGCAGATTAACAAATCTAGAAATCCAGGTATAAATCTGTAAATGAAATAGGGTTGTCACTCCTATCAATATTAATCTGCACTAACATCACATGACGCTGATCACTGAAGGAATACGTCACCTATAAAGTCCACGTCGTCATGGCCGTCATCCAAGTAAGGTTTACGCTGAGGTTCACTGTCACAGCTCGCAATCACCTCATCTAGAAATTGCAGCGTGTCTTCCACGGTGGGCACGGGCGGTGCCGAGGGAGTGGCTCGAGAGACCTATAAACAGGCACAAAACACAGTTATGTTGCTTAGGTGGAATATTGAGGCTTCACTTTTGAGGTTCGGAGTTGGAAACATGGCCGCCGGTGACTTCACTTCTTGCGACGGTGAGCATTACGTGCCCAGGTTATTTTTAGATCCTGCATTGTTTTGACTTACATTTGATTTAGGGGTGACATGACTGTTTCGGTTCTGGATTTAAAAAAGTGAAAGCTTACTGTGTTTTTTGGCCGTGCCGGAAGCGCCGCGTTCTTCTCGGAGGACACCGCGGCTTTGACGTCGCCATTGTTCAAGTCGCTCACACTCTTTGTGTAGCGCCGCCGCAGAGCCACCAGCGCTCGCAGATACTCCAGACAGTTCTGCTCGTGGGAGTGAAGCCACACGCGGTCCTCTTGCCTGTGGTAGTAGTACAAAGTGGATTCCACACTCAGGGTGCTCTTGCTTCGTTTCAACGTGGCGCCCTCGCAAGACTGCGTCCTCTCTCCCACAACCAGCACGGAGGTGCTGCGGACCAGCTTGACGGTGCAGGCGCTGTGGTACTCCGGCCCGAACTCATCTCGCTCTCTTTCCCAGTGATGATTGGAACGGAACGCATGGCTGATCTTCCTAAACATCCCTCTAAACAATCAAACGCTCGCCTCTGAGGTCCATATTCCTCTCTCACGAGCGAACTGAAGCAACCGCCTGACTCACATAGAAGCGAGGCCGTCCATGAGGTCGGATGGTCGCTGGTTCAACCTGATCTCACCGGCAATGTTATCAGTCGCTGCTTGGCAACATGGAGGCCTCTGTAAGACAACACTACTGAGCGGCAAAGCCCGGTTCAGGTGTCCTGACCCAGTAACTGTCACTCTCGCTGAGGCTTATCTAAGCTACTGCCCTGAAGAATCATTCAGCAAGATATTTTGATCAACTTTTTGTGGGAGGAAAAATATCCGCATTTTACCGCATCATGCCAAGGATTGATCCACCCGATTCAAATGATCGTTATCAGGCTCAATGCAGAAGCCTGATAACGATCCTGATCACTTGAATCAGGTGTGCCGTAGGAGGGAGACATCGAAAACGTGGATAGGGGCACTCGAGGACTACCGTTGGTGACCCCGGATCAAAAGGATTCCTTTCACATTTGTTTTTTAGCGTGAGCATGTCAAGCATAACTTGAAACCGAATACACCGAAAGATGTACAATTTGGAGTTCAGACATAATGCGCTGTTAAAATGATCAAATCAAACTCAACTTTTGAGTTCACACTTTGCCCGGGTAAGCGCCAAAGATTAGAATTTTACTTTCTAAGATTGTTCAATGCAGTCGGGGTGCTGTCAAATTTGGAGAAAAAAAAACATTGTCCTCAATAAATGGAAGCAAAGGCAAAACTCATTGAGGTTTTCACTTTGACATGATGCAAATTTCATCCGCTCAGACACGACAAGGTTTCTCTAGTGGTTACAGAACGAAAGTTGCACTTCTGCTTGACTAAACTTGACACGAACAGTGGCGCAAATGCATTCATTTGATTACAATTGGTAAAACTGCATTGAGTAGCTCTCAGTTGTAATTTGGAACTCATGACTTTGTTTTTTGGGTGGCATTTTAGAGTACAAAATTAGACCAGTGAATTAACAGTGACATTAGGTTCTTATCCGTTCCATGATTTAATATAATACGATCAACGCTTTTAGGAGTGCAACCAACTGCCAATCAGTGGATGAGATAATGAGATTAAAATATCGGAATACATTCGGTGGAATTTTCACAATCATTAAAATTGCTTCTAAATGTGGACGCAGTTTGAAATGAAACAGCTAAGTTGGGATAGGAATGAAATAATACAAGATATATGTTTACCATCATAAAAAGGAGTGACCTTTTCTTTTTTTTTTCTTATCATATCAGGCGAAAAAAAAATAACCCATGATGAAAAATATAGTTGTTGTACAATTCATAACATGTAATTATATAATAATCCATAATGTAAAATAATAAGTTATCTGAAATTGGTAATGCCAAGAATGCTGTCACTCTCTGAAAATAGAGTTTGATATTAGTTTGTATTATTTGATACTATTATATAAATAATACATAAATGGTATTCATTTGGCTTTTAGTCTACCCAAGGGAATTTTGGACATTTAAAAAAATATATATTTTAATGACGATCGATGGGTGTGTACAACAAATAGGGGCAAGCCTATACTCACATTATATGCAAACACGATAATGAATCGTGTTGTCACTCTCCCATATAAAGCTTCTAACAAAAAAAAAAAAAAAAATATATATATATATATATATTTTTAAATCTGTGTTTCAAAATTTATCAGGACCGCAGTGATTTGTTTTTTTTTCATGAGCAGACATCTGCAGAAACAATCACATTTTTCGCCTCGCTGTCATGAAACTCAGTTGTTCGTTGGTATGTTGAAACGCAGCCGTGTGCACTGACAAGGGGACGAGATGAGTCGTAGGAAACGAACACAATTTGCAATTCAAGATGCCGCAAGGATTATTCCAAACTTTTCATTGTATCTAATTTCCTTGTTATAAGCCGCAGTTCATCCCACTTCTCCCCTTGAAAGTCCCTAGAAATTTCACTGAACCTTTTTGGGGTAGCGGTAATAAATGCCACCAGCTGCAGCAGTGATTAAGAAAGAGGAAGAGTGATTATTAAAAAAAAAAAAAAGTAGTCTTGCTTCCTCTCAAGGTGGGTGCATGGAACCAAGCAGACTATTAGACTCGTCATTTCATTCACAGAGAGTGCCTCAAGGTAAAAACAAGTTATACTTCTCCGCTGGCTTTTTTTGAGTGTGTCTCAGTGACTGATCTTTTTAAAAAAAAATTCTATCATTCCGAAAATTGCCGCCCAGTGAGACATTGCAGAGATGCTTTGTGAAGTGAAATTGCTGAGCATGGCCTACGGAGAAGCAGAAGAAGCGTGCCCCCCGCACTGCGAGACACGGGAGGGTACTGTCGGATCCTCTTACCGCTCTACTGGCGCCGTTGCGCACCTTCATACTCTCTCAGAGCAGGAGGGCGGCGTTGTCGGCGGGAGTCCTCCAGAAGTCTCCCGGCTGGAGTCTTTGGATCTGTACAGAACCCAGTCGGGCAGAAAGAACTCTCCCGGGTTCCAGATAGCATCTCCCCGCTCGGGAGGCGACGCCACCTTCCTGGTTCCGTCCTTCTGTCAGAGCATCTGCCAGAACTACAGCGACCTCCACATCGGGGGCGACCAGGTTCTGCCGATGTCGACGGACGATGCGGAGGAGGTGCACGTCGACGCTCAGGCGGTGGGTCCCTTCTTGCAGTCCTGTGACGTGCCGCCGCCTGGGGAAGATTCCCCTCCAAGACGAGCTGCGCAGATTGGGCTCCTGCTGCCTCTCAGGGGCGACTCCAATCACTGGAGACAGGGAAGTGGTCGAGATCGCAGCTTTTTGTTCCAAGGGCGCGAGGGTCCCTTCACCAACTCCCTCCTTAACGGCTATCTGGAACAGAAACTTCTGGACCTGTACCAGCAGTACATGATGGAGAACATGGCCAGGAATTCGGGCCCCCTGCTGGGTTCAGAGATGTTCCTGACCAGCCTGGACCAGATCACCTTGCAGCTGAGCCGGGATGGGAATATGGAAGCGGGCGTGGCCAAGGACATGGTGATGTCGTGCCTGCTGAGGGTGGCTGGGGAAGTGGAGTCCAGCGAGATGAGCACACCTTTCCTGCAGATCTCCAGTGAGGCTTCCAAAGAGCTCGTCAACCAGTCTAAAGAGCAATGACGCCATCTTTGAATCCAGCAAGAATAACCCACCGGTTTTTCATCCATCTCCTGCCATTTTGCTCGCCTTGCCAATGTCACGTGACCAAACTCAAGAAAACCGTTGCACCGTGACGTACGCAAGCTGTGCCCGCGTGCGCAAGTCTCAAAGCTTGTTTGATATCAACAGGAATAAAGCAAACCATTTTTTATTTACAAAAATCCAGTATTGTGCTTTTCATCTGGCGCGACGAAAATTTTCCGAGCATGAGCAAGTACGGTGTCCTCAAAAGGTCATTAAGGTGTGCTTTGCCGTGAACATGAGTTCGTGGATGTGTGTGATGTCACCATGAAAGCTGCCTGAATAAATGTTTGATAGCGACATGTTTCACAGAGGCTGCGATACAAGTCGCGCTGCTTGGTGAACAAGACGGAGATTACTTTTGTGTGAGGTGAGTGTGTGACTGGCAGACCGGCCGAGTGCGGACTAACCATGTTATTTTTCTACCTTTCCTCCCATTTAAAAGGAAGTCTGCGCATCGCTGCAGTTCAACGCACTGCTGACCTTCCTCCGCTGTTCCTGTCCAAACAAAACGCCAGCAGGAGGAAGCGCCCTGTTTACAGAGCCGAACGCCGGCTGCGGGTGGAAACCTGGGAAGTGTCAAAGCTATGGAGAAACTATTCCTGCCTTTCTTCCCCAAACATTCCAGGTACGCACGGAAGTAGCCTGTCCTGTACGAGGAAACAAGAATTTCATTCCTGCAGCAATTTCATATCAACTTTAAAAACAGCCACTGCTGAAATAAAGTACTGTACATGGGCTGAGTGGCGGCAGAAGGTGGGGACCTTGGTGGTCCGATCCCCGGCTACAGAAGCTACTCCTCCAGGCACGTGGATTATCACCACTCTGGCCGGTAAAGAGCCCAAGCTTGTGTGTGAGGTTGAAAAGTTCTTACCAGACATCGGCTGTGTCCACATTCGCAGGCTGCGTCCTCCGAAGGCCGCGTTTTTGGCCGCGTTATTTTCCGCTTTCGCCTCGACTCGACCGCATGTGGTTTTCAAATTCTAGAAAGACAAATTGCACGCCGGGTCCTTCGACGCTGTCAAAGGCTCCTCCTCATGTCGCCTCCGTGGAGCGCATAAACTACGGCAATTTTGGATGAGCTTAATGTGAATTTGAACCCACACGTGCGGTCAAGTCGTGCCACCTACGGAGGACTCAGCCTGTGTGTTTGGACGCAGCCAGAGTCGGGCTTGCCATGTCACACAGCTTGGACTCTGGTACCGGTCCTCTAGAGAGGGGTTGGACTCTTACTCTAAAGTTGCCCCCACTGAGAGACACTGAGGAGGTGAGGGCATATTTGTTGCCCCTTCAGGTTGGGTGCTGTGCATTGAGGTTCACTCTGGCGAACGAGAGGGTTAAAGGTCAAAAACAGCCTCAAGCGTGTCACAAAAAGGCATTTGACCCCAAAAATTGATCAAATAAATAATCCACAAAACAAACGTCCAAAATTAGATTTTGCAGAACACCCCCGTTTTATTATTTTTAATTAATTTAAATATTATCATATTAATTTGACCCACCCTTTTTGACACAATGGTTAGAGAGTGTGGAGGGAAACGGGAGAACATGCAAACAAACTCCTTCAGAAGGTTGAAGCTAAGATCTGAAGACGGAACCTGAGAGGCCATACTGTAAAAACAATTTGGTCAAAAATGGGGTCAATGAATAAAACACAAAACAGCTCCAAAAATGCGGTTGCTTTGTACAAAAAAAAAAAAAAATTGGGGTCGTTTTGACAAAACAACTCCAAAATTATTCATTCGACCCAACTTTTGGGGTTGAGTGAAAAGCTAAAAGTTGGGTCGTTACGTTTTAAATCTGATTTGCCTTATTTTTTTTACCTGTTTTTACAATATAGCCTGAATGTGCCTTTGGGTTGAGGGGGGCAGATCCTGACTGTGCCTTTATGCACTAAACAGCAGCTCAGACTACCAAGCATTCTGTCTGTCTGTCTGCCTTCACATGATTAATTAAAAAAAAAAGGAATGATATAAAATGAAAAATAAAGGTTTGTCTAATGTGATGGAATAACAGAGGAGGCTGAAGCCTTTCAAGGTGTCTCCAAAGCACTTTTCCTGCTCACAAAGAGCTTTTAACATGTGGGCTGGCCCAGACAAGGTCGTGCGATTTCATATCAAACCCAAGGTCCACGCCACTCTCGCCATTGTGGCTTTAACGCTGCAGCCGCGTTGCCTTTATTAAAAAAAAAAAAAAAAAAAAGCTTTTAGTGCATTGCTTTGTAAAAAGCAGCACAATCATATACTGTTGTGCTTATATATTTCGTATTTTTTCCTCTTCCCCTTGCCACTTGAAATTTCAAAAACAATTTCAAGGACTTAAATAAGAGTCTAAAACTCTTTACAGGATTAGTCAGGCACACAATATTAGTGAAAATTGGAGTACTTTCCCTTGGTTTGTGACTGCAACCTTGAGGCACGTGTGTGAATCCAGATTACACCTCACATGTGCAACTTGCTGGAACGTTTAATGAGCGCTCCGTTGCCATGGAGGGAACATTTCCTGGTCAGTTAGCCCCTCGAGGTTGCCTGGGAGCCCGGTGACCTTGGCTGCAGCCGCCCCCACCAATAAAAACCCCACCCCAAGCAGACTGCGAGGCCCGCAAGAATCATGTGATAATACAGATATTGCGCCATATGGCGTCAACTTGCCGAGCAAATGCTCTCATTTTGGTAATGGCTATATGGCAGCCCTGTATAGCTTGTGTTACGCACCTGCTTTTAGTATGCCTGATAACTAAATTCATATTATGCTTCAGTATGAAAGAGCTAACCAGGGACAAAATCATTTGCAAAACATTAAGAGCTGTCTGTTTCATGTTGCTACTTAATGGCCCCTGCAAACTACAAGGTTAGCCTACTTGGTTCCACATAGCTTCGAAGTTGCTCAAATGTTCCAGATTCAGATTCTTTAACTCATTGTTTTTCAACACCAGTGTGCCGCGAGACATTGTCAGGTGTGCCGCGGTAAAATACCCAATTTGTATCGCCCAGAAAGTAATCATATAGTATCCTCCCATACCGCTAGGGAGCAGCAACAGCTAGCCAATTGCCTTGTGTTTCGACCACTAGAGACAAGCGAATTTGTGCCGCATGAATGCAGGACGACAGTGAAACAATAAATATGGAAGATTATAAAATATGTTTTTATTTGTGTTCATTGATTCCAATTCAAGCTGTTGTAACGTCATTCTTAAATGTTAAAAACGGTTATACTGTAGTAGCAATACAGTACAGTATAACACGTTCTAAGCGTTTATTTTTTCACATTTTCAGCTAGTGGTGTGCCGCGAGATTTTTTTTCAATGAAAGAAGTGTGCCTTGGCTCAAAAAAGTTCGAAAAACACTGCTTTAACTCACTGGTTACCATCAGACACAAGAAATTTGTCGCACCGCATCTCGGAAAATCAGAAACTATGAGGCACTATTCTGGTCAGATTTGGGGAAAAAAATCAGGTACATGTCACATAAAAAATCTGAATTGAAGTGTGGTGTGAACATAGACTAAGTCAGTATACATTGAACAAAGCCAACTTCATTTCATTTCGTTCATTTGTGTATTTCAAGCCGAGTTTAGTCAGCGGGGGTTCAAATACATGTTAATACTAAATGTCGAATTCATATTTATCTGACAACGTTAGTCAAAACTGTATATTATTACCTTTTATTTATATACTGCTAGAACATGTGTCTTGGCTATCATCAGACTGTACCTAAGGTGAATGTAAAAATATGATTTGGAAACTCTTCGGTGGGCCATGGTCACACACCAGGTGAGGCTCGTGTTTGAAATGCTTTATAGCATAAACCTGTACAAAGCTAACTCATAAATACGTCCCAAACCGTGGGTGTAATCTTATCCTTCTCCTTAGTTCGTAGTGTATGTAAAAGGGCAATCAATAAGTTCAAGCATCGGCCTTGGTAAATATGGACAAGTGTGGACGATGACGTCATTGTGGAAGGGGACATATAAATGTAAATATGAAACTGTGGAGGACGAAGGACATGACCTTGCCTTTCATCCACATGAGCGAGGCCGGTGGACACAAAGAAACATACCGTGGTTACGCGGACGGAACTCGGCAGGGTAGAACATGAAGGGCAGGCGAGAAGATGGTTGGAGGTGAAAATTCTGGTGATAATTCCTTTCAGCACAAGGCTGACTGGCGTGAGGCAATGCGGTGCCACGGGGCAGCTGAGTGGATGGAATACACAAAGAAAAATAAAGATTAGTTGTACAGTAGAAAAAGAAAGAAATGTAGCTAAATGCTAGCTGCTAGCTAAAGGTGTCTCAACATTGCTGTGACAAACTTTTCTTCTTGCCATTTTAGTGTGTTGAGTGACGAATAGCTAAATGTCAGCTGTTAGCTAAATGTGTCACAACATTGCTGTGACAAACTTTTCTCCTTGCCATTTTTAGGGTGTTGAGTGACTAATAGCTAAATGTTAGCTGTTAGCTAAAGGTGTCACAACATTGCTGTGACAAACTTTTCTCTTTGCCATTTTTAGGGTGTTGAGTGACTAATAGCTAAATGTTAGCTGTTAGCTAAAGGTGTCACAACATTGCTGTGACAAACTTTTCTCCTTGCCATTTTAGTGTGTTGAGTGACTAATAGCTAAATGTTAGCTGTTAGCTAAAGGTGTCACAACATTGCTCTGACAAACTTTTCTCCTTGCCATTTTTTGTGTGTTGAATGACTTGGGAGCCATTTTACACCAACACTCAACTATTTCCTTTACAAAGTGTTCGGCAACAGTGCGGAATAAAGACTGCTTCTGCATTGGCTATTGTTGAGTTTTGCGTCACACTCAACGGTGTGTATATGAACACAAAAGCATATTATTTTGCTTTCAGGCGCTTTTCACAGCGAAACTAATTGATCGCGATGAATCAAGCCACGCATGTTGATTTGGCGAGTATGCCTCCAAGCAGTTTTGAAGCAATGCCGTCATCAAATTAACGTGCTCAGTGGCTAGCTCATCGGCAAATGAATAACGACGTGATAAGTCAAGATGACTCACGGAGATATGAAGGACAACCGAAAAAAAAATACTTACAGACATAAAGATAACTTTTGACGCAAAGATTGATCCTCCTCTGTGATTTTATTGGGAAAATAAACTTGTCACACCCCTTTTATTCCCTTTATTTCCATTGTAAACATGTGAATCTTTTGCCTCACCTTGGTCTGTCAACACCAAACACCGCCCTCTTCATGTTGCCCCCCCCTTTTTTTCTTTCTTTTTTTTTTTGCTGCGCTTGGCAGCCGCCACTGTTATTAGTGTCGTAATTTAGCTGCCTATGCAAACATGACCCCGTCCTCCAAAAATTCAAACGGTAGTCACAGCGAGGCCAGTAAAGAGGAAGATAAGAGGGACATAAATTATCACCGTGCTCCCCTCCTCCTCCTCCATGTTTTTGTGAGTGTGTGATGGTTATCGTAGACGGGCACTGTTATATGACATCGTGACATATATTTGGATGCAATGAATTTGAGCAGCAAGGACGGAGACAGAAGGGACCAACAAGTAAATGGAAATATGCAGACAATTTACTCTACACGAAGAGGAGGCTGCGCGGAGCAATCTGCATTTTAATCACTGCCACGTCGAAAAGACATTTTTATGACCCTGCCCCCTGAATAAGGAAGTCTTTTTGTGATTTAGTGCGGCGTCACATGTGGTCAGCGAAAGATGCAGGGAAAAAAAAGAGAAGGTAGTTGAAATGGTAGCGGACTGCCGAGTGTGTAGCCCATCAAAGAGGCACTGTGGGGCTTATTGCGCTATGGATTCAACTCATGAGTTTGACCTTGGCGCGTGTGACACACACACACACACACACACACACACACACACACACACACACACACACACACACACACACACACACACACACACACACACACACATTTACCCTGGGGTTCCACTCAACCTTGACTAATTAGCTGGCGTCCCGTGGCATATGTTCGCCACAGAGTTGATCAAGGACGTTACATCTGCAGTGTACCCCTCCTCTACCCTATGTTAGCCCCCCTTTCTGTTGCCTGCTCTGTTGTGGCAAGTCTATGACAGATGTTCGGGCAAAACCTCATAAGTCCCAATTTGGTAAATTTCATATTTTTTTTCAATAATCTATAATGTTGATCAGTCCAGATGTGTGGGTGTCAATTTTTTTTCTTTTTACAAATTATTGAGCAGTCGAAAGTGTTGAAAAATGTCTTGCTCTCTTTCTTCAATACACTTGGATGATAACGGTTCACCTCGATGACTTCAATGCTCGCTGCAATGTCCTACTTTTTGTTATTTTTCTTTGCCATTTTCCTTTCAAGTCTGCTTCTACTTGATACTGGAAGTATGATGTCGTGATTCACATAGATAACTTAAATGCCTACTGCAGTGACTCTTGTTCCTGTTAACACAGCCTTGCGAAGGCCTCACAAGTGTGTCTGCATCGCCCGAAGTACTGTACTGGTTCATATAACTGACTTTAATGCACACGACAGATGAAAATCAAGAATTTTTCTACGGTCGCTCACTGCATTTAGCATCAACGGTTAGCGCTGCGTTGATGTGGCCCATCCTGCGCTTGCTAGGCTGTCACAAAACTGACTTCAAAGCTCGGTGCAGTGTCTCGCCTCGCTCTCTCACATTAGTGCTACCTCTTGCTGCGGCCTGGTCGGTGCTCACAAGTCTATAATCCCGCATTGTATCATAAGCATGGTGTAGTGGGTCACATTACATTTTTGTCATGTTGGAACTGCGGTGCTGTTAGCTTCTCGATACAGTCTGTTTCTATATTTATACCTGGAGTGTATGGTGTAGCACCACACGCAGTGGTGTACATAAATCAATATTGTTATATTTATTTATTTATTTTTTTGCATAGTTGCTGCGTGTTTTCTAGTGGACTACATTCGGGGGGGCACATCAACGAGGACGAGCGCTACATCTGCGGCTTTGTTTGCTGTGAGCCCGCCGCGCAACCTTGTGCAGTGCAAAGCAACCTTGAACACCACGCTGTTACCAAACAAGGCAAACAGGCATCTGGTGAGCGGTCTGCAAATGCGAGTAAACAACATGCTAAATATGTTTATTACATACAGTAATATTTTATACACATCTACATATCTGTCTATCTCTCTGAAGCCAGCAGCTTATTTATTATTTGATTTACTATTGCCATCGACTCTTTTTTGATGGATTGGATGCATGAAGAGGCAAGGGATTTTGGGCAGTTTATTATTAATATTTATTCATGTTATCAGGTGACAGGTTGTTATTATTGGTGCAAGAAAGGGTTAATTCTTCTCAGTAGTGTGTGGCAGGACCATCCAACGCCACAATGGCCGAGAGCCTCCTCCTTAAAGATGGCCACGCATTGCTACGGGATAGCATCAAATTCTTCAACCCGCATTTATCAGAAGGTGTTGGTCACTCTTGCACGAAAACCACGGCCGAGGCGATCCCACAAGTGTTCAGCATTGTTGCGGTCAGGCCATTACATCCTTTCCACTCCCAAATTCTGGAGGTAGTCTCCAATAAATCCTGATCCGCGTTTTCACAAACGCGTGTGTATTAGAAATGCGGCTTCATTGGGATAACAGAGCCGTAGATCGGGAGAATGTCGTGCGTTGATGGTTCACTGCGCGCATTCTTCTGGAGGTCAATTGGATCAAAACCCCACTTTGTTGAAGGAGCCAAACTAAACTGGTGCGTCTCTCCAAACACGGCGAGTCTGCCACCCGTCACAACAACCGCTTGTCCAAGGAGTTTAGTTGGAGGACACGCAGGGCACAACTCGTCATGCACTTCAAACGAACTGTCGACGGTTCTTGTGAAGCAAAAATAAAATAACAGTTGTTTGTGTATTTTTGTTGAGATCGGCTCCTCTTCCATTATCAGCATGTTTTGCGAGATCACAAACTTTTTGATGTAATAAGGAAGCAATATCGGGTGTGTCATCTGGACATGTTGCTGAGAATGACGCGAGAAGGCTTTCGTTTTTCTTTGTGTTGGAAGAGTTTCCGTTAGCTTGAGCAACAGTTTGTCTATATTCGTCTTCTTGTAGTGGAGAAGAACCTGGGAAAAGCGCTATGTAGCGATGTGTGCCATCTAGTGGTGGGCTGTGTTTTTACAACTTAAAAAGGATCAAGTGTGTTTTTTTGGGGGGGGGGTCAGACGGCCAAATAAAGCGATAGGAAAATAGATGATGCGTACGAATACAGTACCTAATTATTTCAAAGACATTGACAATGTGTTCTTTGAAATAGATTTTTTTTCCTAACTTGATGACCACTTAATAGAGTTCTTTTGTGGGAGGTTTACCGAATGAAATGCCCCAGAAGAACATGTCATCATAACAACCATTTTAATTTTCCTGCTTGACATGGTTTTGCCATCTGTTCAACCCCCCGCTCCTCCCAAAGTTTTTTCAGTACCCCCCCACCCCGCCCCACAAAAAAATGGAAAACTATGAAAAAAAAAGGTAATTAAAAAGTTCAAAAAAAGTTGCTGTTTATTCAGCTGGTCCTCTCTAATGCGCAAACACATTTTCACAGTGCTCTAAGTCGTTGACACGAGTCCTTGGAGAGTGCAGTATTCAATTTGTAACTATTATAGAGACAAGGACACGCTCCTTTATGTCGGCCGCGGCGATGAGAGAAAATGGAGGCAGTCGCCATGGTAACCGCCAGAAGAGTGCCCAACAAATCAACAAACAATGCTCGGCAAGACTTTTGCAGGGGGAGTCATTTAGTGCAAAGCCTTGAATCATACAAAGTTGTGCTCTCATGCTGCCTTTCGAGTGCCTGTGGGTGTCAAAGCTGAAGGAAACAAAAAAAAAATAAAAACCTTGTGCTCTTCTCCAAGGCCGAGCCGCCGGGAACGTGCCAGGGAGCCGTCGTCTTTTGGTCACGCTGACCTCTCGATTTCACTGGTGAGGTCACACCTTCCAGAAATGCTGAGCCCTGCACAAGCAAGTGGGGGTGGGGGGTGGAGGGGGTTACAGGGGCTCCAATGGCGGGAATTTTTTTTCAGCAGCCAAAAAGCCAATTTTTGTTTTAATTGGAGACAAAAACAAAAAATGTCCAAGATCCACATCCAAACTTGTAAAAACATCCAATAATCGTGAATATTAACGAAATTGAAAAAACTAATTGAAAAATGGTGAAAAAATACTTTAAAACTTTTTTTTTGTCAACAGGAATGATTTGTTGCATAGTCGTCGCGTCACTCCAATTCTCTCATTTCTTTCTGTTCTTTACTCCGATCGAGACGCTCTCCAGCCATCACCGCAGTGTGAATTTGTTTTTTAGTTTGAACACGTTTCTCTGTCGTCACGATGGGTCGCCATTGTCAACGAAGCCTGTCCGGCGGCAAGTAACGCGCTCAAGGCGAAGTAAAAGCCGCCGGCTCACCAAAAGGTACACCGTGGCGAGCTCAAAGTACACCTGGCTCAGTATACGGGACGCAAGTACCGGAGATGGGCTGCTGCTGGATTTCGCGACGGCGCGTTTGCAACAAGACATCATGTCATCTCTCCTTGAGACGGGAGCGTTTTATAAGCGCTGCCGGCTGGGCCTTGAGCGCGCAAGAGAAGAACTGAGTGAAGGCTGTTTATCCCGCGGCGACCTTGATATAAACATGTGAAAGAAGCTCGTCGCTTTCTCTCGTCTGCTCCATCAATACAAAGATTTTCAGCGGAGGCAACAATGTGTTGCTGAGGGCCTCTGCAAAAGCGTGTTTTCTTTCTTCTCTTGTTGTTTTACGGCGCCGACTTCATTCACGTCGACCTTCGAGGTGACGCAAGGGGTCGCGGAGGTCGCGCTTGTGGCTTGCGCGTGAACGCCAACGTGCCGTTTTTGTGTCCGCTTTACAAAAGGCAACAGAGCTCTCGCACGTGACGGTTGACCGGCCCACACGCTGCACTTCCCCTACTCGCTTGTGCGCTCCCGACATTGACTTTTACCTTCCATAAAACTTGTCAACGCCTTTCCGTTTGGGGTACCAAACACATCGGTACGGTCGTTGTTGAGTGCTTTTGTCTTTATTTGCTCGCAGGTTTCAGGTCGCTCAACCGCGCTCCCTCTGAGGAACAATTAGGCGAAAGCGTTGAATTCATCTGCTTTATCCACAAGTGTCTTTTCCAAGCCTGACTCCGCCCCCAGCCATCTTCCCCATCCCTTCCTTCCTCTCCCGCCGCAGCTCCTCATTCCTCTTTCGTGACAAAGGCAAGGAGAGCACTGAGTCATGACATCATAATTCACCAGCTCCTGTTTTCTCCGTTGAATCAATATCAGTGTGTCCGAGTCAAGGTTGTTGGCTGGCCTTCACAGCTCGCCTCTTCCAGCTTCTTTCTCGTGGAAAATCGTATAAATTGTCCCTAAAATAATTAAGCCTTCAGATCTGTCACTGCCCTATATATAATTTTTTTTTTTTTTTTTTGGAGGGGGACCAACTTCCTGCCTTCTAAACAACACTGACGCAGCGTCAAGGTAATGCTGCGGGTAGAGCCGACTGAGATTTTAAGGACTTGCCGCTTAAGGACTTATTTTTAATGTCTTGTCTAAGAATCTCAACTAAGCTTTTGAAAGTGCTAGTCTTTGAAGACTTGTCTTGTTAAACTCAAAGCATTTGGAATTTGTTTTGAAGGACTTGTTTTTTTTTTTTTTTAAGATTTTGCTTTAAGAACTGAGGTTTCAAAACTAAGGTCTTCTTTTTGGGGCTCTTTCAAAAGTTATGTTCAAGGACTTGTATTTAAGAACTTTGCTTTAAGAAGGGATTAGCTTGAAGGTGTTGCCTTTATTCGCAAAGTTTAATAACCTTCCTCTGAGTTCTTACCTTTAAGGACTAGTCTCTGAAACTTTGGTTTAAAATGTTGTCTTGCAGGACGCAGCTTTTAGGACTTAGCGAAAGGACGTCTCTTTGAGTTCTTGTTTTCGCTCTTGTCTTATAAGAGCATAGCCTTAAGCGCAATAAATCTTCTTTAAGGGTACCACCTTAAATTTAAACTTACCTTAAATGTATCATTTTAAGTACTCGTCTTTGAAAATTTAGTTTTAAGGACCTCTCTTTGCGTACTTGTACTTCAGAACTTGATGACCTTTAAGGACATCACTTTGGATGTGTGGGGACTTTTTTAATGACTTTGATTTAAGATCACTTTGAGTAAAAAAAAAAAAATCTTCACAATTCTCAATGCTGCTTTTTACTTTGGGTTTGCTTCTCCTTTGTGTAATGAATTGATATTGACTGTGAGAATAAAATACTCTATTCTCTAAGACAAATTCTGAAAGAAACTGAAATGAATTTATCGCCCGCCATGGACTGCAGAAGAAAAGGCAAGAGATATCAAGCACTTGTTTTCAAAACAACCAAAGCTCTCGACTGACAACGGCAAGAGCCAGACGCTCCTACCAGTTACAGTAGCACTGCTGTTGGAGCATGCGGGCGAGATGACACGAGTGACGCTTTTCGTTTCGAAGACGTGAGTATAAAAGTGGGTTGAATTGGAAACTGTGTTAAATGTCCATTCCGTGTTTTTAACAGTGACAGAATACGCCTTGAGACAATTCATTTGTTCAATAATCAATTTGATGAAAAACATGAATACTTAATCTTTCCAGCACCGTGACCGCGGTTTGCCCATGAAGTAACGGGGACAGTACCTTTGCCCATAGCGAGAGGGAGAGAGGAAAAATAAAGCGAGGGAGGTACCTTTTACTTGTGGGAGGCGGAAAGACCATCGGATGTGAGTGGAGGAAGAAAAAAAAAAGCGGAGAAAGTGGAGGCACACATACGGGAGCGCCCACCCCCCGCCCCCCCAAACAACGCGTCGCCCTTCGCTCGGAGGTTATCTGGAGCTCCAAATTAAACCGGCGCCTCCTCCGCACTGACCTCCGCCGAGGGACGCGCCGCGCTCTCCGGCCAGCGGTCATGGCCACGACGCTGGAGGGTTGTCGCTGTCGGGGTGCGAGCCTCCACAGCAAGAGCAGCGGCGGCAGCATCCTTTACAGCATTCTTAAGAGTGACAGAGAGGAGCAACAACAGCAACATGAGACGCTACAGAACTTACTCCACAGCCACAAGAACTGCCCGTCTTCTTCGTCCGCCTCGTCTGTAGCCTCCGGGCCGGCGTGGCGACATCAGGAGCCCCGGCAGCAGCAGCAGCAGCAGCAGGCGGCGTGCTCCTGCGGGGCAACGCGGCGTCGCGGTGTCCTCAGCTCCCCGCAGGTGACTTGCAAAGCGGCCTCCGCCATCCTGGTCAAGACGCTGAGATTCGTCAAGAACGTACCGTGCTTCAGGGAACTGCCCGAGGAAGAACAGGTGGTCCTGATCCGAAGCGGCTGGGCTCCCCTGCTGGTGCTGGGATTGGCGCAGGACCGCGTGGACTTCGAGACCACGGAGACGGTGGAGCCGAGCATGCTGCAGCGGATCCTCACCGGGGCGCCCCAGAGTCACAGCGAGGCAGCGGCGGCGGCGTCGGTGGCGGTGGCGGTGGCCGATCCGAGTCGGGACGGGGGAGCCGGCGTGTCGTTGGCCGATATCGAGGCCATTCGAGGCTTCCTGAGGAAGTGCTGGAGTGTGGACATCAGCACCAAGGAGTACGCCTACCTGAAGGGAGCCGTGCTCTTCAACCCGGGTAAGTCCGTCAGCCCCTTGAGGGGGCAACACTCGGGGCAGCCTTAATGGGGGGTGTTCACCACACCGCTTTTGGAAAGTCACCAGCAAGTTCACGGTTATGTCAAAAGTACGTATTTGGCCAGAATACCAGGGGCACATTTGGGCGGCATTTTCAATTGAAAGCAGCAATAACATAAATGAAAAACACACGAATGCTTGTGGTATTTTTTTTTACATCATTATAAAATAATGTTGTACTGTATATATGTTCTTATACTTTTAAAAAGTAGAACCTATGTATGGATGCAGCTGTATACCAAAAAATCAACTTATTCTTTTCATCATGTCTTTTATTGACACACACATTATTTATTATATCAACTTTACTTTTTGATTTACAAATACAAGGTTTGGAGAAAAAAAAATCTTGGAACAAATTTTTTAATACACTAATAAGCTTCCCAAAGAAGTGCCATTTTTACCTGATGCAGGCTGCCCCGAAAGTTTTGTTTTTTAACAACAACAACAAATCTCTTTTCCCGAGATTAGGACCATTGGTCAGTAGTTAAAATATACCCCGTTTGTGAATGCTAAAGAAACTTATTTGGCAACTTAATTGGGCATAATATTCTACCTAAAGTTACTTAACATTTCAATTAAAAAATGAAAGAGAGAAATTAAAATAAAGAAAAATAATAAAGATGTTTAACATTTTAGTAACCCCCACCCCAAATAAACCTTTTAAGTAAACATTTAAATGTTAGGCACCTTAATTTTAGGAAGATATAAGTAAACGGTGTATTGGATGCCACTAGATTGCACAGATGTATAAGTTATCCGGAATTTGTGTATTACCATCATACTGGAAGTTGGTGCCATCTCTCAACATTGCCTTTCCTCCCTCTCGTCCTCCATGTCTTTTCAGATCTGGAGGGTCTCCGCTGCCTGCCGTACATCCAGTCGCTGCGGCGCGAGGCTCATCAAGCCCTTAACGAGCACGTCCGACTGATCCACCGCGAGGATGCCACGCGCTTCGCCAAGCTGCTCATCGCCCTGTCCATGTTGAGGTCCATCAGCCCGTCGGTGGTGGCCCAGCTCTTCTTCAAGCCCATCATTGGCAGCGTCAACATTGAGGAGGTGCTCATGGAGATGTTCTACGGGAAGTAACACAACATTTCAAGGCCTCCAGTATACGTGACCATCCGGTTACCCGACAGACTGTAAAGCTCTTATTCGACAAGTGAAAAGCGTCTACAAAAAAAAAAAAAAAGGAATGCGTGTGTGTGAATGCTTTCAATGCTTTCATTTCAATTCATAGCTTAACTTATTTGTTTTATAAACTATTTTTCTAAAATAAACTCCCTCGAGTGTTCTTCTTCAGTGCTGTTATTGACACACTTTCCACAGGGTCATCTGACCTCGGTGATACGTGATACATGCAGATAAACGGCTGACAAAACTCACACGGTTACCTTCAGTGAATTTGGGTCACACTGATTCGGGCCAGCAGCTTGTTTACGTTTTGATAAAGCTCCATTGTGATAAATGTGAGCCTGCAGGAGGCTTCATTAAAGTGGAATCAGCAGTCCCTGAGCCTTAACAGGTACACTTGCACAATGTGATGAAATGCATTCAAAACGTCCATCAAAACCCAAGTGTAGTATTTTTGGAATGGAAGGATTTATTTTTTTCAATTTTGAATTTTATTTGCTACCACCAGAGTGTGACAAACGCACCACACGTACATCATTTTATAAACAGTGGCACCAGATTTTAGATGTAGACTTGATATTTTGCATTTTTTTTGGTGCTAAAAAAATGATTTAAAGAATGACTCTATAAAAATCCTCACATAAATACAGCTTTATTGTCATGTAAAACCTTTTCTTTGAGACTTACCTAGTTGTCAAAAGGGAACTACTTTATAACAGTATGCCTTTTCATTTCCCCAAAATAAAACCTAATTGTAGCATTATTCCAAAGTTATTTTCCCCTTAAAAACACAACTGTTGTCAAACCATTTATCCTTGAAAAAAAGGCTATTTTCATTCTAGGTCATTTTTGCTTGAAAAAATAGTTTTATTGTCACAATAGTCCACCTATTTTTCCTAAAAATACAATATTATTGTCATATTATTGATTTGTTTTGGGGTTTTTTTTAACCAAGAAAAAGCAAAGCACGAGTCACAGAATATATTTATTTTTCCCCTTTGGCTTTAGAACTCCTTTGAGATTCAAAGTATCTTGCTGAGTGCTACTCTAATGACAGGAGTACAGCCAAATGTGTTAAAAAAAGGGGGTAAACTAATCCTTAATGTAGGACAAATAAAGTGGCATTTGTAAGGAGGAGAGCAATTCTAATTGTGTGACATATTTAATTAAAGGTTTAACAATAAAAGAATAAGTATGTGTCCTGTGAAAAAAGTGGTTTGATTAAATGTACTGAATTTCATTTTATCAGGTGGTTGCAGAAAATAAAATCATCCATCCAAATATTTTTTTGAAGTAGATGTATAGTCTAGTTAAAAATATATCCGGATCCAGATGATTCTATTTCATGCAACAACTTGACTATTAAAAAAAAAATGGTGTAAATTCAACAAAACCTTTTTTCAGTGTATGCCCACCATTAGCATATTGCTGTGAAGAAGCATCTGGTGAGTGCACGTCATGGCAGGATACCAGAAGTGCAGATATGATGAGATACAGCATAGCATGTTAATCGGAAGTGTCGTGCACATGAATGTGGCGATGACAGGTTTTAGACCAGAACAATTTAATGGGAACAAAATAATGTTATTTCAACTTGATGGCGACCTGAGAGTTTCCACCATAATTAAAAAAACAAAAACTATCTTTCATTTTTTTCCCCAACAACAACAGAAAAAAAATCACCTTACGGTATATAATGAAAATATAAACGTAGACGTTTAAAAAAATGCTATCTAGCTGATGAGCAAATACCCATTGGCAACAAATCTCTTCTGCCCTCTAGTGGTGCAATATGAAAATGTAGGTAGATAAGTATGATCTGTCACTCACACCGACCCGCACGCATACGTACACACGATGGGTATTTCGTACTCAGAATATTCTTATTCGTGCCTACGTTTGATATCCATTCAGAGAGATATGCTCCAATTTCTTGGACGAGGTGCGAATGTCCATGTGAAACTTTCAACGAATCTATTGCTTAAGATTTTTGTTCTCCCCAGGGCAGAAATGTGCCACAAATAAAAAAACACAGATTATTGAAACGATTAAATAGTACATAAAGTTTATCCTGCTCAACAAAAAAAGATATAACCATCTGATAAGATAATTTAAAATCTCATGTCTTGATAATATTCATGCAACCTGGCGCCCTCTATTGCAATAGCACTCTATGGCCATGTCTGAAAAGACACACAAAGTCTGCCATTTTGGTTTGAAGCAGCCATTTTAGGGTCATTTTGCCCATTTCCAGGGGGCCCTATCAAGACCAATTTCGAGAGATTTTATCCAATTGCAAGCAAATTGGAACCACATCGACTTGCAATAAATTCAGGGTGTATCCCATTTCGTGGCCAAAGTCATCAGCTCAGGTGGGTGGCCCGAATGAGGATAAATGTTAGAAAATGTACGGATATACTAGACAGATAGCATGGTAGTGAAGTTTCGTGACTCGACACAAAAACAAAACAAAGCTCCACAAGGTCAGAGGATGACCAAACATGTGACTCCAAACATGAAGAATTAAGATTCAGGTCGGAAGTCAAGGATTAACAGGGGAAGCTATTGTCCCTGCATTTGTGTACACAGCATTAGAGTGCTAAACTATAATTTCTTGTTTTTACTGTTTGATTTTGGCCGACTTTTGACTTTTCCTCTGTGGTGTTGCAGTGTTGTTTACCATTCTAAAGATTGTGTGCGTGAATCCCCAGGAGATGGCACTGTCTGGCAGCATTTATGGAGCAATCATACAAATAATCAGACTACTTGTGCAATGGTGAAAAGAAACGTGCATGATTTATCAACTTACGTGTCAATAGACACAGCATGCTTTCCCAAGCAGGAAGTGCAATGATTGACAAGCAGTTCTGTCTTATAACCTCTTAACTAATGGACTCCTCACAGCAAGGGTGCAATGCCGGATCGGCCATGAAGCGCAACTTTAGTGCATAAACAGGAAGCGTGCTTGTTTTAATTGTAGAAATGACGATTATAGACAGGAAGACAGCTGTTCATCCAACCCCACTGTGAAGTCGTTGAGGTGAGTTATTTCAAGTGATAGTGCATGTACACACCAGATACTGTACTTGATGTGTTTTATACTCACATGGAAAGGAACCCGATGAGACACACACAGTAGTTCAGCCGTCAGCAGTCTTCAGTTATCAGCAGTCTTCGGTTACTCAGCTGCGGACCTGGTGAAGTGTTTATTCAGAGCGGGGCTTTTACCTGCAGGCATTTTTGTAATAATTCATCCACCCATTTTCTATAGCGCTCACTCTCATAAAGGTATTCCCAGCTGACTTTCGACATTACGCAGCCCATTGCAGGGCACGTGAGGGTCGCTACCAAGTCTCGATCTGATACCTCTGCATTGCATTACGAAGAAGAAGAAAAAAAAAGCACAGCCAAATCAGACCAAGCACCTTTTCGAGTCTTCAAAGATTTTATGGAGCACTTTTGTGTGATGTTGACAATAACTGGCAACCACTCCAACCACTCGTCCGTGATTCTTGTGAGCATAAGCAGCATAGAAGATGTATGGAGGCCGGGGAAACGCCAAGAAATGCGACACCCCCCTACAGAGAAATAAGAATACACAGCATTGTGGAGTGTGTCTGAATCCCCGAAACGCTAATCGTCCCCAAGTCAAGTACAATCCTGTTCAACATTGGAAACTTTTCCGACAGTCCGTCACATGTTAGGGTGGGGGCTGCTGTTTTGGTTCGCAACGGAGTTCCGAGACTTTCGAATTTTACTGCACACAAAAGGGGAGGCGTACAAAGGAAATCAAGGTTGTTTTTAATGTGCAGTGAGAAAGTATAAGGGGCAAACTGATCATGACTCGTGTTCCTATAAAGATAGACATTTCTCTCCGCGTGAAAATTGTGTCGATATATTTATATAAATATCTATATTATATATAGAATACAGATCTATTTGCTATGCATACTCAAAAAAGTCACACCTTCAAATATATCTAAAGTCTTTGCCCCCCCGAACACAAATGTACTCTTTTTTTTTTCTTGCCTTAAACATGAATTATTGTTACATAGGAAACCAAAGCAGTTATCAGAATGTGAATATTGTTTTTTTTTTCTTTTAAAAACAAAACAAACAATGAGAATGATTTGAGTTTGTGTGGGATTCAAAAGTCGTGTACAAAACACTGAATTGTCCTCCCGTGGTGGATGAAACAATAAAATTTGAGTCCTCAGGCAACCGCTTATAAAAATAGAGTTATTTTTTTAAAATAATCTACACGTTCTGTTTTTTTTTTTCAAGGTGAGGCATTCTCAAACAGCGTCTCAAATAGAAAATACCAAACGTCGTCTTCTTCTTCTGCTGCAGGGAGCTGATTGATGTGGACAAGCCCCGCCCCCTCCTTCTCAGCCCCACACTTTTCATTTTTGCATATTCTATGGGTTTTTTTTGTTGTTGTTGTGATACACCCTTTTTTCAAAAGTAGATACACCCTTTACAGGTCAACCCCCTCCCCCAAAAATGTCACTCCAGCTCCTGGAAGCTGTTAAAATGTTCAGGGAAACCTAGAAAGAATGCAAAGATTTCAAATGAAAGAGTACACTGCATAACTGGCTTTTCGAACGAGCACATGGGCATTGAATCGTAAAAAGAAAACCAAAAACAGTGATAAAAATATACACCTCTGGAAGTTAAAGCAAACTCCTAGGATGGAGAAGGCAACAGACGTGTGAATGAGAGAACAGAAGAGGAATGCTACAAATGAATGCAGATGCTGTATATGTACAAGACCCTGTTTTCCTTTTGCGTGGATGGATGCATGTGTGTGTGTGTGTGTGTGTGTGTGTGTGTGTGTGTGTGCATACGTGTGTATAAGTGTGTTAGTGTGTGCGCACCAGAGCATTCTTCTACGTGAGTGTCCTTGAATGCTGACAAATCACCACGTAGAAAATGACCCAAAACAGAGTGTCGGTCCTTTCAGTGGGGGAGACAGGCGTCTCCCGTGGAGAAAGCGAAAAAGGACTTTTACCGCGTGGACTCTCCCGTCTTGCGAGCGGGTTTACCAGATGACGCTGGAGATGCTGGTCTCGCGCGGCAGCAGGGGCAGCATGGCGTTGTTGGCGTGCGCCTCCTCCAGGCTGTGCTCGCGGCTCTTCCCGGGCGGCCTCTGGCCGTTGAGCAGCGTCAGGGGGATGTTGCAGTAGGTGTGCTGGCTCCCCAGCGACGAGAGCGGCGGCAGGGTGCCCCCCGCGGGCAGGTCGAACTCGTAGCTGCGGTAGTAGTGTTTCTGCCTCACGGTGGTGTGGTAGGAGTTGTGGAAGGACGAGCGCAGCTCCGGGTGGGCGGTGGCCATGGCGGTGGATGTGGCCGCCGCCATGGAGATGGCGGAGACGGTCTGCAGCTCGCCGAAGGCGCCCTGCTCGCTGACGTCCAGCGCCGGCTCGTGGCCCAGCATGGGCTCGGTGCGCCTGAAGGGCATCTCGTACTGCAGCTGCTTCCAGAACTTGGAGTGCAGCTTGTTGCTCTTGGGGCCGCGCCACTTGATGACGGTCAGGGTCTTGATGGTGTGCTTGAGGGCCTCCACCTCCTGGTAATTCATGATGCCGCGCAGCTCGGCGCACTCGATGAGGATCACCTTGATCTCGCCGGTGACCAGCATGTTGCGCAGGCGGGTTTCCAGCTCGAAGATGCTCCAGCCGCGCCGCACCACGTAGTTGGGCGTCATGACGATGATGAGACGCTTGCTCTGATCCACGCAGCGCGCCACGTCCTCGATGTAAGCTGCGGGGAAACGGAAAGACTGGTTAAAAAAAAGAAAAGAAAAAGGCAATCCAGGGGCGGGAGGATTGAAGAGGTTTGCTTGTTGGAGGACAAGGGACAACACTGAACAATAGACGCACAGAGTTCGACGCAAGACAATAGCTCATTTCACATCCAAGCCTGGAAGGCATCAATTCGGGATGGGGGTGTCGAAGTCGACTCAACAAATTTGCCAGCTTCTCACATTTGGTAATTTTTTTTCCCTCTGTGGAACCTTTCCATACCTACGGTGTAAAAAAAAAAAAAAAAAAATGTTGGGTGACCCCAAAATTTAAACGCAACGGACTTTGAAAACATTCTAAGTTGGGCAATTTTTGCTGTTATGACAATCGTCTTTCCTGCATTTCACAGCAAGAGTTGACAGAACATTCGCCCCTTTAATGGGACCTCAACTTCAAGATATGAGTGAAAACAACTCGCTCGCTTTTCTTGCTAATTAACACGTTGCCATAAATGTCAGGAAATTATATTATAACGTGTTTCAAACTAAATGGATTTTTTTTCAACCCCTAAATACAAGTTGTATTTTTTATAGTGTATTTACAGTATTTGCACTTTTTGAAATACACTAAGATGCCACAAGGTGCCGCCAAAGCACTGTCTAAATAGCAAAGTGATGCGTCAAGGAAGTATGGAAGTTTAGCCTGGGTTGTGAGCGGAAGTTACAAAGAGTCTACATGCAGGTTCTAGTGCATTTTTTCCAAAGTAAAATCCTGGAGGTATTTATTTTGAAAGGTATTTTGTAAAATGACAACGTAAGAATACGTCACGACACTGCACAACAAGGCTCTCTCACATTATCATTGTACTTCATCTTTTTTTTTTTTTCCAAACATATCTCGACTGTAATTGTACCACCTTAAGCGCAAATTCCGCTGATTTCACCAGTGTACAAATGGAACTCTGTCCCCCCCCAAAAAAAGGACCCCTGTATTGTTCGATAGCAATGAAACAATACCGGATGTAAGATGACTGGAGCTGGGGGACCAATTTCCTCCAGATAACCTACCCAAGATGCCTGGAGCTTGAAGGTTTTATTGTATCGTCTTCAATTTACTGCCTTCTCTGTTGCGACCAATCAGTTCCAAGTTTGGATCCATAAATCAGAGCGATTGTCTTTTTTTAAGGCTTTGGCATAGAAGGATGATTTTCTCTTCGTGGACTCGGGACTGGAGCTTAGCAACGGGCAAAATAGTGTAAGTCTAAAAATGTAACTGATAAAAAAAAGTTGTCCGGAGGTTTGTTTGGACTGCAAAATGACGACATGCACACAATTATACAGTGGACAATTATACAGAAGACTTTTGTGAATCGTGATTACTCGTCACAGTGACGAATTTGACACAATTGAATGACCAGTTGTGTCCAGGTTCGATAAGAATCATTTGCGATGGACAAAAAAAAAAAAGATTGAAAGTGTTCCCCAGCTCTATTGTGTTTCATCCGCGGCGGATTTGGGGGCAATTTATCTCCTTGTTTATTGCGCAATCCCTGATTTGTGGTTTGTATGGGGTTTTTTTAAATAGGTTTTTATCGTCACATGAATATTGAAGATATATCAATATGGATGAAAATGCAGTACAAAGTACATGCACGTAGCGAATGTAAAATAACAACAATTGACGCAGTCTTTTATTCTTAAATCATGATTTAAAGCATGCAGAAGGGGTAAAATGATATTTAAAAAAACAAAGTGGTTTTTTCTAGACGACTACTCTGCACTGTAACTGGCAGGACGTCAACGACTAAAATACAAGAGAAAACTGGGTACACACACACACACACACACACACACACACACACACACACACACACACACACACACACACACATTTGAGTCTTCACACCCTTGTCACCTACTGTAAGTCAGGAAAGACACATTTGTTACGTAACTCTCAAAAATGATTCTGAGCGATTAGCCTGTGGTGTAAGGTGTGTTTTTGTTTTTTCGGTTCTGCTCAGAAAGCAGCTGACAATCTTGAACGTTCAACCTTTTCCATGTTTACAATCACAAATCCTTACGTGTGTGTGTGTGTGGTCAACAAAGTGGACGAGAAGCACATCGGAAGCGCAATAAAAATGACAAGGAGAACGGTTTCCACGCTAGTAGTACTCAGGGAAAAATACAACTTGTATTTTGGGGCCCAAAACAGTCATTTAAGTTCCTGAAATTTATGGCAACAATGTTAGCTAGCGCAACAAAGCGAGCAAGTTGGGGTTCCATAAAAGGCATAACCGTTCCGTAAACTCTCATTTCTTTGTTGTGAACTGCGGGAAAGCAAAACTTAAAATATTCATTTGAATTGCCCAACTTCAAATGTTATCAAAGCTCTAAAAAAATCGGTAGCTGTGCTTAAGTTGAGGTGTCTCGATGCATCTAATTCGTATCATCCTGTGAGGATCTGAACTTGACGATTGGACAGCGTTACGGAAAAAAAAAAAAAAAACATTCAGGGCAAAGTACCTCCAAAGAGTCGCGTGTCATCCTGGTAATGCTCAGTGGTGAGACCTAAACATAAACATGTTGACATTCAGGTCATGAACACACAACACGAGACATGCTCAACACAACAGCCTTCGTCAAAGTGGCCTCATCTGCTCTCATTGATCTTTCGAGTCACATTTGATTTCAATCACGAGCCTCCCGAATGGACGTTCATCCGCCATGATTGTGTCAGGCGCAAACGCCGCCGGCAATTTTGCTTTGATAAATAGCAAAGAGGCAGAGCAGTCAGCAACGGCTCCGAGCCTTCAACACATTTCCCCACTGATGTTTAATTCTGTATGGTCCAACCAGGACGTGTTTGCGTTTCATCTGTTCCGCATGAAGCCGACAGTACAAACACGCCGCATCGCTGGTAACTAGAGCACGCTATGTACTAGCGCCTCAGACAGCCTACCGAGCACAGTTAGCATGCATGAGAATTTGTTCAGACGGAATTTTCAGCGGTTTAAAAATGCATGCGGCGAGGCACGCAAGATGTGAAGTGTCTTCATTACATCAGCTCGCCCCGTGCGCTATATTGCACAATACGACAAACATTCCAGGAGAAGCACCTGTGTTCGAAAGGCTCGAAGGAGAAACGTCCACAAAACACGAGACAAAAGAAAAACAACACAAAAGACACAAAAACACTCAACGCGAAAAGGTGTGGCAACTCGGTGCTTACTTCCAGTCGGAATGAGGTCCCGGTCGGGGATGAAGAGTTTGTAGCCGTAATGCTTCTCCAGCACGTCGGGGAGAATCTCCAGGGCAAAGCGTTCCTCTTCACGGGTCTCCTGACTCCACTGGTCGGGGTCCACTTTGGTGTAGGAAAGGTAGGCGTCATAGTCCTTGTTTTCTGGAAGAAGAAGATATTCAATCACTTCCCACTCTCCAACGTGTTAAAAGTACCGTATTTTCCACACGAAAAGGCGCACTGGATTATAAGGCGCACCTTCAATGAATGGCCTATTTTGTAATTTTTTTCATACAACGCATTATAAGATGCAATCTACAATGCATCCATTAGATGGCACTACGCTCAAGGAAACACCAACAGAACGATCAGATGTCAGTACAGTACATTATTTCATAAGGCAGCTACCGATCGGCTTCAGTTTGAACTCTACCTTGTCAGCATGTCTCGATCAAGGAGCAATTTTGGGGGTCAAAATATTACCGTAACGATCATACACAAGGCGCGTCGGATTTTAAGGCGCGCTGGGAGCTTTTAAAAAAATGGAAGGCTTTTAGCTGCGCCTTTTAGTGCGGAAAATACGGTATATTCAATCACTTCCCACTCTCCAATGCGTTAAAAGTAACCGAGTGACTTGACTGATGACCGGATGTGAAAAGTTCAATTACAAATTACTTTCTTTGTTAGTTTCAGCAGAAGCTGACAGGCCCGCTTCGCATAAAAATGATTTTGCAACTACTTTACGGCAAGCGCAGATTTTCTAACTTAACGCCTTTTATGCACCCTGTAACCTGCTAACATGATGAGCTGTCCACTGTAGTAACCGCTGTCCCTGAGAGGGTTAATATAAGCAATTATTATTATTACTTTTTTTCATAAAAATGTGACTTTCCGCATCGCGCTGCATGCATGGGTCAGACTTTGGATTTCTTTGTGTCACTCTAACGTCAGTGCCTCCATAGCCTGGAACCTCACAGCATGCCACGGTATGGATAAAACAATAGCTGCCATGGCAGCGCATCAAATTAACCTCTTAAAGCAAACTTGGGGAAACAACAACTTCACAATGGCCGTATTCCTGTGGTGATTGGGAAATAAATTGGTGGAGAAAATACCGAACCACCTCCAAATGATTTCCCACGAGGCGGTGGAAAGAAGTGAACAGGCAGAAAATAGACGACCGGAAGAAAGTATTAGTTGTGACATGTTCACTAAGTCCTAGTCATTATTCTCTGCGGAAGCTGGAATATGGGCCAACCAAAAAGGAAAGAGGGGCTTTTTCATAAACTCTTTGAGGAGCACATGCAGCTTTGAAACGACTGCGAAGGAAGGCCACGCCGGGCTGCCTGTGCTCAGTAGGACGGCAACATCAAACACCCCCCATCTCAAATTAGCAACCAACCTTGCAAATTAACCACCTAGCAAAGTTGCGGGAATCAAAACAGCTTGTACCGGCGCGGCCCCCCCGACAGTATGACTTAATCATGTGAAAGTTTTTTGACGGCAAAACAATGTCGCATATCCATTATTCACGAGCTCGACAGAACGTGCGAAAAAGGACAGCGTTTTCAAAAAAAAAAGACGATTCTGAAAGTGAGCAGACTCTGCGGAAGAAACAAAAAGTTCACATTTTGAGGCTTCTGCCTTCGCTGGCCCTGACGCTTCACCACCGATAGATTCCCGCCTCGAGGCGGACTTAACCTCAATTCCAGGAACAGAAAGGGATGATGAGGCTTACCTCCGTCCAGGTCCTCACTGCCAAAGTGCCTCCTGTAGAAGAGCATGAGCTCAATCCGGTAGCATTTGTACAGCGAGATGAGGAAGATCAGCAGCAGCAGGATGGCCCCGAGCCCTCCGGCCAGCTCGACCGTGTACATGAGCTCTGCTGAGGATGACACACACACATACACACACAGACAAGGCCCCCAAAAATGTCAGTCGCGGTCGGATCAAACCCAGGCAGACAATTTCAAAATGACAGTGTCAAAGTCTACTGTCATTTTGTAGCGAGATCCAAGAAGGGAGTGGAGGTCTTTCATTACTTTATTCCTCAAGAGGTGACATTGAGTAACTGGATGAATGATGGCACCGCACTACTTTCAGGGGACAAGTTATGTGAAATGAACTTTAGTTGATTATATGCAAATTATCGGACTTCTGCCTGCCTGTCCATCGAGTGAGATATGAAACAACCCATTAAAGCTTTTGTTGTCTGGATATTTCTGAAAATGTTTCAGTGAGGAAGACCTTCTGGGCCACATAAACGTAAGAGTAGGGTTAATTTACATAATAACACAAAGTTTCTCCACCCATGACATGATAGGCTGGATGGGTGAAGATTCAGGGCCACTTTCAAGTGACTGATAAGACTACACTGTCTGAAACAGTTTCCACACAGAGACACGATCACGAAGAAACACCCGCAGCCCTCCACCGATGTGACGCCAATATGATCATTTCAAAGCCAAAGGGTAAGCAGAGCTGCATTACGTTTTGGTGGCTGCACGGCTAAGTGTTAGCTAACAGCGCTAAAAGACATATACCCGATCGCTGAAGGAAGTTGCCAATGCAGTGGCTGATGGTAATTTTATTAATTTATTTATTGTGACGTGCCCACACACCAAATGCACGGAGTAATGGATGAAGTACTGCCGAACCTTAGACCTTGGTGTTGAAATGACATTTTTGAGGACAGCGTCCGCGTGAACTCACCTGGATATTAACCCTTTCAGGGACAAGCGGTTATGACAGTCGACAGCTTATCATGTTATCAGGTTACAGGTTATCATTATTGGTGCATGAAAGAGTTAAAATCCATCGTTGGGCGTAGGACATCCACTTGTGACAATTCTAAAAAGAAGAAGTGAGCATTTCTGACAAATGTTCTGCTTCTGGGTGTCCCTCGTTTGATTCGGGCCTCAATAATAAGAAGCCGGGCTTACGAATATGCAACTTTAAGCTGACAGTCATCCACTTGGTTACACATCCACTCTCTGGACTGAACCATCATCAGTATCGCGGGAAGCTAAGCTCTCAGCGAGGCGGCATCCATCATCGGGGGGGGGGGCAGGCACAAGAGGTTCATCGGTTGGGGAGGGATGACGGTGCACGGGGGAGGAAGACAAATAGAAGACGAGCAGAGAGTGGATTCATTCGGTTGGCGCGGCGCAGCAATGAAACGGCACTGCACTTTGGATGCCTTCCATGAAAACGGGCATTTTTAAAAAACGAGACGGCTCGCTTTCCTCATCGCACCAACGTCCCTTCTGTCTTTACCGCTTAAAATGAACCCCCCCGCTTCCCCCACCCTCACGACACTCTTCCACCCCCGTGCTGCATTTCTCTGCTCATTTCTCTTCTCTATTATCTCCTCCCAATCTCCCCTGTGGGTTAGCATGGGGCGGGATGACTTATGTTGTGAATTAAAGCAGCATTTACCTGCTTTCCCTCCGCTAAAGAACTGCTGCGCTTTAAATCGTTGCGGTTGAGCCCCGAATGGCTACCATCGGAAACATAAGCTCACTTTGCATTTGCAATTATGAAGGTCCGCTACAAAACGAAAACTATTTCAGACATTGTGCTAGGTTAATAAAATGGGTGATTTTCAAAACTAGCTATGAAGTCAGGAGCTTTCCCTTTATTATTATAAAGGTCTTCTTAAGGATAAGATTGTTACACTGGCCGTACAGTCCATATAGGTCAGATCACTTCCAATTCCATTAGGGTCAAGTAAGCATTTTTTTTTCAAGTGGGTGCGGTGTCATGCAATGGACGATGTTGGACCTTGGCAGTTCCACTACATCAGCAGTCAAACTAGCTCTCCAAGATGCGCAAAACGATGATTTGAGTCGGCAGAAATGTGGAGCTGGGAAGTTTTGCAGTGTGGCGTCAAGGGAGAGTCGGGAGAGCATGAAAGAAAAGTGAGCGAGGAGAGTGAGAGAATGAGAGCGATTATTGGACTTTCTTCCAATCATTCTAAGGATATCTTCTCTTTAGTGTTGTTGCCGCACACGCACATTTGTGGGCTGTTGATGTGCAGTGACCAATTCTAACAGAATTGCTGTGTTTTCAAAAACCACCTACAGAGATTTTGATAACAGCAGGGAGACAAGGAGACAAGAACGCTGTACTATCAAAACTTGTGTCTTAGGGGCCCCTGAATGGAAAAGCTGCACGATCTAGTGATTTTACAAATGATAGCCATGCTCAGTTTCAATTGACACTGCTAGCGATGTATTCATTTAACGATACGTTTATTATTGTGACTGCAATTTTGCCAGACATGTTTCCAAGAGCGCTTTCGTTGGCCATGACTGAAATAGGCCATGACCCTCTCACAGCGGCGCAGCCTTCCCTCTCGCAGAATTGCCGGTCAACGCTCGTTGGCGAAATTAACATCGGGTCTAAACTTTCTCTGTGCAGAGTAACACAATCGGGGAAAGACGTCATGTACAAGAACAAGTTGTACTTTTCTGCAACGAAAGTTGTAAAAAGTGAAAAATAAACCATTCAATCCGACAAAAAAAAAAAAAAAAGTTGGAATGTCTGCTAAAAAAGAAATAGTATGTAAATGTGGCGATAGTGTTTTTGGTGGTCAGACGATCTGACCTCCTTAAAGTATTGAGAATTCAAGAGAAAAGTTTTAGTGGACTCTTCAATAAATATGTAAAACTGATGCATATTTCCATTTCATTTATCAGTGCAGTCTGACTTGAAAAAAATTCAGCGGGTGGCTTTAATGAAGATTTGGAATTGGTTGTCGGACTCCTGCTCGACAAAGAGCAAATAAGCATTTCTCTCAACCTTGACATGATCTCTCGAACGAGAACTCATAAAATGCGTGTCAGTGGGTGAACACTCATTACGAATGTGGCGTCCTCACCCTTCCTGAAGAGCTGGATGGTTGCCTGGCGACGCCCGTTGCCATTCTCCACATAACAGGAATAATTTCCCAGATCCTCCTCCTCCAGTGAGTCGATGGTAAGGGAAATGGCGACTTCCTGCTCGCCCAAGTGCTCCTTGACGATCCTGTGAGATAAAAGGAGAGGAACTTTTCAAAATAAGATAATATACTGATTTCATTTGCATTTTTCAATCTTCTCCATCCATTCTCTTCCTGTTTTCTGGGGTTGGGTCGCAGGGGCTCTCATTGTAAATAATTTGAAATCCAAGGTCAGCCATTGTCAGGAAGAGGACTCTGTTGCATCTTTCGAGATTCCCATTTGATCATATTTCACTTTTCTGCATCCATCGATCATCAAGTGTATCCCTACTGAGCTGGAGCCGATCCGAGCTGACTTTCTCGAGATGGGGTACACTGTGGATTGGTTGCAACGCAGGACACGACACAAGAATCGAACCCCCGAACCTCAGAGCTGTGGAGCAGGTGTTTTCACCACTCACACATGAGCCTGCCAGTTTTCTGCAAATTAACTTTAACTCCTCCCAAGTCTAACGTCCACTGCCACAACGGTAATGAAGTTTGACAATTCTTTTTATGACAAACTCAACATAAAAATGTAATCCGGGGCTAAGTCACTTTGAAAGAAATACTGTAGATTGCCTTCATTCGCTTTAGGAGTGCTTTCTTGAAGACATGACGAAAAAAAAAAAAAAGTACCTGCATGTAATGGCCCCTTCACTGTCATAAAGTCACCATATGTTAATTTCTTTGCCTGCACTCAAAACATATGAGATATGAAAATCAATAAGGGTTCTTCCTCAAGACCACGCACTATGGAGGGAGAGGGAGGGAATCAAATAACGGCGATGAGAAGAAAATCTTTTTATAGCGGCTGCCATGGTAACGGAGAGGATGTAATATTCCATAAAGTAAATGAGTGTCCCCGGCCCGGCTGGTTGAGCCTGATGGAGGGGAGAATAGGGATATCATGGCCTCCTCCCCACCAGCACAAACACTTCTACTTAGCTCACTTTAAAAGCACCCTCTGCACAAAGGCAAAGTGCAAAGGAGAAAGCCATCCGGCTTGTTTGTGCGCGAGCACCGGCTGAGCTGAGTGAGGCGGCCATGCGTCATTGGCTGGATGTGTTAAAGAGGCTGAGAAGAAGACTGCGTGTGTATGTGTGTGTGCGTGCGCGTGCGTATGCAAGTATGTGAGTGTGTAGGTGGGGATAATGACTCCAGCAGCCCTCAACTCACTTTCACTCGCTCTGTAGCCTTCAAGCCGATAAAATGCGCATAAGGATGGCGAGCTGTGCCGGTTTGGCACCAGTAATTGAAAGTGTGTCACGGACTCGTGATATTTGTACGTCCGGTTTGTTGTTGAAAAGGAGGAATAATTCATGTCCCCGGCTTCTCCTCAAGGGTTTCGCGTGTACTTTGAAGATTGCTGGTTCACCAGCAGGCACAGCGCAATGGCTTGCTATCATAAGATGGCAACCTGCATCTCTCATGGAGGAGAGGAGGCGAAGTTGAGAGTGTGACGCAGAGATACAGGTGAACTGCAATGCAGACAGGAAGCTAGCTTTAATATTTCAAAATAAAGGTTTGTGCCTGGCCCACTACATCTTGTTCTTTAACATTGAAATTGTTGAACGAGTTCTTAAAATGAGCAAGCTAATACTCACCAGCTAATATGGCTAGCTAGTGTAAGCTAATATTCGCTATTCAAACAGTCAGCCATCAAAGAAAATCATCTGGCTAATATTCAGCAGCTAACATGGCTAGCTAGTGTTCGCAAGAATTAGTTCATGCCATCTACATTTTTCAGACAAAAGTTACACTTTTGCAAGTAATAACGCAACTTCGGCTAACTGTGACTCCATTTTGTTGTCATCGCGCGTGAGAAGACACCACACTGCTCGCGTACCCGACTCGCACCTGCTGGCGAGTGTCATCGGCAAGCGCAGGAGTGACGTGAAGAAGATGCCAAGTTTTTGTTTCTTGCTTGTCGCAATTGCTATAGCATTTAGCTGCTTTCATGTTTGTTCTTTGTCTTGTGGCTTTTTGTATTACCTCATGCTTGCGTGCGCCTTTAGTTCAAATAAATACTGTATTCATTCCTGTATATAATGAACCCGTTGTTTGCGTTTGCTGTTCTAATGAAGCAAAACATACTGTCATGGTTAGCCTGCAAGCTACATTCAGCTCAACAATGCACTAACTAATTAACTAGTGGACAAATCAGGGGTTCTCATGCATTAAGTGGACATAAGTCAGAATATTCATCAACATTAACTAATACATCAAAAATACCCCTCCTGCCTCCAATAAATTGTGTGCATCTGTATAAAAGGTACAATCTCTGTATATTAATTCCAGGACAAGGCATGTGTTTGGCATTTGTTTTCTGTGAAACCACAATCATGTATTGTTATAAGAACATCTCACTCATTGTGTCAATCAAAACTAAGCAGTAATGCTTTTAAAGGCAGGGTTTTTGCCATATTGAATGTTTTTATATTGTGCAGGTGCACCGAATATCAATCTGGCATTAAGTCAGTGCATCAAGACTTCTAATTGCATGTAAATGTTTTGAAAAAGTGTGTGAAGTGTAGTTCATGGAGAGGTACAAATGAGTGCATTGATTCAGTGGCTGCTGCGGGCGCATTTAGCGTTCGGTTACTTCCTCATTAGAGAAGTCTGGGTTTGCTACTTAAGTGATTAATTTCAGACTCATTCCATTTATTATTGTGCCCACAAAATATGCCCGCAAAACACCATCCAAATTGGGTCAGCGGCATATTGATCACCTTCCTGAAATATGCAAGCTAGGATTTTTGTTTTGCTTATTTATTAATCTCCCGCACGATATGCTAATGTCCATTCATCTGCGCTACGACAGCGACGGTGGCCCTGTCCTGGGGTTGCGCAAATGAAAATGTATGGGCTCGCTGTAGAAATGAGCTCACCTGGATCAATAAGTTAGAGAGCTGGGTGTATATAAATGGCAGAAGTGAGCTGTTGCTCTAAAAGCGCAGGTTTGATGCATTTGTAATGAAGGCCGAAGTGTGTGTGGGTGCCAGGGGGAAGTTTGCTGTCGGATGAGTGCAGATTTGTTCACGTGGAGATGCTCCCATCCCTTCTCTTAAGTGCGCACTGCGTATCGCTGGATGACTTTATGGGTGTAAACTTGAGGCCTTGGCTGGATGGAGGGAAAAAAGCAGACGCTAGCAGCATTAGTAACACAGGGCGATTGATCAAATCCTTTATTGATCCACTGCAAGGAATATTACGGTGCATTTGGGGGAAATCCTCGTACGGGCGTGAGTCGCTTAAAAGGAAATGTATTTCCCTCGCACATTCAGATCGCCGCACACACACATCCCGGATGCGTATCGGATACCTTCACCCTCAGTTCAATCTTTCAGTCTCTCTCGCCCATCTGTGTGCTGCTGGAGGTGGGTGCACAGAGAGAGATAGCGCAAGTGGCAGCGGTGTGAAAAATGGTGGCTGTTAACCATCTGACAGGGGCTGTCTCCCCCAGAGCTGCAGGCGCTCCAAACAGCCCTAATGGCAAACCTGCACACGGAGCGCCGAATGGACTTGTTTTAAAATGTGTTCTATCACGCGTGAGGAAGACGCATCGGAATTGAGCTCATTTTGGACATCTTTGAGCGGTAGACTCGAAAGTGAGGCTTTTTTTTTTTGCCGCGCTTTGAATGTCCTTTTTAACAGCGCATTAAGCAACACTTGCTGGGCTCTGTATAGTGACAAAGGAAAGAGCAATGGAAATGGACTGAAAGGAGAACACTTGAATGAGGGAAGACGGCAACATTGACACGCTTTCCCCATGAGAAATTAGGGAATCAGAAACCATCGGTTTCGAGGCGAAACCGTTGCGTCATAAAAGCTTGAATAACTGTGCAGGCAACTTTTTAAGTAACATTTTCATCTTTTTAATGTCAACAAAAATGTACAAATAAGTTAACCACTGTTGATTTTACTAACTCCTTATTTGTGTCAAACTGAACTATTTTGAAGTTTAAGCTAATTTTTTTTTTTTACCTTTATTGGACTAATGTAAGTCTAACCATCAACACAATCCAACTCCATCTTAGATTATGAGGCGCACAAAAGCTAGCCTCTTTGTGGCTAGCTAGTTAGCAGCTGTCGCTAATATACGAGGTTAGCGACCAACGGTAGCTTTAATGTCGTAATATAGCCGGCTGGCATATAACAATGAAATCATCTTCTCTTCATTGGGACACATGGCGGTTTTAGTGATTAGAATGTGAGTCTGTGTACTTTGCTCAAGTGCAGGCAGACAAAAGCCAAACAAAAAGCAAAGCAAACTGTACATACAGGTGAATCCTTTCACGCGTGATAACATGAAATAAATGAAAAGAGTATAAATGAAATAAAGGTGATTTACTAAAGTTGAGCTGCGCTAATCCATTTTAAAACACCGTCAAGATATCAGTTTTGTCACATACGTACATTTATATTCAGTTTGTTACTTCCACCGTAATGGAATTGTGACGACGCTTGCTGGTGATTGCAGTGAAGGTTGCGACACATAATCAATGTAGCGCTGCAGCAGCACTGACATCAGTTTACTAATGTGCCGTGCCAGTGAGGCAACATGTACGGTATTTTCTTCATTTTAACTCATGAATAACAAGTTGAAGCAGCATTACAGGAAAATAAATGCAGACCAGCAGCTGCTCGGAATGAGGCAAATGCATCACCGGAAAATTGTGGGTTTTAGTAATTTGGAGTCAATAGGCTGAAACATGCAAATTAATTTTCGACTGAATGTATGCCATTCCTCTTGGTGGCAGTACTACAGCCTATTAGGACACTTAGCTTTGTGACTACAGCCTTGTATGTTCATGACCAACAATGCTGGGAAAATGTAAATTGAAAACAACATAATGTATATTATATAAATAAACAAACACTCTTGGTAACTTTCGGGGCAACATTACGTAAACATGAGAGCATGAGAGTTGCCATTTGAAAAAAAAAAAAGTCCCGTGATCAGCTTTCCTCATTACGATAAGTAGTATAATATGATTATATTATATTCATGAATGATTAATGAATGATCAACTTCTCCAACTCTACATACTCACTATTTGGTAAATATGACCCACGAATTCTGTAACTTTTCGTGAATAATAATAATAATAATAAATGTTATTTATAAGCGCCTTTCAAGACACCCAAGGACACTTTACAATAACAAAAAACACAAAACAATATGGGTTGAGCAGCGGCAGTCAAATGCGCCAGCGTTCACTCAACCCGGAAGTCAGAAAGAATGTCATTAATGTATTGCCAAAAGTACAACCTCTGATATTGATGAATGGCTTATGTATGGTAAAAAAAACAACAATCTGCAATGGGCCAGTTTGCTAATTTAACTCAATGTTTGTCAAGTGTACTTCTCCGACTTAATTGTTTGGAAAATCAACATGTATGTTTGCTAATTTAACTCTGTGTCGGATAATACTTCTCCTATTGAAGTGTCTGCTCAATAGTTGTGTTAGTTGGCTAATTTAACTGTAACTCTGAATTTGGGGTCAATTTTGCTCAGTAAAAGGTTATTTCTTCAACTTTATTTCGGGGACTTTTTGTTGGCTAATTTAATTTCATGTCAGCTAACATGACCTTTTGTTCAATTATTCAGTACAGAGTACTTGCGATCCAAGTCGAAATTGTTCTGTGACCACACATAACTTAAAACTCTCGTGCTTCAAATCCTCTTTTCTCACCATTTTTTAAATTAATTTAACTTAAAGTCAGTTTACTTTCTCCAAATGAAATGTTAGATGAATACAAACTGCTAATGTGTAACTATACAAAAATGTTATTAACGCTGAACCTTTTACAGCCAGCTAGCTTGCCTTAATCTGAGCTAATGTTACTTCTCCAACTTGCCTGGAAAACAGACATGTTAGTTTACTAATTTAACTCAATGTTGGTTAATGCTACCTCTCTGAGTTAATTGTTAAGCAAATAGATGTGCTAGTTTGCTAATTTAGCTTAATGTCAGGTAACGTTCCGGCTTGCACTTCATGGTCGAGTAAATGGATACATTAGTTTGCTAACCACACAAGACAATGCTAATGTCATTACCATTTAATTAGGCCCGATCTGAACTTCAGTTATCCAGTTGTGTTCCTTACTTGATTTCAGACTCCTGCACTCGCTCCTCGTCCAAGTCTTCGATGAACTTGTCTCCCTTCATCCAGTAGATGAGAGGGATGACGTCGCCGCTGTAGCCGAAAAACGCCCGGCACGTCAGGTTCAGTGCGCCTCCTACGAAGAACAGAGACATCACAATTAAGCATCCCCTCAACTTACATCCTGATGAAGCAGATACAAGCATTGCTACATGACAAGTGATATAAAATGGAACCGCCTGCGTGTGTAATAATGGTGATGTCTGAGTACTTTTGCCCATTTTTGTGTACCATCAGCTACATGACATGACCTGTGTGACACTATTGAGGGCAAGGCCCCGGGTGAGAGATTGGCGAGTGAGAACAGCGCACACAGAAGCCCACTGAAATGATGGCGTGCAAACCGTAATGAACGCATGAGGGCACTCCACAGCTTCCCAATGACCCCCTCAGAGACCGCACATCAACTGCCGGAAGGGAGGGAGGGAAAGAGGCTATCGGAAGTGAGGGGAGGCTGACGATCACATTATTTTATTTGCCGCTTCTGTTCATGAGGGACGGTCTGAGGTTCAACATTTGCAGCCAATCTGTATGTGCAAGTGACAATCTTTTTTTTTGTTTTTGATTTGGCTCCACAGACGAGTTTAATATGAGAACAATGGGATTGATCGGGCATTTAAAAACAGATTCAATAACATTAAGGTAATGATGGGTTTTTTTTTGTCTGCAGAAGATAACAGTCGTGGAGAGATGCGTGCGCGTGAAAGCGTGATTAACAGCGAAGTCGGTGTATTCTTTCTCTCCTTCTCACAAGATGCATTGCAAGTAGAGAGCACACATGTAAACAACACACCAATGAGGCAGGCTCATAATTCATGATAGGGTGGAGAGGAGGAGGAGAGACATTGCAGTGACTGGCTCCCAGGCATGCGATCCGAGACGAATGCGGGGGCAAAGTGTGAGGTAGGAGGCGCTGTTTCACCGTAGCTTCGAGCGGCACAATCCCATCAGATCCAATCACAAATTCTGCCTCCACAAAGATAATAACGCTCAGATTTGATTGACACTCGCAACGTCATGTTCATTACCTCTGGCAGCAAGGTTATGTTTTCGTGATATTTTATTTGTCAGGAGTGCATACATTGAACAAAACTGATTTCCGCGGGGTGGGGAATGGGGCTTGACTTATGGCATTGAACTTAGAATAATGTCAGAACAACAAAACTCATTTTGTTGAAATAAGCCACATTTTGTGTTGAATTGAGTTGAACTGGTCTAACAAATATTTCATAGAGAGAAAACATAAGAATGTAAATAATTAAACAGTTTATGCAGGATGATTTAATGCTTCAATGCCCATTGGCATAGTGCTCATATTTTTGTGCACACCTTGGCCACAATGGGGCCGTATAAAACAGGCATCCATAATACACGAAGAAGAGTTTCACAACAACCTGTCTCAGTAAGCTGCATGTTATATTTTTCCGTGTCGCTGCAGCAGTTGTGTTCAAATAGCCATTCCTTAAAGGGTTATAAGTACCGACACATCGATGCTAGTTTCGGTTGCCCGTCTATGGCGCTTTGCACTGTGCATTAGCATTAAACTTGCAGACCTCTGTACGTTCTGTGATTTGATTAAACTCACAATGCGTAGTTCAATTTGTTGCATGTTTTTTGTTTGTTTTATGCTTGACCATTTTTCAATGGAACACTAACTACAACTTCTTTTGAAGTCCGCTGCCATTGTGTAGCGCTTGTAATTCAAAATTTTGCTCACCCCTCAAGACAAAAAAATATGCCCCAGCAACACTTGTATCTTGAAAAATGTGTGTGGGTCAAGTCAAGATAGATCTTAACTTTGTATTTTACACTACACGCAAGCTCATGCATCTAAGCCCTTGTTCACACTGCTAGCCATAAATCCAAATTTTAGCCCACCCAAAGTGAAACTGGACGTCTCTTTTGTCGTCTGAACAGCAAACCGGTAAAGAATGAAGCACATTGAAGAAACTGAAAGCAGCTATGCCTGGACACCGGACGATACAGATTGCCTTATCGGTCTGCGGGGTGAAAGTACCATACAAGCAACGCTCGAAATCCATTTATGAAAATATTTTGTGTGTCTGAAAAGCTAGCTAGTGAGTAGTATGGTCAGACAACACAAGAATTTCTTGCGACTTTCTTCCCAAATTTCAAAATGGCTACGATAATGCTGCTATCATGACTGACACAAGACCAGCCAACAATTTTTGTGTGGCATCATGCTGCTCTAACGATTAACAGGTAAGACTGGCCAATGACTGCCAGACCGATGACAAACGGTACATTCAGACTGGGCAGCAAAACGGTACATTCAGAAAAGGTGGGACGTAAACAGATTCATTTCTGGAGAACATTTTTTTTTAATGGTGGGCTGTATGCTCTTTGTATGTCCTCAGAAGTGGGTGTGTTTCAGGTCAAACAAAAATCTGGTCACCGTAACTCGAGGACGACTCTAGCACCTGTACGCATGGAGGATGCTGAGGAGATGATGTCGGCAAGGAGCCCTGGTTGACATTTCCAAAGTTCAACAGCCTCTCGCAGCTTGCTGTTTGAGCACAGTCGGACTCAGCAAGCGGCGACACGGTGTACTTAACACAACGCCAACGTATAGGCGTCGAACGAGGCACATCTCCCCTCTCTGCAAACACTTGATTTGTGCGGCAAACATGCAAATAAGTGGCCCACTGTGCAGCTGCGTGTGTCGCAGCTGCCGCATTTCCCTTCTCTGTTTATCAGCTGTTAGTTAATCCCACACATCACTTGCAAATTAGACGTGTCGTGCTGCTGGCAGCCATGACCCACCGAGGAAGTCTCTACCGAGCGCCCCGGGATTGCCAGGAAATGGCTGAGGGCCTCACGCGGTTCCTGGTTGGACGCACATACAAGTCAAAACGCTTTCTTTTGTGGCAGCCACGCCATCAACTCTTTTGATAACACGGAAGATGAGCAGGAAGAACGCAACGTCGATTTGGATTTGGGGCTATTACACATCCGAGTGCTTCCGTTCCCCAATGATGGCCGTTCATCTGAAAAAGACATGAGATTTATATGCAGTTTTACAAATGTGTCTTTTATTGTGGCGGCAAATTGGGATTTTTTATTTATTTATTTTTAATTGTCGTGCCACAACCTGCTTCGGGGAGCGACTGGGAACCCTCGGCTAGACATCAATACATTATTGATATTCAGCCTGTGCAGTATCTTCCGCTTCTCTTTGTTTGAGAGCAGCTCATATTCTTTGACCTGAGACACTCGAAACATACTCTGTTATTTCTTCATTTTAGCAAGTCATTAAATTGTTCACGTTTTTCCATTATTAACCCTTTCCCGCTTCCTGTAACTTGATAACATGGTAAACTGTCCACTGTAATAACCGCTGTCCCTGAAAGGGTTAATTTATGAATTCTTGCATCACGAGCACTGTCTTTTGTGTCTTACGAGTAATCCTGCGGCTAACTGAATGACTATCAAACTAAGCAACGAACTCGCAGATCGACCCGCCAACTGCCTGAAAGGCTGATAAACTACCCGGCCAAACAACTAAACAGACAACTCGTAGACTAACTCACCAAACAACCACCCAAGCGACCTGCTAACTAACAGACCTGTTGCCAAACTCATTAACTACCCAATCAAACAACGAAACAGCCGACTCAGCGTTTGAGCGACAAACTAACCAAGCCACCAGCCGCTAACTGGTCAGTAGATTTCACTAACTGATCAATCAATCCTACTGACCTACTATCTGATGAACAAAACCTGGCCATCAATAAATTTACCGACCAAACAACCAAGCAGCCGACTAGCAGACTGACTGACTAACCCACCAAATAATCCAATGAACAGCCAAACAACCAACTCACAGATCCATCAGCTGATTGACCAACCAACCAATTCAACCTCAAACGATTTGATCGCCCAAACTAACCAAAGACAACCAACCACAAGATTAGTTCAGTGAAGTAATAAATCAATCAAGCAACCGACCAACCTGATCAGGTTCTAACGAACAATCCACCCAACATTTTACTGACTGATTACGCTGACTGGTTCCGAATACCAGAGCGCATCGTTTGGAGTAATTTGCCAAGCGTGTGTCTGGCTTTGTCCGACTGACTGTGCTCCTGCCTTTGCTTCGTTGTTACGTTCGGACGATTGTTCATAAGGTGAATTCGTTCGTAAGTTGCTTCAGTGCTATATTTTGTCTGGAATGTATGTTTAAGGCTTATATTGACATCCATATAACTGGGAGAGAGCTTTCGTCACGTTCTTCAGGGCTCGAGGTTAGCTGCCCGCTAAACTAGCAGCAGCTTCAGCGGGAGAGTAGGCGACCGGTCGTCGACGGCGCGCCGGACGCCTCCCGCCCGTTCCACCGTCACACGCCCGCCCCACGCCTCTCCCGCGGCCGCCTTCGAGCGTCGCCTCCGCCGTCCTCCTCCACCCGTGCGCACTCGGAAAAAGCGCGCCAATACAAAATCTAACTATTTTTTTTTTTCGACAGACCCGTGAAAATGTTCGTATGTACCGTTTGTTTGTAACTCGGATGTTCGTAACTCGGGGAGTGTCTGTACCTTGGGTTTTCAAAAAGGACCTGCATAACAACAAGTGGCTGCAAACATGATTTGATCAACAAAACAATTCAAGGAAATCCAGTCGTAATTCTACGGAGACCAGCCATTCAAATGGCTGCTGTCATTTGTTTCAAAACATACGACCCCCGACGGATGTGAGCCACCACAGCAGCCATGAACTGGACAGTAAACAAATACAGCGGTATTATTACTTCCTGCCCTCTGCCTACATTAAATACGCCCCCCACTTCCACCAACGCCTATCCACTATTTGCAGACAAATCTAGTCAGCGCACAGGCGCAATCACAGCCAAGTTATTTAAAGTGCCACTTCTATCTACCCGCCTTACATAAACATTGTGTAACTACAGCTGCGGTTTAAATTGGCGGTTGTGAAAAGCAGTGGCGCTTGCGAGGCTTTGGAGAATGACGTTCAAATATTAGCCGGGCGTAGATTTGAAGGCCGCTTTACATATGGCTCACATGACTCGGTCATTAGCCTCTGTGCTCGAAGCGCTGTGATGCACAGGCAGTTTGAAGTGAGCAGATGGTGCGACTGGAACAATGAGGTGAATAATTTGCACGCTATCAAGTTACAGAGTTGAAGGAGGCGGAGCCATTTAAATCCCTCTTATCTCCTGTGGCAGTATCATTGTTACGTGATTACTGTTAAAACCGGGAGCCTGCGTTAAGAGTGAGATATTTAAAGCGGCCAAGCTTCATATTTAAAGGATGACCTACGCTAAGAGCTGACCTGAGATTGAGGTTGTGCATTTTGCTTTTTTTTTTTTTTAATTAAAAATTGTTTGCTAGGTGGTACAGTGTTCAACTGGTTAACACATCCGCCTCACAGTGCAGAGGTACAGGGTTCGATTCTGGCCTTCCTGTATGCAATTGGCATGTTCTCCCTGTGCCTGCGTGGGTTTTCTCTGGGTGCTCTGGTTTCCTCCCACATTCCAAAAACATGCGTGGCAGGTTAATAAAAGACTCCAAATTGTCCGTAGGTGTGATTGTGAGTGTAAATGGTTGCTCATTTATGTGTGCTCTGCGATTGGTCGGCAACCAGCTCAGGGTTTACCCTGCCCACTGCCCGAAGACAGCTGGGATAGGCTACAGCTCTCTCCCACGCCCCTCGTGAGGATAAGCGGTTTGGAAAATGGATGGTACTGTATGCCGTTAACATTAGCTTGAAACCGATTAGCACACCAGCAAAAATTATGCATAATTGGCATCCTGAAGGCAGAATTTTGCAGCAACTGCATTGGATTGATTAAGATTGTAGAGGCGTATTTCATCCGTGACTGACAGGCACCAAATCCAGGGTGTACTTCACCTTAAGGCCAAAGTCAGTTGGGATAGACTCCAACTCATCCATGACCTCACTCAGGACAAGCACTATCGAAAGTGGATGAATGGGGATGTACCTTATATTCAGATTGATAGTTGAAGTAACAGTGGAAAAGATGAAGACAATATGATTATTTTTCTAATTAATCCGGAATGCTCAAACATGGATGCTTTTTTTTTTAAAGGATGAAATTGACAACAAGTTGGCTATAGTGTCCATATATAAATGCTCCCATGAGATGTTTTGGCAGGAATTGACATGCCAAAGTATGCCTTGCGTGTGTGTGTGTGTGTGTGTGTGTGTGGGCGTATGTGGAACAGATCCATGTAATGTGGCTGATTGACATCCTTCCTGTAACTGAGAGCTGATCACGACACCTGTTGGAGATAGCAGCAGAGTTATCTCCTCTTTCCGCCTCAGATCTCTCGGTCTTATATCTTATATTAAATGATACAGTATATCTGTCTTTCACATTGACTTCATGAGTCTTCTGCTCTGTCACACAAGCTACAGATTGTTGAAGAGCGAAGAGCAAATCAAGTAATGAGTTTTGAAGAGTTGTTTTCCTGAGCAGGGGCAGCTTCTAATGTGACACCCCGAGGCTAGCTATCTAGCTAGCTAACTAACTAACAAACTAACTACTAAATGCAGGAAATGAAGGAAGAACAGACTGGCTGCAATTGATATTTATGTGGTGCATTCTGACATCTATCGACTGACCTACCTAACGTAGCTGATCGTCTAATGAACAGATTCACAAACAAAAACATCATTCATAAGATTTGCTCATTCCAAAAAATGACAGCATTACATTTTGCAAAAAATTGTTGTTATTAGAAGCGAATCTCATAGTAGGAAAGAACAAGATGGAAAGCGAATGAGAGTCATTTCTCATTTGATGGCCTTCTTTTAGAATCCACTCCCACATGGTGTTGTTTGAAAGAGAGTTTTGCTTGTGTGACAACCACCAACATATTCTCAGAATGAGAGGAAAAAAAAAACCTAACAAACAAAAACAACATGATTCAAATGTCAACATAACATGGCTGGACTTCAAGGGGAGCGGGGGCCGGGGGGGAGGGTTGATTTTTGGCACAAGATGTGGTGTCATGCTTCTGGCCATCAAAAAAACACACTAGCACCAAAAGTGGTTGTCACTACCATGGCAAAACAGCGGAACTTCCAAAGTTGAATACAATTTGTTTTGTTCTGTGACACTGGTCAACCGATAATTTGTTCGGAGTCCAGACTGTCAATTGTCAACAACCTGGCAGTAAATGTAATAATAATCTAGCAATGTGTAACTTCAGTCAGTGCTCCTCTTTGTCAAACTTATATGGTCAATAAAACCTGTAATATGACAAAGTATCATCACTAGCGGGAATCAGCAAAGTACCAATATTTCACTTCTGTACTGAAATTGATTTTTCAGTCATTTGTACTTCAGTTGAAAATGAATGTTTCTGACGTCTCTAGCACGAGGGATGGAGTGCGAGTTGTTGAGGTGCACTAATATTCTGTGTTTTTCATTCTGGTGTGGACACATCCAAACGTTGGTTTGCATAACGTTTGTGTACAGCCACTTTGTCAAACTTTGAGAATGACCGCACGATGGAGGCAAGATGGAGAATAGAGTGAGATTTAGATGGAACAAAACAGAGATAACACAAACATGGACCAGTGAGCATGAATACAACAATTTTTACTTTTTTTGTTTGTTACTCAGGTCACATGGGCAGCAAAGCTATGACAACACCTCGTTTTGATGGGCATAAAAATTGACCAGTAGACAGTGTGAGTGCTCCTAAACCCCACGTTTCAAGTTGCCTCTGGATAGAAGGCTGCTTCGTGGTGTTCTATGCCCGCACTATCTTAGGCTGTCTGCATGCGTGTTCAATAAACGGAGCGACATCCATCTGTGTAATTAAAAATTGATGGATTGCAGTACAAACATTGCCATCTACAAAGTCTCTGGTGCGTGTTGCATATGATAATCCATACATTTTCTTGACATAAAGCCTGGATTTACCAAACAATGAGGTGCAATAGGGGAAAAAATGGTTGGGCGGGAGTGTCAAAGCTTATTCTTATCCGGGCCATTCCAGTTTCTATAAAGTCTTTCAGGGGGCTAATTTTACATCCAAAAATAATGATCAGATAGCTAGCTACCTAGCTATCTATCTATCTAGCTAGCTACATAGACAGCTAGAGAGAGAGACAGAGAGAGAGAGAGAGGGAGGGAGAGATAGATAGATACAGGTGGTCAATGAAAAGATAAATTGGGTTTAGAACTCAAACACCTCAGCGTCTTCTCTTTTCTTATCTCCGGAGACAAGCCCTTCATTACCACGAGATGCCGGAGGGCTTTTTTTTTTTCTTGAATCCTTCTTTTCCCCTCTTGTAGTGCCTCCCCTACATTTGTTCTGTGGTGTCTGATGGTCCATCAGGGGAAATGTAAGCCTTTAATTACTGTTGGGAAATTTCGGGCTTTGCGAACAGGTATTTGGTGCCCTCACTTTCACCCACTCTTTTGTCTGCTAATTGTTACTTTGTGATGACATAATAGGTGTGTGTCCGAGGCGGCAGAAGAATGAGGGCCCATTATACGATGAGAGGCACCGCCGGGGATTATGTGATGACGATATGAATAATGCTCTTTTATCTTTTCAGCATTTTATTACCGAGTGAGGGATAAACAATCCCAGCTTCCTCAAGCCCACATTTAAACTTTGCCCATGACGACCCACCAAATTCCTGTGCACGCAATCAGCGCAACTGGCCTGCCTCATTGTACACTTCATGCGACACCCTCCGGTTCTTGTTAGAGACGAACACTGAAAGGCTTGTCACCACTTTTCCCTATCTTGACCGCCTGAAAACATTTACAAGTGACCCAAACTATTGCAATTCCCACGTAAAAAAAAAAAAAAGTGGTCCTGCGATACTGACCTGAAAAAAAAAATACAAAGACATCTCCATGAAAATCAACACATGACCCCAAGTCTCTGTAAGCTTGTTCTCAAAGGGGCTCTTTGAAATTAACTTTGAGTCCGGTCTCACAGATCTTTACTCCTCGGAGCCATGATGAAACAATGTGTTAAATATTGAGCCCAAATAGAAATGATTAAAACATGCAGTTGAGTTGTTAAGAACTGGAATATCAATGACTGATTTTAATATATACAGCAACTTTAGAATAACGCTACGTTCTAGCAGGCAAATGGAGGTCAGGGTAAATACGGACACTTTGGCAAAATATGGTTAGCATATGGTTAGCATACGTGCTACGTACGTAAGTCAAAGATTTTGGATCTGAATCCCAGCCTGGGGCTTTTGGTGCAGAGTTTGTATTTTCTCCGCATGACGTTTCCTCCACATTCCAGATTGAATGAAACCCTTTTTATCATTTCAGCAGGTTGGCAGCACGGCGTACGAGCGGTTAGCACGTCTGCTTCGCAGTTCTGAGAAACAGAGTTCAATTCACAACTCTTGTCTGCCCGTTGGCAGTTTTGCATGTTCTCACAGTGCTTACTTGGGTTTTTCTGTGGGTGCTTTGGGCCTCCACCCACATCCTGAAAATCAGCTTGTTCGATTTATTTAAGACTTAAAATTGTCCGTAGATGTTTTTTTTTCCAATATGTGACCTGCGACTGACTGTCGACAAGTACAGTGTGTATCCTGTCCCTCACCCTAATGGCAACGAGCGGTACAGAAACTGGATGGGTTCAAGTACCTTTCCACGTCATGCCTACTTTGACCAGGTTTCTTCACAACCACCCTGACAGTATTAGTACAACAAACAGACAAATGGACCCATAACCTCTCAAATCAAATCTCCAAAGGAGAGTGAAGAGGAATCCTGCAGCTAATAATTGAGCACAGACATGCAGAGCGAGCGAAGGAGTCGCAACTGGCTACTTTCCAGGGTTGCCCCAGGCCAACTAAACGGTGGGAAATTTAACACTCGACGAGGAGAAATCACTTTAACGAATGACCCGAGAGTTGGCTGGCTGCAGGCACTGACCCACTGACCAGAATGCCCAAATGGGACCTGATGACTTCACCCGAAATGGGAGCTAACAAACCGAGAGCAAGTCACATCGACTCAGACAGCCGTGCATACCCCATTTACACACTTGTGTCAACACAGAGGTCCTCGAATGCCTCGGTGCGCCATATCGAAACGAGCAGTGCAGTTCGGTATTAACACCACCAAGGTCGAGGTCAAATACGATCCAAATCATTTTAAAAATAACTTTTCCCAGAAAATACTGTAGGCCATGACAGAACCAGGTTTGTTCTCCCCGAGTGGCCATTACACAAAATTTAATTTGCCTCTCTGGTTTCTTATTAAACACCGTGGAGCACGATAGCCTGGATTAAGGAAAAAAGCCAGATCCATTTTGGGGGTAGATCTAAGCAACGCTGTGCTTGATGGAGGTACATGCTCTACAGGGTGCCCTCCTAGTTGTGTTACATCTTTGAAAACACACTCTCTGGGGTTTTGCACATACTGCTGGCTTAATTCACGCACCCTCGTCTTGAGAATAGCACATCTAAAGGAATTAATTTACTCTTTTCTCTTTCATCTTGTTTTTCGGTGCACAACATCCCTCTGTTTGGCTGCCAAATCTTTTCTCATGTCATCTTTTGTGGGGTGAGGGTGTAGTCGTTTGCTTAAACCAATTCTTATCTTAAGAAAGTCTCGCCACGTCCCTTATTCGCCAATTTTTTTTCCATTTTTTTAGGTCTTCAAAAAGTACATATTTGCACACAAATGCAACTGTGTGTCTTTATGTAATGCCAAGGATTGCTCAACACAGCCAACCCACTCGAAACTTCTACTTATGGAACCTGACACCATCATCATCATCATCTCCTTAAAAGCTTAACGGAACTTTTTTTTTTTTTTTTTTGCCGCCGCCTTGTTGTCTGCTTTGATCGTTTCGAATTTCAAAAAGATGTTGGTTTTGAACATCCTCGGAGAAAGATCCAACCACCCACCTTAACACTATCAATCCATTCAACATCAATCAATCAAACACCCACCTACCCATAGACTGCAACCCTTCCTCATCGCTTTATCCCATCCAAGCAATACCCACCAACCCAGCGATCCACCCAGTGAACCGCATTGACTCTTCCACCCGTGATTATTCTGTGCACGGTCGTTAGATCCTATCCCAACTGACAAAGTGTAAAAAGGCAGGTTGCATCCTGGACAGATTTCCAGGCAATTGGAGGGCTGACAGAGTGACAGGGACCTTGTTCGTCTTAAAAGTTTTATTTTCGACACCCACCTGACCTGTAACATACCCTTACTTCTCCCTCCTCTGCTCTCTGATGTTTCTCTGTTGGCTCGTGAAATGTGCCAAACGGTGGGAAAACGAGGAGGGTGGTCAAAATCCATCAGCTCAGAAGCTGAGAAGCTAGTAGCAGAGACAGGAGAGTGGCTGGGCCCGAATGAAGGCCTACTTTACTGTTGTTGCCATGATCTGGCAATTTTGCGGGAAACGATGTGAAAGGGGCTACAGACGCTCGTTTCTCACAAGTCTTCCTTCCCGTAACATCTGTAAAGAACCTGCCCAATGCCTTTCCACTGAAAGCAAGGCTGACAAATGACCATGGTACCGGGAGAGCCGGATTGGCCCCAGAAGTGTTTACGCACTAACACAGTCTGATGATGTCCCCCGATACGCGAAACGCTACGACATCATTTCACTCCGGCGCAATACATGGGGGAACGGTGCGCTAGCTGTATCTTTGGATGACTTGCAGCCAATCAAACGCGTAGCGGGGGAGCATGGTCGGATGTTAATTACCGAGGAGATTTGCTTTGAGAAGAAGGCTGTGTTTCATTTCAGAGTCTACCCACTGAATGCGGTGTTCTTGCCAAGGCGGAGCCGCACTTCAAACAGTGTCTCCTTGAACCCCAAAGGTGCGCTAAACAAATCCTTACAATGAGAAGCCATTACCCCTTCTGCATTCACTTCGACACTTGATGATTTCAGTCATTCATTCTTGCCGAGACCTCATTCAGAGCACATCAAAATGCAACAAATCATGTCATATTTTCACTCGTCTCCTTTCTGTCCCTTCGGCTCATTATTGAGATCAGATCGTTTCTATAGTAACACTCCTATTTCTTACCCTTTCACTTTCATTTAATCAATGAGGAAAACCGGATCACTTGAAATGAAATTATTTTTACACCAGCGCAAAAACAACAATCTGTACACTTCTGAAGCTGACGCCGCCTGGCACAACGCGTTGCAATTACAAACCATCTACAAAGAACTTGCTTTACGTCACATTTGTTTACTAGATGAAGACACATTTCAACATAGTTTGCATGCAGCTCATCATATTAACACAGACACTAAATCAACGCTGACATGAAAATATTTTCTAGGACCTTTTCCAAATTCCCCTGGGCAAAAATCACTCGTACAACATTAGGTGTAACGGGGATGGTTGTTAGACATGATACATATCCTACTCTTGTCTTTTGAAATGATGTGTTATGATTCACAGATTTATTCGATAAAGGAATGACATGTGAATTCAACGGGTCAGTTTCTTTTGAATTTCAGTACGAGTGTATTTGGAGGTGTGAGCCCCAAATTGTGATGATATGCAGAAACGTAAAACTAGTCCAGAAAAAATTGCAGCAAACGCAGGCAACTGCATGCGATACAATCATTTTTGTTTCTATGGTGAAAACGCAAGAAATTTCATTTGTTGACCAGGGCTGATGTGTCAATGATTAACAATGAATTTTGAGACAGTTGTTGGAATAGTAGCACTATTGTTCAGACTTCATTTAGCAACAGTTATTTCAATGAATTGCTAATAGGTATTTACTTGATTAAAAACAAATGTTTGGGCAAAGTTATTTTAGATATGAAATTGCCAAACACTATTTATGCCGAAATGGACATGACAGAATGGAGATAAAAAGCATAATAATAAAATAAAGAACTTACAACAATAGTCGTCAAGATTTCTTCAGCAATCAATTGGACGGGAACACATTAAACGTTCGAAAAATGACATGAATAACCCGTAGCGCATTGGTTATTCATTATTTGCTTTATTGCCAGAGCAAGGGCTGGCACTTTGAGGCAATTAGGTGTTCAGTTTGAGTCTCACTTTTTGTTTTTATCCGTGAAAACCTGCTGACACATTGTGCTTTTTAAGCAAAGGAAAATAAAGCAATTTTTGTGCCGAGAGGCAAACTGAATAATGGCTTGGGAGTTTTCCCATTCAAAAAATGAAATGTGAAAGAATAGCAAATTTGAATTTGCCACCCGCTAAATATGACAGCCTTGAAGCCTGGGAAGAGCTTACATGCCGCCTCTGTTCAAGTGAAGAAATAATTGCTTGTCACGAGCGAGAATTTTATTTATTTTTTTGGTGTGGAAGACACTTTACTTCCAATAGTTACTTGAAATGCTCTTAGTTCTGAGGTTTTGTCTCGTGAGACATTTTGTCTGACTTTATGCTGAGGAAAAGACCCACAAAACATGACATGGTGAACCTTTGGGAGTGTAAATTATACAGCAACAGCTTTCCCACTCTCAAAATCATTTTGCAATTGCATTTTTTCATGCTTGCGTGCCGGCCGCTGGTGCTGCGGGAATGATTAGCATGTAAAATCGACCAACATATGTGTGACCAGTGACTGTCGAAACGGCAATTACCATTCTGAAAGGCTGGATTAAGAAGAGTAGAACAAAAGAAAAAATGTGCACATTTGACAGACCACATAGAAGAATGTGACCACGCCTGACAAATTTAAATGAATTAAAAAAAACTCAGCTTTTAGACAATGTGGTCATGTCCGTTGAATTGGCTGGAAAAAACACTCACAGAACGTGCTCAAATATCAGTCGTTACATACTGTACACTATGCCTGTATACAGATGGACATATTGTGTAAACCACAATCGGAATAATGTGCGCCACTATTTTAATAATGGTTAACTTTCCCTAAAGTGTGTCTGGTTTGTAGATCCATACGCCCACACTAACACCAAGCAAGGAGGTGAGATATAGGAAGAGCATGGCGCCCGGAAGCCAGTGAGCTAACCATGAGCTATTCATTGAGCTAGCCGCTAGCTAGCGTAATAGACAGTTAACTCTCACTGAAGTGTCGTTGTAGTGTGGACCAATGCCGGAAGCCTGTTAGCCAGCGAGCTAACAATGAGCTATTCATTGAGCTAGCCGCTAGCTAGCGTAATAGACAGTTAACTCTCCCTGAAGTGTCGCTGTAGTGTGGACCAATGCACGGCGTATGATATGAGACAATAGCGAATTGGACTGCCCCACCGCTGGTCCGCATACCAGCAAGTGAAACAGCGGCTCGCTACTTCCCGTGAGTGTCACCACTGGCGAGTGCCATTAAACATACTGTAATTGTAAATGCATTTTTAGCATAGTTTTCGAGCAAACTGCATGATGTAGTGGTCGAAATGGTTCAAGTTATTATTACTGAGTAACTTATTTTAACCAATTTGCTAATGAAAGGATGACACTCAGTTCCTGTATCGTGAGGGAGGGCCTACTCATGCCAGAGGCCAGGTTGCTCCTCTGGCCCCCAAAATCCAGACAACTGAGAAAAGAAAAACAACAAAAATGCTAATGACGGTAGAGTCATACTGTGAAGGCGGGAATGAACCATCAACACAAATCATAACGACTACACAAGCTAAAATAACAACATAAAATGACAGATGAGGGACGCTGCTTTGTGTAAGTACCTGAAACCTGACACTGAGTTCTCTCGCCCAATTTTAATGAACATAATTCTCTTGCAAAACAATTGTTTTCATTGCCTCTATAGATGCTGACGCCTTCATGCATCTACTTATCAAGTTCCAAATTGCCGTGTGATACCAATATACCTTCCTTTGCTATGTTTTCTGTCAAAGACAGAAACAACCCCCCAACCCCAAAACAATTCCTATAGCACACTGCAACAAATGTAATGGTATTATGCCAGAAAACCATTAGTGCAATTTCAATAGTTTTTGCTTATGTTCCAAATCATATTGAAATACGGTCAGTTTGTTAGTTAAGATGCAAATGTGAAGAGCATGAACCTGTAAACATATGCTGGCAGATATGTTTATCTAAAAAATAAAAAAACTAAAAGAAAAAAAAATCATATTGAAGCAGAGATGAGACAAACAGCCAAAGAAATAGACCTCCTTCCCTTAAGCTGCATCTTCATTCTGTCACTTATTCCGGTTTTGCTTCATCTTTCCTTGAGAACTGCGGCATTTCGCCAGCGTGGAATCTTGCCGCAGTACTCTCCCAGAATGCTAATATGCTCGGCTGATGTGGGTCAGGACTTAATCCTGTAGAAATGATTATCGCTGCACGACTGGAACTTGTGCTGTAGGATATCATTACCATTCTGCACTTTTCCACTGAGCTATACGCTTGCTTTCCCACCAAGACAATCAAATCACTCAGGAGAAAACCGGAACAATTAGCATGTACACAGCATGTAGCAACAACCTGGCAGGTATTTATATTGTTTGTAATTGAAAATATGTTGGAATTTATTTATTTATGTATTTTTTGGGAGGCGCCAAAGGGTTCAGGCTTCATCAGGTGGCGTTTGGCTAAATGTTTGTCTGCATCCCTGTTGCTTATTTGCTGCTCTTGCAAGCCAAGCTTGGACACCCAACCTAAGCGATGGCATGCTCCATCACTCTAAATCCGCTTCCGGAGGTGTAACGAGTGCCACGCCTCGTATTTATTGCACAAAGGTCACCTGAGAATGCCAAGTATAGCCTTCTGACACCATTTGTCACTGAGGAAGTGTAAGCTAAGCTCACATTTCAAGGTGTTTAAAAAAAAATAAAACACCTCTATACTGAACAAAACACTAAATATCAAGATTCTTTAGCACTCTGGGCAGGTTGGCTCGAAAACCTGCACACTGGACGAGATGAGCCTGGTGTCCTCACAGGTGTCCTGTTCCAGGAACCGGGTGCCTCAAGGGTCCTACCAATTGAACAGGTCATATGTGGCTTCAATGTTCCACACCGGCCATCAAGACAGAAATGTTATTCAGTTAGCTTTTGATTTTGTCTTTGACATCTAGAGCTCACCCTCGCTGCTGCACTTTTCTTTCCCTTTTCCACAGGAATTCTGATTGGTCTGCTCACCCCCCAGGCCATAATCCGGATCTGCTTTAAATTTGTGACACTCCATCCACAATCTCTCTGCAATACAAGCTGAAGTGCTCACAAAGGTACAGGCAATCACTCGAACCCCCCCCAGAATGAGCCAGTGTGGCTTTTCATGTGGTGGTTGAAGGGCTACGCCTGAAGGTGATGAGCTCAGGCCAGAGAACAGCAGAATGAAAGCACGAACGAGATAGCCGCAAGCTTTTATCTCAAAGTGTCCGGACTCGCCCCCCGAACCGGGAGAGACGATGAGCCTGGAGGGAGGGAAGGGCGGGTGTGGGCGGCTGGGTGGGGGCAGCTAGAAGAAGCACCCGTGAAGCCGCACCCGCACTTCGCTGATGAAAAAGTCAGCAGAGATGCACATCAAACTGTGAGAAGAACTCTGTGTGGATGTGGCTATTTAGGGGAATGTGTGGGAAGAAAATGGGTAGATGGAGAACTCATCAAACAGCAATGATTCTTGACTCAGGCATGGTGTGTGCTCAGAGTGTGTGTGTGTGTGTGTGCTATCAATTCACACGTAGAGCCAAGCAACCTGAAAAGCAAGGGGATCTGGGTAATGGAAAAGTTAAGCCCAAGAGGAAATGCTATTATTCTATCATAGTACTAGTGCACTCGTGTGTGCTTGAACAACCAAAATGTGCCTGCATAGTTTCCAAGCACCGACACATGCTATGAAAGCAGTACCGTTGGTTTTTTTTGTTTTTTTATTATTTGTATTTTTATTGCCGAGCCGTCCAGCGAGTGAACCTTTAGTGTACACCTAAAGTCCGAGAATACACATTAACATTGCATAAGCTCCATTAAAAGAATGACTCTCCAGTGGAGAGGATGCAGGGGATGGAGGAAAGCCAGCAGGGTAAAACCGTTTTCATTTTAATTAGTACTGCCGCCGCAAAGCTAAAATGAAAACGCAGGTCAAGTCTATAGATTCGCCGTGATTGTTGCAGTGTAAAAAAGCGAGATCTACATTTATGTTGGGGAAAAAAAAGATGGCAAGCGATAAATTGAGGGAACCGTTGGAAGGAACCAAAAGTGACAGATGACTTGCGGTTCCGTTCTACCGAGCAGAATGTCAGAGGAGGCCTTGCAAGCTTGGTCACATTCATGCATACGCGCTATGGAGGTGACATACTTCTATATTTTCATTTGCCTCCAGACTTTCTCCCCCTCGGAAATCAATCCAGCTTATGTCTTAACGGTCCGCCCCGTTCATAGCTAACTTTGGCTTCGTACTCCCCGTAGCATAAGAAACCACCATTGCGTTAAAGGTCACATTTGCCAACAGCGTTTTTAAAAGCCACGCAGTCCTGGAAGACCTGAAAGAGAAACTCAAGAAGGAAGCATACAAAAGAGACTTGCGGTAGAATGTCGCAACTTCCAATGCTTCCCTCCACGTACGAGTTGGACTTTGAGCTGGAATGTCGAAAAGCAAAGTTGTCTGGTTGGGTTTGTGGTGCATGTCAATAAAAGCGGATCAGAAAATGGATGGAGAGATGGATGGCTTTCCTTAATTGCTTTTAAAAGAAGTTAAGTCGAGAATATATTTTGAAATAAGGTGCCCCAAAACAGCAAAATGATCTAACTATAAAGCAGCACGTTGTGATAGTGGCTCATTAGTTTGCCCCACAGTATTAAGGTTTGGGATTTGAATCTTGGCTCAGGGCTTCCTGTGCGGAGTTTGCATGCGTGGGTTTTCTCTGGGTGCTCCAGTCCCATTCCACAAAACGTCCCCGCTCTGTTCATTGAAGACTCCCGATTGTCTTTTCTGGCGTGAAGGTGCTTGGCTACATCTTCCTTGAGAAACCGCCCTTGCCGGGATGTCAACAATCTGAATTCATGTGAAAAAATCAAATGCCCGAAATTGTTTCAAAGCATAACATTGCCTGTTTGATTGAAATTTGCCTCCTTGGACTCCACACATCTCAAGCCATTCTCTCGATTCCTAAAACAACTCTGGATAATATTTGATTGGCTGAGTCATCGGTTTGTAGACATTCACTACTGTCATAAAAAAAGAAAAGATGACTGCAAAGCTCGCCAAGGATGCACTGTTGAAATTATACGCTGATCGAAATTTTCTAATATTAGATCTGGATGTGGATTTGGTCTGGGTTCTGGTTTTCGTATGTTAGAGTATCCTGATCAAGTGTTGATAATAAAAATAATACTGCACATACAATCGGTGGTTGTGATTGTTTTAGTCTTCCCCGATTCATTTTCTGTTACTCGAAAATAAAATGTTCAGGATTTAATTTCTGCTTTTGCACCTTTTATAAATCCGGCTGTTTTTAAGCTGCACATTGCTCTCTGGATCACATGAATCACTTGATCAATCGTCAATCATAGCTACTTCCTCCCCTCCCTTTGCCCATACGCACACATCCACAGTGAAGCCACTTATTCTTGGACTCGTGGCAGTCAATTCATCCCAATGGCAGGTTCCTTTTTTTTTTTCCCCCTTTTCCCCGACTGCAATTTATGAAGCAATGTTTCCACTCTTCATCCTCCTCGACTGCCTCTCACTCATTTTGCAGCTTCGCCGTGAACGATGTTCATGCTGGGGCACACGATGCCACGTGGTCTAAGGTCACGCTGCCGGGGGGGGTGCTCATGATTTATACAATGCGCTACAATCATGTACAATCGAACCTCGAAGTGGAATAACTTCCAGACAATATTGTGATAATTATCACACTTTGAGGTTCATATCATGCACATTTTTTATCATGCTACACATGCTGTCGCACAACATCCTTCATCTCAATATGTTAAGTCACACGGGGTTCCATGGTTATCGTGACGTTATTGCTAGCATCCAAAAGATGGGAAAAATAACATGCTGGCGGAAAGCAGTTATGATCCAAATCATGCCGCGTCATGTGTTAAATATTGCTGTGATGGCACGGGTGTGTAACGTAGCTGACAACTGACCTGCACTCATAGACATGTTGTGCTGAATAGAATTTTTAAATCTTTTACTGTATGTGACAATAAGCGCTGAAGAGGATTGGTTGAGATCTGTGACAGGTAGGATCGTGGCGAGAGACCTGCACTTTGACCCCAGCCACGTCGGCCATTATGTCATGGGAATAATTAAAAATGAATAGGGTTCTTCCCATTTACTTCGACCATCTTGACATTATTAAAAATGAATGGGGCTTTGCCTTGGATTTATCAGATCCCGAAAAGGATGACCTCAGCTGCCTGCCAATCGTTTGGTGGATGGCATGAAAAATAGATTGGGTTCTTTCTTGAAAATAAGGGTGGGGGGGAGGGGAGAAACGATCAAATTGAACCGGTTGGAAGGAGATATACAAAAGCTTTGCTCTTGTCCAAATAGTCAAATTCAGTTCAATACATCTGCTCTACTTCTTCTTGACATCTTGAATCTGTAAAGTTCTTCTTCATCGTGTGCCCCAGCTGTGCATCCATGGTAACAGAATTTCCTCGTTTCCTTTTTTTCCTCTAAAAGGCGTGATTAGTACCACAGAGAGTAGTTATTAAAGGAAGTAAAACTGGTAGTTAGAGTTCCTGATGAAGAAGGTAGTTAGCAGAGGAAGGAGATAAGCAGGGAGGAGAAATTGCAGAGAAAGCCGAAATAGCGACAGGAAATTGTGAGTGTCGTCTTTGCACTGGGTAAATTAGAGTCTGGGAGAAGATAAACCCCCGTCGGTATCTTTTTGTTTTTTTTTTGGTCTCATTTAAACCATCATACGTGTGTCAATGGATCACAGAAAGCGAAATTACGTTTGGAGAAGAAAATCAAGGTTGAACACAATTGAGTCTTATCACCGGGCAATTTCCTCTCCATATGAGACTTAAAGAGTATGATAAAGAGGCAAATCAACACAAATTGCAACTTATCATCACCTATTAGCAAGAATCGTATTGAGACTATCGCGCAACGTGTTGTTGCATGATTTGTCTGACAGGATGGAATGCGTTTTGCGCTAAAATATCTAAAATAATGCCAAGGTTAATCATTTGGCCTTATTGGCTATATACAAGATGGGTTTAGGCTTTTTAGTGTGTCTGCTAGGGAGCGAAGGAGTGAGATCCACCCCCCCAAAAAACAGTCAAATTAAAGCTAACTACATCCGATCATGAACTATTAGCGCAAGAATCGTTACCATCTAATAAAGAGGAGATGGATAAATTCTGTCAGGATATTGAAGAGTGGCATAACTGGCATCATTAGAAACATTTATACAGTGCAGAAGCAGCTGTGCTTTTAGTGCTCCCAATAACGGAGCACTATAAGGATATCCGAAAATTTTGTTATTTTGGGTTGCATCTCAGGCACCCGAATCAGGGCAGTCCACCAAGGTTGATTAGAAGCATCTGTCCTTTTTTTTAATGACTTCTTGGGTCGGAAGGACTGAGAAAGGCTGTTTTCTTTTTCATAGATGAAACATCTTCCAGTCCCCCCCTAAAAAAATTCTGGTGCCTTGAATTCGACCTTGTGGATGTATTTATGAAAAAAAATACACATAAGCCCATTTTAATGGCACAATTACTGCGCTCTGCTTCACATTTTGACCTCGTCTTGTGGAATATGAATGTGTAACGAGCGGGCCCGAGAGGCTGGATGGGGGAAGACAACCATAGAGAGTCCATTAACCCACTTGTAAACCAGTCAAAGCTATTTACCCCATGCCGCGCCTCTCGAATTACTGACTGCGCTCAGGATGCATACCGCAAATGGCAATTAAAGACGGACCGTCGACACACACACACACATACACAATCACACACTCACACACCTGCATGCTCTCCCCAAGACAACCGTTTGGTGCAGATCCACCGATTTCCATAGCAACCTAAACTGCTGTGGGCGATGGTGGCATTAAGAAGATTGATCGTCATAAGAAAATCAACAGCGGAGCAGAATGAGGGCATCGGTAAAAACAATCGCACGCTTCAGTGCAACAACTGTAGATTTAGTCGGTTCGCTTCTGTCCCTTCCCGCTGCTGAATGATACGGCCCGGGGAAATACAACATTTAAGTCACATTTCGTCGGTCCGCCACCTCCTGTTTCCTAATCAAACCTTGCGCTGACAACAGCGGACGGAACAGCGGCGGCCTTTTGCTCTGAAGGTGCTTGTTAGGTGTTTAAACCGCAAGCTCAAAGAGTGCTTCGGCGGTTCGCGGAGTCACGCAGAGCCAATGAATGGTTGTAAAAGCCGCAAGGCAGGCCCACAATGCCGCTGAGGGCACAGATTGGTCTCGTACGGTTGCATTCACAACTCCTTCATGACATTTGTACTCAACGCGGTCTTTCAAGGATCACACTCGACAGGAGATCACTTTTCTTGGATTTTTGTAAGAATTGTTCAATGGCTATCAAAACCATATGACAGACCGATATACATTAACCTCTCTCTTTCTCTACCTCTCTTTGGAAGCTTAATGAACATTTTCTACACCGCTGATCCTTCTAAGGGAAACGAGGAGCTGGAGCCCATCCCGGCAGACTTAAGTTCCAACCAAGCAACATGGTTCACAGTTTAGTTTCGATGCAGATAGTCTTTTTAATGCAGATAGTCTTTGTTAATCCAGCGAGAAACAATCTATTTTTACAATCATGTCACACTTTCCAAGTTACGAATGCAGCTATCGCTTGCACATGGAGATGGAAACACGAGCCTGAACTATAACACGGGAAACCAAATGAATGCGGTATGTTTGGATGCTGGGTACCATCAAGCTACCTAGTATACAATGAACCAAACCGAAATGTTTGTGGACTGTGGGAGGAAGCCACAGTACCCGGAGAAAACCCTCACGAGAGAGAATAACTCCTCTCGGAACCTTGTTGCTGAGATGTGGAGGTTACCCTGTTCTGGGTAACATCTGAGCTGGAGCTAATCCCAGTCAATCCTAGGTAACAAGTCGAGTTACAATCATTCACATTCGCACTTCAGGGAAAGTGTCACATGCTTGTTTTTGGAATGTCAGAGGAAGACCAAGTACCCCAAGAAAACCCACATTGAGAAGACTTTTTAAGCCCCGCCCTACACAAAGATCTGAGCCCAAGATTCAAACTCTGAATGTTTGGACTTTTTTCTGAAACATGGGAGGCACATGCTGTCCTCGCTCATGATTGAGTTGAAAAATATGACACATTAGGTCAAGGAATATACTCAGAGAAGCACAATTGTTTCCATGTTAAGTTGATATAAATGGAAAACCCGAAAGTAGGTTTTGCCTTTGAAAAAAATAGCTGCGAGTTCCCATTCTACTCGGCCATGACAATTGGTCGTCCAGGTATTTCATGAGTCATCGAACTCAAAAATCCGACTTGTTGACCATCGTCAACATTTGGGTGGCAGCGTCATTCTTCCAACAGCATATTGTGTTGACTATTTAGGATACCCCGGTGGCAGTCTCGCCTTTCTCGTCGTTCCTTGTTGCTGATCATCAACTGTCCTCTAAGTCTGTTGTCGTATTGTACCAATTCACCGCCATGACTATGTACAAAGCGGAGGGACTCTGCTGAGCTGAGCCTTCCGAGCTTATGTAACGAGGAAAACGGCGAAGGAGAAAAGGATGGAGAGGCAAACTGTAGGGAGCCCTCTGGGAACGATCCTCCACTCTCATCTGTTTATCCTTTCCCTTCTTCTGTTTCTGTCTCTTCATCTTGTTCTGTCCAGCAGCTCTCTCTGCAAAAGCGCCGTTCTATCATCTCTCCGTGCCACTCAATGATATGCCTCTTTTTTTTTTTTTTTGGTCCATGATGCATTTACTCGACACCAAAGCGCTGTGTAGCTAAGCGTCAAACTTCGTGGACCAAACGTTGCCGCTAGATTGTCAAGAACATCAGAAAGCCTGAATTTCGGAGTTCTGACTCGCCTGCTTTTCACCCCTTCTGTACCTTGCCTTGTTTTTGTGGCACTTGTTTTTCTTCATCTGTCTGTTACGTAAAGGCAGACAGAAGTGGAGCAAGCTTCAAAGTGAATGGCAAAGCTGCCTTTTCCCTACTCGCTTCCCTCTTCATGCATGTCGTTCCAGTGCCAACGCCATCCCCCTAGCCCTGTCCTCATCATTTATTCTAACTTCGCCAATTCGTTCCTGTTACTGTAAATTTACTGCACCATTTTTGGGAGCCTCCGATTCTTACTGATTGCGTTACAGACAGATATCCTCTTATGCTCCGAGGTGGCAGTTCCGGAACGTGGAAAAGCTCAAGCGGGAGATGGATCTCATTACTGCTGCCTCTTCCTCCTATCTGCCTTTGTTGTATCAAAAAGAGCGAGGCAGGGATGAGCAGGGCGCACCTTCCCTTTGATTACCTGTCAGTGAGACCCAACATCAGATTCAGACGAGGTAAAAGCCACCATTACCTAAATCACTTCTCTTTAAAGACATCGCCCTTGCTTAAAAGGGAAGAAACCCTTACCAGCGACTGATTCGACGAGAGTGCCCCAAGCAAAGTGGATAATGGCAGGGTTATTAATAACACACACACAAACACACACATATTGTATGTGCATACACAAAGCGCTTGAGTGACAAGACTGAATATACAAGTTGACTGATATCATCAAGTTAAGTAAGCTCAGGCGAGGAAGACGAGTCCAGTCTGATGAACTCATGGGGGATAAGGATTTTGGCCCTAACAGTAAACCGGTGAGGCTTATGTTTCTGGCCACTAAAAGCCACTTTGGGCATAGCTTAAGGTTTGGCAACAAGGTCAAGCATCTGGGGCATACCAATGCCTCTTTTGAACAAGCTCAGTTCAACTTGGCTCGACTTGACTCTTGTTATTTTGGTTAGATTGAACATGGGCAGGTAATGATAGGACACTGACCGGGATTTGTCCCTCACTACCACAACAGTAGTAATAATTCACAAAAACATGTGAGACTTGGAAGAAAGCCACTTAGATCGGCCAACTTGATTTTAAGGGTACACTCCACCCTGGATTCGTCGACAGTCAATCACAAGGTTATTGTGAATTGGGTCGAGAGAAGGATCTGACCCTGTGGCAGTAGCATGAAGGCTTCTGGGGGAAAAAATCAACTATCCCAGAGGACTTAAGCCAAAGGTAGACCACAGCCTGGACTGTTCTGCAAACAGGATGATTCTGAATGAGTGAGTGAGATCTGTCCTTGCAAAAGCCGCGTGAAGGCCGACGATGTGAAGCACTTCATGAGTAATGATGCCATCGAAAATATGACGCTCAGATAAACAATCCATCTACTCCAACTGACTTGAAACTCAGACCCTGGACTCGACATCCTGGACTTATGGTCAGCCAACTGAATGGAACAGTGAGTGGGAACTGACCCAGCCCCAGCTGCATAAAAATCAAATGATTGCACATGAACAACCACATTATGAAGGTTGCGACAGCTTATCCTGACCATCTTAGGCGGAGAGGTGGACTCCAGCATGGACTGCTCAGCAATCTGTCATTGTGACCGGGGCAGCGAATGGGATTTGCCACTGATCCTCTTTTTCTTTTGTCATGTACACATGTGGACATGAAATTTGACCTCTGCATTTCCACTCACTGTTAGTGGCACCCACTTAAGCACCTGAGGAGCAGTTCGGAGTCTTGCTCCAAGACATCACAGCCGTGTGTCCATGCGGGATGGTCTTGACCAGGGTACCGGTGGCAGGTGATGGTCTTAACCACTTGGCCTTATTCGGTGCAAAGGTGGACTCCCTCTACCATCTATTGCATTGCTCCTGCGCCTGCTGTCAGCGATGTGAATCACTATACTAGCAACGGTGGGACAGAACTGTGAATGGAAATCAGTAATCCAACAAATTACTTTGGGCAGGAAGTGTTTGCAAGAGTGAGTTTTTTTTTGTGCCCTTTGCTGGTTATATGCTTGACATTCTCGCTGGTCGAACGTTGTCACCAAACTTTTTCTTTGTGCCTACTTTTTCAAGACTCATCTTTTTCTCCGGGAAGGCCAACGACGACATTAATTGGGCAGTGGAGTGAGGAGCCAGTCAGATGGCTCTTTCGCAGTGACAGCGTCTGCCACCGATTCGAGGCGCTGAATCGGTTGAACGGCTCCTGATAAGGTCTATTAGAGGCAGGGATGCTGGACGGGCCTGTAAAACTACAGCCACTGGAAGACAGTGGCTGACAGTCCAGCGACAGGCGGCTGCCTTGGTAACAAACAGGCTATTGTGAATGAAGGCTCAAGAACTCAATTCTTCTTCAGTTCCTTGCCCCGGCTAACATCAAGTGATGGCTAAACAAGCATCTGAATGTGACGCACAGTGGTTGGTTGTGTCTGTCTTGCATGTTTCTGTACATCACGGCATTCTCCTTCATCTCTCTCTCACTCTCTCTCACCCTCGCCCTCCCCTGTCAGCCCTGTGCCACGTCGCACTCGCTTCATTTATTACACCACAGCCTTCTCCCACACCGATTCCGGTCCTCTGTGAAAAATGACGACCACTCACATGCTGAAACATTTCGTTTTGTTCTGCTGACACACTAGTTACCGTGCCGGACACCACAGGCCACCGAGCAGCTGAGGTACTGGGGCGGTTGCAAGCAACTTGAATGATACCACCTCCAAAACATTGTCCACATCAAAATGTAAACACATTTGCATCGCTAAACCCTTAAATGATACTGCTTATTTTTTTGGGAGAAGCTACATACATTTATTTGGGCAGAATTTTGATGTGCACAATCCAACATGTATTCACCCTGCATGAGAGTGACAACTGCCCGTCACCCTGCTGTGTGAAATTCCTGACACACAAGCCTCTGAATGGAAAGCACTGGCTTTTACAGGCAGAGTAAAAGGCGTTGAAGTCACAAAAAAAAACACACCACAATGATCCTGAGAACAGGAGAGTTTCAATTTTGCACCGCATTTGCGCTATTTTTCATCCTACCCGCTCAGCAGATAATCTCTTTGATGACGATACAAAATAGCAGCGCATTTGCATCTAATTAAAACATATTTTTTTAATGATTGGACTAACATTCATCTGTATTCTCTGAGGTCCCACACTGCACCACTATAAGAAAAATTGCATTCGCATTCAAAAATAGGGCAACCATTGAAAAAGTCATCGGCAACAAAGTCAACCTAAACCATGGTGCCAGTAACTCCTTATCAGTCTCTCGCAGCAGCAGAACACTGAAAAACAGAACGTCGTCGTCAGTTCTGCCTCTACTTACGTACTTATTTTAACCTCACTGTTCATTCTACTCAAATTCCGCTTTTCCAATATTATTTGTGTCTGTGAGAGACATTAAAAGTTTAAATGTTGCACTTCCATGAACTGTGTGTTTTGTTTTGTCTCTGGCTATTGGTTACTATTTTGCACAAAAAATTCCAGCTTAAGAAGCAACTCCAGAAGTTAAGCTCTACAGCGCTAAAGACGCTTTTCCATTAGCCCCGCCCTTATACCTGCATTCACTGAACCCTTTGTCATTAGAAAAATAAAATGTAATTTTTTTTTTATTTCACAACATACAGGATGTACCTTTACGTGGGCATGGTGACAATACCAACAAATTGTGGATTTCAAATGATAACAGTTTTATGACGGCGACAATTTGAACTACCGTATTTTCTGCACTATAAGGCGCTTCCGGAGTATAAGGCGCACCGTCAATTTAAGGCCTATTCTAAAACCGTTTTCATATCTTCGGCGCAGCTCATTATAAGGCCCATAGAATAGAAGCTGCAATAGTGGCTGTGGTTGCGTTATGCATCCACTAGATGGAGATATGCTAAAGGAATACAATACAATACAGCTTTATTTATAGAGAGCTTTCACAACCACTGCAGCTGTAACAAAGCGCTTTACAGAACATTTAAGCACTACATCCAAGTAATCAGAATATTGATCCATATAGAAGGCACATCGGATTATCAGGCGCACAGTAGGCCTTTGAGAATATTGAATGCTTTTAATTTCGCCTTATAGTGCGGACAATACGGTAATTATTTCTATTATTTTCTGTGGGATGAACCCAATGTCAGATTGCGCTTGACTTCCCAGTATGTGAATTGACAAGATAGTACCGTAAAAAAGATATGCTGCTGTCTCATGCCGCCCCCCCCAAAAAAAAAAAAGAAATCCAAGAGAACGGTTTGAGATGGCCTACCAGATATATGAGAGAAGTGGACCAATGAATGTATGTGTATGTGGGCAGATAGAGAGCATAAAAGTGACAAGAGGCAATTTGGAGACGTGACTGTGGGTTGACCCCCGTGTAACTCTCCAGAGCAATGTCAATTTCAATTTCACCCACTCGCTGGGGCTCGGTGACATGTCACAGCTGTGCTCAGCACACAACACCGTCACACTATCGAAGAGGGGAAGAAAGGGCCAGGGAAAGGTTGGCCAGTGGACTATGGGAGAGGTGAGGACGGGAGAGGGCAGGCTGCAACTTCAACACTCTTCAGGAAGCCGTCTGATCTTCATTGATGTGTTCTGCGGAGGTCAGCGGACGAGGTGATGAGGGTGGGCACGCTACAAAGGGATTTGAGTTGAAAGAAATTCCTTTTACATCGGTTTGAAAAGCCGACACGTTTCCACGTTGCTGTTCTGTATAAATGGAACATGGAATTGGGGAATCAAACCAACTTGGGAGTTTTCCACCATTAGAGAGAGCATGAGAGCAATAACAGAGGCGGAATGGGCCTGTGCGTGAAGGAATGCCGGAGAGGCATTCCCCCCCCCCCAAAAAAAAGTGAATAGCGAAGTGTCAAATAAGTGCTCCTCATGTCAGCAAATTTACAATATAATTTCCTACCCAGTGGGGGTCAGATTGCAATCTACCCTGGCAATGATTTGTCAGCCTCAACTATATTGAACAAAAAACAAAACAAAACAATGCAATGCCTGATTTTGCTCACATTTTTCTATGAGCCGAACTCAAAGACATTCAGAAGTGGAGTATTTCTCTAAAACATTGTCTACGATTCTGGCCCCGTACTTCCTTTCCGGTTTCTTAGAGGAAACCTTTGGAAAATGAAATGGCCAACCTGCTTTACACACAGGCGACGTCCTGCTGCTGATACAATCTCTTAGGGCGGAAATTGGGCAGGTTGATTTGTTGAAGGCCTTCACATGTTGCCTTAAAAGAATTTGAACTAATACACCACACACTGCGGTTCGACATGACTGCAAGATGTAACCACAAGGAGAAAGATCTTGTTAAATTAACGGACAGTATCGATTTAACCGTGAACTGTTACACGTGCTGAATGCCTTTCAGGAATGGAGACATCAACAAATACAACCAGCTAGCGTTTCTTGTTTTCATTGAACAGCTTTTTGTAAACGAGCACTAAATGGCAAATCTGAACAAGCTGAATCGTAATTTTAAAAATGTCTATGAAGGATATTAGCGCTGCTCGGAAATCACTTTGGAAAACTTGGAACGGGTAAACCGTCAACACATTGCACAAGTGTGAGAATGAGCGCCAAGGTTGACATAAGCATTAACCTGCCCGTGCTCACAGCCAATCCGTAGGTTTGCTGCGATCTATTCTGGCGACACCAGCAAATCTGCTAATTGCTGCCCGATTGAAATGAAAAATGTGCGTCCTAGGCGCTGGCATTCCGACAAGGCGCTCGCGGCGTTGTGGGCGTTACTAAGATGGAGATGATAAAGATAGATGGGGGCAACGCGAGGGAAATCAGCCATCTTATGAGTTGCCGTGCTTCTGCAGATGGCGAACACGTAAGCGGAGAGATGTTTGTCGTCTCTCACGCCGTCGTGTCCCGCTCTGTGAAACAATGAAGTTTCATTACTTTCCGCTCCAATGCGTCCATCTGTTTGCTTTGGGGGACAGTAAAGTCCTCAATCAGTTACAATTATCACGCAGTTTGCGAAGACTTTCCCCGGCGAGCGCGTGCGACCTGATCAGTGCAGAGACTTTATGCACTAATATCAGCGCGTATGTGAGTCGAATCGCAAAGCCTCGTCCTCCAGGGAGCCAATCACAAAGCCTCTAACTGTGTCATGTTTGCGAGGTGGTGGTGGACCCCAAAAAGCAGGCAGTGGGGAGGAGCAGAGTGTACTTGAAGTGTATTGATAAAACACAGAAAACTAAATCCTAAACAAACAAAGTCCAAAGTATCAAACAATACACATGACTGAAGATAAAACATAACAATGACCAAAACCTGACTGAAACAAACATGACAGCAGTCAACAACCAGCAACAAACAATGACCCGACAATATGTAGTCGGCCGGGAGTCCTTTTATAGCCACTAATTTCCTAACGACCAACAGGTGTGCAGCTGCAGGGAAAAGCCCCACAGTGCCACCTGTTGGTCACAAACCGAAACATGACAAACTGGAAGTAACAAGTTTTGAATTTCTCAACCAACGCTCGTAATATTTACTTTCCGGGGAAAATATGCTATATAATAAAGCACAATATCAGCTTAAGATGCCAGTTTTATTAAAAAAACAAAACAAAATTGGTACACCTGCCTGTGTCTCTGACACATACACTGCTCGTTTTAGTCAGTATAGTTACATGCAATAGTTAAAAAGCTAAGCCCACAGGCTAAGAAAACTGAATAAAACAACACGTGTTTGGTGAGCTTCTTCAGAAAGAGGAAAAGGCTAAATGATGAAATAGAAGTAGAAGAGCCCACCAAAAAAAAAAAAGCTGCATTAATTAAAAAGACACTATCAGGAGTCCTACTCACAATACGGCTTTGTGGCTCCCGGTGATTGTCATGCACCAAGCCCGCTGCGCATAATATTTAGTGACAGGCTCCTAAATGTGACAGTGAAGCCTTCAAAACTGCCAAAAAGAAAAAGAATGGCATATCTTACTATGATGTGCAAAATCTTATTTTTGGCAAGTGGGAATTTCTGAAATGACACCGACCAAAACAAAATTACCAAGTAACAGACGTCTGGTTTCATTGGTTCCCGTCACCTTGGGACCAAAATGGATTGTTAAAGGCAGCGATGTGAATTAAGTCAGGATACAGTTTATGATGGCTACTCGACTAACAAATGATTCCCTATCTAATGATTCCCCCACCCAACCCCCCGTAATGACTGCACGTACATACAAGGTGAAAATGGCTCCAAGGGTTGCCTGTTCATCCTCCTGCGTACTGCACACATTTTACTGCCCTTCCACAACATCCCATCACATTCCTACTTCATCTCGCTCCATGTCCAACTTAAAAAAAAAAAAAAAAAGACAATCTAAGAGGGCTGGCCTCCATCCGTGTGCATTCTGGCTACCGTAAATCTGCCGAGGCACCTCCATAAAACTGCCCGGGGCGTGACTCGACAAATATTAAGGAAGTGGGGATGGAATAAACTAAAAATAAATACTCGTGGGAGAGACAACTTGTGTGCAGACAAAGAGCTTAGCTGTCAAATATTTATCTGCTGTGTGACACTCTGCAGGGAGTCTACGACAGATCAGTGCATGAAATAATGTACTTTTTCCCTCTGGTGTCCTTTTTTATTTTTAAAAACCTAAAAAGACTCCAGCGATGTCATCCGTATAACACAACAATAAGAAGCTACGAGATGATAATTTGACAGAGGAATTAGGATCTCAGAAACTTTTGCAATTCAATCAAGCCGAACTTCCATCACTTGACTCCAGATGGCCATTGAGCAAAAAAAAAAAAAAAACAAGAGTGTGATGGCACAATCAGAGGAGTTCAAGTGCCTCTCGGTAGAACTTCGTTGCCACATTGCTCACGTCTATTGTTCTCATTCCCTCTCCCGGAGTCTCCAAGGCCGACACGAGATGCTAAATCACCCCGAACAGACGCAGACAAGGACAAGCTACAACCAAACTGCTGCCGGGATCGCGGCCAAAAAGCTCGACACTGACCGATGGCCGGCCATTTGTACTACTACACACACAAAAATAGACAGTCTGGCGCGCACACATGCAGGGGAACGTCAATTTCTGAATGCCTTGAAGGAAATGGCTGCCTTAAATTTCAAAATAGTGATGTCAGCAGATCATACGAGCCTCACTTGACTCCATTTCGGTCAGCATCAAAGGATGGACTCTCTTTGCTGTTTTTCTTGGCTTTGGAGTCACTTTTTTTTTTTAATAGCTCATTTAAAGAAGAAAAGACTGTAAGCGATATCCAATGATTATTTCCCGAGCATGAGGTGGGTATTTTATGGGTGTCATGATGTAAAATACCCGCCAACAGTCATGTGGATGACTTGCCGTGAGCGTTGTTACCGATTTGAAATCGGGCAAGGTTTTTACTTCCTCTTGATTTTGTTCCTATTCCCCTTGATAGGATTCTACCGTCTGATTTGGATTTGGCAAGGAACACTGAGTGATCAAGGCTGCTACCTCAACTTTGCTCGCTCACCACCTAATGTCAGACTTGCAGCAAACTTCACCAAGTCTGTTTTGGAAGTACACATAGATCACCTCAAATATCGGATCTTGGTCCACACCAAGATTCGTTTGTGTGTATTCACACCCGCATAAAAGGTCCAGAGCGGTGTGGGGAACAAACCCAGGTATGTGGACCAAACAGTGCAGGTGTGAATATACCCTACAAAACAAAAATTTTAAGCTACAGCTAATATGTGAATGCAAGAGAATGTTGCTTTGCTCAATGTGGGTGTGTCGGCGTGATAGTGCATCTGTGCAATCGGGTACGGTGGCCAGGCTCCAACCGTTGTTGGATTTGGATGGTCGCCTCTTTGTCACAATGCAAAAAGCCATTGCAGGAGTGGTTATGATGTACATTAGCCCCACTGTTATGTAACAGTAAAGCAGAAGTGCAAAACAGAGGCAGATAGCTAAAGATCTAGTTGGTTGTGTAATTTCACACGTTGTAATCACTCCACAGTATTTGGATACAAGCCATTAATGAAGTCAGTTTTCCAAGAGGCCTCTTGTTCCACTTTGCATCACATTAGCGGTTGAATCCATTTTATACTACAATGTTAAAATACAACTAGCGTGACGGAAAAAACCTAAAAATTGCGTTCGACTTTGGAGGTTTCTGCGGCGACACATTTCCTCCGCATCTCAGTGCAAACAATACAAACAGCAGAAGGGCCTGTCATTGTGCAACCTCTTCATGTACGGTCGCGCTGGCATGCGCGGCTCAGCTTGTCAGTTTATCAACGGCATCAATTTTTCACTCTTGATCAGCCAACTGTGCAGCCAGATACCTGCTCTGCTCTGGCGGCGTGAGGCGGGAGACAAAAAGCTTAACTCGCTGTGAATCATTACGCTGTCTTTGTCTGGACCCCCACCCTCCCTATCAGCCCCTCGTCGGCTTTTCCAGACCTCTCCATCTTGTGTGATGCGCCTCGCCGTGACAGACACCATTCACCAAAGCGGCCCCCGCCAACATGTGCCTGGCAGCACGGGCTCAGAAACGAAGTGGCGCGCTATTGCGCCCGAGCGGCATGCGCGCACACGCTCGGTCGGCCATGTTTTGACCCCCACGTCAGCAAGAAGACAAACAACGGCGATTGGCAGCGACCGCCTCTCCATGTGGCGCGAATCGGCGCATGGAACCGGGCGCCATATGGGCTCGCCATTGTTGACAAAATAGCCCAGGGGGTTTTCGCACTCAGCGCCATTTGGAAAAGACGAGAGATGCGGAGTCATTTAAGTAGCATTTAAAAACATATATTATTACTTGGAGGCGGACCGGTGGGTCCAGTGGTTAGCGCGTCGACCTCACAGTGCAGAGGTACTGGGTTCAATTCCAGCCCCGGCCTCCCTGTGTGGAGTTTGCATGTTCTCCCTGGGCCTGCGTGGGTTTTCTCCGGGCAACTCCTGTTTCCTCCCACATTCCAAAAACAAGCATGGCAGGCTGATTGAACACTCTAAATTGTCCCTAGGTGTGAGTGTGAGCGTGGATGGGTGTTCGTCTCTGTGTGCCCTGCGATTGGCTGGCAACCGGTTCAGGGTTTCCCCCGCCGACTGCCCGAAGACGGCTGGGATAGGCATCAGCACCCCCCGCGACCCTTGTGAGGATAAGCGGATCAGAAAATGAATGAATGAATGAATTCTTTCTTGGGAAGTTAATTTCGATACAGAAATTGGTAATTGTTTAATTTGTCCAACTCTAAACTTCTGAATGCCCAGGCGAGTCCATTCAATATTTCAGTGCTTTGTGCAAAAATTGTTGTGCATTCACAAGAAGCAGAATGGGGAGAATTCACAACAGGTGTTTGATCCATGAATCGATAAATACATCGCTGAGGACGTCTATTCCCTCGCCTTTCTGTAACTCTGTGTCGCTTTTTCAGCCCGCCGATGAAAACTCTGTTACACTTTCAGCTTGTCTCAGAGAACCTCCTGTTTGAAGCCACAAAATGGCTTGGAGCTTTTGATAAATTTTTAGGTGTTGTCTGGAACAAAGTGCAAACAGAATGATGAAGAGGAGAGTTCAGTCCCATTTCCAATTGAACCAAGAAAAGTAGATTCCATTTATAGATCAAACAACCTGTTGTGAATGTTGACGCTCAGCTCTTTCTTCGAGAAAAGCAAGTTGTGCAAAAGTACGTAAGCATTGAACAGTGGGCCGTGTGCATTCCAAAGTTTAGAAAAGGTCAAATGAACAATCGTAAAGGTTACACAGTAGTGCATTTCCATTTATCATAAAGTTTCCCCAAAAGACAAAATGTGCTTAACTTTTGTGAGTAGCTTATATTGACCAGAATAATCCCTGTAACGCCATCAAGTAGCTGCGCGTGGATGTGAATTTCCAGAACCGACGTTTTGTGTGTCTTCCTTTAACAGCAATGGAGAGCGAGAGTGCCTCTGCTGGTTGCAGCCAAGAAGTACACTTTATTTTCCTTCACTTGCTTCAAGACTCAACGAATCACCAATCAATTTCAGAATTAACACTCAATCAGTCCATTCGAACGCCCATCCCTAGAAAACCTCGTCAACACTTTTTTTTATGAGCAAAAACAACGTCATCCAGCATCCTCAAGCGTGCTGGAGAGGTCTGTCGGGTGTCATGCGACAGCCACACAGCTACTAATACCAGCGGAACAAATCTTACCTAGCTGCAGCTCCATGTTGCTAATCTTGTTTTCCAAGGGGAACAGGATCTTGGGAGGCTTGTCGGTCAAAGGCGCTGAAAAGGAGAGGAGACGCACGTTAACATTATTCGGGAGGGGGGGGCAAAAAATGGAAAATCGTTTTCACAGGAACATTTGTTGAGCGGACATTTGCATGAGCTTTCCAACTGAGCTTATCATCCCCTTTTTCATTTTCTATCCATCGTATCGTTTTCGGTGTCACGACAAGTTTCGACCTGTTGACTACAATCTCGGCTGGTCACCCGACAAGCGTGAGGCAATTTTTAAATGGGACGGGCACTTTTTTTTGGTCTTTATTTTGTTTCTGTCTGACACATTGAACCCCCCCCAACCCAAAATGATATGCAAGATTTTTGCTTTTTACTGACTACAACATTGATTTTTATTTTGTCCCAAATCAGATAAAATTCTCATCCTAAGACGCACAAATTATTGAAATGCGTTGGACATCTAACTGCAAAATAGACATCGCAGGCCTCGGAAAGTATGCTAATTGCACAGAAGCTTGCCTCCAGAGCTGCCGCTACCTCCAGGAAATGCTGAAAACCTGGAGATGTTGCACTGTTGTGAAAAGGCAAGCGGGTATTCTGCGAGGAAGGCCGCACTCCTACAGGGGAGGGACGTTCAAAGAACACCAAGGGCTATTCGTTGGAATCGCAAGCCTGAGCAGCTAAGAGGTGATTGAAACAAGGTCGCATCTATGTTTGGATGCCGGGTTACCACCGCTGTCCTACTCAGTAGACAAGGCCAACATTTCTATTGTGCTTTCCTGCTGAGAGTACACACACATTTGCAATTTAGCGATTAAAAAAAAAAAAAAAGAGAGAGAGAAGCCCGTATTGAATAAAACAGACGACTCCCGGCAGCATACTTTTCAGGCACATCTAATTATGAAGCGGCGAATTTGCAGCCGCAGCGTTTTTTTGGCCTTTTTTTTTTCCCATCCCTCCCCTCCCCAAATAAAGATGCTTCCTCTGAGTGTCCTCACAAGATCTCTTCTCCGGACTTATTACCAGACCGCTCTAACAAGCCCTTTGAAAACTCAGCTCTTTTGAGAAGAAGTCGACAACGCAGTGTTTGCCGGACTTTGGGACAAATGATCAGCAACGCATGGCTCATAGGAGTTGAAGTAAATCAGTTAAAGGCTTTTTTGGGGCAACTGGATATTGCTCAGGGAGTAAAAAAAAAAAACGCTGGCAGCAGTGGAGCGATTGTTTTTTTCCCTGCACCTGCTGGTTTGTAAAAAATGTCGGTGGAGTCGGGTGACGTCAACGAGAGGGGCGGTCACAGGCTCTTAGGCACAACTGCTTGCACTGTTAATAGGTAATCAAACGGCAAACAGATCGAGTTTTAATTACACATCAAAGCGGTTTACGTCAGTACACAATGTGCGATCCTACAGCTAATTAATGCACTGGGCAAACAAATGAGGACAAGCTGTTGAGTGGATAGGAGGGGCGGGGGGCGGCGGGGGGATGACCGCTTGACAATGGTTTCGGTAAATAGAAGCAAGCTATTAAGCACAACTGTCAACAAAATAATCTCGAGATATTTCATCGTTGGTTAGTCGGCTTGATCCGAAAGTATTTTGCTGGTTTTCGTCAACGTGATTGAACCCGCTCTTTGTTATTATGGTCATCGCCGCCTCTTTTGAATTTTTTTCCGTGCATTTTCTGTGTGTGGGGATGTGGTGGTGGTGGTGGGATGGAGGGCTGAGGATCAACAACGGGAAATACTTGGTCAGTATGAGCTTTTCAAATTGTAATTACTGGTAATATGAAATGGAGCCATGAGCAAAATTCAACTTTGGTTCTCGCTTTTTTTTTACAAGACCCAAGTCAAAAAGTAGGCGGCCCTGTGGTCCAATGATCTGCGCCTCGACCTCACACTGCAGAGGTTGTGGGTTCGATCCCGGCCTTCCTGGGTGGAGTTTGCATGTTCTCCCGGGCCTGCGTGGGTTTTCTGCGGGTACTCCGGTTTCCTCCCTCATTCCAAAAACAAGCATGGCAGGCTGATTGAACATTCAAAATTGGTTGTCCGTCTGTGTGTGCCCTGCGATTGGCTGGCAACCGGTTCAGGGTGTCCCCCACCTACCGCCGAAGACAGCTGGGATAGGCTCCAGCACCCCCACGCGACCCTTGTGAGGATAAGCGGATGGATGAAGTCAAAATTTTTTGCTATATATTATTTTCGTATTCAAAACAAGAAGCGTTGCGATGACATCTGGATTCATCTTCATTATGATCATCATGACGGGGAATTTTCCACAATTCATTTTTAGAGAAATTCAAGCTCCCGTCCCGTTAAATATCCAAATACTTGTGCGCTATAGTGGCAGTAACGAGAGCGTCTTCCACCGCTGCGAAGGAAGCAGAATATAATTCCACAAGGTGACACAAACTATCTCTGCTAAATCTTAGACAATGTGACAATGGTGCTGATTGCGATTCCTATCTTGATGAAGGAAGTTGGCATAAATGGCGCGATAAATGGGCTGGTCTCCGAGATGAAAACTGTGAAAAAGAAGGTCTTGATGTGTTTTTTTTATCACCAACCCTGCGATATGGCACTAAAAAACAGAGCAGATTTCTGTAACTATAAGCGGTATGATCAATCATCCACAATCCCATTAGCGCGCAGTGGCGGGAAAAACGCTGTGGACTTTCTGGATGAATTGTTCAGTGTGGCCAAATGGAGGAAAACTGCAAATTAATGAAAGCCTGGTAGAGTCTCGGATTTTCCTGCATATGAAATTTGCACGAGGTTTAAAGTTTTGCTTTTGCTGTTTCGAGGGTTAAATCAGTGGCGGTCAACCTAAAGCCAATGAGACCATTTGATCCAGGCCGCTATGCAATTCTGAAACACAATTAAATGTGGGAGCAAAGGTGAAAGGGCTGTCGGAAGTCCTCGGTTGCGACGATCTTGCCTTGCTTGAGTAATTTTTCAGACAAATATTTATGGGCATTATAACTTTACTATCATAGGTTACAGACAACTTTTTTTCCAACTTTGATAGCCTGGTTCAGCTGTCAGCCTCCTTCCTTGGCGGACATGCAGCACTCTCCCAAGTTTCAACCTTTGCTTTTCTTTGCAGACTGGCGAGCATAAGAAGCTTTTTCAGGTGAGAGCATACCAATGGACACGGGCGCGTCAGGCCCAATACTTATGCAATCACCGCGTGGCTGACTTTCACTGCCTGGCAGGTTCTGTGCGGTCCTTTACTCGGAAATTGTCTTCTCCTTTTGCCTCTTTTCAATCAGCGCGGAGCCAAAGACCCTGCGAAGGCCGCTAAGCTCCGCTGGAGAAGCGTCATTGCACCTCAAGCATCCGCCTCGATTGTGCCCGTCACTCCTGTCAGCTACTTCAGCTCCTGATGATGTCATCGGGACAAGCAGAACTATCCTCGGAATATATAGAGAAAGCCACAAGTCGATTTATCGGGTTTCTGTAATTAACCCTTTCATGCACAAATAATAACCTACATCAGGATTTTTTTTTCTTCAAGTGTTTTCGTCTCTAGGCATGAAGAAAATAATTGCTGTGGATGGCAACACACATCAGGGTCCATTGCAGTGGTTGATGCACAACTGTGACATTACGATTAATTAATATAAGAGAAATCATCTTGAATACCCCCTCCCCCCACCCCCCCACCTACCCCCCAAGTATCAGTACCTGTACTTAATAAGTGCACTTACTTACTGGCCACTTAATGAACAGAACATTTTAAAAACCATAATTAAACGTTTTTCAAAATGAATGACTCTGACAGTCTCGCTCAAAATGGAGCGCCGCATTAATATCAAGGTGAGATTTTCAACAGCCATTTCACAATAAGTCAGCATCAATTAAGTGTCATCTTGAATCAGGCTTCAATGGGGCACAAAAGCAAACGCCACCCCCGACCCCCCCTCCCCAAACACATCCATTATGCAGTATTCATCATTGAAAAGGCAGCCACGTTGACTCCTAATGAGTTTATTTACACTCTGCTAGAGTTATATTTAAGGCAGGTTGATGGAACGCAATAAGAGGTACAATTAAGCAGTCGGCAGATGTGAGGAGGCAGTTTTGGAGAACAATGGAACGCTTGAATGCGGCACTCAAGTAATTCACCCTCATATTAAATCGCCATTTTACATGGGCATGAAAAAGTGGCGGGCACCAACTTCAACCACCAGCTCTCACTCTTAGCCTCACTCACTCTTCTAATTTTCTTTTCTTTTCCTTTTTCGATGGCAATCAATCAAAGACTCAAAACCTGGCCCCGTCATTTCGTTTTTAGTAGGCCAGTGAATCGTTTTGGAGTGGTCCCTTGATGTGAGACAGAATTAGCGCGACACAATAATTTTTCCCCTCAATCCAGATTAAATTAAGAGGTAAATTACTGTTTCTTCGTGCCTGCTGCGCCACAACGAAGAGAAACGACAGAACAAAGGATTGAAGAAAACCCTTTGCAAAGGGCATCGATGATCCGCAGATTTTTGCTATTTGCAAGCCATCTTGACCCCTGTGCCACTGTGAACAATGTCTTCACCGATTCAACAAATTCTAACCTTAAAATGTGAACAATCCCCAAAATCTTCAGTGAAAAATTTCCCACATTAATCGATTTATTAGACTTATTTTATATTATATATATTTTTTTTTTCACAAAATTACCTCTACCCTATAATTAATTTTTCATCCAATAATATTTTTACATTACCCATCCATCCATTTTCTGTTCCGCTTTATCCTCACAAGGAGCCTACCCCATCCGTCTTCGGGCAGTAGGCGGGGGACACCCTGAACAGGGACAATTATGAGTGTTCAATCAGCCTGCCATGCGTGTTTTTGGAATGTGGGAGATAACCGGAGCACCCGGAGAAAACCCACGCAGGCCCGGGGAGAACATGCAAACTCCAAACAGGGATGACGGAGCTGGAATTGAACCCGTTACCTCTGCACTGTGAGATCGACGCGCTAACCACTGGATCACCAGGCCGCCCCATTTTTACATTAATTTAAAAGAATTACACATGAAAAGAAATAACTGGAATGACAAAATGAAAACTTGCATAATCTAAGAAAAATCACAGCGTACTATCGTCAAATATTACCATGCCGACATGTACCGTGTGCAGCTGATGTGCCGTAGAGATACGGACCCTTTAATAGTCTGGGTAAACTATTGGGCTAACTTAGCACGTCTAAACACACAATTTCCTTTCTATTTGTTCCAAGGGTTGGGGAAACTCACTTTTTTTTAATGCCCTGCACTCCTGCCAGTTTCGCATTGCGCCGAATGCTAATTAACTGACGAACCAACGACGATGCCCGGAGTGGTTGCAAAGTATTGCGCTGCCTTTCGCCTCATTTGCTACTCGAAAAGAGCATAATAAACAATCACTTGCACACAAAAGACAGAAACATTCATGATCGTCTCGTCAATTATTATTCATTATGACGTCCATCCCTACTCGTAATGACAAAAAACGTCCGAGTGGTTAGACGACTGTTAACCGTGAAAGGACAGCAACTGTGCGATTGATATGCACGAAACAAGTAATTACACGCACAAAGCCGGCACGGTAGCAGACAAAATGGTTCTCCCTGCTCATTTGCACATGCACGCACGCACGCAGGAATCTTGGCCACGCAGCAACACACTTTTTTTTTTTTTTTTTTGGGTACAGTCCGTGGGGGATCTGTGACACATATAGCGAGATAAAGTTACACCATTCCAGCCTTACAGTTCACAGATGCTCAAGTCTGAACAAAACAGAAGGACAAACAGTTCAGGGTGAACCTCGCCAACTGCCTGAAGACAGGCAGGAGAGGCTCCAGCATGCCCGCGACCCTCGTGAGGATAAGTAGCTTGAATAATAGATAGATGGAGCTTTACTGGCCTGGACGTCACCTACCACGGTTAGTCTGAGGTCGAGGGAAGCTCGGTCCTACTTACGCCGCAGCAGCCAGTCAGCAACAAGATTTTGCTGGCTACTCGGGCTCCAAAACACATCGCCGAGACACTCCTAAGTCACGAATCATCACCTCTGTGGTGGCGAATAAGCTCCAATTCTGACAAGTATCATTCTCATGAAAGGATGATGACACCAGACGGAGAAGCCAAATGCTAATTTCAGAGATGAACTAAGATTGACACGTTTAACACCAGAATTAAGTGCTTGAGTGATCGAGTACACTTTTCTCAAAACGGAGACCATCTCACTTAAGGTGCATGTCAGCCAGAAGGGATTGAAAGTATATAAATACAGAATACAGAATAAATACAGAATAACAAAAAAATAAATAAAAAAAAATATATATATATATATATATATATATATATATATATATATATATATATATATATATATATATATAAACACACACACACACAATAATACTATCAATATTTTCTATTAAATTTCTTCTGTTTTTATATCCTTTCAACCCCTTCTGGGTGACCTACCCTTAAGTGAAAAGCACACGCACACAAACATTTGGTGCATACAGCCTTCCAACAAAGGCAATGGAATCCACCACATGAGGGAAAACATTCAAACGCTCTGAAGTGTGCTCGTGTGGTGAGTGCGTTGGAGTGTGCGTATTCATGCGTGTAAATGTAATGTAATTTGGGAGTGGCGAAGGGGCATGGAGTGGGAGACAAGAGGAGGAAGGGGGGAAAAAAAAAGAAAAAAGAAAAGAAAAAGCATACGCTGCATGTTAGAGGTTCGCTCGTGACGGCGCGTGAAAACGGAGCTTGTGTGTGGGCAATGCTTGTGATCTTCAAGTGCACCGGAATATCAATGGGGTGGCGTTCGGGGAATTATGACAAGCTGCTTGGAGGTTGCTTACTTATGTGTATAGAAAGGGGAATGAAAAGGGATAATAAGCCACTGGACGACCAATAGACAAGCTAACAATGGGCCCTGTACCTCACTTTGAAGTGGCGTGCTTTCTTCTAGCCGACCAGCAAAAAAAAAAAAAAAAAAAAAGAAGATTTATCTCTGTCATTATATATGTATTACAATATATATATATATATATATATATATATATATATATATATATATATATATATACACAGAATTACTATATATATATATATATATACACAGAATTACTATATATATATATATATATATATATATATATATATATACATTACAGAAAATGCGAAAAATACGACAGAATAATGATGCTGCCCTTACTGAAACGATATCTTTGCACATATTCATGAAATATAAATCCTTCCGCACTTCTACATCGCAACACTGGCACCCCAGAAGTGGTAATTCAAATTTTGCACTAAAATGTTTGATCAAATACGTTGTTTTCATTTACAAGTTGCTCTATTGTTCGCGCCTATGCTCATTCGGCTAAAACGCAATTTAGTAAAAGTATTACCGGTAAATATTTCCCAAAGAAAAACACGGTCACATCAAAAAAATGTTTTTTAAGGATCTGCAGATTTAATGATCAAATGTAGGATGTCGTCACATTTTAAACACCATTTAAGCGGTGATGGACTGTCAACCGCGGCCGTTTCCGCTGAGCTCTCCACAATCATTACGCGTGTGCGGGGCTTTTGTGGTCATGCAATAAAGGAGACGGAATCAATACAGAACACATGTAAAACAAGAGTGAAAAGGCCATAAAAAATGTGTCCGCAGGCAATGACGGAGAATAAGGTCTCGTTTTATCAGTTGCAGATCTATTGAAGAGGACTTTCCAGAGGGGATCGCCATTGTGTCTCAGAGCAGGAGGACGACGTCAAGGGGTTGAGCAAAGCAGGTGGATTCACAGGATTAACACAGTCCTGGCAAATTATGGACAGCATGTTGGACTTTAAATCCAGAAGGGGAGTCCTTTCCATGCAAACTCGCCTCAAGTGCGTGTCCACAAATCACGCTGACCGTGCCAGCCGAGGTGAATGATACAGCATAGCGCTGCGTGTTTACATGAAGTACATGAGGAGCGAACAGAGAGGCGACCCGCAGAGGCTCACCTCAATGCCATCTGCTCCACCGGGTCCTCTTTACTCGTGTCCATCACGCTCTCCCTAATGCGCCTAATCCTTGACCCCCCACCCCATCTCACATCTGATCATAACAGCAATACGGGAAGCCCTCGCCACTTTACGCTTCATGTTTCAGTGCTTCGCGGGTTTTTCTAAAAATTTACTGTACATGCCACGGGAACTCATTCAAGGTACGTGATTGGTTCCTGGCACGACATCGACCAATGAGAGCATGAGTGGATCCATCCCGTGAGCTGACTGGCTGCGCATCATCGCAGCCTCACCCAGTACCTGCCCTTGTGTCTCGTTGACTGCTTGGCATACTTTATCTTAGTTTTGTGTTTGCGCTAAGTTTATTATATATATTTTTTTAATGCAATATCTTTTTTGGATTAGTTAAAGTGAGCTCCAAACCCTTGCCGCCGCTGAAACGATACGTACGTGGGAGCATGTAAGCCCGCTTGTCCCTCCACGGCGATGGCACAATCAACAGAGACACATTGCTTCAACGGCGGCGCTGGGGGAGGCCGGTTCGCAGCATTTACCGGGTCGAGGAGATTTATTTTGAAGGTTTCCGAGACCCGGGTTAGCTGTTTTTAGACAAGTCACAAGGAAGCAGTGACAGCTCAGACGAAGGCTGAAGTGACAGCCGAAAGTGGCAGCTAGGTTTGTTTCTTCGCGACCATTGTCTGATAAAAAAAGAAACCTGCTCTCTTGCCGCCGAGATGAGTGCCTCTGTGCTGTCTTTCAGTCCAGCCTTTCTTAGCCATGGGTACACTTCTTCCATTAGTTGGTGTACTTGACATGTAGGGATTTGTCTTTTCATGAGAGTCCATCTGGCTCCTTCTTATTACTTGGCTTCTATTGCCTGATCCATTCACTACACAGGGGGTCTGGGGGGGGGGGCATCATCCTATCTTGGCATTTCTGATTACTGGCAGGCCAAAGGTGTCTAAAAATGTGTCAGCCCTCTCCTTTTCCGTAGTTGAATAAATGACCCCTCTCCCCTGCACCCTCTCAGTTAAACTTTTTAATTATATTCATCCATTTCATTCTCTTACACTTTTATTGCATTTCGCCGGCAAAACTATTTGACATCCATCTTATTTTGTAGTAGTATAGTGTGTTGATGGCGCAAGCAGAAATCCAATACAGCCAAATGCAGTTTTGGGTGGGTTTGCACGGCTGAGAGAGCATCACGCCCTCATATATAACACTTGTGCATCCCTATGTGGACGCCACCGGAGAGCTAATCTCTCAGCTAAATGTGAATCACACACTCGTAGACACATTCTTCGGCTTGAGTTTATTTAATGTTCCGCCCTTGGAGAATAAAAAGAATTGTGGCGGGGTGGGTAAAAACGTCTCCAGCAGTGAAATTACGGCACACGGGAAATTAAAAAAAAAAACAAAAACAATGGAGGGGCTGAGAATTGTTTGTCAGTAAAAGCAATTTCCCCGGCAAACCAAATAATTATGGTCAACTGTTAATTACCACTCTCCTTCTCTTTTCTTTTCTTTTTTTTTTTTTAAATCACGGGGCGGTCATTTAATTTTGACTTTCCTCAGGTAGCAACTTAAGTCTGAATTTGGTTGATGAGGACACCGTGAACTCTGTTTCAGTGAATTAGAATAGAGAGAGAGCTAAAAAAACAACGGTCCTCACCTTCGTTCAAGAGTGTGTAATTTTAATATATTTCAAGGGTTCAGCGCGTGTTGAAGACGTACAAACACAATTCAATCTGCTCATTTCTCCGAGGTAATGTACTTGGAAGCAGAAACACTCACGTACGCAGTGGATCTCGAAGGTCAGATTTTTGTAAGAAAAAATGAATAAAATTAGACCAAGAAAAATATTTTCCAGATATGAACGGAACAGAGGTCAAAGGAAAAGGAGGTCTGTTGTCTCTTTATCAGCATCTCTGGTGTGTATGTTTTATTTAAAGTTTTTATCTTGATCAAATATTTATTGTGAATAGTGATATTTGCGTTATGAAGAGGTACTTCGGGTCACTTAAGTGGGGATCACTCACAGCTCAGGTCCAAAACTCAACCGACATGGCAATGTTGAATTGGTGCAAAAAAAGAAATTCAAGGACACTTGTCGTGATTCTGTATCCACGGTCACCGTGGCCCTTCTGAGACGTATCAACGACATGGCCCGCGCTGAAATTTTGTTTCACGTCTCGGCACTGATTTGTCCATAAGCGCAAATAGTTTAGCGCGATTGGCTATTGTGACCGCACCTGTCACCCAAAGTCAGTTCGAGAAGGGTCCATCTCACTTGCAAATATAGAAAATGAATGATTGCCACGGTAAAGGCAAAACTAAGCAAGAAGAAAGCAACGCATGTAAAATCTTAGCATGAGTGATAGTTTGCAATGTTTTAAGGCCCCCGGAAGGGTAAATAGTGACACGCAACGAGAGTCCAAAATAAATTCCATTGATCACACAAAGGCAAACGCGCTGCTCCGCTCATCATCAATGTGACTGAAGTGATGATCCAAAGCGCCTGTGAGCGACGGCGACTCAAATGAAGCCAGTCACTTTACAAGCTGCCAGGGTGATCGCTGCAAATCATGTGTGTTTGTTTCCCCCCTTATTCCCAAAGCCAAACGATGCTCTTCTCTCCCAGCCTTCCAAGACAGATGGAGATCATTAGCTCCTCTCTCGCCACCTCCCCTGACGCTCTTTCCAATCTGTCACATCTAAACCATACTGCGGGCGCCATTTCTCCCACCTTTACACCCCCCCCACCCCGCCCCACACACCTTCTGCCCTCCCTCCATCCCATCTCTCAAACCTCCTGCGCTCGGCGGCACAGTCCGTCCCCGTCGCACAGATTTATATCTTCTGACGCGCCCCGGCGCAATCTTACAACTTTCACCTCTACTTCATCACTCCTGTCTGAACCAGTTATGGCAGTCACTTCCCAGGAGGAGGGATTGATGAGAAACCATCCGTCGGATGTTTCCCTGAACATGAAGACCTGAAAGCACGCAAACATTGATGCACGGCCACGGACGTCCTTTCACATTGGGTAACGACTCCCAGGACGTGGATCTGCGATCAACAAAAGCGATAAGGTTTGAAAACCGCAATGGTGGAAAAAGTACAGTCCTCCAGCAAGGCTTAGGTATCCATATAGGGACGAGAATCAAATTTCCTGAACTTCTTTCTTGACGCTGTGGTTTCATTCGTCAGCGGGTGTGATTCCACCTTTTTACCATCAGCAAGTAACTGCAACTGCAACTCTGCTGCCCAACCAAAACAGCAGCACCCGCTGAGACAAGGTGAAAAAGTCCGACTGCGTTTTGGAGATGACTTTCCTGCAGACTACAGTCCAACATTTTGATGAGATGATGACAATTTTGCATGCCAGTCGATTCTGACATGTGGCCACTCCTCATAAAAGCCAGTTTGCAGTCGAGTAAACAAACTGCAAACTGTTTATTTATTCTGACGGACCCTGACGCTCTGCCATGCTCTGTACGTCCATGTTCTAACATTTCCAACATAAAAGTTGTTATCATTTTGTTTGAAAGTCAAATCTTGTCCGCCTTTTCATTTTACACAAAACCCAGCAAAGGTGGAATACTGACGCAACTGCATACGACTTTTTTTCGGCCTCAATACACTTCTTGCCCCATCTGCAGTCGAGTTCCTCCTGCAAATGTCTCGATGACATCAATAAAGTCTCATTTGCACAGAGACCCTGCAAAACTGCTGCCTCAAAACTTCTTCTCCGTTACCTAATACACCGAACCTAGCAAGGGTACTTCCGCTTTCACACAGCCACATGACATCTTACAGTCAGATAATGAGATGACCATGCCAGTGCCGGCTGGGACATTTGCAATACTTGTCGTATGGTGACAATTACTTTTTAATCAATGGGCTGTCTGAAAGCGCCGACACAACCTCCAAAGGTGAAAAAAACCCCCTTTCAAATCAATTCAGACTTTTACAGGTAGCATAAAATGGGCTTAAGCCTTGTGTATTATTCACAGAGCGAAAGCCTTTGCTCGCAACGTTGCCACAAGAGGAAAGGTTTGTGGCTCTGGTGGAAAAATGAAATGTGTTCTTTTTTGGTTCACCTGCCATCAAGCTACATTAGTGGATTGAAGTTTCTTACGCAAGTGTGGAAACATATGGAAGTGGAGTTCATATATTTCCAACTATTGCGAAATGTACGTTTCAGAGACTGCCACAACACTTTCATTTTCTTTAAAAAAATAAATAAATAAATAAATATATATATATATATATATATATATATATATATATATATATATATATATACACACACACACACACACACACACACACACACACATAAAAATATTACAGATGTCTTTTTAAGGATCTTGGAAGCCTAGCTTCCAAAGTACAATGTTTGTGTGAGTGCACTCAGTATTAAAATATGTCATGCCCTCTGTAAAAAAAAACATTTTACTGCAGTAAAACCTTCGAGTATTTTGACTACCATGAAATTAGGAACTGTTATTTTTAATATTATTTGAAACATTTTTAAACCGAGAAGTCTCAAAATTAGGGTCCAGAAAATAGTGTGTAATTTTGAAATCTCAAATAATTTCATTCATAATTCTATCATGTTATCACATCACCCACTTGATGATTTTTGCTTGTCGTTGCCCACCAGACACATCTGCAACAACCTAATAAAATTCTTGAATTTGATGATGGATTTATTAGTAGACCGGCGAGGATAAAACAAACACTTGCCGGGGCTTCATTGTTTGCGCTGTTAACAGTTATGTGCCTGTTTGCAGTTGTTGAGAAGTGCTTACAGGACTCCTGCTGTTGTGCCCGAGCTCGCGACCATCTGGACGGGATCCATCACGTTGTCTTCTTTGCCCTCAGTGGCCCTGATATGGCGGGGAAAAAAAAATAATCTGTGTGGCGCGGTGTAACGGCGGGAAAGGAAGGTAAAATGAAGGAAAATGTGCTATTAAGGTCAAAATCATGTAATAATAAATCCTAACCTCTTTCAAAATGATGGCGCACTGAAATTGTTTGAATGCCAACAGGGAGAGTGCAGGGCAATTATGATTGAAAAGTGATGTATTTTTAATTTTTGCAACAAAATGGACAATTATGTGTCATTTTTGATGGAGGCAACTTTGAGAGGGAACATCTCAATAAAATCGACCTGGATCCAATCTTACAATTGGTTATTTGATGAGGTTTACTTGCTAGCACAGCCTCGTCCGAAAAGTATTTAAATGTTTCTTGTTAAAATTAGACAAAGATTTTGGATTTTGACCTGTCGAGTTCTGAACAAAAAATACCGTAAATAAATAAATAAGTGAGACCTCACACTTCAAAGAGAGTTTTCAATAAGTGCTGCTGTTTTGGTTAGCAACATGAAACCGGGCAAGTCAGCAACGGTTTAATATCTCTTTATGTGAACGGTCCAATGAACGAACTGAGATCGTTTTGGTGACTGCCACTTTTTGCCTCGATGGGAAAAGCGAGCCATTCATTTGTATTAAACGGATGATGCGCATTGCAAGTCCAATAAATGGGCCAACAGCATCCATTAGAGGGACGGCCATAATTTGAGGGTTTGCCTCCCTCGTCTTTGCGTTTTCCTTTCCCCAAAACTTGGCCAGATGCACCTTTATCTACCGGCAAGAAAAGTCGTTGGAAACCCAAGTGTGTGATTTATTCCATGGCAGTTATTTCACTCGGGTTTCATAAATACAGACAAGTACCGGGTTCAAAATGATCAAGCCTACCAAAGTCCCACTTAATTCCACTTGGAAGAAATCATGTTTTGCAGAGGTTGTGCTGGCAGACGCAACCGCACGAGCATCAAGTGCATTTTGGACTCAACCACCTGTTAACTTCAAAGATTTCGACTCGGGGAAGAGAAGCGCCAAGGGTTTGACAGTAATGACTAATAACGGCCCAGCGATGCAAAGTGAGTCTCCTCACAGGGCGGCGGGGCTTTGATGCAGGTGAATCACATCCTAAACATACTTAAAAGTAACGGAGGGGAATTGGGGAGACGAGGGGAAGGGTGAGCGAGAAAGGAAGACCAGAAGGAGGAGAAATTTGTTCCGCGCGTTAGCTGACATGCTTGGGTGCGCGAGAACAGAAGGTTGGCATAATGAATTTTGGCGTGCAAATGAAATAAAGAACCCCGCCCAGGCAGAGGTGTGAGCGCGTGTGCTGGAGTGTGCAAACAGAGCACGGAGGTTTTGGAATGCAGAAGAAATTATGAATTATTTAGTTCTCAATGTTTGCGCCATTTTTTTTTTTTTTTTTGGGAGATGTTAATCATATCTTTGCATTCTCAGGAGGCTACGTTTGAAACACTTTTTTCCGTATTTAAACCAAATAATATGGACGGAAGAACGTGCAAACTCGAAACCCGCGACGGAGGCGCGTTTACTGTATCTTCGTTTTAAAATGTTTCAAGATGCATTGTGGGATACACCGAGGGGACTGCACTCACTCCAAATTTGAACAGCGTAACAAAATGGCAAGTTCACTATACGGTGCAGTACATAGTGGGACGTGATTTTCAACCAGATGTGTGATAGTAGAAATAAACATGGATACACATAGCGCCGCTTTCATGTCAGCGTCTACTGGCTCACAGCTGCCTCCGCATAACTAGCCCAATTCATGACTACGCGATGACATTTAGAGCAAGATGCTAACAAGTCTCTCAGTGTCGGATTAAATTACGACGTAACATTACCCGATTTAATTTCTATTCAATTTACGAACGTGCAGATTTGGTAAGTGAGGGAGAAGCGGTAAAGGGAAAAGAACTCTGTCTTAAGCAGGAAAAAAAAAAAAGTACGCAGGGAATGAGCCCACCACACACAAATTCGTTTGTGATTATTTGCAAACATCGGAAATTCCAACCATGCGGAACCCAGCGCTGTGCTGTGCCCAGGACAAATTTCCCCATTCGGTTGAGTTATGCAAATGTTACCCAGCTCTCCAAGTGGCAAGCACAGCGAGCAAAAAGAATTGTTTTTTTTGTTTTTTGTTTTTATACTCTGGCTGGAAACACCAACACCATCACATGACAGCAAGCGGACCTTCACCCGCACCACCTCCTCTCTCTTGTCTTTCAATATTTATGAGCTGCTCTTGATGGATGAATATACTTTCGATTCTTTCAGAGCATCGCCCGCTCCTATGATGCTCTTTTCGATTGTAAAATGCATCAATAAGAAGAGTTCATCTCTTCAAAATGGTCACAGCCACAATGCATTGATGGCAGACTCGCAACAAATTGTAAACAGTCTGACATGAATCAGAAAGTCCCGGAAGACCGTCTGTCCGCACCCTCTTAACGCAGATTCCCTAATTGAGTGTTAATTGGGCGCTAATCACGGAACACGTTCTCCCACAGAGACGCCCCCCCAGATGTCACGAGATGAAGGTGCGCTCGCCACGTATGCGGGCATACGCTACTCGTTGTTTCGTCGGCATCTGTTTCCCGGCGTTTAATGACTCGGAGTGACAATTAAACCGCGCTCGCAGAGCCGCTCTGCTCGATTCCGCATCAAAATGAGAAAAGAAAGACGTCCTCACGACTCCTAGTGTTCAACCAATAGTCTTCTCAGAGCAGATTTGCTCTGGGCGGTTTGGCCGCAGCGTGAAAAATGAAACATGTTTCACAGTGACACTTTGCCTGCGCGTATATTTCATAGCAGGCGCTAAAAATGATGCCCGCGAACCATATCGGGTGTTCACTTACACAAGAGATGCGTGGTCATGTACAACTGTAGCGTCGGTTGAAATAATCAAGTTTTACGGTTGGTAGAAAGTTACCTTTTGATTCCTTTCGTGCCGTATAAACCTCTCACACCGGAAGAGCTTCAACAGAAAAGAGAGATGAGTCACGCTTATCGATGGTAGACTACATCGAGTGAAAGGAGTCACGAGGAGTGCGCCACGGGACTCAACTGAACCTCACTCGCATCTCTGCGTTCTCGAATAGATTTCCTTTTTATTTTTCTAATTACAAAAGAAGACACCCCCCACACACACACACACCTTCAAGGGCCATATTGCCGGCTAGCGGGGTCAGCAAGAATCCATCAGTTGTGATGCAGGTAATCAGCGTAAAGCCTGCTCCGGTGCACCGCGGGAACCGAGGGCCCGCATGGTAATGGGATTCCAAACCGTGCCGTGATACAGGCGGGCGGGCCTACGCGGGAATGTTTGGATTCTGCAGAGGATGGCAATTCCCCGACAAGAGCATTTTCTGCGGTAATGAAACAAGATTTAAATATCGACCACGGGGACTGCCGGCGGGAGCAAAACAGCAAGGGAGTGAGAGAAAAGCAGAAGGTGTAAAGACAATGAAATAAAAGATGGAATTAAACAAGAATGCAGGAGGAGAGGTGTGATGGAATGAAAAACAAAAAAAGCTGAAAAACCAGGTTTGACACCTCCATTATGACTCTTTGTTTTTTTTTTTTTTAACACATGGGCGTGAACTTCAGGTCAGCTCGAGATGAGTGTGCCTTTCTCTGTCTCTGTCGTTTCCTCATTTAACCCCAATAATTTGAATCCACACAATGCAGGGAGCGAAAATTCACCTTCAATATAATTCTATTCAAAGGGAATTGATCAATTAACGGAATTGTTAAAGGAAAGAGGACGGAGCTGAAATGTAGATAAACGGTTAAATAAGCAAAGAGAGGCAAGGTGCAGTAGTTTGAAATGAGTGCTCTTGTCTGGAGTATTAAAAAAAAAAAAAAGGACGTTGAAAGCAAATGGAATGTAAACAAACAACACGATGAGTACCAAGCTGGAGTCTTTTTGACTTACTCCTATTCATTTTTCTCACAAATTATGAAAGGGTTTGTTCACATTTGATTGTTTTGATGGCTCATATTTCAGTGGTTCAATGCTTTTTTATTACCGTAAATTCCGGACTATAAGCCGCTACTTTTTTCCCAAACTTTCAACCCTGCGGCTTATTCAGTGATGCGGACAATTTATGTAATTTTTCTAACGGCCGCCAGGGGCGCTCGAGTAGAAAAGGTAAGATTAAGGCCGGTGGAATATATGCGTCGAGGAAGACTGCAACTTCTTGTCTTGTGCATAAATTAAATTAGCGTGAACATACCCTCATCATGGAAAATGCAAAAAGAAAGGCATATGACGCATTGCTATTCTGTTGCAAGCGTGTTTGTTACCATGTTGCTACCGTTTTACTGCCGCGTCACAGGCACCGTTTGGGAAGAAAGTTATATTATTATTATTATTATTGTTAAGTTATATTATTAAAACTTTGAAAACACTCTCTCTGTACCGTCTTTCTTTGTAAATATGTTTACATGTTTTAATGTGGGCACATGCGGCTTATATACAGGTGCGGCTTGTGTATGTACAAAATTGGTTTTCCTCTAAAAATGTAGTGGGTGCGGCTTATAATCAGGTGCGCTCTATAGTGCGGAAAATACGGTATTATTTTTTTTTTTAAATGACAGTTTGGAATATTATCATGTCACTGAATACACGATTTAGGATGCTGAGAGTGAGACTGTAGACTTTACTTGATTTTACTTGTATCCTCACATGGTGTTCAAAATCGGAGCGAACCAAAAGTCGGCCAAGTCTTGAATCCCAATTCAGCGGGCTGACCTCACATTTTCGAACAGCAGTCAAAATGAGCTACAAAGCGCTTTGAAAGCTCAGCTATTGTCAACAAATCATCTCTAAGGATTGCCGCGAGAAGAAGACCGACCATAAGTGACATTCAACCACACTCGTCAATCCAAAACATGGAGACACGGGACGAGAGTTGCATATGCCAGTTCTTTTTAGACAACTCCCAGGCTGAAGGGAGACAGGCGTGTGCCTGCCTGAGAGCGTCAGCGAGCCACAAACACACCTGCGAGTGCCCAACGTGACAACGCGGCTTTGGGGAGGAACAGGTGTAACAGAGCCGATGCCCTTTTTTTTTTTTCTTTGCAGCTGTTCCAGCTGGCCTGCCTGGCACGCGCTGATGCACACAAACTGTACGCCGCACACCGAGGGATGCGCAGGTGTGGAAAACAAACAAGCGCGCAAACACGTCCAAACGCGAAGCCGAGCTGTGCTAACATTGACGTGACTTTGCTTAGCATGACATGCGGCGCGAGCGACAATGACTGGAACACAGTCGTTACTTTTGTTCTCTGACAGTGACAGAATGAGTTGAAAATAGCCGGAAGGGCGCATACAGGCGGCAAATCATACGATTCAGTGCACCTGCGTATAGTGACCCAAATACACGTTCAGTATGTATGCACGGATGCACAGCCGTCATCCGAAAGAGGGCCGAGTTCGAGGGAAGCGTGGTTTAACCCTTTCACGCACCCCGTAACCTGATAACATGATAAGATGTCCTCTGTAGTAACCGCTGAAGCTGAAAGGGTCGAACCATTGTTTCTCACAAACAAGAAAACGATCTCAAGGCACGCCACCAAACCAAAATTACTGGAAGAGTCTTCTGCAGAAGAGCAATTAATTGCTCTGGCTGTCATGATACATCACTGACATAGATAGCTAAACAAAGATATAAAATTGTTGTTTGTAGTGATTGCAGTTGGATCATTTCCTGTGGCGCAACCTGATAATTTGTCAAGGCAAACGAATGGCTGGGTTTCGAATAGGCTTGGATTTGATAATTTTATACATTTTATAATTAGTTTTCATCTCGTTTTGACGTTTGTTGTTCAATTTCACATGGTTTGAATACATTTTTAGAGCAGGTTTGTTGATTTTGGTTAGTTTTTATGTTTTCGAAAATGCTTTGTTTCTCTTTCATTTTTATTTGTTTTAGTGTTAGATTTTTAAAAATAATATATGGAGTATTTGTCGAGTCAGAGACTAGAAAAAAGGCCATTAGGTGAACAATACCAAAATAAATTTCAAATGAACTCTGAAATCTCAAAGACAAAAATTAAGGACATTTTCACTATAATTATAATTAGTTATAAATGTAAAACACTTTTTAACAACTTTATTTATATTGTACATTTCATACACGGGGCAACTCAATGTACTTTAAAGCACTTTGTTTTTTATTTCAGTAATGATTTTTTTTTAAATTTTAGCTTCAGTTTTTTTAATTAGTTTTCATCAACTATAATAATTTTGGTCAGAAAGCAGTGTTTTTTTGAAGGCCTTACGTAGATACAATATTTCAACACGATCCCCTTCCAGAAACCTGCAAACCTGACTGAAAATACTAAATACTCCAAGAAAGTAGATCTTGGCTTGGTGTTTTTTTTTTTTTTCTTTCCGTGTGTGACTTCTTTCCTTCCGATATCGTAGATGACACAGCTTTACAACGGTCATCTGAGTCACCGCGAGGTTACGAATGGCAAACGATGAGCTCATTTGAGCAACGATGGATGAATACGTTGTACGGGGACGCACTCGGTCACTGCTGCACTTTCATTTGATTGTTTCACATTTCGCGACACGCGATGTGCTTCACATATCAGCCGCAGTTGGAACGGAACTCAGTCTAAACCCGGGGCCTTCTTTATTTCAGCCTTCGTTAGAGATCTGTCTGCACAGAAAAGAGATTGCACCACGGCGGTGACAAGTCTTGGGTATATATTTGGAGACAGGCCAAGAGAAGCGCGCACAAACGAGCAGAGAGGCACTCATGCACTCCTATTGCCGCCCTTAATTAATTTAGCCCATTAAAGCCTGTGCCCGTAACGTGCGACACTCTATCCTCTGTGGCTGTTAATGAGTACCTTCATATATTTTAATTGATATTGGGGCATTTCCAAAGCGCTGTTTGTTCTTCGGGACTCGCATTAATGGGACGGTCATTTCAGCCTCCTGTTTGAACTCCAGCCTTTTCGTCTTATACAAAAAAAGGTGGGGGGGCGAGAGGAAGACAGTCGCGCCGCTACGATTACGACGGAGCCCGCGAGCACATCTCCTCCGCGAGACAAAAGGCAAGGTGGAGGGAGCCAACAAAGACGAGGGGGAAGAGGAAGAGGAGGATGTCGACGGCGTATGTAAGAAGCCAATTAACAGCGCCGGAGCCAGATCTCAGACACAAAGGCCGTAGCCCGTTCCGTGTCAAAATGGCCCACATGGATTTTGACTTCATTCGAGACTAGAAAAATGAGCAAAGATATGTCGACAATCACTGTAGGTACGTGAAGGTTACGGTGTAAGTGGCACTGCGTGGACTACAGACCTCTGCCCTTTAAACGACCCCCCCCCAAAACGGCATTTCTCTATCATTGACAAGAATTCAACAATTTGGGTTGGTGTACTTGATCCACTTCCATTCATTGCGTTACCATTCGAGACTTTGTTGTCATTCACGTCGATTCCGGCTGACTTTGAGTGAGAGACGCCACGCAGCCAGCCAATGGCACGGCACGTGGAAACAAGCGACCATTCACGCTTAATTGTGTGGTTCTGCCACCAATAAGGGCTAATGCGATTCCGTTTCGTGTGTCAGCCACATCTGAAGGAGGTCAAATTGTTTTCTCGCCCCTCCGGAAGCATATCGAGCCTCAGAGCAGTTGGCTTCCTGCTTTATCCGATTCGATGAATACTTTCACACCTGAACAAATGAACCGCCATACCGTTCCATTAAAATGGAATAGAAAATATCACGTAAATTAAATATAAACTTCTATAAGCCAGGCATTTCTTTTTTCCTGGCAGTCGAGATGATGAAGTGAAGTTGTCTTATTTTCTCAAGCTTTCATGTGATTTTTGCAACTCCTTAAAGGCTCCCGGCTTCATTCCTTATCTAATTGGAGTCATGAACGGGAGCTAATTAGTTAACCTGCGCTGCATTAGACACCTGCTCCAAATTAGCAGGTCTAAAGATGTCACAATTAAAGAGAAGCGACAAAAAAAAAAAAAAAAAAAAAGGGGGCTCTGCAGAGAAGAGGTTCACTGCACACAAAGTGCTTCTGTGAATGCACTTATTGACCAAGCAGCTACCGTTTTCAAAAAAATCGGACGATCCCACATTCGGAGGGGAGCCTCCACCAAATTTTGCGAAGAAAAAGGTAATCAGAGTACACTTTCCGAGTCTTTGGGAAGCTGGAGAGTATAGAGATGCTCCCAGCAGAAGGAGAGCTTCCATGCTGCTCGTGCGTACAAGGACTAAAGAGTTTCGTGAAAAGAAGCTGACGCGGCACGCGAGGATACACCCTTTTTGCATATGACCTTCAAGAAAAAAATTCAGAGGAGGAAGCCAGAGCATGTTATGAACACTGATAACATTTAAAAGGGACAGCGGCGGTCTCAAGCGTTTTAACAGCCGTACACCTCGTCGGAAAGAATCAACCATTCCGTACGAGCTTGTGCTGTTCTGCCCGGCAGAGTAAATCTGGCGGAATTCACATTATATAAGAACGAAAAACGGATTTATAAGGACATTACAAGAAGGTGTCAGCTCAGAGGAAATGATTTACATTTTATGACAAAGAAAACGGGCAAGGTGGTGGTTGGGTGGGGGACAAGGGGGGGAGGCCAACTCCTTTAAAAGATTATACGAGGACGCACGCTCCCTACCATTGCTGTGCCTGAAGAACGCAGCCAGGAAATTTGAAAAAATCGGAGGCAGGGTCATAAAAAACGATGATTTCGTGGCACCCGCTAAAGGCAGTTACAACCCGTCCAATCAGATCGCTTGATCGTTGTTATTCTTTTATTTGTTCATCCCCACTATTTTGGCATTCACGCGCATGACGGAGTGGATTATTTTCACTTTTTGGAAAGTGAAAGTTCCCTGCTGGATGATATTTTCGTTGATCTATAATTTCTTTTAGTCCACACACTTGTCAGTTTGCAAAAGAGCAGAAATTTTGGCGGCCGAAAGAGCAACAATGTCGTGTAGAATTGTCGCAAAGAACCATGCTCCTATGTAATCTCTTATTTTTTCAACATTATGCCCCAAGCGGTCATATTTTGCAAAGTATGTGAAGATTTCTATGATGAATTGTCTTTAAACCAAACGCTGAATGGTTTACGAAAATCTCAGCAGGTCTCAAGTTTTGTCCCTCTTCTCCAAGTCTCACCACACGCCATCGAGTCGGCCTTTTATTTATAATCATGTTGCTTATATTCTGCATTTTGTTCCATATAGGGGACACTTCCCATACCCGTGACCTTCCGCAGTGACAGGCACACGGGATGGCTGCTATGTGCATATTTATCACATAAACATCTCAAATGTAATCTCAGGCCTGAGAGCGTGAGTGTCACACCTAATATGTGATTCCGCCCATTCCTGCTTGGGGCGTTACGCTGCCCAAAATGACCTTCAGGCCAAGTGGGAAATGTCCCGGAGAGCTCCCGAATGGAACATTCTTCGCATTGGGGCAAAAAAAAAATAGTTTAATTGAACCGCAAACCCTTTAAAGAAAAAAAAAAATGGGGAGGGTAAAAAAAAAAAACTTCAAAAGACAGAATTGTGATGTTAATTTTTATCCGTGCTCCAGCGGCGGCTCTCTAGCCGCTTGATAATGATTATAAGCGGGGAGAGAGAGGGTGGCTGCGTGGGCGGAGCAGGGTAGGTCAGCCAAGATTAATTGTGGGGGGGATGTAAATTTCATTCGTCACATGCAGATTGATGTCAGTTTTAATTGAATTAAAACAATGTGAGCTCGGAGCCGAGGAGGACAGCTGTGGACGGTGATGGAGCGAGTTGGAGAACACTTAAGAGAAAAGGGGCGGAGAGGACACCCACACACACAAAGATTGGCTTGGGTGGGGGGGCAGAGGGGGCGGACCGAGAGCCAAAGTTGACCCCAAACTAATGAGCCGTTGTACTCCACCATACACAGCGAAAAAAAGAAAAAAAAAACATCGATCGACGCCGTCCTTTCCTTGTGGAATCAAAGCGTATTCAATCGTGTGGACCCGCACATCACACAAGGTCAATATTTTCCTTCTCTTAGTGATAGTCCAGGTGGGCTGTGGAGGTGCGCTTTGAAAGCCTTGGTCCCCCCCACCAATGTGTCTGGACTATGACGTCTGCCCCCACCCAAATACCGCCCACAAGTATTTTGAGTCGTTCTTGTGTACGTCTCCTATCCATGCGGCGGTCGCAGTTTTTTTTCCGATCCCGTACTGTGCCTGTCGCTTTCAAGAAGCAGAGCTTGGGACTATTTTTTTTTTTACCCGTCGCTCCTCCTCATTTTTCTTTTTCCATCAAAGAAAATTGGGCACCATCATAGGCGACTCAAGCTTCCCCCTCTGTTAGTAATTATTTTTTTTGGACTCTTGGATGGGTTGGAAGTGTTAAGTGGATTTTGTTGCTCTGCATGCTCAATGACAATATATTTGATTCCATTCAATAAATTGGATTCCATTCCATTTAAAAATGAATATTGAGTGAATAATAAGTATTTACTGCCCACTACATTCAATGTGATTGATTGACAACTTGTGTGGAGTTGGCATGTTCTCCCCATGCTTGCACGGGTTTTCTCCGGGTACTCTGGCTTCCTCCTACATCCACAAACACGCCTCTTAGGTTAATAAAAGATTTTACGTTGCCCTTGAGCTGGGTTAAAATGTTTGTGTCGTTCATCACCATGATCCTTATTATTATTATTCTCATCATCATCATAGCAATAATATAGTCGGCATTTGAGTTATATATTTAGTAATATTCATGAATTAAGGGTAAGCTTCAGCAACAAGTGGATTTTGTTTTCCTGAAATGTCAGCTATAGATTACAACAAACGGTAAAAGCCGTGAGCGGCACGGTGGGCGACTGGTTAGCACGTCGGCCTCACAGTGCAGAGGTGCGGGGTTCGATTCTGGCTCTGGCCTCCCTGTGTGGAGTTTGCACGTTCTCCTCCTGCTTGCATGGGTTTTCTCTGGGTACTCCGGTTTCCTCCCACGTTCCCCAAAAAATGTGTATGGCAGATTAATGGAACACTTCAAATTGTCCCTAGATGTGAGCGTGAGCGCGAATAGCATGGCCGTAATAAAGCTGGGGCGCGAAAAGTGAACCACGATCAAACGGGGGCCAAATATGTCATATTTGATGTCTGTCATTGGATGCCACACCAAATCAAGATATGAAAATTTAGTAGGAATGCTTGCCCGTCACCCGAATTCGAGTGGCTCTTTCGAGCAGACGGTCTCTCATTTGGCCACAACTAGAAGACATTTTGCTCCGCGTTCAAGTAGCTTACATTCAGCTTGAAGTGCAAAGTCTCAAAGGATAGCCCAAACCGTACACCGCAAACAAAATGCACGGGTGTGATTTTCATTTTCTCACACAGTATGTGGGCTTACTCTTTGTGTGAAAGTGAGGAAAAATCAACTTCCTGCCTGGGCTAATGGAACTTACAATATCTCAGGTGCGATGGTATCATCCTTTGGCCCACGGGTACGTTCAACCTTGTGTTCACATGTCATATATAGACAGAGTTGGAAAAACATTTCACTCAAGAGCAAACCCATCTGGCTTCTCTCACTCTGCACGTCTTATCTTGCCCGCCGCTCTCATATCAGTACGAGCCACTTGCTCTCCATCCATCCAGCCAATCATTCATTGGCCCATGGATCAGCCGTGTGGGGTTGTTCTTTCCTTTGCTAGCACATATAAGATTTCCCTCTGCTACCTCCGTCAAAACGTCATTCATGCACATGCACACAGGCTGTAACGTTTTATAAGGTCATATGGAGCGATTGCGCTTTTTAAGGTGACCCGATAGCGGAAAGCAGCCTTTCACAGCAACGAAGCAATGTCCCGGGTCACCTCCGCACGCACATACTTACAAAACGCACGCGGCAGGCACATGCACCTTGTCAAATTCAAATGTCAGTTCATCTCATGAAACTTCAGCTCAGTGAGCAATATAACCACAGAAAGGTACCGGTGATGGCAAAGATGAAATGATGCGATGAGAACCACGGATACAGAAATTGACACTATTAAGGCATAGGAAAAGGTTTGGAAAGTCAATATAACAAGGCCGCTTACCGTAAATTCCGGACTTATACAGTGATGCGGCCAATGTATGTAATTTTTCTAACGGCCGCCAGGGGCGCTCGAGTAGAAAAGGTAAGATTAAGACCGGTCTTTATGGCACTGTTTAATTCCGACACTGAGGACGGTGACTTCGATGGCTTCAGTTCACAGGAGGAAGATGAAGACGGCTCACCGTGATTTTTACAAGTACTGGTATGTTCTTTTACCAGACCTGTTATACTGTGTTGCTATTCTGTTGCTAGCGTGTTGTTACCATGTTGCTACCGTTTTACTGCCGTGTCACAGGCACCGTTTGGGAAGAAAGTTATATTATTATTATTGTTAAGTTATATTATTAAAACTTTGAAAAGTCTCTCTGTGTACCGTCTTTCTTTGTAAATATGTTTACATGTTTTAATGTGGGCACATGCGGCTTATATACAGGTGTGGCTTGTGTGTGTACAAAATTGGTTTTCCTCTAAAAATGTAGTGGGTGCGGCTTATAATCAGGTGCGCTCTATAGTGCGGAAATTACGGTAAATGCATTATTATGATGATGATTACGATGATGATTATTCATTCATGCGAACCCATATGGCATTTATTTGCTCGAGGCCTGTTGTTAAGAATCTGCTTTTATTTTGCGGTCAGGTTGTCACTATGTACGCTGTGGCTGTTGATTGTTTACAGCGTGAATGCAAACAAACAAAACACCCGCAGCCACCGCACGTTCTGTTCCCCTCTCCCGATATTTATATGTATAGATTCCAAATGCATTACGCTACCCCCAGTCGCTAACTACGCAAGGCGCACATGATCCTCCTCCCGATTTCGTTTTGCCCCACGCTGCTCCAATCCGCCTTTGCCAAACGGCTACATTTACATCGGCTGTAACCTCAATCAGCGCTTTCAAAGCCCGCGGTGAACGCGCCGCGCGCAGGTGTTTGTGCAGCGAGTGAATGCCGAGAAAGCGGAATGGAGTGGAGGAGGGAGCGAGGATAGAACGGGGTGCCCGAGGCATCCATCAAACCAAACGACTCCATTACAGTAAGTCCGACGGAGGCAAACGATAATGTGCGCTGTGATAAACACTAGGATAATAGTGTGTTTATAGTCTTGAACACACGCTTTCTGCCGCAAAACACTGGCGTGGAATAGCGATAAGATACAGGATCACCAAACGTTTCCTTTTTTTCCCCGCCTTTCTATCGCTCCTCTACTTTTGGGTTATCAATCACTAGTTCTCTTTATCCTTCCCTCGCTCGCTCTCTATAATATTTTCAGCCCAACACAGGGGGGAGCCGCATACATCAGCAGAGTGCATGTAGTTTAAAAAAAAAAAATATTTTATTAGGCGTTAGAAGAATTGTAGTATTGGTGACGCTGCTGAGGACTGAGCTCAAGAAGAACCGCAACCATCGAACCGTTGATTCGCTTGCGTATACGGGATATATATTTTTTTTACATCATGTGATCAGTATTTGCTAGTCCGCCATTTTGGAGTTTGTATCATGTTTGTTTTCTCCGTATAAATAATGCTAGCAATTTGATAATGTACATGTGCTAAGTGCTAAATGCTAAGTGGCAAAGACACTAACAACAATTCTTGACACAATAGACAAAGTGACACTGACATTAGGAAATGGGCAAATTAGCTCATCAATCTATTAAAATAATTGTTTATTTTTTTATGTATTACTTTTGTGTACATTTGTGTTTAGATGCTCACTGAACTGAAGTCTTACTAGCATAGTCGGATTTGCAAATTCTACGGTTGTTGTCTCATTTTTCTTCTACACTGGTATCCGAACCTGAGGAAGAGCAAATCTAGATCATGTGTGTCTAAAAGTCCTGCACGGTGGCCCTTTGTTGTAGGCATGGCCACTTTTGCGATTATTTAACAAATAAATAAAGACATAACCATCACACAACAAATAATAAAACATAAATAAGTGTTACATTGCTGTTTTGCTGGTTAACACCAATCTGAGATGTCAATTGTACCATTCCCCCAATACATTAACAGATTTAACATACTTTTTTGCCCTGGTTTTAGAATGTTTCCTACATTTCTGTACAGAGGGGAAAATCTCTACACATTCCCCGCTTTAGATACTCATTGAATTGAGGTGTTCACTGACTAAAAGAGGCTAACATTCCCCTCGGTGGTTTCCTGTGGCTTGTGAGCGCAATTTTCTGGAGTGTTGTGGTCAGTTTATACAAGGGCGTTACAATGTAGAGGTTCCGCAGAATTATCGATGCACTCCATTAGCACAGTTCGCAACGTGCGATAAGAAGACGTGAAATGAGACAACGTTAAACAAGTCAAAGGCGATTCCGTTTCTTTCACATTTCCATTAACCCGAGGAGCACGGGCGCTTGATTAAGGGTCTCGCGGATCTGCCTGATCTCAATGAGCCTGTGTCTCTACCCATAGTTAACCTCGATTACAAGCCTGACCTGGGCTTAGATGATGGCTGCGCTACCGCTGTTGGGGCCGTTACGCATCATCGTCACACTGAGGCAGGGCGTTAAGGCAAAGACAAGTGTTGGCGACTCTCTATTTAAGATCACTTAAACTTAACAAGCTCCTTCATCCTATCTGGATATCGGAAAGAGTAGACCTCACTCCTCTGACGCGATTTGGACTTCATTGTTTGGCCGAGGTTGGTTATTCAAACTCATTCACTCCCAAAGACGTTTTTAAACGTCTTTTCAGACTTGGTCCAGAATTGGCTGGTACTGAATGAGTTTAAGTGTAGGATGAAATATGCAGAATTGATTTATGTATATTCGAACTGATTTTTGGTGGGATGTGCAGTAATTGGTAGAAATATGTCCGTGTGCTTGGGATGTGCGGGACGCTTCTAAAGTTCAAGTTGTGAAAAAGAGGCCAAACAATTTCCCGAGTTAGAAACGCCCTCATGAGTGACTTCACATGAGATGTCAATTAAGCTCACAAGATCTTAGTTTAGAGAGGACAGGCATATAAAATCACTCTTGTTTCATTTTTCTTTGGCTTCTTCGTAATACGCCTGTGTCATTCTTAAATTGATTCCGATTAGTTAGTTAATTGTGACAGTTTAATTTGTTTTACAGTGGTTAATTTCTCTTTATATTTAGGAGTTGGTTATTGATTAGTGATGTTACAAGTTATTACTTTTATTGTTTTTATTTCTTCATTTCTGTCCAACAACTATTTGACTCCACATTTTGGGATTTTTTTCCATCTCCCGCAAAAAGATTCATTGTCGCATTTATGCTGTTTGACCATGTAACAGATTATTTTTCCAGTATTTCCATTTTTTCCTTTTGGGGGGGGCGAGTCTGAAAATCCCATTGACCCTCGATGTTGCATCCTATTGTCAAACAAACAATCGTATTTTCATGAGAAAGGAAAAAAAAAAGACCCCATACAAACAATGGTTTTCAACATGCTGAATAATTAATAACTCTGAGTGAGTCACCGAGTTGGTTTTGTCAGGGATGCATACTTCAGTGGTAATTATTCCTTGTGCTGCGAGAAAAGAAGCAATAATGGGATCCCCACATCAACCTGGTGCTGCATTCAAGCACAAGGGTGTCACATGTAATTACCTCCCCTAATTTGATGACTTATTACTTATCTCGTGCGCTTCTAGGTGTGCATACGGCCACAGAGGCGTGATGCATGAAACGAGGGGATAGGATATTAAAAACAACGGGCGGTTGAATTCAATGGCTGGGTTCTGGATAATTTGTTGCTTTTAATAGAATAAAAGGGACCAGGGGAACATAGATGCATGTTTCCAATGGAGCAGGGCCGAATATTCTTATGTAGTGAAATATGGGGTTGAACTTTTGAATGCTTTTCATCCAAATTCAGTATCACCGTAGAGACCGGCCCCTTGAATGAAAAGAAAACGGCTTAATCTTTTCTCTGACCTCCTTCGATGGTCTCGTACAGTATCATTAAATTGAATGATGGAGTATATTTATAGCTGAATAAAGATTTTATGATAGCCATCAGTGATGAACGAACGCGGACGTCAGGCTCACTCAAGGCCCTTGGGGAAACAAGCGTGTTCATTAAACAGACAAGCAACAAAGAGTTGGCTTGGTGACGTGAACGCTGGGTTCGTTATCCTTGAAGTACACGTGGGATTAACCCTCTCATGCACCCTGTAACTTGATAACATGATAAGCTGCCCACTGTAGTAACCGCTGCCCCTGAAAGGGTTAAAAAAAAAACTCTTCCAGCCGATCTGTAGCAACATGTTGATGACTCTCTCGGCTCACTCCCCTCTGAGAACATCCTGTTTGAAGCCTCACGATGGAAGCGGACTGATGATCAATCGCAAAAGTGTTGCCTCTGTCTCATGATGTGGAAATGTGAACGGCAAATTTGCAGGCCAGCTCCTTGTTACGCGATAGCCGGTTGTGCAAAAAGTATTGAAACACTGAGCAGTTGGCGTATGTGCGTTCAAAGGTTCAGCTGTAAAATTTAGAACGCATTCCGAAAGCTTAAACCTTTTCCGAGTAGGGATATAGTTGATATTTTATCTATTTTACTGATGCTAAATTGATTAATTTACCGATGATTACATTGACCAGACTATTATTTTTTCCCAGTACATTTTCACAATAGTCTTATTGTATTCCATTATTTAGAACAAATATGTATTTTTTTCCTGGCCCATTAAAAAAGCTACGTGCATTTAAAAACAATCCCACAAATGAACAAATAGTGTTGTAGGATATCAAATTTAGACTGCGGGAAAGAGACAGACAGCACTATAGCAGATCGAGGGCGCAATGAATCCCCTCACCTTGTCCTTTGCTCTTGGAGCTCTCCGCATGCGCGTGCATGAGTGTGTGTGTGTTTAACCTAGTACCTTAAGTACAGTATTTGACTGCCAATAGACTGACTGGAAAGCGCTGAGGTGGAAAAGGAAGCAAAAACGTGGTAGCGGGCCGGGCCCCAGCCTCCCGAAGCAATTAGCGCAGCAGCGGGATATTGCAGCAGTGCTCAGCGGTGTGCATGTTGTGTGTTTGCCATCAATTCATTGCCTCAAATACACCTCCAGCGCAAACGACTGAAGCGGATTCATCCAACATTAGCCGCACTTCCCCAAGCCTCCGACTCCCGACGCGCTTTTTCATCAGTCCGAGCACCTCTTACCGGTCACGGCGAGTTCCGTTGTCCTCCTGACCACAAAGCCGGCAAACTGGACCTCGCAGGTGTAATTTCCAATGTCGTCTTCCTTCACCTCCTGGAAAGACAGAATGTCTTTCTTCTGGATGATGCTGGCACGCCACTGCTTCGGATGACATTCCTGCGAATTACAGCATAATCTGGTTCCACGGAGGGCTTCAGATAAGCACATCACACGGTGGAGACAAAATTCACAACCGGTGTTTAATCCGTGAACATTTCTTAGGGTGACTATTCATACGCCTTTCCGTGATGCTTCCCATTTCTCTGTATTTCTAGAAAAGCTGCGGATGACACCCAGTGGCAGTCTGAGACCAGTGGTCACTTCACTCTAAGAATCAGTTTGAAGCATTGCGACGGTGAGATATTCTTGATCCAGTCAGCTTGGTCGAAACATTAACAACATGATAGAGAGGACGGGTTAAATATCAACTCACAATCATTCACTCCCTGAGACATATTTAGATGTCTTTTAGGGTTAAAAAAAGGGTCGTGCTAGAGCCTATCCCCGCTGTCTTCGGGCAGTAGGCGGGGGACACCCTCAACTGGTTGCTAGCCAATCGCGGGGCACACGTAGACAAACAACCATCCACACTCACACTTAGGGACAATTTAGAGTGTCCCATTAACCTCCTGCCACGTGTATTTTTAGAATGTAGGAGAAAACCGTAGTACCCGCAGAAAACCCACACAAGCACGGGGAGAACATGCAAACCCCACACAGGAAGGCCGGAATCGAACCCTGCACTTCTGCACTGTGAGGCGCTAACCAGTCGACCACCGGAACGCAGTTGGAGATGTGCATTTAAATGTTTATGACAAAATAAGTTCAACAGTTCTAACAGTTCTAGCGCATTCTAGGTTCCTCCTGAAATCTCATTTAGCATCACTCATGGGGAATAGGCTCCGATTGGCTGGCAACCAGTTCAGGGTGTTCCTCCCGCCTACTGCCCGAAGACAGCGGGGATAGGCTCCAGCATGTCCGCGGCCCGTATGAGGATACGTGGGTTCGTAAATGGAGATGGATGGATGGGGATCGAAAAAAAACAAAACAAAAAACCCCAAATGTTAATAAATGCTTAACTATCCTTTAAGAGCAATACTCGTGGCAAAGGACCACGAATGCTTTTTGTGTGCTTTGTCTGTGCATGTGTCTACATTTATGTGGGACAGAGACAAGATCTTAGGCACTCATGCCAGGACAACGATGGCTCTGTGGATTGCATTTCTACGTTGCTGCCGGCATTCTTCGAATTCAATCACGGTGGCCCCGCAGTGGTCCAAATAACTCCAGTTTCCAGCGCTCACTGTCATTACCTGGAAGGTAATTGAATTCTGGAAAAACCTAGAGGTTGTGGCTGTCCACCTAATCTACTGCTGATCTGCCTGTGATTAGTCTGGCCTGAACCCTTCACCGAGGGTGCTCTGCGCTGTCCGCAAGCATTGCAAACCAGGGATAGGCGAGAAACCACGAAAGGAGCAAGCTGGCACTTCCTTGTCGGGACGCCCACTTGTTCCACAGGGCAGTGGATAACATGGCATCATTTCCCCCGCCTTTGTGTTCTTTCCATCTCCCTTCGAAACGCACCGTGACACGGTACATGATACATCGCAGTGATTTGCATCCAGTCATAATCTGCTTAACTGATCTGGAAAGTCAATTTGAATAACATTTTCAGAGACAAATTTGATGAAAACAAACCAATTAATCTTTTCGAAATGTTTCTCAAGAGTATAAACCGAATCCTCTTCCATGTTTCTCACACCGCACTGCTGGATTGGCCTTAGGTGAGACATTTTATGCATATTTTTAACAACTTCGAAAAGGTCCCAAGCGTGGTAATAACGTCTCCGACGTACTTTCTTTGCCCCAAAATACACAAGGGATCAGTTGTTATAGGACATTATGCACCCGATATTTCTTGATTCGCTCAATGTAGCCTGTTTTTAGGGGCCGTCTCTGTCTCAGGCAAGCAAGCGACTGTATGCAGCAGCCCTTATATTGCCGGGCTAATAAACAAATATGGTTGTTGTTATATAATGATGACCTGGGTGAACCGTACGTACGCCTTGGGCTTCAGTGGCTTGTACTCGAGAGAGCATAGCACAGAGTGTGCAGTCATACACTGCATTGTGTCAATCCATAAATATGGCCCCATCCCGACTGCTTTTTGTGTGTATTTAGTGTGTACCGCTTATCAAAAGCCAATCATGTTAGCTAATGCTAATCTGTGGATCCAACTAAACCCATTGCATCTCTGCTCACCCTGTATGTTTGACATGATAGTATGGCATTGCACCCGTAGGGAATGTGGGTTGATCTGATCCTGTCATGGTTGGACAAACCCAGCGTGGGGGGGTGCTTATTATGGCAATTAGCTCCCCCGTTACCCACCACGTCATTAAAAATAGGCAGATTACAAAAAATTTGCAAGGCTGGTTGATTCCACACTTGGTGTGTGGGCAGGCACTTCAGAGACCATTTGTCAACAAACCATTAAAAAGTAAAGTTTCCATTCTATGGACTTTCAAGTGTTAGCCTCGCTCACCTTGTACCAGGTAATGTCCGGTTCTTTGCCGGACTCAATGTAGTCGTCAATGTCAGGGCACACGATGTCTTTGCTCTTGCTGAGCTCAGCCTTCTCCGTCCGTCGCATGTTGGAGTTGTAGCACTTGTTGGTGTCGTTCTCTGCGACGATTAACGACATGGAAACCTTCATGCAATAAGTGGAATTCCTGCGGAGGGACAAATAAAGACCATCGGTTACACATCGAGCGTTCTGAAGTACATCTTGCTTTAGTACGTCTTGATTTTCGGAACACATTGTACTCTTCGAGGTTCAAGATTGTGACTGAGTGCTTCCCAGCTGAATGAAGACAGAAAGTGGTAGCAAGCCCCGGACAGATCAACTGCCGATCACAGGACTGACCAAACCAATCACTCAAAACGACACCGATGCATAATCGACAGTCATCACGAAAGACGAGTCCATTGAGAGAAGAAGCCCGGAACAGGATGACGATCCAACTCCTCATCAAAAGAGGCTGAGATGCAAATCTCTTTACTCAAGTGTCATCTTGAATCATAGATCAGTCACGTACAGTCATGCATTATTGTTCTTACTGTCATCCTACACTTCAAAGCACATTTCACTGCTGTGGGGCAATGAAATTGACTCGGAGGCCATGTTCAATATTGTTACTGTGGAACCAAATATCTACTGCCGGATGATGCTCGACTTCCAAGTTATTATAATTTCAAAACCCATTTTCCCGTTGGAAATTGCCTGGACTTATTACATTCTTTCCAAGCTGAACCCGTTGCCATCATGAAACTTTTACTTAACTGTACAGGAAAACATTACCACCTAAGTTTAAAAAAAAAAAAAAAAAAAAAGAAAAGTTTTTTTCTGCTCATTTCATGTGAATAATTGGGCTTTGGGCAAAATTTTATTCGAATTAGTATTTTATGTCAACTTATAATGACTTTTCCCATGTTTTAATAGGTTCTATTTCTCCTTCAGTGGTTATCATGCACTGGTATGTTTTTGGCCGATTTTTTCCCACAAATATTTACTGCATTCTATGATTCATATCCAAATCCAGGTTACATCACCGCGCAGGTACACTTGAGGACCGCCTTAACGGGGGTCAGTGCCCTCCTGACCAGTACTTTCCAGTAATTTTCATCCACCTCTTTTTGGCCCCTCCCCACTGTTTCACAACATTTGTGGCTTTAGCAGTAACTACGTTTTCCAGCATCTTTAGTGAGTCAAGAATTCATACCTGCGACCAATATAGGATTTATGGAGGAGTGGAGAGGTGGCAGAGAAGAGGGGGGGGGGGGTTGTCAGCCGGAGCCTGGCAATGCTAAAAAGCAAGCAGACAAACCCTCGGGCCTCCCACCAGGAAGGACAGGAGTGGACGAGCCGACCCTGCCCCCGCCTCCTCGTTTCCTAGCAACCATCAACACATTTATGCTGTGATGAATTTGAGCTGGAGGAGGTCCCCCTCAACCTCGCACGCAGTCTCTCACTCCACGCTATTTTAATACCGCATTCATAATGGTCATCGTCATTATCTGAGCCATTACAAAACAACCTGTGTCCGCTGCATCAACGACACTCGGCCCCAAAATATATTGACACGCAAACAAAGCACAAGGGCACCTACGGTTGCCATAACAACCTGGCTGCAGGGATTTGCTGCCATTCATTCGCCAAAGCATTAATAAGGTCAAGCAGTAATGTGGCGGCGCGCAATGCTTATTGCGTCGCGAAAATTCGCCGGTCGAGAAAGCACAAACACACCTCGCCTTGTGTGAGTCGAAAATGTCAGCACGGGTATAAAACCAAAAACTTTTTTTTCCACAATGCCAGCCCTTCATTAGATTTGGCTTTGTCACCTCCAGTTTATATCTAACTAGAGATTCAGTTCTTACTTTTGGCAAGTAATCTGAGCTAAAGAGGAGTTTACCACCTCAAATTGACAGCAAGCAACTACCGTATTTTCCGGACTCTAAATCACAGTTTTTTCATAATTTGGCCGGGGGTGCGATTTATACTCCGGAGCGATTTATGTGTGAAATTATTAACAAATGATTTTGTCATTTCACATGTTATTTTCACATTAAACCACAAGAGGGCGCTCTCAGCCTATGTTGATAAATCGACGATGAGTCTGACGTAAGTGAAGTATAAAAGAGGAAGGGGCGCATTGTCTACCTCCCGAGCTAGGGGGAGTTGTTGAAAAGTGACACAGAAGATGAAGATTTTATTGGATCGAGTGATTTGGAGTGAAACTGATAGTTTGTTAAACTTGTTAGCATGTTCTTTACGCTTGTTATCTGAATAACTCTTAATATGTTACGTCGTTACTACCAGGCATGTCAGTCATGTTTTTGGTGTAGGATTTTATCAAATAAATTTCCCCCCCAAAATGCGACTTGTACTCCAGTGCGACTTATTTACTTATTAGTTTTTTCCTTCTTAATTATGCATTTTTTGGCTGGTGCGATTTACAATCCGGAGCGACGTATAAACTGAAAAATACGGTACTTGTATGGAGAGACATTAATTTTTTTTGTTTGTTTGTTTGACCACCACTGACACTTTTGTTTTGGTCGCCAAACATTGTCACCATAGTATCCCATGTCAAATGGGTCAGCACTGCCAAGAAAAGGCCCTTGTCGTGTCCAACATGCGTCCTAGTGCAGAAAGCCAGGTCCGCTAAAGCACGCTTGGAGGCATTTGGTGCAGAAGACGAGACTGGAAACTTCTTTGCGATAAGCTACAACAGAGATTGTGAGCCCTCAACATCCCCGCAAACGCTCTTGTCCATAAATGCACGCAAAATCCCAAGGACAAAATGTTGTCGTGACACTTTTCAGTGAATGCGGGTGGTATTAGCTAGCCTTCCCGACACTTGTGTTTGCCCAGTGTTCATCGTTGCGCCGCTTTGCCCCGCCTGAGCGATCCTGGTCATTTCCGAGGTCCGCACCGGCTTTTCATTCCATTTCATTACATTACATTTAAGGCTCGCCAGATGCTCCCATTCACTGCAAGCGATAGTGGGCTTCATATGATCTACTCAGGTTATGGAAGCAATAAGGGAGTCACCTCTTTCATTTAAACACTTTTGCCCCCCCCCCACACCATGAAGCTATAAAACACACATGCACATACGTATCCTTACAATGTTCCAGAATTTGGCTGAAAGAATCCCCGCTGACCAGTTCAGTCGAGAGTCCTGCTCTACATCACAAAGCGGATGACAAAAGGTGCAAATGGAAAATTCTGCCGGAAGCAAAAAGAGGCGATGAGCAATGGCTTTTCAGGTAGCTTGAGTAGAACGAGGGAACACTCCAGGCGAAGTCCTGTCCACTTGAAGGATATTTAAAATCATGCATTGTTAACATATATTTGCATATGTAGGCAATCGCCTGCCTGGTTAAGCAAAGCAAATATGAACAGAAATAACACAGCTGAGCCATTGAGGCCCACTGGGAGCAGACGGATGTATATTGGAAACATCCACACACACACACACAGTGTCATTGCGGAAGGGTGCGTGTGCAAGGTCGCCGCATTGATGGACAGCCAGATGTCAACTTACTGGTGAACGTGTTGCCAACGTCCCACTTGATACATCTGCAGGAGTTGAATAAGGTGTGATGTGATTCTCCACACGTTAATTATCACATGCGCGATGGCAGAGACACATGGATTACACCACTTCTCTTGACAGATTCAATACTGGGATTATTATGAAAAAATATGTGGGAGTGTTGTGTGTGTGTGTGTGTGTGTGTGTGTGTGTGTGTGTGTGTGTGTGTGTGTGTGTGTGTGTGTGTGTGAGGTTGACTGATTGTCTGATCCTAATCAGTGTTGCATCTCATAGGAGAGGTGAGGGAAGGGGGGAGGGAAGTGCAGATGAAACAAAGAGAATCAGTTGCCTTGACAGCCGGTCGACAATTTGCTCAATTTCTAATCTGCAATTAGTTTGAACTTTAAAATTATTTCACGGGTGGTCCTAGGCTGACAGCGGTCCCACCATATGGTTCTTTGACATTACGAATGGCGCGCAATCAACTCATTTCCGCTGCGGTGTAAGAATACGTTGTAATGCGGCCCAAGAGGTCAGACTAAGTCAAACATAATTTACGCTATGCGTGTTGAATATAAATGTTATTGTGATATTTAACATGTACCTCAACAAACTACATCATGTTATCTAACTATCCATCAACCGAGCCTGTCCCAGCTTTCTTCGGGCGGTAGGCGGGGTACTCCGTAAACCGGTTCTCAGCCAATTTAAAAACAAAACAAACAAACCAAAAAAACATTTGTACAGCAAATCAAACAACCCCGATATGTTTCACCTGGATTCGAACACAGAGCAAGAGGAGACTTCTGCTCAAGTAGGCGAGTCACAGATACAAGAGGAGTTGAGTAATTACTTATTTATCATATCACTATGTGCTTCTTCTGGAGTTTGGGCACATATATGACATTTGTGGCGGCTATGCTTGGGATTGCTGGCTTTGAATATGATATAGAGTACTTGGGTGCCGCTTATCTGAAGCTAACGCTGACAACACCAATCTGCGCATCCAACAACACGGCAGCTCTTCTTTGCCGTTGGCGGCGGCATGATAGCGGCTATGTACGAAAATAGCGGGTGCACGCTCAAGTACCAGCCGATTCATGAGTGGAAAGGAAATGCTGGAGGAAAGACTTTTGCTTGCAGACACATTTTCGGCTCATAAAAATGTACTTGCTTGTGTAATTTCACAGTTGATGGGCGGGCAGCCACTCCGGAGACCCATTTCCACGATTTGCCCCCCTTTAACTATTCATAACGGTCACGCAGGTATCAAAATACGTCGCAGCTGTGGGACAAAACAGTACACCGCGCAGCATCCAAAGTGGAACACGATGAAATTGGTATAATTTGGGAGTTTGACAAAGTCCTCATGGAAAATGTGCCCCCTGAAAATGAGGAAAAAGGCAATGTCACTAAATTGCACTGAGACCTTGGTTCAGTGAGTATCAAAACTAAAGCCAAAAGACAAAGTCTACAGCATTACATCCCGGGGGTACATACACGAGCCCCCTCACACCTCGTGTGTCAATAGTGCAGGGGACATCTATTGCAATTGACTTTTCAACTGTGTGTCTACAAATGATGGAGTATCTGGAACTTCTATTCCATCCATTTTTCGATCCGCTTTATCTACGGGCAGTAGGCGGGGGACACCCTGAACCGGTTGCCATCCAATCACAGTGCACACAGAGACGAACAACCATCCACACTGAAACTCACACCGAGGGACAATTTTGAATGTTCAAACAGCCTGCCATGCATGTTTTTGGAATGTGGGAGGAAACCCGGAGTACCCGGAGAAATCAGAAATCAGAATGGGTTTCAGAATACCCAGATTAGTCAAGGGGGGTTATCTGCACACAGTGTCGTGCTCCGCCCAGATATAGAAAGTTACATGCGTGAGACAAGGCTCGCACGTTGAAATGGGTTATTTCAGCAACTAGGGTGTCTACCGTTTTATCAATGCATGTCACCCAAAAATATTATTTAAGACACTCCGATCTGTTTAAATTGTGAAAAAAGAATGCATAAAAGAGCTCCGGGCAAGTAGATCATTTGCTGATTAAGTTTTACACTATATCGCTCCTGACACGTGAAGTCCACCCAACTCGGTTTTGCGGTTGATAAAAGGCTGCATGGCGGTACGCAATAGACAGGAGCATTCGAGTGGAGATGCTCAGGTCACAAGTGTGACTCAAAGGCTTACACTCCGACAAAAAAGACAATCGATTTCAGCTCAGAGGAAAATCTCTCACATTGTGCCATCCGAGAAGACAAAAAAAAAAAATCCCAGCGGCTCCAAAGCACATTAAGTACACCAGACTTACCATGTGCTCGGAATTCTAATTTTTAAAAACAACATTCTGCAGTCAGATGTTTAAAAAAACCCCAAAAAACACCAATTTGTTGCCAAAAACTGCGGGGCTTCAATCCCATATTCACCGTCATACAAGCACACTTAGCGCACTTCAAGCCTCTCTGGCTCCTTGAGAGGCCTTTAACCCAATTTATTAAAAACTCTGCGAAATGAAGAGCTGCAATGAGCCAATTATTGAAGGATGTTATCTGGCGTAAAGGTTAATAAGTTACCGTGACACCAATGTGCGTCATAATTTTATTACGCGACTCCGTGGCAACAGAAACTAGCGGTAACTTGAGCGCCTGCTTTGTACATTCAACTGCCACACCATTAGGTACATCGCGTGAAGGGTCTTTTGAAGTTAACCGGCTGTGATTCGAAACCTGTCATGACTTTTTCTACTTGGCGGAGCAAGAACCCGAAGTTATGGCAGTGGTGAGCAAAATACGGCCCGTGGGCCACACATGAGCCGCTTCATTCTTTTTAATCTGCCACACCGATCGTTGACATGATTCAGAGTCTGGAATATTGATTCATTCATTCTCTGATCCGCTTTATCCTCACAAGGGTGACGGGGGGTGCTGGAGCCTATCCCAGCCGTCACGGGCAGTAGGTGGGGGACACCCTGAACCGGTTGACAGCCAATCACAGGGCACACACAGTGACGAACAACTATCCGTGCTCACACTCACACCTAGGGACAATTTAGAGTGTTCAATCAGCCTGCCATGCATGTTTTTGGAATGTGGGAGGAAACCGGAGTACCCGGAGAAAACCCCCGCAGGCCCGCGGAGAACATGCAAACTTCATTCATTTAGATGCCATCCATCCTTCCATTTTCTATTCCACGTACTCCCTTTAGAGTTACAGGGGAAATGAAGCCTATCCAAGTTGACAGTGCCTGCTTAAGCTTCTGTCCTCGTTCAAAAACCATTATCCACATATTTCCGCCATCTTACCGTAAGACGCAGGAGTAGAGTCCGACGTCCTGAAGGTCGGCGGGTCTGAACCAGATGGCGTCCTCCTCCTTGCTCATGCGCACGCCGTCGAAGGAGATGGGCTCCTCGAAGTCGCTGTGGCCCAGGCCCGAGCTGCGGTACCACATGAGGCTGAGGCCGACGCTCTGAGCCTGGCTGTAGTTGGCACGGATGTAGCCATAAAACAGGGCGCACTTTAGCCGCACCGGCTCGCCCTGCAGCACCTGGTACTTCAGGTAGTCCACTGACCAGTCTGTGCAGCCGTCCACTGTAAACAAACCAGACAGAAACCTTCATCAGTACTTGCTGACATTTACTTTCGACGCAACAAAACACTTTTCAGCCTTCCAATGTATTGTAACTGTATTGTTGTACCACCCACTAAAAATGAACATGTTTGCAAATTCATTGAACACTTTTCAACAGTTGAAACCGCAGTTCAGTATAGCCTACACTACAACCAAGCTTCGGAATGCACCAATTAAGATTCAAGGCACGGAGAGCTAATTAAGGATCTAGCGCAGTGCATTATGGGTGTTGTAGTGTCAACAGCGTGAGTATGTTCCATTCTCTCCAGCCGAGTCTAATTTGCATTTTGTGGGAAGCACTCTCCCTCCCGTGCTTTTGTTGTGTATTCTGAGCATGTGTGCCATGTTGGCCTCAGCAGGCAAAAAGCTCCTGCAATATTCAAATGCAACAACTCGCGTTGCATCTGGGAGCGGCCTGTAAAACGCTTCATAAATGATGTCAGACTCTTCTATGTGCTGAGGATGCACAACGGCACACTCCAAAAAAATAAAAATAAAAAAAAATGCAAGGCAAGATATTTAACCAGGAATACACTTATAAAGAAAAAAAAAAGGCAACACTCCTTAACTTTCCTATGAAGAGATATTTGTGCTGAAGCTCCTCTGGGTACACACCTCTATTTTTTACATGACCCCTGGATACAATTATTTATGACTCTAGTTCGTCTTAACCGGATCCGAAAGTTGGTGAACATGGTTGACATTAAAATACCTTATATAGAAGCACCCCCCCCTCCCCCCTTTCCTGAAATTGGGGAAACTGACCAATTAGTCAATCATGAAAATGTATTCAAATACCCATTCGGATAGAAATTAGCTTTGGCTTCACTCGCACATTGTATGGTCGAACTGACTGTATATTACCAGTTGCAATAAGAAATGGGAAGCACATTGCTATGCAAATCCCTCCCAATAGTCAAGCTTCCTTATGGGCCACTATCAGTCTTGTACCGGCATGTCAAGTGCCGCAGGTGTACGGCATATTTGGAGTACATGACGGTGTAAGAGAGTGAGTTGTTGTTGGTGGTGATGGTGGGCTGAGATAAAGCCATAAGAACGGCAACTGGGAGCGATGCGCTGTCTCAAAGGAACAGCTACGATTGTAATTAATACTCTTAATTAGCGGGGAAGTCACACATGCATGCATTCCCTATATGAATAGTTGTCTGCCTAATTACGGCGGCTAATTACCAGTGGGCTTGGCCAAAAAAAAAAAAAAAAGTGGTTACGTGAGAATGTGATCGGAACAGAACGCATCATTGTGGCGCAATGTGTGAAACCGGGGTTAATTATCGCTGCTAATAATGAGAGCGGGACCCATCCAGTGTACTTACAAGCAGGAGCACATGTGTTCAATCCAAACTCTTACTAACACAGTTGAGAGCAGGATAAGCAACAGATTTTAATCTGCGGCTATTCAAAAAAAAAAAAAATGCTGTTGATTTAGTTTCTAAAAAGGTACCAAAAAAAAACACCAAAATCAATGCAAAGTTGGCCATGACGGCAACACTGATTGGCTGTAAAATAAACCAAAGCACCAAAATACCATCTTGCAATCTTATTCCCCAAATATCTCGCTAAAATCATATTTTAAGTCCATCAGACATGATTAAACAGTTTTTCAATATAATTTGTGAAAAAAGAAAAAGGACCCCAATAATATGGGACACTGCGTATGAAACTCACGTTGGCAAGTGAGGCCTCCCCTAAACAATTTTGCCGCTTGGCGAGACGACCGCCTTTGCACTCTTGACTGCTTATAAATGATGTATGCAGAAACCTCATAAACATTCAGTGTGTGGGACTGGTCAAATTTCAAATTGGGTAAGTTTAGGCATTGTATACACACACACACACACACACACACACACACACACACACACACACACACACACACACACACACACACACACACACACACACACACACAGACAGACAGACCTCCAGAGACCTCCCACAGGGGTTTGTCGAAGTGGAACCCTTTTGTGCGTGTGTTTGTGTCGTGTGCACTGTAGATATTTTGATATGAATGGTTTTATCAACTCAATTAGAGGCTGACATTTCCCCCATCCCCATGCTGGGCTACAAATCAATGCCTCCCCACTGGAGGCACACCGCAGTCACCATCTCTCTCTCTCTCCCCCTCCCGTGCAAGCACACACAAACACACGCGCGGGATTCTGCCGACACCTCTGGGACATCACACCTTTTCGAACGATTGTGCTCGGCCACCCCTAAACAAGCTGCAACTTCGAGGCAGGCTTTCATACGCACGTGTTTACAGAATGGCTTCACTTGTAAATTATACTGCAACATCCGGGACTGCAGCATTCTTCTTTTTTTTTTTATTACTTTTTTTTTTTCATGCACCATCAATGCTACTGAACATTCGTAGGGGCCATAGGTGTGGGCGGTGGGCTTGTCAAACAACTAGAGTTTGTGCGCACCTCGGAGCATTATTACATTGAGTTTTTGACACAAATGTGACACAACACCAAGGCAATAAAAACAGAGCCAGCAGCTTGAATAAATGTACCCACATCCATGCATGAACACACGATGACAGAGTTTGCGTGTTGCTTTCTTTGTGGGACTTGAAAAAGGCTCTGTCTGGGATTTTAAAACCAAACGGTTCATGGGTCAGTCAACAAGTAGAATAAATCAGAGAATTTGTCAGTTTGTCACCTAGTAACCCATCTTTGTCGTTAGTGCTCGTCATCTGGTACCTTGCTCTGGTCTTTTGTTTCCGCCTTCTAAAATAGAATAGAATCTTATTGTTTAAAGAGTAATTGGCTGATGCACATTTCAACTAGTTATGGGAAAATGAAGCTTCAAATTTGCTTCTTGAAACAGTTGTATATTTTTTTGTACTCCTCTAGATGGCACTCTCTGTTCAACACTGGGCTGAAAGCACAATGACTTGCCATTTCTTCAACCGCTTTATGTAAACCAACCGTGCCATCCAGAGGAGTCAAAAATACAAATGCTTCATGAAGCAAATTTGAAGCTTCATTTCCCCCCCATCATTCGTGTTTAAGTTACAGTGTATAAAATGCACTTGTGACGTCGTGGTGAACTAATCAAATGCAACGACCTAAGTGCAAAGCGTATGCATTGTGAAGCACGTGCATTACGCTTGCCACAGAGAGACTACACTTCGCATGCCGACCGCAGTCTCCTCTTCAGGAGCGGTGCAAGCAAAATGTCATCACAAACGACTTCTAGTGGTCCCTCAAGTGACAAAGTAAGTACATTGCATTTATAACACATGTAGTCGCTGATCCAGATAAGCCCGTTCGCTAAATTTGTCTCCTTCTGGTATAGGTAGCAGAAAGATGGCGGTTAAACATAACAGGCCTCCTGTAAGGTGAGGCACGACCCATATAATATAATTGGTGATTACGAGACGTAAAATGACATTAAAAAAATGTATATGTTGACGTGATAGAACATTGAAAAAAAAAAATCCACACACTGTCCCTTTAACCATTTCAGGGACAGCAGTTACTACAGTGGACAGGTTAGGTTGTAGTTACAGGGTGCATGAAAGGGTTAATTGTCACAGGGAGCACCAATGACTGGTCAGTTCTGTATCTGAGTAACTTGTGTTTCTCTTTCAGTCCAACCTTCTTGCCTGATCTCTGAATGTAAAAACGGTATCATCGTCATTGGCTGACATCTCTCCCGCTGTTCTTGATAACTTGCTGGAGGCCATACAAAGACATGGTCACCGTAGCCAACTCATCAGTTCCTCCATAATTAAAATCCGACCATATTTTCAAACAAAGCCCCTGTATCATCCTAAATTGCTTCTCTCACTCGAAGCCTCATCACTACCTGCTCCTCTAATGAAGTGTAATTATCAGATTTTCGGCATGCGGAGGGGTTGGAGCAGGTCGCAAGGAGAGTCGATGATCTATACTGATAAGAACTCTTAATAACGATCTGTCACATTGGCTTTCTCCTCTCCTCAGATTATTTCCACACGCACATCCGTCCATCTCCACGCAGCTAAGGCGGGGGCCGGTATTTGTTTGAGGGAGCCGTTGGCCCAGGTCTTAGGCCAACCGATCTAACATGCCGGCTTTACAACGGGAGTTTCCACAGCGGCTACCAGCGAAGCCTTGCGATAACGGGGCCTGTACAAATAAAAGTCAGAGGCGAACGGAAAAACATAAACTGCAATCATGCCGCAATCATGCAGCAAATCAGCCCCGTTTGAAGCATGCTATCCAATCAACAGCGGACAGCTGTAAGCGCTGTTTGTGCTCACAGCTGGTCTTAAAATACGGCTCTATCGGGTTCTCCGCCCTCACATCCAAATAAACCCAAATAAAAATCCAAATAAACATGACATAAGGCAGTAATGCATTTCCGTAATGGGCCGGCCTGGGTTGTGTTTTACAAAGCAATTTGGCTCACGGATATGTTGGACAGGGAGTGGATCAAATATATCATTTTCAAATGATTCTAAAGTTATAATCAAAACAAGAGAGCACCTCCGCCAAGGCTTAAGCTGATTAAACAGAAAATAATGACTGGACATCTATGATCCAATTAGCTAAAAGCAGGTTATGTTTCTTCTTGGAGCCACAGGAGCAAATAGGAAGCAGTGAAGCTCCGTTCAAAGTGGACAGCGGTTGTGAATGATGTCGTGAGAAAGTTAATAAATCATCCAGTAGCATAATTATGATGTTCGCTGTTAAAGAAATTATTATTGTTATCTATTTAATGTATTCAATCATTTATTTATTCTTTTTACTATTTTCAGTCCTAATGTAAAACAGTGCTCAACATTTAGTAGCGTCGCCTACTCACTTTCTTTTGAGATCTTGTGAAATGTAATGAGTCCAAGTGGCTGATGCCAAACGATTCCAACGCTCTGCCCAAGCGAACGCTAAGCTCGATTATACCCGCCCGGCTTTGCCGTTTCAAAGCCTGCTTATATTGCTCACGACAATAAAATCCTTATTGTCATCCATAAAGCTCATAAATGGCAGCGCCCTCTCAGATCAATTCATGTAAATATTTCCCCACGATCATCGCCATGGCGATTGAGTCAACTCCGAGAGATGAGTTAAGAAAGAAAGTCGAGTTGGAGCCTGGGGTCTCTTTTCAAATGAAATTTGAAGCAGGATTCAAGTTTGACCGCGATAATCATGTAAGAACACATTAGACCGATAAGGCCTTGCAGACAGCTCTGCTGTCTGGGAGTCACATGACCGCATCCTGTTGATGTTCTGTTGCCGGTCCATGAGATTAGATTTGATAGGAACTGGCATGGACTGTATAAAAGTTACGATCATACTTATGTTATTAGATAAGCTCGGTCACGTTTATGCATCACATCCACTAAAAACCTGACATTCCACCTTTTACAATGCGGTCAAATCCCAACCCGACATTTTAACTGTACATTTCCAAAGGTATGGTTTGACTGCGGAATTATTGAGATCCACAATATTTATTAAAAAGAATCCAAGGTCGAAACGCATTTGGAAAAGGCCCATGTCTGACCTCATAGTTTGCGCTGTATTTATTGTAATTTGTGTGCATTATCCCCCCACGTTCTTCCTCATTGTCTTTGCAATAACACTAGAGAAGTTTATGTCCTTTTAATCTCTCCCGTCTGTGTTGCCCCGCTCCAAATTTCTCCGTCTCCGAGCGCTGATGGCTCACCACTGCTCATTTAAATGCAAATGTGGACCAAACACCGATAATTTTTAGACGTGGGAAAGATTTCCCTTCTCGTCACTTTTCCGTCACTCACTTTCTAATTTTCCCGTCCTATTCAGTGATTAGAATGAGCCAATTCGCTTTGTAAAGATTACATCAGATGACAGAAAAAAATAAATAAAACCTGCCAAACCAATGTTAGCTGTATGATTTTTTTTTTCTTTCTGCAGGATTGCACACACAGTCACTTTATGGAGATTAGTGTGACTATTAAATCGTCCTTCAAATTCCAAGCTGAATGACTGACACAGTGGCACCGAAGCGTAACTAATATTCAACTCTTTACCATATTGTAGCGCCTCGCTGCCTCGTGAGCGCCGCAATCTTAACACTTACTGACCATAAAGTTATTGATCAGTCTGCATGCAGCAGTTTTGACCGGCCAGTATTGTTTAACAGTCACTCACATTTCTCTGCAGTTCAATTCAATCCAATTATATTTATATATTAGAGGCCAAATCCCAATAGAAGTTCTCTCAGGGCACTTTTCACATATGGCAGGTCAAAGAGCACACTCTTCACTGATGAAAAGACCAACTGAACCCCACGTGGAAAGCAATCAGTGACAGAGGCCAGAAAAAAACCCACTCTGGGTAGGCAAGTGAGGCAGTGCCTCCCCTGCTGGCCATTCTTTGCATGTGAAGATTGTTAAACTATTGTTAAAAGTTAAACTGGAGGCAATTGCGACCTTGCCAAAGTGTCCTTGAGCGAGTTACTAAACCAACCAATTGCTCCTGATGTTGCATCATCAGTCGATACATTAGGAAACAAAGGTAGAAAAGTGCTGTAAAAGTGACACCCCATTTACCAAAAACTTATGATGATTATATGAAATAATGGGTCATTCCAGAATTGGAGGAGATTTTTACATCCCACCCATCAAATTTTAAATAAGACATAAACCAAATACTAAAACATGCAGTTTCTGAGTACATTTACTTGTCTTGGATTACCAAGGTTAGTCTGATCTTCAACAATTGGCTGGAAGAAACGAAATGGCACTAAGCCTCTCCATTTTTATTTAAGGTGCCACTAATGAATCCTTGCCCTTTAAATAACTAACCATGTTTATCCGTATTACCCTTTTGGTTAATAAGTCCGTGATGGGGCTGTATGATAAAGTAGCTGGCCTTTTGTGCAATTTTTTTTAATTTTTTAGACAAAACAAGTGGCACTGCCACTTGAGTTGGAGCTTAATTGCGCAGAACAAAAGCCGGTGTACAATTCGGAGATCGGGAGGGTAAACAGACTCAAGCCGGGAGAAGGAGACAACCTTTGATGAAATGTGATGTGACGGCCGCATATGCAAATAACACAAGCGGCGTGTCTTCCAGGCCTTCTGCCATGCGGCTACCCACTGACACCAGCTGAGCAAAACCAATGCCAGACTGCTGCGGGGCAGCCTTTGGTGACATCCTGGCATTTGGCCGCTTGCTGCTAATTATTCAATGAAGAATACAATAATCTACCTTTTTACCTCATTGGGTCGATTCACATATGTAGTCGGTTGCACCACATTTTCCTGCCCGCAAGCAGAAGAGGCAGTGAATCATCTGTTTTGAAAATGCTGCTGTGCGATGAACACAATGGGTATTAAAAAAAAAAAAAAAGAAATGAACGTGAACGTGGATTTAAAATGAGGCCAGTGAACATTGGTTTTCCACTTTGGGAGAAAACTGCAACCACCAATCTAATTTGACCAATATTGGCATTTATTATTTTTGTTATCGCTAGTCTGCATGCAATAACTGCTTGACCAATTAGCGGGCAGCAGATGTTTATGACTGGATTAGAAATAGAACCTCACAGTAACTTGTTTTTTCCAATGCGGAAATGTGCAATTTAAAAGAAGCCATCGGCCAAACGCAGTACTCGCGACAGACGAGACGTTGATAGAAAACGACTCCAAAAAGTCGTTTGCTACCTTTCTCGTTAGGCTAACTTGGCTGAAACGCAATGATGCATCCCAAATGAAAGCAATCACATACCACGAATCGCTAATGACGGAGAGACACACGATTATTACCTTGAAACATCAGCTTGGTAAACAGACCCTGGATGAACTTGTGTGTGCCACTCTATGATTGCATGCTGATCTGCTGACATTCGCTCGTCACCGCAAACAAATTGAATCACAGCCTCCCAGTCTGGTGCAGTGTGCATTGCATCTATTTTTTTTTCCTCCCCCACCCACCCAGATCATATTTGTAGAGAGCGCGCTGTAAATTGCGCCATAACGCACGCCGCCGTTGCACTGGAGCACAAAGCTCGCCACCTGAGAACCACAAAGACGGATATAGACAACAACAGGGAAATGAAGCTAATATAAGTTCTCCTATTTGCATACATAGTGGCAAGACTATAACTTGAAGGGCTTGGATTAAAAAAAAAAAAAGCTAAAATAACAACAAAATAAAACAATACCTGCGTCTGTGGGATTGACTCAACGGGCAACATTAAAAAGCGCGCAGGGGTCATTTAAAAGACCTTTCCGCCTGAAGGTGACGTTGGTCTGCAGCGTGAATTTTATTGCCCTTGACCAAGTTCATCCCAGCTCACTCAGATCCTTTTAATAACTCTCCAATTGACTTCAAATTAACCAGCACCCGTTATAGAACAGAACAATTTCCCCTGTTGTGCGCGAAAAGGGTGTCAGCGAGACATGAGCTTTTTGACTTACCTCCCTCTCTATTCCCATTTCTCATTCTTGCTGCCTTTCTTTCTGCCCATAAAAGGCCTCTTTTTAAGGAGAACATAAAGCTTGTCAGGATTTGGGCAGCTGGTGAAAGTCATTTGAGGCCAAAATTGATGCGCTCGGGACTCTCAATAGTATCTCGCCAATGCCGGGTTGGGGGCGGGGGATAAAGGCGTCTTTATCTCGTCAGGGTGAAAGTTGGGAAATGAGCAACGGGCGTCGGTGGCGGCCACTGTAGGGTCGATTTTTACAGATCGGGCTGTGAACTGCCTCGCCAATCTTTCATACCGCAAACCACACCTTTCGCCCATTCGTAACGCAACGATGCACCGGTAACCTAAAAACCTCATTTTGAATCCCAACCAGCACTGCCGACACTGACATGAAACACTAACGTGAAATCTTAAAACTTCCTTTTTTCAACTTTAGTAACTCAAACCACTGGAACCGCATTTGTAAAAAAAAATAAAAAAAAATTCAAAAGCCCATTATAAACATTGGTACCTAATGGAGGATTGTACGCGGGCGTTCTCGGAGAGGATGACCAAGCGTTAAATGGAACACAGGAAAAAGTGTACAAACACACACACACACACACACACACACACACACACACACACGCATACCAAATAAAGTCGTGATTAGGCCGCGCGTGAACTTCATCCATCATGCTGACGAGGTGTGAGCAGGACACCTGGAGGCGGGCCGAGCCAAACCCCATCGGAGCGTGACCGCGGTGCATTTCATATCCAAAAGGTCTCCGAATGCAAAGCGCATGGGAGAGATGTCTGTTTGTTTATGCAGGTGTCAGTCTGCCGCATGGAGAGCTGCCAGCCATTCTTTCTTTGTGCGCGCTTCCATTGTGTGCGAAGGCGATCCCATGAGATTGTGACGGCGCTATGATTCGCTAATCTCCCCCCGGTAGGAATGGGAGAACGTCATCGGAACATGTCAAATTGTGTTTACGCTTGCCGCTGGTTTCATTACTTCTAATTTGACAAGTCATTATCACCCTTTCTCGTCACCCCTCGTCCCTCCTGACACCAGAAAGAGGAACGGGGAGGGGGAGGAAGGTATTAGAAGCCGTAACCATAAGACCCAAAGATGATATTTAAACAGCTTGAAAAGAATGCGGAGATTTATTGTTATTTTTGTCATTAACACCAGCTACGCCAAGGTGGGGGTTTTGACACATGAAGAGTGGCACCTCGAAGTTAGATGAGAGTCCGAGGGAATCATTCATCCATTTTCTGTAGCTCAATCCTTTACGGGGGCGCTAAACAAGACCTTCATTCAGCACCGCAGCCTCAACACAAAATCGACCGCCAATGTAACGTTAAAAAAATAAATAAATAAAATAACACGCCCCTACTACACGATTTCAACACAGGCCACATTTATGGCAGCTGGTCACTCAGGGTCTCGCTCGCACAAGCTAACGTAGCAGTCTTTTGTCAGAGGACTCAAACGCACGACATGAAGATTTAGCTTCTCAAGAAAAACTAATCAAATTGGATCATTTCCAAACTGGAATCGTTGATTGAGCAGTCCACACACAATGTATGTAGTATTTGCTTGACTTTGCTAACACACGCAAGCTAAATGCACTACAAATCGAGCTACTGGCTCATCAACAATAGAAAAAGAATTGAATGCTTATGTTTGCATTCAATTGCTTGACAATATTTTGTTTGTTGTACAAACAAACAAAACCTGAAACCCTAGTTCTTGTTTGAAACTCTCGATGTTAAAATTACTTGAAACCCTGACCATGGTTGGAAGCCATATCTTGAAAACTTAGCTCACAACCTTAAATTTAAATACTCAGCCTCGCCTTTGCTTAAAACCCAAATTTGAAACCCAAACACTTTACTGACATCGGAAATTGAAATCCTAGCCCTCAAATAAAACTAGCTCGAACCCAAGCCAGAAACCCCAAACCTGTCTTCAAATTTTCACGTGAAATGCTATATAAAGGCCAAAAATACAACTAAGCAAGAAACCCGATCGTGAAATTCCTTTCTTGAAATATTTTGAAATCTCTGGAACCCTAAACCTATCTTAAATCCCATTTTCAAACCCAAAAACAACCCCCCCAATTTGCTTAATTCTGCACAAAACTGCATGACTTCATGTACTCAACGATACCACGGAGTCAGAAAACAGAAAAGGTGTCTGCACGTATACTGTGTGGAACACCCAACGACGGCTTCAATATGCTCAGCCTGGCAGTCGGGTTACCATAGCAACACGTACACAATATAATTGACTCCGATGTAAAGTAGCGCGTGGCGCTGTAGGGAACACATGCTTTGTGTCGAGTTGGTGGCAAACGTACAGTAGATTACGCGTGTCGAGCAGCATCCAGCTGCACATTTTCAAGAGGCATACCGGATTAGTCAGAATTATCATGAGATTAGTGGATTTGTTTAAATGGCCCACAATGCACTGCATCGCTTCCAAGTCTGCACATTTTGGGATTTTTAAGGCACACACACTCTCGGACTGTTAATACCACAGTTTTGTCTGGAAATATGGGACGGATTTATCAAATAGAGTACTGATTGTATCCCGCAGGAAGAGACGCGTGCAGCTCCAGGAAGACGGAATGCAGTGTTACATTTATACTGCATAGGTGGGAAACCTGCACCCTAACATGTGGCAAGTGCTTTTCTGAGTCGGCGCCACTCTGTAAGACGATTCCAGTAAGTGGAAGGCAATCAGCCCATGAAGAGTTCCCAGTCCATTTTAATCATTCTAATAAGCGCATGTTTGTATTTGATTCAATAAACATGTAGTGGCTTGTGAGATGAAATTTAAAACCCGCACTTGCAAACAGCGGCGGTCTCTTGAGTGTTTTGTCCATCGATTGTTACGCACAAACCTCAACGGCTTATCGGTTTTTCCTCCGTTCGTCAACTCGCAAGAACTGCAGCTTCCATCACAATCGTGTTCATTTTGAGCACTCGCATTAAAAAGCTTCCCTGAGCTCCTTTGTTGGAAATGTTGCGGATTGGTCCAAAAACACGGAGTTGTCTTTCTGCTTTATGCGTTTAGGAAAGATTACGTGTTAAAACGTGATCTGTGAAGTCGAATCGCCTTTGGCCAAAATTCCGTTCCTGACTTCCTGCCTCTGTTAAGCATCGAACAGTGAATCGTTTTATCTGTGAATGGCGACTATGCACTTCAAACATTGGCTAAACATGTGATTATTATTTTAAACCGATTAATTCATTTTCTGTTATCGCCGAAAGACATTTAATCATCCAAGTGTCACAGTACATCAAGTAGAGGATGGCGGATTACGATCTCTTTCGGGTTCCCAGTATGTTTTGATAATTAAAAAGAAAGCCCCAAACTTAATTTTCACTTTGTCATTACGGCATTACAGATCGATTTTTGAGGGAAACTCTACAAAACTTGATGGCACATTCTGAGGTGATGATTGTTCAAAACTGCACTGCGGCCTTCCCGTATCTCCTCACATATTCCCAAAACATGGATGTTAAATTAACAAATGACTCTTAACTTGTACAAATCCATCCATCCATCCATCCATTTTCCGATCCACTTTATCCTCACATAGGTTGCGGGGGCGTGCTGGAGCCTATCCCAGCCGTCTTCGGGCTTTAGGCAGCCAATCGCTGGGCACACAGAGGTGAACAACCATCCACGCTCACACCGAGGGAAAATTTTGAGTGTTCAATCAGCCTGCCATGCATGTTTTTGGAATGTGGGAGGAAACCAGAATACCCGGAGAAAACCCACGCAGGCACGGGGAGAACATGCAAACTCCGCACAGGGAGGCTGGAATCAAACCCAGTACCTCTGCACTGTGAGGTCGACGCACAAACCACTGGCCCACCGGGCTGCCCAACTGGTACAAATGTGACAGTGAATGATTCTTTGGCAGCAATTGACCGGCAACTAGTCCAGCGTGTACACCACCTCTCGCCCAAAATCAACTGTGATTGGCTTCAGCTCACCTAATGATGAAAACCAACCAAAAAAGGATTGATGGATGGAAAGATAACACATTACATAACATATAGACTCAGCATTTACCATCGTAGAATAGCTCTCGAGTGACACAGTGCAAAATTATGTTGTATTCGCTCACATGAGCCACTTTCGGTGTACTTTTGTGATACTGTGATGTGTCTTTGTGGCTGAAGAGTGGGTGAGAATCCAGTCACAAATCCTGCCATTTCCCCTTTACGAAAACAACCTTCCCGAACTGACGGTTCTCTGCCGATGTTTAGAGCCCAATTGGATTTTGTACCCTCGGGGGCTTTTTAAGTCAGTATTTCTCATGGGTTCTCTTACAAGGCCTAAAAGCTTCCAGCCTGGAGATGGCTTGGGGAATGTGTAATGTGGCCACAAAAAAAAGGGAAGAAATTGCATATTTAGCCGACGCCGCTTGGACTAAAATTAGCTTTCAATCTCTCGACACGTCGGTTCTTTCGTTCGCATTTGCGCTCGGTCGTCGATGCCGGGTGACAGTCGCGGGCGGAAGGGTGCGCACCCGCACCGCCGGCAATGTGCAGGCCTAATGCGCCATCCTGCATGTAGACCATCAATGTCACATTCATTATTTAGCATCTTTCATTAGTCATGCCTGTACAAAATCTCACCGATACCGACATGCGAATGTCAGTTACGGTGGGACAAAATAACGACATTGCAATGCATCGGTACAATATCGGATCTCTTGCTTACATTTGCATTCCAAATAAGCTGCATATCAATGCGATGCCTTAATATCATGAGTTGTAGTTGAAACAATTGTAGCGCTAACCTGCTTGCACTAACAGGAGACTTGGCGCTAAAATGTTAAACCTTAGACATCCATTTTGAAAAGCAGTCCAAATGTTCATACGAGGCGTCTTTGGGTTTATGAGCCCAATAAATAAGGTTTCAAAGAAATGATATGAAGCTCAATCATTGGGACTGTTTTTCATTTTATGATGGCTAAGGAGTGTTTTCCATACAACTACTGTAAACTTCATAATGCTGGATGTTCTCGTTCTTAAATTTATGACGTGTCCTAATACATTTATGAATCTCTCTCTCTCTCTCTCTCTCTCTCTCTCTCTCTCTCTCTGTATATAAATATATAAAATAAACCATGGGCATGTAATGTATAAGACGTGAGCTTCAATCAAAGTGTCGATGTGGAAGGAGTGACGCGGAGGGGAATGTGGGTTGTGTAGCGGTCAATGAGCCATCCTGGCCATAAGGGGAGAAAGAAAAAAAAAGAAAAAAAGAAATTTCCCGTGAGATTTGATACTCGGGGGCCGACTGGAGTTAATGACACTGTCCCCAAGGCTTGGACCCAGGCAACTGGTTAGAAAGAAATGTTTGACAAGGAAAAATGAATTGGAGCGTCACTCGAGATTGGGGCAGATCAATCCGAGCCTTGCGTGAAAAAACTTGCAGCAATTGAATATATTTATCTGTATTTTTAATGAGAAAATAATTTCCGATGCATGATAATAACTTTGGATGTTGATATTACTATGTTGTCTAATTTATTTCATAATTTATTATTATTATTTTTTAAGATGGATGGATGGCTGCAGCCCAAAGATGCGTTCTTGTCAGGACTGCTGAGAATTCTAATAATGCCTTTAAGTCCGAGCTCACCAAGCTCGTCAGCGATGTGAACCGGAAAGGTTTCCAATTTCTTCGCACTTTCCATTTGCAGCACTGTTTTTGCAACACCCGGGTTTGATTGAAAACACATTTATTTGCTTTGCTAAATCATTTCTGTCACGCCACGTTGGTTTGCACTATTAATTACCGTCGCAGCTGGAAATGAACAAGACTACTTGGAAAAGTGAGGAAGAAATTCGAGCCAAGTTTTATTTGGTCTAGCTTCATAAATAATATGAGTGGAGGAAACAAAAGTTATGCAGCGAATCAACTCTTGTTCCTGTGAAAAACTAAAAGTTGTGCTTTACGAAAACATTTTTTTTGTGTGGATGCTTCGCAAGGCTAGGAATCTTTGATTAAATTCTGTCGCGCTCAACAAAAATAGCATCTTATTTCAAGTTGAAGCAGGCAAAAACTGTATCGGAAAATGAAAAAAAACATTATTGTTAAAACATCACTTTGGAGAGCAACAATAATTTCCTGAGCCCTTGTGACACTGTCAAAAGTGTCCTGAAGCAAGATATTGAACCATCAATCGCTCCTGGTGCTGAATCGTCGGTACGTGAATGAGGAGACAGTGCGGTAGTGTTTTAAGTGTGTTGAACGAACAAACAAAGGAACGAAATAACCCAAAAAAATAAAGGGATATTGAAGCATCACCAGTGAAGGACTCTTAAAAAGGCAGATTCCAACAAAAAAACGGGACACTCCCTGTGCCTTTTTGATGCATTCATGATGGACATAGTTGCCAAATGCTGTTTTGGTGAGTCAAACTGGTGACATTGCCTGATAAAAGAGGTTTTGAAGACCCCTGAGAATGGCTCAAGAACCGAAAATCTGCTTTAAACCAAACACGGCAGACTTCCTGTATATTTTCCTGTGTTGCTACTCAACACTTTTTTGTGGGTCTACTCATGGTGGATACACCGACCAAATTTTGCGATGTGAAACTGTTTTCAGGGCTTGAACGTTTTAAAAATTCCAAGCCCGTATTTGGGCGTCACTCCCACCACCGCGAATAGCAAATCAGCATGATCAACATGCCCACAAACACGCAACGCGTGAGTTTTTGTGCACCAGAAAGCCCTCAAAATAGATGTTTTTTAGATATTTACCCCAAGGATAATATTGAAAGAACAAAGCAATTTCGAGAAGGGCCTTGGCACCACGGGCCCACACACTCACAAACTCACAAATATGCAGATAAAAATCATACATGAAATGTTTTTTCGCACAATCATATGCCCTTCATCTTCATTCCAATAACCTGCATGCGTGTGTGATTAAACTTTTGCATTTTGAAGCGCCGCGCATCGGGAACGAACGCCTGTCTCCCATTGGCAGCCTCTCTGCATTACTGCGATGATATTGAGAGCGAGGATAAATGAGCCGACGCTAAAGATGAAGGAACATTCTCAATTAAGACGGCCTGCCTCTTTAATAATTCAAACCGCCTTTATGACGCTGCCCCAGATTACAAGACGCACATTGCGGCCGCAACGACGTTTCCTCTTCCAAGTCGGTGGTTGCGTACGCACTCCTTTCAATGGAACGCGTACACCTGCGCAAGAAGAAGGGCTGGCAAACAAAAACCGACTGGGGGAGAAGCAGGCTGACTTGTCTTGACGCGTTCCTATGAAATATTTATGCGCCTCCTTGCCCCCGATTCTGTGTGCAATTAAGGCTCCTCCCGAATGATGCTAGCGCTATCCCCGCCGCTACTCATTGTTAGCCCTAACGCATCACATAAATATATTGTTTTAAACCCGTCCGAGCGCGCAACGAGCGCATTGCCTTTAATTGCCGAGCGCGAGCTGACAACGCAAATTACCGCCTGCGTTTAATGCGACAGCAAAACTCGCCGCTGCGAATTAAAGCAATCCCGTTTACATCGGAAACTGCTGAATTATTCAGCGGCTCTTGACGATAAGGAAGAGGATCGCTGGGCCTTCGGGTGGCCACTTCAAAGACAAATGACGCTACTTTTTTTTTTTTTAGAAGACTCTCCACCGCCGCAAACATTTTCGAAACAACACGAAAAAAGGGTGGGGGGCCAGCGTCGGAAAATAACAGATGAGAAGAAGGAGAAAATGGATCCTGTCGCTAACTCTCCTCGGCCGGAGATGGGTTGGGGGAGCGGGGCCTGTGGGGCAGCTTTAAATAGGAATTAGCAGCGTTTCATTGTGATACTTATTGAGTATGCGTCCCTCGGGTTGTTGTGCTTGTTGTTGGCGGGCCTTGTAAATCTACGATAATCCTCCCACGGCATGCGTCAACATTGGCCATACACGCATGGCTATTGTAGACGCACGCACCGCCGCGAGTTGTACAAATGGCCGCGTAGAACGTATTGTCAAGAAAATTCGGGAGTCGACTTCCTATTTCGTAGGTGCTGCTGTTTTGGGTCGCAATAGAGTTAAAGACAGAAGTCTTTTCTGCGTTAACAACAATTCCGATGGGTCGTATAATTACACTCGCCGGATTGTTTTTCTGAGGAGCATGTGTTCAAGTGAACGGCTGTTTGAGTTCTGGAGAATTTCTACATGGGCAACTCATCAAGCAAAACATACACGCGGCACATGAAATCCTCACACGGTCGTAAATAACCAAACAAAACGTCTTCGACAATCAAAATCAAAATACAGCTGGTGCTTCACATTGGTGCTTCACATCAAGGAGCTGCGGAGTTTTACTTCCTCTTGTCGCACCTGTTGTTTGAAACTGTTTGAGATGAAACAAGCGTGAAGTGTCCATTGACCATTAGGAGGGCGCCGGGATGAGAGAAAACGGCGTTGCATGGGAGCACTCGCGTTTGCTCCGAGCTCAGTTTGAAAGTCAACAAGCAACTGTTGTTTTTCTAACAGCGGATAGTTCGTCCATTGGCAAGTAACATGTGCAACTATGTGCTGTTATTTTCACGAGCACACCAAACGTTCCAAATGGCTCTGATGTTTTATGTGAACAGTGTGTTTAGTTTCTGGATGGTAATACCATCTAGTCGAGGGAAGCTTTTTATCTGTTCAAGTGGCCCACCGCAACGGAGAAACGGCGTCTATTAGCCTAGCGAGCACTATATACTCCAGTCCAGGATATACAGTAGATTCTTATAGCGCATATCGCTCACTGTGTAGCATTTGGCTCCCGCCCACACGTCCGCGGGGGAGGACAGTTGGTTGAGACTCAGCGAGCGGAGTACACAACTCGAGGTGATAAAGACCGGACGCCGATCGGGCCCCGGCTGGTTGACTGGAAAATGGAGAGGCGAGGAGAAGTGGCGGTCCTCTTTGTTCGGCTTGTGGCAAATAAGCATGGCCGCTTCACAGGAGTAAAAGCTACAATCCATCATATTTCTCCACCACCCCGAAAACTCACACTCACACACACATTTCCTCCTCGACTGCGCTAACGGGCGACTCCTGTCAGGGTTCCGGAAAAGCGCTTGCATGGTTTCCTGAGTTTGAATAGTTCATTCATCTGTCATTAATCACCCGATTTGAAACCATAATGGACCGGTTGAGACGGGATGAATTGATTGTTAGAGTACACCGCTAGCATATCAGCGAGGGAAATTCGACTTTATTTTCTTGATCCATTACGGGCAAAATTAACTACTGATGTTCTAAATTTGTGGTTCCATACTCGTGTGCTACTAAGGGGGAATCATTTTAATGCTCGAAAGAGTCATGCCATCGAGTGAATGGAGCTAAATTTCCCTTTGCTAATGTTGCGCCGGTCTTCTTTAGGAAGCAAACGAGTGAATCAACGATGCCTCGACTGATTGCGGCCAAGTACACTTGTATAAATTGCTTTGAGACACGATCAATCAACCAAATTATTGGCATTTAGTTCATCGATCGTTACGCCCATACTGTAGCGATGTTATTTTGTATGCATTTGTTGCATGGAAAATGACAATCTGGCGCACTACTTTTGCAACTAATCTTGAATATCAAATCTTTCGGTCTGATGGAATGTACACGCAAACACATATCAATTATGAAACAATAATACATCAAATGAACACCAAAACTAAATTTGGTGGTGTCTGATTTTTACTGGGCGGCTACTATACCACATGCTCATCATCGTGTTTGTAGATTATTTTAGATTATTGTTTAGATTATTGCATTCCATCATGCAGCCATGTCAAATATTGTTGCCTGCTCATGTTGCTATGGCAACCATATGGACCATTTGATTTAAAAAAATCTAAACTTTTTTTAATTACTCTTTGTCCCTTTGTACGTAATTGCAACTTTTATTCTGCCGACTAAAACTGCAAGCATCTATATGACAACACCTCTGCCAGTGTCAATCAAAATCGAACCTTATCATCTTCGCAACGGCCTATACATCTCTCGTATTGGATGCCGCGCGAAAGCGCGAGGCGGCAATCCATCCACGCCGCTAATGTTAGATATTAGCTGCACCGAGGCAGTGATCTGTGATGTGATGGAGCTCTTTGTCATTTCACTTCAGTGTATGAAAGCGCAATAAAAGGAATTTTATTCTAATATATGAGGAAGGCTCATAAAATCAAGCGCAATCTATTTGCACGGCTTCGCAGACGGAAGGGAAAAAAAAATGCTGCACTCTCAGGCATCCACTTAATACTTAAGCGCTGTGTGCGTGTGTGTGCGTGTGTGTGCGTGAGTGCGCGCGCTTCTGTGAACACGCGCTTCCTTGCGCAGTAGGTGTTGTGGAAATGCATATTTTATACAGGCATCTAATTGCATTTAGTGGCCCCGAGCGCCCTACCAGACAATGCGCAACAATGCTCTAATGGCTACACTCCTCGCTATGTATCACAGAACGCGCAGTGCCCACACCCACATACATTGAGACTCACGCATACGCAATTGCGCAGTAATGAGCGGGAGGACTCGACATGGACACAGCACGCCCCCCCCCTCCCCGCCCCCCCAATGGAAAACTAAAAAAAGCATCAACTTGCTGAAGACAGCCACTTAAATGATACGAGGTCTGACATTTACACTCCTTGAAATGCGCTGCATACAAAACTCTCATAAAAGGCCACACAAGTGCAGTGTGTTAAGGTTTGATGTACGGCATTCATGCATCCGGGCTGAAAAGCGCGGAATCGGCGTCTAGCACAAACGGGAACGTCGCACGCATTGGCTGGCCTGCTGCTTGGAAACCTTTGCACCAACTGGTGGGCCAGCCCTCGTGATAAAGTTACAGCGGCATGTTGGAAAGGTTGGAAATTGAACATCCATTTTCCGATTCGCTTTATCTTCACAATGGTAGCGGAGGGTGCTGGAGCCTATCACAGCCGTCTTCGGGCAGTAGGCGGGGACACCCTGAACCGGTTGCCAGCCAATCGCAGGGCACGCAGAGACGAACAACCATCGGCGCTCACACTCACGCCGAGGGACAATTTAGAGTGTTCAATCAGCCTGCCATGCATGTTTTTGGAATGTGGGAGGAAACCGGAGTACCCGCAGAAAACCCACATAGGAAGACCGGAGCCGGGATCGAACCCACGACCTCTGCACTGTGAGGTCGACGTGCTAACCACTAGCTCACCGGGCCGCCCAATGAACAAGTCCGACCTCCTCTTTGCACATGCCTTGACCAGGATTCGAACCGGGTTTGCTGCTGCCACAACGTTGGGTTCTAACCACGGTACGATCATGGCCTGAAATTTGATTTTGCATGTTCCAGTTTTGTTGTTTGAATATGAAAACCTGCCTTGTAACTGTATGACTTTGTTTTTGTGTTTGTGAGCTAATCAGCTGTGCAATCCATCCATCCGGCGATGGATAAATATGTTCCTGGGCAGCCCTCTCAGAGTGTCTTGTGTGCGCCCTTTCTCCTACTCAATCTACACTTTCATAAAGTCAGAATAGCATCCATAAATCCTTCTATCCACAGTTGTAACCGTGCCTTATTCGTTGTTCTCCAGTGATGGTCTTTTTTCTTTTAATGAACAGATACACAATCAATCAATATGCAGCATTGGAAGCAGCCGTTAGCGCTGACCTGATAGCCTCAACGCTCTTAACAAGAGCCCCAAAAGCCTCTTTGAAGAACAAAGGTCACAAAGACAAAGCCCCAAATGCTCACTTTTCATAAGGGAATCCAATTAATCACCACGGCAGCCTTGGATCATTTTTTCCGTTTTTTTTTTTTTGTTGCTTTTGTTCCTTCTACCAAGACTGTGGACTTGATATGGAACTATCTAAAATTACGGGGGAGGGGGGGGGCAGTGCATATACCGACTCCAACAGAGAGAGTTAATGAACACCGTCCTGTGCTCAAACATAATTTTCTAAAGGTCACACTCTTTAAACAGAGAAAAGACACCACTGCAGCGACGAGGGAGTCATTAACAATCAACATTGTCTACTCCGTAACTTTAATTAAGCAGCTCAAGAATGTAGTTAGATTTCACAAAAAAATACAAAATTAAAAAAAAAGAACAAAAAAAGTGAAAATTTGGCGAAGAGAGGGACATTTTGGGGGTTATTTTGTAAACATCAGACTCACTTTTGTCTCCTATGATTACGAATTAGTTTTTGGAAGATTCTGACTTTTTGTCTTGCATGATTATTTGTTTTTAACTTCGCTTGTGTTTGCAACTTTCGTCTTATAAATGTGTGGGCCGTTACAGAGTGTGGCAGTTTGCAGCTCTACGTGGCAGTTTCGCTTCAATACGCCACTGACACCGGATTAGAGATGTTGTGTTGATGACAACACTGCAACACAATGTGGCAGGAGCAAAGGTGAAGCCGCATTCTATCTCGGACAATTAGCTCTGCCTGACGCTACCAAAATATTGGATCTACTCTTATAAGAATCCAAAATATCCAACATGTGATCCATAACATGATATGATTTTTCATCATACTTTGACTTGCAAGATTTTGTCCTTTTTTTCTTGCAATAACACAACTTGGTACCGATGAGATTCTCACAAGATTACCAAATGTTGCTCTCAGTTTCCTCACGATTGCACAGTTTGTTTTATTTTCTTCATCTTCCTCATATAATTTATTTTTAATAGCATGCTTATTGTTTTGGGGTAAATTCCTCTGAGCTCCTCATGAGAACTACCTTTAAGATGAGTCCAAGTGAGTGTATTGCAGAGCGAGCTCGGGGAAGAAGGTGTTCATTATGGCTCTCTTTTGGTGCACGCGGAACACTTTCATCTGAATAAATATATTGGGGAGGGGGGATAAAATGAAAATAAGGATGAGATGAGAAAGCGGGAGAATAATCCTGTTAGAGATCAAACAGGCTTCCATTTCCGTCCCCCCCCCGTCTCTCCGATTTATAACCTATATTCCTTGCAGGCTCCTCCTTTTCCCTCCCGGGCAAGTACCAACACTTGCAATATTCTGCTGCTCCTTGTGCCTTTTCTTTGCATCCATTCTCCTGCTCCTCCTCCTCCTCGTCTCCCCTCCTGGCCTCCCATCTCCATTTTGATGGCCAGCCATATCCTCAATCCTCGTCACCCCGCCCGCATCCCGCTTCCTCCACAGCGAAGGACTAAATGGAGATTAATGAAGGAGGGGGAGAGATGCGTCTGTCATCCAGACAGTCCCATGCAACCGCCACAGCAGCCTCCTCGGAGCTCGATCCATTCTAAACAAATCTAGGGGGTGCCAGGGAGGAGGTGGTGCGCTCCAACTGAGAGAAACAACAGCGTCGCACTTCGATTTGGAGATGCTTGCAAAAGCATTGCTTCTTTTCACTAACGTACTGCCGTCTTCCCTTCGTCTCACATTAAGCTATCTTTGCCGTATGTTCCACGCAAGCTCCCCCCTTCCCCTGCCGCCACGACCACTACCACCCCACCACCACCCCCTGGGACCCATTTCCTCATCCTAAATCCTGACAAGTGACGGCTGCTCGCCGCTCATGCGCCACTCATATCGACACCGATAATGCTCCCGCCGCCTTCTCCCTCTACGGACCGCGTGACGTTGACTTGTGATTTTCACAGCTTCCTCTCGCGTCGGCCGGCCCATCGCTTTTGCTTGGAGGTCAGGAGGCTACTGCTAATCTTGGATGCAAATGTGCGCGCGGTGGTAGTGCAGTGATGCTTGATAAACCGTGTGAGAAATTCACGAGGCCTTTGCCATGACAGGATAATCAATGTCACTTTTTACTGTTGCTTGTTGTCCTGGTACACAAATGCCACGTGGGTGTATTTTGAAATAATTTGCTCGCTTTAACAGAAGCGCCTACCCAAGTATGAAAACACTCAAGCAGTGACTCTTCCCCAATCTCGGAAAGAAATAAAAAACATTTCCGTCCTCTACTTCCTCAAATAGCGAGTACAGACCAGATGAATCATCCCACTTAAATATGCCCTTTCCCCCACCATCAGGAAAGTTAGTCATTAAAATTTTGTAAATGTTAACTGCTGAGCTAATTGCTCGGTTGCTAACCAAAACAGCAGCAACTACTGAGGCACATAAACAGTTTCTTGAAGTAATTAAATTGTGATGTTCCTCTCCCCCGCGAGAATAATTACTGTTAGTACGGTAGTGCCACAAATAGTGGCTATCCTGAGAGGTGCGTCATCCACTGCAGAAAATTAGACTCCTCCCTCAAAAAGACATTTTCCAAAGTCAGGAATAAAAATGAGCGGTAAAAGTAATGACCCCAGCTCATATATTCTATGGGTGAAAAGGAAATATTCAACTGCTTTTAGACCCATTTCTTACCCGTTTGCTAAACAGAAGAAACAGATAGCGAGGTACTTAAACAGTCGCTTGGATTAATTGGAATATGGAAGTTACCATAAATACGTTCTTTGCTCTAATAGTCATCATCCACCGTACATATATAAATGCTTTCCTCCAAATGGAAAATATGGGCAGTAACTGCTCGTTAAGTACCTCAGTTGAGTGGTTCAAACGCAAACACATTTGTTACAGGAACTGCAGAGTCCATTTGAACCCTGAACCCAAATTACTATACACCCTCAAATAGCAGCCATCCCTCCAATAGAAGCTGAGCCCCAAATAGTCACAGAGCGGGTCCTCCACTTGGGAAAATTAACCTCGTACCTCAGGTAGATCCATTTTGGATACTTTTTCCTTACGCGGGCACGGGGCGGTTCATGGGCCTGGTCTCAGAATTCTGATACAAAAGAGTGAACCCGTTTGAACGCAACTGCCAACCAAACAACAGCATCTATGAAAGCATATAAACAATCTCCGCATATTTCTGCCTAAGTCTCAAATTTCAATTGTAATTCACCATTAGAACTGAATGACCTTTAGCGCAGCATTCGAGGTTCGGCGACTAGTTTTCATGAGTGGATGACTGCGTTTGCCACTGGTTTTGGCTGTGATGGATCTCCATTTAAAGTGAATTCAGACCCCCAGCCAATCTCTGTGGTTGTCACGAAAAAAGAAAAGAGACAAAAGCGAGAACAGGAACATGCTCCACATTGCCGGAAATATCATCTTTATACATTTTCAATTTCATCATGATGAGGAGATTAGGATGACATCTCTCTTAATGTGGCCGTGTGGGAGTGGTTGTGTTTTGGAAGAAAGAGGAGGCTCATCTCCAAAGAACAAGTTAACACGGCGGTGGCGGGTGATGGATAATTAAACGCGTCAGTCATAATGAATGTATGAACGGGGTTGAGCGCGCTAAAATTAGCTCTACAAACACACCACCTAACCTATAGTGTGGATTAGCCTCTGGTTTCTAAACATCAATTCATCCGTGCATTGTGATGCTCTTAGCGGCGTGCATGGTGCTTTCAAGGCACGGTGCTGGGTGGGGTGTTTGCAAGCTGTCAGGCTGACAAGCACACCTGGGACTGCGTTTAAGTCGACAGGAAGACTCTTGAGAGGCCACAAATATGCTTGGGGAAATGTGGGAATGAGTAAAATGACAGCTCAGTTTCAAGATCCATGCTTCCAAATTATACCACGCCGCAGTACGGATTGTACGAGCCTGTTCTCCGGGATGTAAGTAACATTATTTATACGCAGTCGACACCCGCATATTGGCAGTTGGACATTTGCAAATTCACCTATTTGCAAACGTCCCTATTATTCATATGAATAAAAAAACTCGCTTATTTGTGATATTTTTGTACAGTGGCAAAAGAATCCGAACATTTTTTTTTTAAATAAAGTGGAAAAACGCAGTCAACAGAATATGTGACACTCTCTCTATTTCAGCACTTGCTTTGAAACAACAAATGGTTATGGTCAGCCGTAAACGTGACCAAAAATCCATCAAACTATTAGTCTGTACAACCAAGGCAGGAAAGCAGAAAATGGAAGATGACAGTGACAACACAAATGCTTTCTTGCTTTGCTCCCAGACTCCTTTTGGTCAAAACACACCGTCAAAACGAGTGGAATCTGTAACGACAGCTCAGTGGAAACCTGCAGAACCTACGATCGCCTCTTTGTGTTGTCACAACATGGCAAACACCATTTTAGCGAGCATCATCATCATCAGAATTATTGACATGTACCTACAGCTACCATACATTCTGTCTCTGCAAGCTTAGCTTCAAACATTTTTTTCAAGGTTCAGCAATGTTTGAAGACATTTGTCAATGTTTGAAATGCTATTAAAGGGTTTGGGGATCATACTTTGTGGTACATTTATGTTTAAATGATTAATATTTGTAATTAAAATCACTTTTAGAGGATCTTGAATTATTTACAGAAATTTGCTATTCATAGTCTGGTTTGTCCCGATGCCGTGCGAATAACAAGGGCCCCTTGTAGAAATGATGCTCAGCAATTGGGAGGAAATAGACATGGAGTACAGAGGATAGGGCGTAAGGTTGATGCTCCAGCTTCCCTAAATGAAAAATATTGATGAACAAGAGAGCACATTTTCTGCAGCGAATGCTGAAGAGCTGAAGCGGAACCGAAATGTGGACATAATTGAAATATAGAAAAGCTGGAACCTTTGAAAATGTTGAACATTGATTTCAAAGTTAGAAATGATTGAATCGTTTCACCTTTGCATCTTGGCCTGTCGTCAGTTATTATATTTAATGAGAATTGGGGACAAAAAAAGCAAACTTGGTAACAAATAGCAGAAGAACCACCTGAGCAAAGAAAGCTTTGAGAGCAATTGATAAGAATTTGACATCTTTTGCTATATCAAAGTATATGGAGAATGGATACAATGCTAATATACTAACGGTTGCTATGCTAGCATCCAGCAAGATAGCAACATTTTTCATTCATGAGAGTTTTATCAGGCATGTCTGACATGTACCGTAGAGACCCCAGGACAAGAATACATTTAGAGGTTCTTGACACAGTCTTCCTCTTGTTTGGTTGAACACCCCCCATTAATTATAAGCAGAATGGATAAAATGCTAATATACTAACAGTTGCTATGCTAGCATCCAGCAAGATCGCAACATTTTTCATTCATGAGCGTTTTCAGCTATGTCTGACATGTACCATAGAGACCCCACGACATGCTTAGAACACGCTTGTATGGTTCTTGATGCAGTTTTCCTCCTGGTTGGTGGAACAACCCCCATTCCAACCCCTGACCAAGATAAAGTACAAGAAAATGGACGCTTGAAGGGATGGATGGATTTGATGTACAGTATATTAAAACTATAGATATAAAAATAAATCACTGTGACAGCAACTTTTTACCGTGTAACCTCTTAGAAATGATGGCCAAATATCGAGCATTTGTGTGATAATGCAGCCTTTTCAGCACAGCATGGACCCTGTGCGGCGCAAGCGAGGGAAAGAGACGTCTACACTCCCCCTGCTTTGATTGCTGCCCCCCCGCGACCCACACATCCGGATAAATGGAAGAAAATGAATGGGTGGATGGATGGGTGTTATGAAAAAGAATTCCCTAACCTCAACCCCTTGCCCCTAACCTTTTTATGGCAAAATATAGCATTTCCCTGCCATAAAATGCAGCACTGTGCGCAAGTCTTTGGAGCGGGTGAAAAATACAAAACAGACCGGATTGGGGCTGCTACGAGCTCATAAATGGATGTGTCACCCAAAATCAGAATGGTTTGTGATGACAAAAAAAAAAAAAAGAAAGCACAATCCTTCATCATTTGTATGACTATTGGTACTTAAAAAAATGAAATGAAAACAGGAAAGATAAATGCATGACTTCCCATTCCAAATTAGCGTCTTTATGCATTCACTGAAGCGAGGTAATGTCATTCCTCTTCAAAATGCCAAACCATCACTAAAATTGAAATAATCCCCATTGAAACGTTTCACAGATGCATCTTCATGCTGTCTGAGACGAATAGTAACAACATAAAATATATTTCCACCACAGTTACTTCAAGTATCAAAATATATTCTGAAAGGCTGGTACTGCTACTTCAGGATGGATGGGCCCAACACCGCTTTAGGAGTACGATGGTCAGTCAACGGAGCTACTTGCAATAACCCGAGATAAGAGCGCTGTATGGTGGCAGGGAACTCAACTCAATTTAAATCGCACACGCAAACAGCACTTTGGCAAGGAGTGTTAGATTAAACCTAAAATGTATGCATTTAAAACAACCACACACCTTCGCCTTTGACTAGCTTGATGCTAAGACACAATGTGAAATACCATGGACGGGATAATGACTACACTGACAGTCGCAGTGTTTAACCCGCTCAAGCAAATAATATTTTGAACACAACCGGTGCAACAGCACATGTAAACAGACAATATAAAAAAACTTTCACAGGCACTATTATAGAATGCTATTTCCCCCTGATTAAAAAACATGTTTTTTGTTGTTGGGTTTATTTTTTGGGTAGAGGCTGTAGTGGCTTAATGGCATTTCCATTGAAATGCTGATTTGAGATACAAGCATTTCGCCTTATGAACCTGGTCACGGAACAAATCATTTGAACTCGTACCACAAGGCACCACTGCAATTATACCTCGAAAGTATTGCCACCTGCATTCATTTGCATTTAAGTAGTTCATCTGAAATATCAAAGCAATTTCATAGCCTCACACATTATCTTGAACTCCCTGCTGAATAAATATATTTTTTTCTTTTGTTTAACCACGAAAAGCTGGGATCATGATGGAACACCCCACCTACACAATAGCTGCTCACATTGTTCTTGCTGAAAACAAAAAAAAAAAACATCTGAATGCAGTGGTGGAAATGTATACAACGATCTGCCACAGCGCGACCTCTTCGCATTACATCGCTCACTCGTCGCTGTTATTTCTGCCCGTACCGCGCACATCTCGCCTCATTGGGCCCGAGGCGAACTAACGGCGGCGTTAGCTTGGCTCATCTGCGATTCTTATGAGGCAACTGCTGCGACCCGACTCCAAATCATACAGTGAACACACACGTGCGCGCACGCGCGCACGCACGCACACACACACACACACACACGCACGCACACACGCACACACGCACACACACACGCACGCACACGCACACGCACACCCATACTGTCTCACAGCCTGACACTGTTTGTCGCTGACGGTTGGGTTTTACTGCAAGCTTCCAGGGTTTACACAAACTTCAGAACTCGGACTGCATTCAGTTTGGGTGTGAAAATATGTTATTTTCGTCTCCTAAAGATGCTATTGTCCCCTCCTGGCGACCTTCTTCATTCGTCAACGCAACAATATGTTGATGATCAGTTGCTTTGTAACAATGAAAATAGCTCCAGCTCACCTACTTTAGCAGTTCTTAGTACTGCATTCAGTTCGTTTTTCACAAAAAAATAAAAAACAGTAGCATGGGATACTGCAAAATCAACAGTACAGTATCGTAGTGGGCCCCAGTGTAACCTGTATTTCAACCAAAGGGAGAGAGCTACTACGAACAATAGCAACAATAATAATAACAATAATCATCATAATCACAATAGAAAGCACAAGTTACTTTTGTATAATTAAAAAGAAAAAAGTATGAGCAAGAATCGTTAACAAAATAATTTCATGAAATCTCTAAAGCATTCACACCCATTTTGGGGGGTTAATTTTATGTGCTAGCATGTATGTGCTAGCATGTATGTGCTATCATTCCTGATCCGAGTTGAATTCATACTTGTTTTACTGCAGGTTGAAATGATGCTGACTCTTCCTTTACCAGTCACATTTTCGGCTAAAGAGTGAGTGCGGTTCCCGAATATAACCACAATATAGCACATGCCAAACAAATCCATCCACCCGTCCAGTTTCCACTTATCCTGCTCAAGGTCGCGGGGAGCTGGAGCCGATCCCAGCTGACTGAATGATTATCACCATCACCGTTCTAGCATTTTTCTCAGACGACCCAATAACAAGTTTGGAAAACGCCGCCCCCGAGCCTTGTGTACAGAATTGAATCACGAGCGGGCTATTCACAATCAACATCTAAGCAAAAGCGCTGAAGAGGACACGAAGAGTGTCGCTGTGGAGTGCAGTGTGAGTGCATTTTTCAATTAGAAAGCAAAAGGGTAGAGCAAATGAAACATGGTCAAGGGTTTGTTGGGAATTCACAGTGTGTTCCAAAAGCTTCACCTGTCTGTCAATTACGGTGCCCTTCACTACATGGTGACGTTAGCGCCGGCGCACTCTGCATACTCTCCTCTCCTCATTCATATGCTAATATTCGATTTTAATTCCATTCCTCCTTTCGCTGGCAGCGTGATTTTCTCCATGCAAAGCGTTAATATCTTCCAGTCCCCTCCCTCTGTCCTCTTTTCAAGCTGAATTATTTCATTTTACGAAGGCTTTTAATTCTCTTGATTGAGCCAATTACCTTCTGGCTGGATCAATGGGTGCTGGTGATAGTGGGGTGGGAAAGGTAATCATTGAAATGGCTGCGACGTAAAGTCACCCAAACTGCCTCGCGTCCTGAAAAATCCATGCAGGATTCAGCGTTTGGAGCGCTGCATTGTGACCTGCCGGAGCTTCCGATGGCGGCGCGAGACAGCCAGTTTCTTCGACGATGATGTAAAATGTATGGAGCTGGCTGGAAACTGGGTCACCCGAAATGGTGCCAGAAACGCACCCAGTCAATAGCGTTCACTGTGTAACACATTGGCTTGCTCACTTGTCATCCTCACAGGCACCTTTTCTACCCCCTCCCACCCCCCAACCCCAACACACACACACACGCACCCACACACACGTTTTGCCGTCATTGCCACTTGTCATCTCTTGTTGAGCGACCTGTCCCATCCAATTTGGTCATCCTCACTCATCCTCCCAATCTATTATTGATATAACGTGTCCAAATGCAGCTCTGCCGACGACACGGCGCCCTTCAACCCAGAGGGAAGCAGCCAGCCAGGTAGGCTGAAGGCCCAGGAGGGAGACCCCCGGTGGCCATCAGGTCAGCAAGGGGATGGAAGGATGGATGGATAGATGAAATCTCCAGTTGGCGGTCGGATCCCGCTCAGATGTATACATATATAGCCTATAAAGCCACAACCATTCATACTCATTCTTAGCTCTCTAGACAATTTACAGTCTTCAATTCGCTTAAAATGCATGTTTTGGGAATGTAAGAGGAAGCAAAGTACCTGCACAGGGGAGAACGTGCAAACTCCACAGGAGAGAGTCACGAGATTCAATTCCAATTCGGAACATCTTGGCGAGCAAAGCACTCGGCCCGCCTGAACATGCTACTAAAATCGCTGAAAGCGACTCAGTAGACTCCCTGTCTATACCGTACATTCTTTTCCCTTCTCCTACCAGCCCTCGCTCCTTCTTTTGTAATAAAAGCCAAAGAAAAAGCACGCGTGCAGAGTTAATCCCTCGATTAAACTCTGCCTTAATTGCTCATTGTTCCGACGCATCTGACCACTTTTATTTCTTTTCCTTCATTGTTATGGTTTTATATTAATCCCCGCGGGGGAAACAGTCTGCGCTGTTTATGGCACACGAATTAAACCAACAAGGCACCAAAAATCGTCACTCACTTTTGCTTCTGCAATGTATGTAAGGCTTTGTGAAAACACCGGTGTGTGTGTGTGTGTGGAGGGTGGGGGGCGTCCAAGTGACTGATCAATAATGTAGAAAAGCAAGACGGACAACTTTCCTCCTCAGGATTTCACACATTGATGAGCAAATATGATGCAACAGTCAAACAAGTGTTTATTATGACATGTATGTCATCGTAACTACCGCCCTTTTCAAGAAATCTTAAGAGGATTCGCGGTATGAGTTGGCCCCAGGAGATATCGCAACGCTTCCATACCCATTGAGCCGCCAATAGGCGATCCCTATTTAATTAGCACCGTTTTTTTTTTAATTACTGAAAGCAAAAGCGAGTGATCAGCAACAGTAATTAGCGCAATGCTCCGACTTTCATGTCCGCCGTCTTTGTCGCAATACGTTAATTTTTTATGCAGTAGGTCACTGTGGATGTAAGTTGACGTTAACCATGGATACACACTCATCATGGTAGATGGAAAAAATATATATCAATGTATGAAAGACTGAAAATAAAGACGCACTGTCTGGGTAAAGATGAAAACGCTTCCCTAAAAAGGTCCTTCCCTAAACTCGGCCCTCAAAGTCGAGGATATAAAATTGTCCCTTTGGGGCGGTGTCTCAAAATGGAACCTGGCTCCATTTTGATTGCTGAATATCCAAAGCAGTCAAATGCTGAGAAGTTTTGTTTAATATCATTTCTCATCACTATGTATAAAATGGAACCTCAGTGTATGATGGAGTTTCATTCCTGTTGCTGTGCTTTGATCCATATTTTATTGTCTGAACTCGACGTAGCCCATCTCAAAACATTGCTTGAACTGTAATAAGTCTGAAATTTAAAGTGCATGTACGAGAACGCGCCGAAGGCATCAATATAAAACAACAAAATGCTCTAACCGAGCGGGCCTTCTTGTGCTGCATAAATGATTAACTATGCTTGCTTTGGAATCTCTAAACATCATTTTGGGACTGCTGTATAACATGAAACCTAAAAACAACGTGTCCCGGGTGGTTATTAAAATCTTTGCTTCTCATTACTGATTTTTAATCTGTTATCCCCCATGAGAACCAATAGAAATAATCCAGGGATTGATTGATCGCCATCATGAAAGTTTGATGTATTTTGTATGATGTATTTTTTTTAAGTAAAACAAAACAAAAAAAATCAATAGGCTCTTGAGCAGAGGTCTCAAACTCGACTTAATATACGTGGGGGCCCGCTCGAGAATGAGTCTGGGCATGTCTGGGCCGCTCAAGTATTGCACAAAAAAAAACGGCTTCAAGTATTCGCAAAAAAAAAAAATGTACAACTCCTCCAATCTTCTCAATCTTTGTTAATAACGGTGCAGAACATTAACGGTTCTTCAGACCGTGAACAAGATTGGTGAGCCGGTCCTCTCTTTCATCTCCCTGGTACTTTGAATACTCCTCAGCAGGTCTAGTTGAGTAATGATGCCTGATTTCTTGAGCACCGCAACTTTTCCGGTGCATTCAAGACATGTCGCAGTGATCCTGTGCTCTCAAAAAGAAAAAAAAACTTGAACGGGGCTTTCTCACCGCCACGTAATAAAGGGAACACTTAAACACCACAATGTAACTTCAAGTGTTCCATTATACACACATACACGCACACACACAAACTTTCGCATGTACTTCCATGGGCCATTTAAAGTGTAGGATGGACGGAAAGTGGAGGCCTGCAGCCGATTTAGTTTCCAGGCAACCACATGCAGGGGTCTCATTTGAGGGGTCACCGGCGATGGGTTCTCTTCAAGACAGATGATGTTGGAGAGGCGGCGTGAGCTCTGCCTTCCTCTTCAAAATCCACGCCGCCGCTCTGCGTCGAGCACAACTCGCTTTTGTGTGCGCATGTTGATGGAAGCTCATTCGTAACCTGACACTCCGAATGTTTTAATTGATGGGTTTATTTGCACAAGAACAAGCTGCGAAAAGTGGGAAATTTTGATCCAGCATCTTGAAAAAGGGCCACTGAAGCAGCATGTGGTTGTTGGCCCAATATGAAGACAGATTTTTATCCAGAAAGAGAATAAGGGCAGCAAAATAGTGGACTCCTGTGGTAAAGTAGAGACTGCGGATCTTAATACAGCAGCATCCTTTAAAAAAATTCATCCGGCGCAGAGGATTTTATTTTGTGCAAAGACCTGACGAAATAAAATGGAGTAAATTCAACACAGCATCTTTTTCGTGTAGACGCTAGCAATAGCCCCTGGCTAGGAACTCGCTTACTAACCCGGTTCGATTTATTATCAAATAAGGATATAGAGTGCTGCAGCATAGTGGAGACTATGGCGCATGACACCGCATCAATAAACTTAGACTTGTCCAAAGAAGCAATTAAAACCAGCAATCGAGAGCCGAAGTCACTCTCTTTTCCCCACCCCGTCATTCGATGCAGCATCCGGAAAAATGGCTGCGGGAATACTGTCTCATCCCGCGGCCATGTCGCCATAAAAACACATAACAGTCCGGGAAGTCGCTGAGCTTTCCGCCCTGGAGCTCATCCATCATCTGGCATATCCATATCAACACACTGGCCGTCATCGTGAAACAATCCTCTCCTCTCTGTGCACCCTCTGGCTGCCCTCTTCGCTGTTTCAGCAGGGGGGGAGCGGCATTAGTGGATGGAGGGTATTGGCCCTCCACACCGCGGTCGCCGTGACTTCGTTAAAACCAGGAGAGAGCGGTGGAACTGCCGCACAAAAGGCGTTCAAGGACAAATGTAGATGAATGAGGAAAAGTAAAAAGTAGCAGGAGGGAGGGTGGGGGGTGTTGGAAGCCTCGGGACACTCACTAGCTTGTTTGGAAGGAGCTTAAAAACTCACAGGTAGAAAATTGAATTTAGTTTGGGTCTGAAAACAGAGATAAGACAAGTGAGTTGCTGTCAAACGATTGTGCCAAAAAGTGAAAAGTCTTTCCGCTTTGAACACAATGAGCTTTCGTCGAGGCAGCATGGCCGCTGCAGTCTCGTGTTAATTAAATGGGCGAGTTCCAACTGAAATTTGATTTAAAAATCCGGCGCCTCAACGTGAGCGTTATTGTGTGCGTCTTTAGTCATGCAAGAGAAGAGGTGCTCCCCAGTCTTTGGCAATGTAAACGGAAAGCATTTTTTTTCCAAAATAAAACAAAGTAGTAATGGTCAGTATTAAGTAGTTTTGGATTATTATTATTTTTTTAATGATTTGTGTTTTACATATTTGACCAGTAAATCAGATTCTGACTGAACTGCGTGTGTGGTAATAATAATAATAACAATACCTGGGTAAAAAAAAAAAGAATATAATTAAATTGAGAATTTTGGATTCGTTGTAAAATAAGAGACAGCTACTCCTGGCAAAATTAAAATATATCGAATCAAACAAAATGCCAAAAACACATGAAATAAATGAATCAAGATCATTTGAAAATATGAACTGCATGTATTTTTTTACTTTAAAAACTGAGAATGAAATCAAATAAGATACCTTTGTGGATTTTGTGTTCTAGTTTGAGTTCAGGAGAAATTTTGAGAGAAATTTGATATTACAAATGTTCATGTGAGCATTTGTCTGTTAATAGTTTTCTTACATGTTTTTTCAATAGGCAACCCCTTTTAGATTTATAATCCGTAGATCCTACAGTAGACGCAAGACATGACAGTAAATGCAAAACGAATGTTTAAATAACAGAGGAGGCACGGCAACAGTACGTCAAGGAAGTACGGCTAAAAATATCCCAAAACACAATCAAAAGACACAAAAAAATAGCCGTGTATGTGCTAGCATGTATGTGCTAGCATGTATGTGCTAGCATGTATGTGCTATCATTCCTGATCCGAGTTGAATTCATACTTGTTTTACTGCAGGTTGAAATGATGCTGACTCTTCCTTTACCAGTCACATTTTCGGCTAAAGAGTGAGTGCGGTTCCCGAATATAACCACAATATAGCACATGCCAAACAAATCCATCTACCCGTCCAGTTTCCACTTATCCTGCTCAAGGTCGCGGGGAGCTGGAGCCGATCCCAGCTGACTGAATGATTATCACCATCACCGTTCTAGCATTTTTCTCAGACGACCCAATAACAAGTTTGGAAAACGCCGCCCCCGAGCCTTGTGTACAGAATTGAATCACGAGCGGGCTATTCACAATCAACATCTAAGCAAAAGCGCTGAAGAGGACACAAAGAGTGTCGCTGTGGAGTGCAGTGTGAGTGCATTTTTCAATTAGAAAGCAAAAGGGTAGAGCAAATGAAACATGGTCAAGGGTTTGTTGGGAATTCACAGTGTGTTCCAAAAGCTTCACCTGTCTGTCAATTACGGTGCCCCTTCACTACATGGTGACGTTAGCGTCGGCGCACTCTGCATACTCTCCTCTCCTCATTCATATGCTAATATTGCGATTTTAATTCCATTCCCTCCCTTTCGCTGGCAGCGTGATTTTCTCCATGCAAAGCGTTAATATCTTCCAGTCCCCTCCCTCTGTCCTCTTTTCAAGCTGAATTATTTCATTTTACGAAGGCTTTTAATTCTCTTGATTGAGCCAATTACCTTCTGGCTGGATCAATGGGTGCTGGTGATAGTGGGGTGGGAAAGGTAATCATTGAAATGGCTGCGACGTAAAGTCACCCAAACTGCCTCGCGTCCTGAAAAATCCATGCAGGATTCAGCGTTTGGAGCGCTGCATTGTGACCTGCCGGAGCTTCCGATGGCGGCGCGAGACAGCCAGTTTCTTCGACGATGATGTAAAATGTATGGAGCTGGCTGGAAACTGGGTCACCCGAAATGGTGCCAGAAACGCACCCAGTCAATAGCGTTCACTGTGTAACACATTGGCTTGCTCACTTGTCATCCTCACAGGCACCTTTTCTACCCCTCCCACCCCCAACCCCAACACACACACACACGCACCCACACACGTTTTGCCGTCATTGCCACTTGTCATCTCTTGTTGAGCGACCTGTCCCATCCAATTTGGTCATCCTCACTCATCCTCCCAATCTATTATTGATATAACGTGTCCAAATGCAGCTCTGCCGACGACACGGCGCCTTCAACCCAGAGGAAGCAGCCAGCCAGGTAGGCTGAAGGCCCAGGAGGGAGACCCCGGTGGCCATCAGGTCAGCAAGGGGATGGAAGGATGGATGGATAGATGAAATCTCCAGTTGGCGGTCGGATCCCGCTCAGATGTATACATATATAGCCTATAAAGCCACAACCATTCATACTCATTCTTAGCTCTTTAGACAATTTACAGTCTTCAATTCGCTTAAAATGCATGTTTTGGGAATGTAAGAGGAAGCAAAGTACCTGCACAGGGGAGAACGTGCAAACTCCACAGGAGAGAGTCACGAGATTCAATTCCAATTCGGAACATCTTGGCGAGCAAAGCACTCGGCCTGCCTGAACACGCTACTAAAATCGCCGAAAGCGAGTCAGTAGACTCCCTGTCTATACCGTACATTCTTTCCCTTCTTCTACCAGCCCTCGCTCCTTCTTTTGTAATAAAAGCCAAAGAAAAAGCACGCGTGCAGAGTTAATCCCTCGATTAAACTCTGCCTTAATTGCTCATTGTTCCGACGCATCTGACCACTTTTATTTCTTTTCCTTCATTGTTATGGTTTTATATTAATCCCCGCGGGGGAAACAGTCTGCGCTGTTTATGGCGCGCGAATTAAACCACCAAGGCACCAAAAATCGTCACTCATTTTTGCTTCTGCAATGTATGTAAGGCTTTGTGAAAACACCGGGTGTGTGTGTGTGTGTGTGGGAGGGTGGGGGGGCGTCCAAGTGAATGATCAATAATGTAGAAAAGCAAGACGGACAACTTTCCTCCTCAGGATTTCACACATTGATGAGCAAATATGATGCAACAGTCAAACAAGTGTTTATTATGACATGTATGTCATCGTAACTACCGCCCTTTTCAAGAAATCTTAAAAGGATTTGCGGTATGAGTTGGCCCCAGGAGATATCGCAACGCTTCCATACCCATTGAGCCGCCAATAGGCGATCCCTATTTAATTAGCACCGTTTTTTTTTTAATTACTGAAAGCAAAAGCGAGTGATCAGCAACAGTAATTAGCGCAATGCTCCGACTTTCATGTCCGCCGTCTTTGTCGCAATACGTTCATTTTTTATGCAGTAGGTCACTGTGGATGTAAGTTGACGTTAACCATGGATACACACTCATCATGGTAGATGGAAAAAATATATATCAATGTATGAAAGACTGAAAATAAAGACGCACTGTCTGGGTAAAAATGAAAACGCTTCCCTAAAAAGGTCCTTCCCTAAACTCGGCCCTCAAAGTCGAGGATATAAAATTGTCCCTTTGGGGCGGTGTCTCAAAATGGAACCTGGCTCCATTTTGATTGCTGAATATCCAAAGCAGTCAAATGCTGAGAAGTTTTGTTTAATATCATTTCTCATCACTATGTATAAAATGGAACCTCAGTGTATGATGGAGTTTCATTCCTGTTGCTGTGCTTTGATCCATATTTTATTGTCTGAACTCCACGTAGCCCATCTCAAAACATTGCTTGAACTGTAATAAGTCTGAAATTTAAAGTGCATGTACGAGAACGCGCCGAAGGCATCAATATAAAACAACAAAATGCTCTAACCGAGCGGGCCTTCTTGTGCTGCATAAATTATTAACTATGCTTGCTTTGGAATCTCTAAACATCATTTTGGGACTGCTGTATAACATGAAACCTAAAAACAACGTGTCCCGGGTGGTTATTAAAATCTTTGCTTTCTCATTACTGATTTTTAATCTGTTATCCCCCATGAGAACCAATAGAAATAATCCAGGGATTGATTGATCGCCATCATGAAAGCTTGATGTATTTTGTATGATGTATTTTTTTAAGTAAAACAAAAAAAATCAATAGGCTCTTGAGCAGAGGTCTCAAACTCGACTTAATATACGTGGGGGCCCGCTCGAGAATGAGTCTGGGCATGTCTGGGCCGCTCAAGTATTGCACAAAAAAAAACGGCTTCAAGTATTCGCAAAAAAAAAAAAAAATGTACAACTCCTCCAATCTTCTCAATCTTTGTTAATAACGGTGCAGAACATTAACGGTTCTTCAGACCGTGAACAAGATTGGTGAGCCGGTCCTCTCTTTCATCTCCCTGGTACTTTGAATACTCCTCAGCAGGTCTAGTTGAGTAATGATGCCTGATTTCTTGAGCACCGCAACTTTTCCGGTGCATTCAAGACATGTCGCAGTGATCCTGTGCTCTCAAAAAGAAAAAAAAAACTTGAACGGGGGCTTTCCTCACCGCCACGTAATAAAGGGAACACTTAAACACCACAATGTAACTTCAAGTGTTCCATTATACACACATACACGCACACACACAAACTTTCGCATGTACTTCCATGGGCCATTTAAAGTGTAGGATGGACGGAAAGTGGAGGCCTGCAGCCGATTTAGTTTCCAGGCAACCACATGCAGGGGTCTCATTTGAGGGGTCACCGGCGATGGGTTCTCTTCAAGACAGATGATGTTGGAGAGGCGGCGTGAGCTCTGCCTTCCTCTTCAAAATCCACGCTCGCCGTCTGCGTCGAGCACAACTCGCTTTTTGTGTGCGCATGTTGGATGGAAGCTCATTCGTAACCTGACACTCCGAATGTTTTAATTGATGGGTTTATTTGCACAAGAACAAGCTGCGAAAAGTGGGAAATTTTGATCCAGCATCTTGAAAAAGGGCCACTGAAGCAGCATGTGGTTGTTGGCCCAATATGAAGACAGATTTTTATCCAGAAAGAGAATAAGGGCAGCAAAATAGTGGACTCCTGTGGTAAAGTAGAGACTGCGGATCTTAATACAGCAGCATCCTTTAAAAAAATTCATCCGGGCGCAGAGGATTTTATTTTGTGCAAAGACCTGACGAAATAAAATGGAGTAAATTCAACACAGCATCTTTTTCGGTGTAGACGCTAGCAATAGCCCCTGGCTAGGAACTCGCTTACTAACCCGGTTCGATTTATTATCAAATAAGGATATAGAGTGCTGCAGCATAGTGGAGACTATGGCGCATGACACCGCATCAATAAACTTAGACTTGTCCAAAGAAGCAATTAAAACCAGCAATCGAGAGCCGAAGTCACTCTCTTTTCCCCACCCCCGTCATTCGATGCAGCATCCGGAAAAAAAAAATGGCTGCGGGAATACTGTCTCATCCCGCGGCCATGTCGCCATAAAAACACATAACAGTCCGGGAAGTCGCTGAGCTTTCCGCCCTGGAGCTCATCCATCATCTGGCATATCCATATCAACACACTGGCCGTCATCGTGAAACAATCCTCTCCTCTCTGTGCACCCTCTGGCTGCCCTCTTCGCTGTTTCAGCAGGGGGGGAGCGGCATTAGTGGATGGAGGGTATTGGCCCTCCACACCGCGGTCGCCGTGACTTCGTTAAAACCAGGAGAGAGCGGTGGAACTGCCGCACAAAAGGCGTTCAAGGACAAATGTAGATGAATGAGGAAAAGTAAAAAGTAGCAGGAGGGAGGGTGGGGGGGGGGTGTTGGAAGCCTCGGGACACTCACTAGCTTGTTTGGAAGGAGCTTAAAAACTCACAGGTAGAAAATTGAATTTAGTTTGGGTCTGAAAACAGAGATAAGACAAGTGAGTTGCTGTCAAACGATTGTGCCAAAAAGTGAAAAGTCTTTCCGCTTTGAACACAATGAGCTTTCGTCGAGGCAGCATGGCCGCTGCAGTCTCGTGTTAATTAAATGGGCGAGTTCCAACTGAAATTTGATTTAAAAATCCGGCGCCTCAACGTGAGCGTTATTGTGTGCGTCTTTAGTCATGCAAGAGAAGAGGTGCTCCCCAGTCTTTGGCAATGTAAACGGAAAGCATTTTTTTTTCCAAAATAAAACAAAGTAGTAATGGTCAGTATTAAGTAGTTTTGGATTATTATTTTTTTTTTAATGATTTGTGTTTTACATATTTGACCAGTAAATCAGATTCTGACTGAACTGCATGTGTGGTAATAATAATAATAACAATACCTGGGAAAAAAAAAAAGAATATAATTAAATTGAGAGTTTTGGATTCGTTGTAAAATAAGAGACAGCTACTCCTGGCAAAACTAAAATATATCGAATCAAACAAAATGCCAAAAACACATGAAATAAATGAATCAAGATCATTTGAAAATATGAACTGCATGTATTTTTTTACTTTAAAAACTGAGAATGAAATCAAATAAGATACCTTTTTGGATTTTGTGTTCTAGTTTGAGTTCAGGAGAAATTTTGAGAGAAATTTGATATTACAAATGTTCATGTGAGCATTTGTCTGTTAATAGCTTTCTTACATGTTTTTTCAATAGGCAACCCCTTTAGATTTATAATCCGTAGATCCTACAGTAGACGCAAGACATGACAGTAAATGCAAAAACGAACAAGCGAAATAACAGAGGAGGCACGGCAACAGTACGTCAAGGAAGTACGGCTAAAAATATCCCAAAACACAATCAAAAGACACAAAAAAAAATAGCCGGTCGTCAATTTGATCCCACCTTACAAGTGCAGATCGGCCAGACTGGTAAGCGGAAAATAGATCGAGTAACAAAACAAGTCGCATTTGTTTTTACAATGACCTGGCGGCCTTTAAATTGCCTCTCCCTGCACTCAGTTGTACCGTACAAGTGTCCCAAATGAATTGGCCACCAAGACTACATTCTCCTGGAGCAATTCAAATGTGTTTTTACCCTCGTTATACACATCGTACGGTAACCCATCTTCCCTCACAAACACTTTTTTTTTTTTTTTTTTGCCCACTCAGCAGTTTCGTCCAATTTCCTCAACTCAGCGTCCAATAATCTTAGCGTGGCTTCGCTTCAGTTTTTCTACCTGCTTGCTTCTTAACATTTTTCTCCAACACACACACACACACACACACACACACACACACACACACACACACACACACACACACACACACACACACACACACACACACACACACACACACACACACACACACAGTGTCTTCCTTGCCACATGCCCTCAAGGAGCGTAATCCCTGTCATATTGTCACATTACATGAGTTCAGATGCTAATGGGAGTTAATCCAGCTGCTGGTAAACCTGGACCGCTGCCCGAAACCTGCCCGTTCCCCATAACAGCTGTGCCTTGCTCCGTTCCATCATGCCAACTCGCCCCCACGGGGGAGTAAGACCTCTGAGCTGCTTGTGGGGGTTGCGGGGAGGGGATTAAAGTACATATTTGAGAAGTAGCATGAGGAAGATGTGCCTATGTGCCATACAGTACAGATAGAGGGACCGAAAAAAATTGCCGCCATTTCATATTTTTCTTTTTTTTTCCATTTTTAAATTCAACAACTTTCAGGTCTTTTGTTTGGCTTTTAAGGTTCAATGTCCTCTTCTGTTGCCGAGAGGGATGGAGTCAAGTGGATGTCAACAGGCGGGCAAGGAATAAAGACGAGCTGTATTTAAATCAACACAAACTGTCAAGCAAAAACTCGAAACCGTAAGCCTTGCGGACAGCCACAAGCAGCAAAAAAAAAAAAAAAAAGGATGGGGGGATGAAAGGATGAAGCAAAGTCAATTACGGTCATGACTGGCCCCTTCAAAATAAAAACTCCAACACCCCCCCCCTCCCCCTCCTTCATTCAAAGGAGAAATGGAGAATGTAGTTAAGCTCCAGGGCTTTCCGCGTCTTATTGTTCCAATGGAGCTTTGCCGACAATTTAAGCATGAAACGTTCAACTGGCATTAAAAAGAACCTTGCAGTTTCAATAAAAAATCCACTTAAAAACCCAAGCTGCATCGGTGGAAGGGAGCCAAGATAGGAAGGCTCTTTGAACAAAGTTGTTACCATTGCTGGATAAAAGGAACCGCCCCACTCCCACCCAAAAAAACAAAAAACCCCAAAAAACGTGTTTGACGATGGCCGCAATCAAACTCAGCAAACATTTTATGGTTTTGTTAATCAATTTGATGAAAGCGGCGACAGAACAATGATGACCAAAATAAGCTCGCACTCTACAAAATAATGCACTTTTCTTTCATGGCATAAAACTCAACAGTTAAAAAAACAACAACATGTCATTTCTTTTTCCTTTGATGTGGTACACAGCAACCGTTTTGAGACCAGTCCAGTTCCATGAGGCACCTCGCTTCTTTCCCCAAAGTCACTTCGGAAAGCCTCCAGATGCCACATTTTTTCTTGCTGCCTGATTGGACAAAATTCATCTCTGTAAAATGGCCTTATCAGGCCAAATATGAGCATTTTTCTCCCACTTCAAAGTGAGCAAAGGCCCCGTTCCCTGATGTCGTTGGATGATTACTCTGACCGATTAGAATCCAATTACAGAGAAGCGCAGACAGGAAACCGTTGTCCCCTTCCACTGCCGTTGCGGTTTTCGAATTCTACATGTCAAGGATATATTCAATGCAGTATGGCATTCTTAGTTTACGGCTATACTTTTTTGGTTGGTGAATTGAGGCGTGCACAGTACAGAAACATTTTTAAAAAGCAGCATTAATTGCCTGTTGCTGACCAGCCGGTTAGCTTAAGCCTGATCTGAATAAAGTGACAACATAGCACACGATATCTACTGCGCACTGCATCTTTTCACCACAGGGCCATAAATCACAGTCATCTAATGTGCAGCACAGAAGCCTTCGCCGCCCCAAACAGGCCGACTGCACGGGGGCAGAACTTCCTTTCCAAGACGCCTCCACGTCATATAAGAAGTGTAGAGTGGCTTTTCCAAGGAGCATCGAATATTACAATTTGATATCCAACGCTGCCATATTATGAGCAGGAGAGGAGAAAAGATGATAAAAAGTCATTCCCAGTTCATCACGGGAGCAAGAAATGTTTTGTTTTGGTGTGTATTTAGTATTTTATGTCCTCAGATCCACCCAATGAGCTTTAAGGAGCTTCTGTGGGGCGTCTCTTCCATATGTGCCCGAATAGTAAACTTTAGGTTGCTCTCATTTTTTTTCCCCCATGTAAATATACAAGTTGAATATTTGACGTAAAAATCCATCCATCCATTTTCTGAACCACTTGATGCTCACAAGGGTCGTGGAGCATGCTGGAGCCTATCCCAGCTCTCTTCGGGCAGTAGGCGGGCGACACCCTGAACCGGTAGCCAGCCCACCGGAGGGCACACAGAGACGAACAACGATATGCATGCACACTCACGCCTAGGAACAATTTAGAGTGTTCGATCAGCCTGCCATGCATGTTTTTGGAATGTGGGAGGAAAGCGGAGCACCCGGAGAAAACCCACGCAAGCACAGGGAGAACATGCAAACTCCATACAGGAGGGCCGTAGGCGGGATCGAACCCACAACCTCTGCACTGTGAGGCTGATGCCCTTTACTGGCCCATCGGGCCGCCCTGAATTGAAAATGAAAGCTCAAAATATCTTTCTGTCCACTGTACAGCAAAAGTGTTCAGTGATTGGCTGGTGACCAATCCAGGGTGTTGTCCACCTCTCCTCCAGTCAGTTGGGACTGCCTCCAGTTCCCTTGTAACCCCAGCTCTGCAGAAAATGGATGGCTAGATATTCCAAATCAAATTTTTTGCAACGTTGCATCTTTCTTTCAAAATATCGTGTTATTCAAGAATCACGTGTTTGGTCTGGCGATTCTTCTTTGTGAACGGAACCATTCATAGCGATGGAATCAGCATTACCGACAACACTAATTGAATTGGTGCGTATCTGCTACGACAAAAAAATTAATAAAAAACAGGGCTGGCCTTAATGCGATTGAGGCATCGTTTTCAGACATCGCTTATCAAATCAGGAAACGAGACAGACCCGGCCGGTGATACTTCACAATTGTCCCCGAGAGAGGACACATTCGCTCCGTGTTTACAAAAGGCCGACCGTTGACCCTCAAACACGGCGACGTTTGGTGAGCGAACGGAGCGACCCACTGTGTACTCAGTGCTCACCGCCGCCTTGTCTGTGTGTTCGCGCCGTTTACTTTTCATCAGCCTGGGAAGTGAGAACGCTTGCTGACATCATTTACTCCCTTGACATGGAAAATATGGAACAATGTCATTTCTGGAGTTGCACAGCAGATGTAAATTGTGCCGTTCTTTCATTTCCAGGTCAGTACGTTTGAGAACGGTGACCAGAAGAGTCACTGACTAAACGCTATGGGGTGGGTCACTCACAATAGGGCACCGTATTGTAATTTGGTACCGCTGTGGTACATCACAATAGCATACTTGAAGAAACAAAGACCCCCTACAGTATGCGCGGCAGCTCATTACGTGTTTCCAGTGGGAAGATTCGGAGGCGTACGAGCTGGTTACACCAATTGGAGGAAAAACATTGTGGCTTTTTGGAATAGGTATACTGCATTCAATATCTCGTAGTTGGTTCTTTTCAAGGTGGAAATCTCATCCGAAGGAGTGACTTTTTTCAAGACGAAATGAATAGCACCTCCGGCCAACTCTGCGGTGTGCCGGCCATTATGTTCAGCTTTTTCTGTTCTGTTTCTGGTGTCTGTGATGAGTCTGTCTCACTGTCTTTTCATTACGTTTTGTGTATTAAAAGGGAAAAATATATATATCAAATATTACAAGATACATCCATATTTGATCCACTCAAGGTGAGCATCACAGGAAGGGAAAAACATTCCGGATGTCTCCTTTTGAAGGCACTGTTGAAAGCCCTCAAGGGTAACAACAGCACCCAACAAGACAGTGACAGTTTTAAAGCTTTTTCAAAATGTGACTGGGTGGGGGCGGCAGTCGGGGGGGTGAAGAAAAAAATAACAGTTAATCAGATGAACAGACAGTGATTGAAGAAAAAAGGGGGAGTGGAGCTTGACTTCTTTCTTGTGATGGTTGGGGCTTATAATCTTTAAAAAATAAATAAATAAACATTGTGGGTTCAAGGGCTACAAGTTGAAAATGTGCACCAAGGCCGTTGGAAGTGAAAAATGTTGTTTGTGACGGATCCTCTATTGAGAAGAAGGAGGAAGCCTCTGAGGCAAATCTGTCATTAGCATTCAAAAAGGAACCACAGGGACTTGGAGGACAGAAAGAAAGCAACACACGCGCACACACACACAACAACATTAGCCTAAGCCTCATTTGTGACAATGCAAGCACAACATTGAATGGATCATTCCGAACACATGGATGCACACCATGGACCACATACATCTTTATACAAGTAGCCTGTAGTATATGCTAATAAGTGTGCATTGTATTGCCATTTCTCCACCATTGTGGTTCTCCGGATACATAGGTCACGGCATTCTACCAATCAGATGCGACCAGGAAGTATCAAATTTGCAGGAAAATATTGCAACATAATTGGGATACTTTTCTGATTTCATGAGTAAAGTCAACATTTTGTGATTTAAATGGCCTCATATTTCTGGAAAAGCCCACATTTTTGCTCTTGTAATTTTAGTTGTTTGCAACAATAAGATGCCGTGCAGAGCGTCCTAATTTTACAAGAATAACATTTTCATTTTAGAAGGAAAAAAGTTGCTTTACCAGCATAGTAGAAAAGTAATTTTGCATGGAAAACTTTGCAATATGACTAGAACCAAGTCATAATGCTACAAAAGGCCACCAGTTCGCAAGAACAAAGTAAAAAAAATAAATAAATGAAGTCATAGTTCAGACTATAACTGAAGGGCGAATACAATTGTGATTTAGCAAAAACACCTCTCAAAAGTGAGGATTAATCATTTTTTGTAGATGTAATATTTCAAGAATGAGATACAGTTTGTGAGAAAATAACTCAAATAAACTCTTGCAATATAACTGGAATAAAGTCATAATTCAACAAAAGAAATACCGGTATGCATCAGAAAAAAAACATGTCCTAAACTTACGAGAATACTGTTGTGACATCACAAGAATAAAGTTGTTGTTTTTCAATGTTGGAGTGTTTTAAGAGAGTGGAGTCAGTAAATTTTATAAATAGGATAAGAAGTACATATCTTGGGACCCTCGTGATACAGTTCCTCTATTGAGAAAATGGTGTCCCTCTGGAGTCACTGCTCAGTCTCCTTCTGGTTATCATCTACATGCTTTATTCCGGTAATGTTTGATTTTGACTAAACCTTTAGTTTAACCAAGCACTCCACCCATCCCATAGTTCACCTCTTTGATTTTGTCTGTTACCATGCTTCTTCTCCGTATCCTCTTGCGTAACGTTTAGTTTAAGTCACCTTAGCTGTGCTTCCGACTCACAGTTTGAAAAGCGATGCACTCCTTTTTCATTTCGAGCTCTCGACTGACTTCAGAAGTAGATCAGCATGACATGAAAATAAGCCTCGTGCTTGAGTATGGCATGTGGTGCACACCTGAGTGAGCACGATGGTGTGTTGTAGCGTAGCGGTCAGGCAAGCGTTCTGCAAAACTGCAGGAGCGATCAGCCGGCACAAGTGGGACTTCCTTGCCTTGCCTGCTGGCCTTCATTCTGTTGTTTGTGCGAGACTAAAAGACGAAGTTGACTCTTTAGTACACTGCTAGCGGAGTTCTCCAAAGTGAGGATTGCCGGTAAAAAGTGTGAATGCGTTACACGCTCCGCAGAGGATACCGAGAGAGCAACAACACGTGCTTTATTATGCACACACACACGCACAAACACAAACTGCAGAGGAGTTTGATGTTGTTGAGTCCATTGAACGGTAAACACAATGAGGTGTATTCCTGTAATGAGGGAACCTGGAACTATATTGATCACATGCTTTGCTTCAAGAGGACCCTCTTTCAGTCCTCTGGAGCCCACTTTATCCACATCTTTGAATAGAAGAAAGAAAGAAAGACCGAAAGAGCAACAGGCAGCAGCCTCATTTGCCTCCCTACTTTTTCCAATCGCACCCATTTTCGACCGCAACAAAAAGGGGGGGAAAAAAATAGCCCGCTCCCACTAGAATGAACGTAGGAAAATCAGCTGGCAGAAAAACTTATTAGAAAACAACAGAGAAGTCATACTACTGCAAGAAAAATTGTACGATACAACTATGTGAGAATTATGTTGACGGAATATTTACAGAAAAACAATAAAAAAAAGTCCTTCAATAAAGTAATTTTACCGAATTTTTAAACTTTTATTGCGTTATGAAAGCAAGTCTTTTTCCCCCAAAAAGTAAATACATGTATTAAAAAGAAAATTTAATATTTTAATGTAATATATTAATACATAATTAGAAAAAAAAGTATGTACAACTGCTATAATTAATCCTTACTGTTATGGGGAGGAAAGGATAAAATCTTACAAAATGCATTTTAATGGAAAAAAAGCTCCTGTATTTTGAGGACTTTTTCTTTTTGTGTCTTATTTGCTCAAACACATTTTGGGAGGCAAGGGGTGATTTTACCACATTACAATGTGAAAATAATATAATATTGCGCCATCAAAAAAAAAAAAAAAAAAAAAAAAAAAGGACCAGCAAGGAGTTGTCATCTGAAAAAAAATAAACTTGGAAATGTATGACCAATGAATTTAAAAAATTTGAATTTTCACAACAACGTCATTTTATTTTCAATACAGTTTTCTGGTCATTACTTGTCATTTCAAGGCAGTCCTTTGTCATGCCATGAATCGTTTGTGTTCACTTTTGTCACCATATTGCTTCCGCTCTTCCTCTTCTGTTTCCACATATCAAACTCCTTATTTATGTAAATCCATTCACTGCTGGAATGAAGCTTGTCTAATATCCCGAACACTGCTGCAATTCATGCCGTTCCTTCTCGCCGAGGGTAGAATAATGAAAATGTAAATAGTGTTAAGCTGGGGGAAGGCTTAAAAACAGCCTCCTAAATGACAGCGCAGAGTAGCTGGGCCGACGGGAAGCCGCGTTTACGGCTTCAAAAGCCGCCGTAAAAGACATTGCCGACGTGGCGGTCTTCGGGTATGGCAAGCTAATCAAGCGCCAAGTTGGGGGACAGGGCGGGGGCGTCTCCTCACCCGAAAAAGGCTTTATACGAGCCACACCACAACTGACTGCTTCATTCATTCATTCCGCCACGTTAGCCTTCCTCAGTCAAAACCTGACAAGTGGAGCCCCCCCCCCCTTCATCACGATCATACTTATGAACGAGAGGGTGAGATGGAGGGCGGTGTCGAGCTACATCGGAGAGGAGGATTTGGGAGGGCTTCCCTTGAGCTTTGCATTCAAAGTGAGTGGAGAAGGCTTGGGGGAGGAAAGAGGTGGGGAGGACACCTCCAGCAGGTAAATTTTCAAGAAAAAAAAGTGATCATGTTGAGGGGGGATGAAATATTGCAGACATAATAAAATGAGATGCTGAAAAAGTCATGTACAACTGCTGAAAATGCAATTTATTGAATTTGACAAGAGTCGAGGAAAGTTGTATGTTCCGAGAATAAAGTAGGACGTGACAAAATAGTCAGAACTGTATGTTAGCAAAGTTGAAATATTCCTACAGGAAAATTATGTCACTGACATGAAGTTGGAATGTCACTGACATGAAGATGGGATTTTGTCAAAATTTTGCCAGAACAAAATTCAAACAATAAAATGATGATTAATCCACTGGAAATCTGAATAAAATGAAAATATGCATGAGGGTAAATTTTCATGTTCTCTTGAGGATTATGTTGAAAGCAAAATGTTGCACTAAAGTTGTGATTTTATGGCGAAAAACAATATAAATGAAGATGAATAAAGGTATTTGGATTTATGGAAAAAAAAGAGAATGTAACATTAAAATATATAATGTAACAAGATTAAGGTTGAAACAAAGATGTAAATAATCACATTTTCATTTTACAAGTAAAAAAAAAACAAAAGTAGCAAGAAAAAGTGAAAAAAGAATGTGACCCAAAAAAAAAAAACACTTTCATTTCGTGATGATAAAAATTTAATTTATTATCATATCTAGTTGAATACAGTCGTATGTTAGGAGAATAAAGTCATTTGGCCAGTTGAAAGTCCTAATAGCGGGTGAACAATGATCTATTTGAAGCGCTGATTAAGACTGAAGCCAACGATAAGCGTTGCTCCACTGCGGGCGAACCGAGCGCTCTTCGGTGTCCTTTCCCTTTTGTGTTCGCTCAACCTTGGGATAACTCCGCATTAGCACATCAGGCTGTTAAGTCAATCCCAGAGCTGCTCGGCCAAACGTGTGTTGGCTTGATCTTTGATTGTAAAAAAAAAAAAACACTGCCAGGCTGGCGAGTTAATCCCAGAGCAGAGCGGCCCAATCAACTTGTCAGGCTAGACATGGCCGTCAATAACGCATTTAGGTCAAACACGAGGCAATGAGGAGGACTAATCCTCTGGGGGGACCCACCTAGCCAATCACATCTCCAGCAGCCTGTGTCTTTTGAATGACAACGCATTAAATCAACACACAATAGGCCACTTCCTTGGATAACGTACCATATATACACATACAAAAAAACATTTCTAAATCGATTGTATGCCAGCGATGTGCAGGAAGAAAAGGTTATTGTGCAGTCACCGAATCCACCCACATGTGCAAAGGCACACAGAAAAATGAACCCCGGCGTGACAGGCAAGCAGCCATGAAGGACGAGGGGGGCGGCACCGTGGCAACCGGGAGCTGAGCGTGCACGCGCAAAAAAAAAAAAAGATTAAAAAAAGAAAAGCGAAACAGAAAGTAAGGGGGCAGGCGTTGTGGAAAAGTAGTTGTTATAGTGATAACGGGAGGAGATACAGTTGTCACGGTGATGCGGCGGCAATTGATGCGGCGCATAATTCGCTCGCTACCTTTTCATAAACGCGCACAAAACAAACGATACACAAAGAAGGCAACACGCTACTGTAATACGAAGCCTCTCATCCGTACTCTCAAGATTCCTCCCCCGTGTTCTAAAAAACACTTTTTGCTAAGAGGAAAAAGAAACTTTGGACACCAGAATGCACTGCCGCGGTTTGCGATAGTAAGAAACATGCTGGTCAACTGCAGTTCCACATAGATTGGCTGGGGGCATTTGTTGACTCAACTGCAGATGGGGAAGGCATCTATGAGGTGAGAGGTCTTCTTTGTATGTGTTTTTGGCAAACAGTGACGTGCCTCTTGAGTGGGCTACAGGAAGTCAGGTCTTATCTGATTTTAACCCTCAGCGGTTACTACAGTGGACAGCCTGTCATGTTATCACGTTACCGTATTTTACACACTAGAAGGCGGACTGGATTATGAGGCGCACCTTCAATGGATGGCCTATTTTGTTATTTTTTTTCATACATTGGGCGCACCGCATTATAAGATGCAATCTACAATGCATCCACTAGATGGAGCGACGCCCAAGGAAGGACCAACAGAACGATCAGATGTCAGTAAAACGCCTTTTATAAAGCAGCGTCACAGTTCACTTAACCAACAGCAAGTTACAACATTGATTCGTTAACCTTGAACTCTCTTGCCGCCGCTCTATTTCCGCGTTCAACTGCGTAGCCGATGACCTTCAGTTTGAACTCTGCGTTGTCAGCATGTCTCGAGCAAGGAGCAATGTTGGGGTCGAAATATTATCGTAATGACCATGCACAAGACGCATCATATTTTAAGGCTCGCTGTGAGGTTTTAAGAAAATGGAAGGCTTTTAGATGCGGCTTTTAGTGCGGAAAATACGATACAGGTTATCGTTATTGGTACATGAAAGGGTTAAAACAGGAAGTCAAATACTACGGACAACATTAATGACGGCAGACAAAGGCACAAGGGTCTCTATCCTGTTTGACCATTTTTCAGTGTAACAAAGTTCTGAAAAAAGCCAATTCGGAATTTTTGGCGGGAATCTGGAGATATATTTTGAACGACTTCATTGTTGAATCGGAGAATCGTGTACTGTCGATGTATCAGCAGGGGTCCATTCTATTAAGTGCAAGCACTCACACTAAAGATAATATGTAAGTGCAAAGATAGCAGTTGCTAGGCAGCACGGCAACCAATGACAAAGTGTCCAATCCTTCCGTGCTGTTGCCTTCACTTGCGAAGCATGCTGAAGTTGAACTAACACCGCCTTGGATGAAAGTAAAACAGATTTCAAGTGTTGGTGTGATGAGCTGAACGTGCAACATTGCTACACATTTTGAATCAGGGGTGAGAAAAGTTGGAATAATTACACAGAAAATAGGTGCTGAAAGATTCGTATTGGAGAAATGCACTTTTTTTTTTTTTTTACCAGTGAGTGTATTCAAGTTTTGAATAGAGAATACAGAGACTGGTACCTGGTCTTAAAGAGACTATTTGGAACTTTTTATTTTTTTTGGTGCATTTTTTTTGTCTTGATGCTTTCCTTAGATGAGCAATTTGGTGTTGTTATTCATGTTGGAAAAACAAAATGTAAAATATTTATTTCTACAAGATTTCAAATACAAATTGGATGTAAATGAATCTGTTCCTCTGTAATAAAAAAAGACTTTTCAACTTAAAAATATATGATTCTTCTAAAAACTAATTGAAGAACAATGTCAATAAAAGATGTATCTTAAAACAAAACAACACAATGTTTGAAGGAGATAAGTTCTTTGAAATAGCTCCAAAATGTTATCATCCAAGAATATAAAATCAAAGCCAAATTCAGATAAACATTGATAACCCGGAATTGGTGCAAAAGTAAACTCATCATACCAAGTCTAATAAATAAATATCTACATTTGAAACTGTATTGCTGTCACGTCGAAGGTTATGAAGGCATTTTGAACACATTTTCACACGGTATGCAGCAGCACCACTAACAAACAAACGACGACAACACAAATATTAGACCACATGAACCCGCTTGTCAGCCTTTCCACAAAAGCGTCTTATGACTCCTTAAGCCTCACTCAACATTGCCAATCAATCTTTAAAAGAGCCACGCTTTATATTGCATTACACATTACGTTTTATGATATCGCTCGTGCCGCAAAAACACAAACTACTTCTTCAGCATTACAATTGCTTCGTTATCAGAGGAGACCAGGACGCATCATCTGTCTACATTAGTGGAACGCCTTCCACGACACACACATGCACTCGCGCTCGCACGCACACACACGCACGCTCAAATGCACACGGGCCATGTCAACCATCTATTTAAAAATAATTCCAGTAGCACACCGCCTTATTATTGAAAGAATCAGACCATGTCGTCTGTGTTGTTGCCACGCCAACCGCAGATCAGGAACACTATAGGAGCAAAGGTATGGAGACTCATCCTTATATGTTGGAACGTTTTTATCGCTCGCTGATATCGAAGGATAAAACGCAGACGTAGTAGGAGGATAGCCTAAGATGACAGGAATGTACCATTTGTGGTCCCAGGTTGAATAAAGTAGTTACTCAAAGTGGGGGGGTGGAGGGGGAGAAAATGACATCTGTGTGTGAGTGGCATACAGTATGTTTGTATGTACTGCGAGTTAGGAAATGAGCCACTCTCTGACATCAGTTCACAGGACCCCACCAACTATTAGGTTGCGTCCTACTTCACGGCAAATGACGAAAAAAAAAACAGGACTGTCGCATTTTTCATTCTAAAACCTGGACCTGTCGCTGCTGGACTGTATAATTTTTGATTGTTTTGTGGGGGGAGGACATTTGTAAGATTGGAACGAATAAAGAGCATTTCATTTCAATAAGTACAAATAATTTGATATAAAGATACGTTGAGCTACGAGTATGGTCACGGAACAAATTAAACTCGATCGGTAAGGCACCACTGCGTAAGTACTTGGTGATTTGAGAGTTAAAATCGATTGATCTAATCTCTGTCTATGCTCTCCGTATTATTGCGAACACGGGTGAGTCCTAACAATTCGGCGAATTAAAATATTGACAGACGCATAATTTGGCATGTTTATTAGCCAAAGAAAGCGGGGCAATATCAAAGTCAATCACATACACGCGCGCACACACACACACACACACACACACACACACACACACACACACACACACACGCACAAAGCAATAGGTTGTGGATTGATCACATGCAGATGCCGCCTCGCTCCGAGGCGACGGGGGCCGCAGTCTGGCTCGCTACAAGAGAGCCATTTAATCTCGGGCCGTCTGCGCGTGATCAATCTCTCGCCTGTGTTACCGCAGCGCCGGCCATTCCTCATCATTTGGAGAGCGAGCTATTGACCGCGCCAGGACAACCTCCTGAGTGCATCTAGCGGATGCCGACGTGCTGTACTGTCAAGAATGCCCTTTTGTTTCAACCGGCGCCTCCTTATACATGGAAGCACACATGCTGCGTTGTCAATGGCAGTTATGAGTGAGCCGCCCTATTGACATCCATGGCTGTGATCCGTGCTCCGTTAATGCGGCCTGTGTTTGTAATTCCTGCTTAGTGGTCAAATCGGTGACCGCGCATCAAATTCTTTTGAAATATGTGTCGAGTAAAAAGCTGGCTGTGATCAATCACGCCCTTCACCAGTGGCAGGAATCTTATACAAGAGTACACGTATGTCAATATGTGCATTTCACGAGCCAATAAACTCCTAGCGCTCTTTCCCCGTGGCTAAAATAACAGGTGATTGTTGTTTTCCCACAACGCATTATTTGTCCCGCCTCGTGTCACCCCGCATTGAATTCAAAAGGAGATTCATTTTAACCAAGAGGAGACCGAGGTCAGCAAGTAGTAAAAATAGCACTTCATAGTACCTGGTATAGCCTACTCTGTTATTTTCGATTTTCAGACAGGGGGAACTGTTCCATCGTTCCTCAAGTGACAAAATAAAAAGAGAATAATTGGCAAAATAGCATTTTGAGTATGTTGGATTATTTGTCCATTTGCCAGTTCACAGGTCATGTAAGATGGCGCAAGTTTTCTAATTGGTGGAAACAACTTTATCGTGACCAGTCAGACACCAGCAGTGGTTAACATCAGCCATACGGTATCAACTCTAGAATCCCAGCTGACTAGCTCCTAGTATAGTACTGTACCTCCATTAACCTGGTGCGAAATACTACTAGGAATTTTCTAGGAGGGTGAACAGTGCCATCGTGACTCCAAATTGTCAATAGTGGTAAGTGTGATAGGTAACTGCATTGAAAATGGAGAACAAATGCTTAGGCTTAAGGAGGTGTGCTGTATAGGTGACAGGTGGGAGAAAAGGTCTCACTACGCTTTTATTTATATTTGCCATTTCAGCTATCTGCTCCAGAGGAAACGTATGGGCTGGCAAAAAAAATTGGGGTTGATCGGGAAATTGCGGCGATATGATTTGAGGGCGCCTTGACAAATGAATTAAACAAGTGACCGGCGTCCTCCACTCACTTTCTGCAGCATCAGCCTGAATCAAGACCCACCCCCTCTCCCCACCCCTCCCAGTAGGAGGACTTCATCCCCCACACTGCCTTGGGGCCATGTCAGATTTACAGTTATCCATGACAGGCTCTTATCGGGGATTTGGAGCGGAGACTTTGCAGAGTCATCGAGAACATTGGCGGGGATCGTTTTTATCCCTTCCCAGAAAAACAGCGAGAGATCAAGTTTGGAGTTGAACCGCACACACACACACACACACACACACACACACACACACACACACACACACACACACACACATCTATAGAGTATATATATGTTGTCACATACACACACACACACACACACACACACACACACACTCCTGACATGGTTGATAAGTCCTGGTGGGAACAACTGGGTAGCAAGACTGTCATATCAGCGCTTGCCAACAAGCCAGCTGACATCAGTGGCTTTTGGGAACAGGGAAGTACCAAGAAAAAGAACGTTTTTTTAAGACATATTTATGCAGTTGCATGGAGGACGCCATCAAAATATACTGGCTTACTGCAGATTGTGCCAAGTCCTTAACTTGCTCTCTCATCTAAATCCACGTTCAGAGGATTCTGCTAAATAAGTTCTGCTAAAAAAAAAAAAAAAGGACATTTGTGCAGTCTTTGTTGCTTCATACAAAATGAACAATAAAATGGAAAAAAATGAATCATGATTCAAATATTAACACAAATGTATTGTTCCAAGCAGTTGCCAATTTAAATATGTTTCGTTTTAACAACAGAATGCCATAAAACACCACACGGTGTCGTAAAAGGCTGCAGGTGCCATAAAAAAGGGTGAGGAGTTTTGCTTTATTTTATTTTTATGACGCAGCCGTGGAGGTCTCTTTGCAAAGTGAAATAAATTAAAATGATTGCAAATGTAATCATTGTAAATAAAATGTTTTATGAGCCTGTAATGACTTGATTCAAATTTGTCGTTTGGAATTGCATGAACTGTGAGCTATGCTGTATTTTTTTTGCTCGAGATCATGTTTCAAAGAGACGGTTGACCAGGTAATGATATTCCAATGAATTTACCTGCAAGGTTTTATTTAATTTTCTTCTCTTTTTGAGGTTTCAAGGAGATTATTTTCGCTATTTTCATCATTCAATTTGTTTCCTGGGGCACAGCGCAGAAATAATTGGATGTTAAAATGTAATTTCCAGGATGCCTTGTGCATAAATCAGAGGCGCCCAAAAATAAAATAATTAAATAAATAAATAAAAAATAAACCATGTCAGAAATCCGTCACATTTGCTGCAAAACAAACAGCCTTTTTTCTCCACTTTACTTTGGTTATGCAAAAAATCATTGTTATATAATCAGTATAACATTGGTCACTGTTTACTTTGTTAAATGTTTTTATAGTAAAGTGCACAAAGGAGCATTTGGAAATTTAACATCCACTTGTAAGGCGTTGGTTGGTAGGTGGGACAGTTCTGTCTCAAACAAATGAAACATGATTCACCCTACTCACCAGCACATTGATGAATGCAATTTTCATCGCCATGACGACAGGGGCCAAAGCTGAAGTGTTGCGACCAGATGGATATTTCAGCCAGCCTAACTGCTAATTCAAAGATGGAAGAACTCAGTGTGGAGTTATTTTGTAAATGAGCTGCACTGACAAATCACGAGCTGGAAAAATCCGAGAGGCGTTCACTGACGCATACCAAGGTTTGTCGTTTGCTATCGATGCCGCAAGATGACAACAAAACAATTTTTGATGTTAGACGAGGCTATGGCCGGAGCAAAGGAATCTGCTCTCCTCATGTCAACATAGTTCATTGAACACAAAATGGCGCTAAAGCAATATTACTATTTTTTTTTACTAAACGTGGTTTTGGTCTGAGTATAAAGAAACGGCAAATGGGTGGAAGGGAATTTGAAAATTTCTGGGGAAAAAAAATTGTTGATGTACTCGTTGAACTGACTGGCAAACATCAGCCATACAGTAACACACTCAGCCGATTTTTGCGCATGAGTTGTTCACTCATCCCTGCAGCCTGTGTTTAAAAGCCATTATTCTTCGCGAGCGGGCCTTGGATGTGTTCACTGGTGTGTACTGTCTGCTGCTTTCATGAAATGCATAAATAGACGGGGCAATCATGTTGCCCTTTTTTTTTTATACTGTTCTCCTTGTATAGGCCAGCTGAAGTGGAGAGGCTTGGAGGGCAAAGAGGAGGCCTAAAATTACTAATCCCGCACATTTGCCGCTTCACATCACGGCAAGGGCGAGGTGGTATGAGCGCAGGGTGATGACGACCCTGCATGATGATTCGATTCAACCTCTGTTCAACCTTTTGACTCGACTGACACTGATTGATGGACCATGTAAACACACTGCACCTGCTCAGCCAGTGAGGAATCCTTAAAACTATGTCCAACCATATGATGTCATAAGAAGCTGACAACACTAAGGTCTTCAAGGCCCTTGAATGCACAAGTGTGTGTGCATAAGTGTATATATATACAGTATACAGTATACATCTCACTATACTCGAATGTGCTGTCTCGCTACATATATAACGTCACTGCTGTCTTTCGTCCACGCGGGTCTCTCCAGCATTCATCTTTTCAATCCGACACTTGGAAACAGTTCAGGACATTCAAAGGAAGAGCAATTTAAGGTTTATCAGTGAAGCTGTCGCAAACTTGTAATTGGGTTTGTGAGAATGACCAGGACCTCACTTAAACAGCCCATGTCTGGTTTCATTAATGTTTTTTTTTTGTAGCGCTCCAACCAAAAGGCGGACCCTTGTCTGAATGGGGCAGATAAGCCTGTGATGGAGAGTCTGATGGATGGAGCCTGATAGCTTGCGTCTGTCAGATAGCTACCAGCACGAGCCTCTGAGGCGAAGTCGCTGCGCTTCCTGGCCCCCATGCACTGATTCATGGCGAAATGACACGTATTAATGGCTAAAGAGAATTTATGGCATTGACCAATTGTCTCATGCTCCTTTCATTGCATTTACTCCCGGGTGGCGGCTAAATTTATGCAGGCCTGGACATGTTGAATAATGAACCCCCACCTGTATTCAATAAGTCAAAAGTAAAACTATTTTGTTTATTTTTTAAGGTGGAATGTTGGCAATTCCGTGTTTTTGCCCTGCTAACATGCTCTCATTTAGTGGCTGGGGGTGTTGGGAGAGGTAGGCAGGCCCTTTATAAGAGACCAACATTATAATTGTCTAAACATTTTTAAAAATTAAGGAGGACTTAAAATGTTTTTATGACTTTTTCCTATGTCTGTTGAGCATGATTTATACAGTATGGAGTTTATTGTTTTTCTCCAAAGATTTAATTTTTCCCATTACTCCCCCCCCATTCAATATGTTCATTTATTAATGTACTACTACTCCCATCGATACCAAATAATCTGTTTAATGTAAAAGGGGAGTTTAAAACAAAATAAAATATATCCTCAACTCAATTAAATGCATGATTTAATTGATTTTTTATTCAGAAACAAATGCCATTATTAGTCATGTATTGCAGTGTAAGTCAAGTGAAAGTGGGGTTTGAAATTAAATCCTAAAACATTTTAAATACTATCATTTACATTTACAGTAATAGTTTTAAAATAATAATTTATGATATTTAATTTATCACAGGGGTCTCAAACTCCGGTCCTGGAGGGCCACTGTCCTGCATGTTTTCCAAGTCTCCCTTTTGCAACACACCTGATTCAAATGATCAGATCATCGACAAGCTCTGCGGAAGCCTGACATTGAACCTGTTCATTTGAATCTGGTGTGTTGCAAGAGGGAGACTTGGAAAACATGCAGGACAGTGGCACTCCAGGACCTGAGTTTGAGACCCTGATTTATCAACCTCATCAGCCTATGGCGAAAATGGAATTGAGTCAACCCTTGCATCTCTTTTGAATCCTCCCTTCCACATCATTGAAACAGTGATAAAAGTTGTTTAAAAAAACCTCTGGGCTGCTTTTGTTTTATTTTATTTTATTTTATTTTATTTTTATGAGTATTAATAGATTCTTATTGCGAAAGTTGCCAAAGTCATAATTCAGCCTGCATGTTGATGAAAACGCAAGTGACTGTTTTCGGAGCCACTGAATCGAATTCATGTTGTTGTTTTCAGGCACTTCTACAATTGCATTGGACAATATGATATTGTTTATACATTTATGCAGCTGTCAAATCCCGTGACCGCTTGATATCGAGGAACACGATGGTCTGTCATGAGGAATGCTAGCTCTTGATTAGCAGCTAATTGTTCTGGCTACTACCATCATAGCTTTCCTAAAAGTGCTCATCTTGATGTCTCTGCACCGGGGGCATAAAGCGCCACAATGTTTGGTCTTTAAGCGACAGTGTTTGTGCCATCGCTGGCCTACTTATGCCACTTTGAGGATTATCAAGTCTAACATGTACCTAGGGGGCGTTAATCAGGCTGAGACGAGGCAAACAGTGAGGAAAAGAGAAGATTTCCCTGCAAGGGTCCCACGCTAAGGGGGGATGGATGGATGGCCAGCAGCATTTTAAGGAAGGATCTTCACGACATGCTTCAAAGTGACACAATTCCAGCTCAGATATTTCTTGTGGTATTGCGAAGACAAAAATAAAAATACAAAAATTAGCATCTAGTCTAGAGTGTAGCATATGTTCAGTCATGCTAGCAATGCTAGTATGTTCTTGCTAAAATGTGTGTCTTTTTTGTAATTAGCTAAGATTTCTTGAACACTCAAAATTTGACATATTTGTAAGTGTGACACGCTTCTCATGCAAAGTCAGTCAGATCATCTCAAACTCATCCGCCTTCTGCAATGAGAACAAGAGCTACAGAAATGGGATTGATGGTAAACTACTTCTGGGTTGTGACTGCCCAACGCTGACACTTGATTCGTTGTTTAAGTGCGTTTCAGGTCATGGAAGCACAGTGAGAAGGCTCGCTTGGAAAGAAATCTAAATAGCTATGAATGGGAATTGACCTGCAGGGTAAATCCAGTCTTTGATATGGAACATGCAAAGCCTGTGCAGATATAATTGGACAATCGCAAACCAGCAAAGGCAATCTAAGCCAATTGATATCCAATTGTGCAAGGTCTGACTGGTCATTAAAAGCCGAGAGCTGGAATTGAGGGAATAAGAGACACTTGCACACCTTTGGCAAACTCATTAAGTTGCAGTAATGCAGGTGCAAGCTTTCTGACTTGGTGCCGAATGATCTTCCGTACGCTTCATCCTGGGACTCTATAGAGAAATCGGGGAAGAATATCAATGGAACAAAAACAGTCTCCTGAGGGACAATCCGGCCTCCATAGCTCATCTTTCCACAATAACTATTATCGCTAGAGAATCCTGAACTGCTCTTGCAATTCTATACAAGATGAGAATGGGAGAATTCCCGCCGGCTTTGGAATGCTGTTGAAACAATGCAAGGAACAATAATCTCCCGTTTTCCTCATGGTGAACCTTACTTATTGCGTAAAGGGCAACAGCTGCTTATAAATGACATTGCCCGAGGTGCATGTAAGGAGCCAGAGGTGGTCACTTGAAGTTAATTTAATAGAGGCCGTGAAAGTCCGGCCACTCCATCTCCTTCACGTGCGGCACATGAAGACAAATGTCCAAAACCTTTGAACCAGAAAACAATCTCCCACCAGGGGCTTTATCAGACAATTCATCTCCTTTAGCACTACGCTTCATCTTAAACATGGACAGCCAACCGGCAGATTTGCTCAATCTGTCACTGACTAATAATGCTGAGGTGCGTAGAGCACGAGTACCATTCATTTGCCATGGCAAAGTCATCCCTTTAAATTAAGAGCCAAATACTACAATAACGCACCCTTGCTCTGACTGAAAACACGTTTTAATTGTTTAAATCTTTTTTTTACTATCGCATCTTGTCTGGAATCCCAAAAACATTATTCGGTTTGGTTCCAAACATAAGAGAAACCTTTCAAAGTGCCAAGCAACACAGTGAGCACTGTCAACTTTGACCCTGAGCTAGTGATTTTATTGACTTCCTCTGCTATCAGTAGTTGACCGAGAAACCCAGAGAACCGGCTTGATTGGTCTGAAGTGCTTCCTTGCCTTTAATCCAGATGGGAATCCTCCACAGAAGTGAGCCGAGCAGCACACGAACACTCAGGTGCAGCAACCAGTAAAGTACGGACACACCGTGACAAACGATGGTTCAAATTAAAACATGGCGTTGAATTCCAGTCACTCAATATGTTGCCTCACGGCACCCTCACACAACAGATGAGTAAAACGAGTGATTATCACAAAGTAACTAGCATTGCAACAAATATGTTACTGTAGTGGTACAAATGTGCTCTCACACCTTTCGTGCACTTCCAAACTGACTTGAGGAGGCGAAGACCATTTCCAGGTCAGACTGTGTTTGTGGAAACGCATAAATTATGTATTTGTTGCCCTTCTGCTTTCTGAGTGCAGTAGCCGATGTTGAGTGAAATGTTTCGCTTTGGATTGCCGTGTAAATTCTCAGAAATGGCTTCTCAGGAAAAAGAAGTTGCGTTGGATGGATGGATGGTTAAAAAGATAGATATGTCTGAGAGGTCATTAAAAGCCGAGAGCTGGAATTGAGGGAATGAGAGACACTTGCACACCTTTGACAAACTCATTAAGTTGCGGTAATGCAGATGCAAGCTTTCTGACTTCAAGTTGGATTGTCTTTCGTACGCTTCATCCTGGGACTATATAAAGAAATTGGGGAAGAATATCAATGGAACAAAAACAGTCTCCTGAGGGCCAATCTGGCCTTCATCGCTGATCTTTGCGCAATAACTATTCATGGTGGAGAAGTGCTGAACTGCTCTTGCAAATTCTGGACGAGAAGAGAATTGGAGAATTCCCATCGGCTCAGGAATGCTCTGTAGACAATGCAGGGAACAATAATTTCCCCATTTCCTGATAGAGAACCTTACTCATTGCGTAAATGGTAACAGCTGCTTATAAATGACATTGCCCCAGGTGCATGTAAGAAGCCAGAAGTGGTCACTTGAAGTTAATTTAATAGAGGCCGTAAAAGTCCGAATAGCTAGCTCGCTACGGATCTAGCTAGCTTGCTTCGCTTGCTAGCTCACTACATCGCTAGCTAGCTATAGATAGATGGATAGAATTGAGCTCTGAACACGAGTCGCCTTGTGGCCACCAACAGAAAATTCTTCACTTTAAGTTTAGGTCTTCTCAAAGAGCTAAAAAACAAACAAACAAAAAACCTAAACCAAAACCTCTCATTTTCAGTTAGTTTTTTGCTCTCCATTTTCTCTTGTGACCTTTGCATTTGTTACCAATTGATACTCAATTTGCTGGCATTTAGAAAGCAAAATGACTTGACGTTAACCCCTGGCGACCCAGTCACTACCAAATTGGATCATTTGGGAGCTGTCACTCACTGCAGATTGAGGCGGGTCGAGCTAATGCCACTTTTCCACACCTGACAATTTGACTATACAAACCCAATGCCTTTAATTTGTTGCCATGAAGGCCAGTAATATACAAAACATTAACGCAACACCTATCAACTATCTGTAAATGATATCATGGATGTGTCTTTAACCCTTTCATGCACCCTGTAAGCTGTCCACTGTAGTAAACGCTGTCCCTGAAAGGGTTAAGAAGCTATGCCCAAAATTTCAATGAAAAGATATTCCCATTAATAAGAATCATTTTCCTTTTTAATAGGAAATTGGTGGAAAACATGGTCTTTTGTAGGATTCAAAAAGACGTTGCCTGGAGCGTTCTCACAATAAAAATGAGAAGAATGGAAACGCGTGGATTGAGATAATAATATCAATTAAAACTATATTGTGCAGTCTATTGCCATTTCCAAATGTGTCATTGACAGCTTTAACTGATTCATTTTATGGCATAGTTATAATCCTTATCATGATTGTGTAAGTGGGTGAGCTAATTTAAGCAATGTAATTTAAAATATGTAGAAACATTCCATCAAGACGTTTTAGGTGAAAAAAGTAAATAAATAAACCTTCAAAAACATTCCTGGAATTGACTGATTAAAATGTGTGCTTTGGCTTGTGTCAAAAGCCTCCGCTTTATCTTGTATATTTTCATAAATTTGTCAGCTAATTAAATGGAGACATAATTAACTGCAAGGATATATAACTCAATCAATGTTTTAATCAAGAGTGAAGGCCAAAATCCCGCTTGAAAAGGCTTATGTCGCACACATCCACACACACGGGCACGCACGCACTTCATTGTAATTGTGTATGCAGAGGACAACGTTGGCAGGGACCATCGCAAATGGAGACATTAGGCTGACTCTGGACACAAGTCCGAGGGTTGAATGTCACCAAACCACTTTAAGTCCAAATTCCAAAGAGTGGCACAGCGGTACTTGGACTTGAGCCGTATTTGTGCCTTTAAAGGAAGTCACCTCAGCAGAGTGGCCAGTCGGTCTATGAATTTGCATGTTTGACTGTTTGTTTGGTTCAATAAACATCTGTAAATGCGTCCGCCACTGTGGCTTTCCTTTTTTTTTTCCACTTCACTCAAGCGGTGTTGTATCTGATGCAAGACAGCAACTTCAATTTTGGCTCACGACATCAAGCTAAAACGAAATACAGTAAATGAATAAATCAACCAAGCAAGTGTGCGTGACTCAAAAAAACTCGCAAGTTGGGGTGCTCACAAGACAAGGCGCCACTATATTGGAATGCAAGCGGCGCCAAAATACACAACCGGGCTGCCCTGCGGATAATGAAAATCAGCATATAAATTACAACCAATATTGAAAAAAATCCCCCAAAATCCATACATAGTTCAATCCGCGGGTGCCGACGCGCAAAGGGGCACAAGAGCTAAGAAACAAAAGCATCCGAAGCTTGAACGTCCACAACTTGAAAAACACATCAAGCGGCACATTCCGCATAATAATCCCTGCTATGAGTCATGCTATTTATATTCAAAAGCTTTGAATAACACCACCCGTCTAAAGTCGAGACAGTTGCACATGGGCTCATTAGAACATAGCAGTATGCAAGCACAGCGCAGGGTTGTCGCCGTGGAGACGGATTGTTAAATACCTGAGCCTCTTTTGGAGACCACCTTGAGACACTTTGACAGTGTGACATAGAGCAGAATCAGCAGAGGGCCGGGAGGTCTCATCTTCATCCCTGTCCTCGCTTTGCAGCCTGAAAGAAAAAAAAAAAGAGGGGGGGAAGAGACAGATGAGAGAGAGCTCCAGCATGAGTGGATTCCACTGAGAAAAACAGCACGGTATGCAGAGAAAACCGGAATACCTGCTCATTCTTATAGAGTTGCAAGTGAGTGTTGTAATTTTGCTTCCTAATGTGATTTTTCCAAGTATACGTTGTTGTTTTTTTTTTTTTATGTTTGGCGGATATAATTCGAGATAGAGCCGTGATGCATCGCTTTAAAAGTCATGACAATCTGGCGGGGAAAAAAAAAACCAAACAGGTTTCCCTTCATATTTCTGTCTAGTTACAAATTGTGCTGATAATTACGGCCTAAAATGTCAATTTTGATTATTTCATCCTCTCTTGGGTCTCAAATTGTATCCATGCCACATCAAGGTTGTCGCAAGTCTATGCCAAATCTTGTAGTAGCCAAAATCAGGCTGCGGTTTGGATTCATCACCAAACTGATCAAGCAATTAGAATGAATCTTCTTGGAATTGGAGTGAATTGCATCATATTGCACCTGCTTCTTTGAAAACACACAATACCACGAACAGTTTTACCCAAGGGAACATCTTAACTCATGTCCACACTTCCCAATTTCTACTTGTGTTCTTTCGCTCTCATGAGTGCCAATGGGACAGATTATCATTGCCGGTGGATATATTTCAGGCCGAAAACCATTCCACGAGATGCTGACAAATCAATAAAGAAATAATCACACCTGTAAGAAACACCACTAAAAATAGGTGTCATCATTCAAGCCAGGCTAGGGAATTTAAAATCATTACCTCTTGACTAACCGAGTTATAGCAAATATCCCTCCGATATCCCTCATCGACTCGTATATCATATTAATTGACAGAGGTTAGCCATTCTCAACACCTCATCAACTGTGAGTAAATGACATCATCTAACATGAGGTAATTATGCTCTAATAGGAGCCTCCCAAATTAGAGCCAGTTGCCGCTGTATGAATTTGATGTTAGATGAAACAAATAAGGAAAAATAAAACTGTAATTAAGGATGCTGATTGTTAGCTTAGAAGGCTAGCTAGCTGATTGCAGCAGCTGCTGTTTTGTCAAACAGCAGAAATGGAGGAGACTTTATGGAGACAATAATGCCAGGGAGTATTTCAATAAACAAGAAAAAATGTGTACGATGGGCCACTTTATTTAAAACCAAAACAACATTTTCAATCGAGTGTAGCACGGACCTTGATCAAGGTACTGTTTAAAAATCAGAAAGAAAACTTGAGATGCCCATTTGTGAGATGCCCAAAATAAAGAGCCTGATCCTCTTTAGACAGTAAACTCCCTAAGAGTAAATCTCCAAAGCCCCTGTGTCCACTTTGCCTCAATGGCCTCCAGAGGAAAATGATCATCACTCAATTCCACGACAACAAATCAGTGATTCATTATATGTGGACATCGTTTGCAGATACCCTTGCTAACTAAATGATCTGGGCTCCTGTTTCTATGCCAGGTGCAGAATGCTGTACTGTCTGTATTATGTACAGATGTTCAAATTCCAATTTCCTCTGTTGTTAGCACATTCTTCTTCTATACAAAATTAGGTATGTGAATGAAACAGCGCCCCTGCTGGTTGCAGCCAAGTGTGAGCAGTATATCGCTTTCAATTTTGCCTCAGACATGCTCCAAAACACAATTCATTAAATATCGTTAAAATTGTTAACCTACTGGGTCAAACCTATGAATGATCAAAATATTTAAAATTGAAGAAAGTAGACATATATTGTCTGTATTATTTAAAGTTTTACTCTGTGCCTTCAGGAACAAACTGTCAGGTCAATGATTGAAACGATCATCTGTGTAGAATGTATCTGTAGAGTCAGATATACAGCAATTCATCCGGAAGAGTCTTGAATTCTCAAGTCACATCATGTTTCTGTCAGTGGCTATGAGAACAAGCAACAACCGAAGCCAATGATCCGGAAACTTAAGAAGAAGAAGAGGAGAGGACCCTGGCATTTGGAGAAGAGAAAACCAACGTCGAATGGGGAGCCAGCGAGCTGCAGCAGGGGTCACGTGTCAGGCAGATTAGCATAGCTAATGAAAGGAGCCTCTCTAAGCGTACGTTTGGACAAGAAACCTTTCTCTCCTCAATCATTTTTTTAATCCACACATGGAGAACACAGCACACTGCAGCGGATGTTTCGATCTGTTTTTAATCCTGCACTAAATCAGATGGCGGTTTGCTCGTTGATTTTAGCTACAGTTGGAACCCCGCACAGTCTTGCAATTACGTCTACAAATGGAGACACCTGCTTCCTTAAATATGCATAACAACATTAAGGAAATGAAAATTGCACTGCAAAATGGGGCACTTGCCCATAGGGAGCTAATTCTGTTCTATTGTCCACAGAAAATCACTGGATTTTCTCACCTCAATGCCAATCGGCAATAATTCACCATGTGCGCCATTAGCTAGAGACCACTAGCGAAAATAACAGGTGGTTTCTGTCATTTTTATTTCAAAGAGAGAATCTTTTTTTTTTTTTAATGGTACGTGGTATGGAAAAGGTTTGGAACAAGAAAACAATGCCCAGCCTGTCTTGGTTGAGATGGACAGTTGACATTCAAGACTAACTGGGAGTCTAGGCCGATCTGTGATTGACAAATTAATTGACCAAAAAGCGGTTTTGAATGCTTTTGTCTGTATAGTGTACACGTGAATCGTTGCAAAGAAGTTAGCCCTCTGAATGAACCCGAGCACAGTTAACAGACCACCTCCTTGAAGCCCACGAGAGAGCAGCTGCACGGTACACACAGTTGGTCACACAAGCAAAACAAAGTGCACTAATTAGCCAGGAGTTTATTTCGGTGAATGCCTCCTAAATAATGTCATTTGCATCCCTTCAATGACCACACTGTAGCTGTCCGACATGGGAAATACGCCAATTATACCTTGATTCACTCGACCGGAGCCTCAGACTGGAAGCAAGCGGGTGAATTGAAAAGGAACAATGTTGTCCCGCTCATGTCTCGGCTTCGCAAACACAGCAGGACTGAGGTTCTGCCAGCCATGACATCACCCCCCTCACATCTTAACGGACACACACACACACACACACACACACACACACAGAAGTGCATTGTAGCCCTTGCAAAATGCCAGGAAAACACTGGACACACTTTTGTTGTAGCACCACAGAGAGGTAGCTAAAAAAAGAAACTTTTGCTCATTAGCGAAAAGATGAAGAAAGACTTTTGAAACTCTAGAATTTGCTTTTGTGAAGGGTTTTCACCATTTAAGGATGATTGTAGATTATACATTGGTCTTTGGCGATTCGTGCATCTGTCTGGGATAGCTGGTTCTGAATGGAGCCATGAGCCATGGAATGCATCTAAAATGGCCGACTTTTTTTGGTTTTCGCTATCGGGGGTTGATGAGACTTTATGGTACATTCCAACATCTTGCTTTTTAGATTCGCTAAATTGCCCACAGGTGTGAATATGATCATTACTATGGCCACCGACTAACTGGTGACCTTGGATAGAATCCAGCTCACCCGGATCAGGTTAAGCAGTAGGAAAGCATGGATGTTGTTCTTCTCATGCGGTCCGATTTCAATGGATGTTGTTAGCGGCGTAGTGTACAAGTGTAAAGTTGTACAAACGGTGATAAACTTCATGTATTTCAGCGACAACCGTGATCTCGTACAGTCGAAGCAAAGTTGTATATTCATTAGCATTAGCATTCTTGACTGACCGGCCGTGGCAACACCTCCCTGATTTAGTCTGGCAATCTGGAACAATTTGAAAGTGCGCTACTGACAACTACAAGACTTAAGTGGAACAATAGTTCACTTGTTAGCGCTGACTATCGCTTTTGGCTCTGTTGCAGGCGATTAACTCGCTGCGAGCTGGACTCTGAAATGAACACTTGTAAAACCGTACAGTGTATGCCTGGCTTGATACATCCAGTTTTCTGTGCCAAGATGGCGTCTTGCCTATCTCGTCTCAAAATGGCACAAAAATATACAGTATTTTGTTTGTTCGGTTCACTGTCAGGGTGTACAAAAAAATGTCACGTTGACATATTTGGATACAAAGCGAGATGTGCTGGACTAATCAACATTTCAGGGAGGTCATAAGTGTACGAATAAATTTGACTCCAACAACAACAACAGTAGAAGCATTCGAGTCCTCAGCTTGAGTGTGCGGGCCGAGCCTTACTGTTATCTTTCTCCTCTGATAAATAAAGCAGTAGGCAGACGAGTACAATGATGCGATGATGTGTGCACGCTTCATGCATGACCGCCGCCCGGATCTCACGGCATGTCTTTGTGCCTATCCTCAACCCCACCTGCTCCCCGGCCCCTCCAAGGAAAGGCGCTCGCTTGGCGTTTTGAGCCACTGTGCTAGCGGCGGGGATGTCGTGTAGCAAGCGCCGCGCACATCTGCATTACCCGTCTGTGCGCAGATGTTGAGAAGGCAATTATAGAGAGACGGATTAGTCTCGTTCCATTAATACTAAAGCATGAGCTCGTTCTACGGTTATACGGTAGGCTCCTGCTCATGCTATGTCGATGGGGAAAAAATGTTGTGCGTCATCGCCTTCAACAGGTATCCAAATCACGTAAGTTTTTTTCCCTTTCATTCCCCAACAATCTCAGCCATGATGACTTAGTTATGCGTGTCACTGTTGATTTGTCAACAAAATCCCACTCAGTAGCGCTCATTGGAAAGCTCCAATTTTACCAATATTCACGCAATTTTTGGAACATATCTGTCTTGAGATAAAAAGTCTCAAGAACCCATGAACAAAACTGAACCGCGTCATCTATTTTAGTTTTAAGTACTGATAACCATTTGGGGGGGGGGGGGGGGTGGGTTCCCTGTGATTTATTTTTTATTTATTAATTTTTTATTATGATTGTTTTGCCAGATTGCTACTAAATTTGAACCATGTCAACAAGACAGATTGGCGAGCCAGAAAGGTGCCTGAAGCACGGCAGCAAAGTTTGATGTTTAGCTATAAAACACAAATCCCTCAATTTAGTGCCTTGTGTGCGATGCTGTCCTCTCCTGAAGACATTCGAAGACATCCTTAACAATCAGAAATCCGTAAACGTGCCAGTCCTTCGCTCCCATTCCCAACACTGACTTCACCCAGATTTTTCACGGGCATTTAATATGAACTTTAATTATTGTTTCCTAAATGGACCAACTGCATCGTGGACTCAGAAACACTCCTCGCAAGTACAAAGAGTTTCTTAAACACTAAGTGCCATGAATAAGTAATGACAGCAACTATTTATTATCGGAATATAAGGCTTAATAAAACAAATACTTAAGGAGGAAAAGTCGCACCGTTCTGTAAGAGGGCGGAAAGGGCAGCGCTCTGAGCACAAAGCCGTAAATAAAAGAAATTAAAAGTTTCTCCCGCACACATTCTGCACTTCAAGGCCCGTAGTACCTCTTGATCAATAATGCATGAGCGATAACTGTGGAAAGTGAAATGAGAAGTGGGCAGGTGGAAAAAAAACAGTATGTGATCATAGAGCTGGTGTCATGGGATGAGCACGTCTCTGCTGTATATGAGGGCCGCATGTACGGCATCGCAGCCCCGTTCTGTGAAATGCTACATTATTGATATGCTATGCGGTTAGCCGCTGTTCAGAGAAACCTTTGAAGCAATGTAACGAGAGACACACGAATTGATATTTAATTCAATAACGCCGCACAGCTGCTGGAGTCAAACAACGCAATTAAGGGGAATGAAGAATTATTCAAAGCAGACGAGTCGCGCCAGAATCAGACGAGTTATACTCGTATCCTGTCCACTCTTTGGTTGTTGTTGAGCTTGTCAAGTTTGAAGTTATGGCCAAGACAAAATGATGCATTAGGTGGTCTACAGCACGTCAATCATTATAACAGGTCCCGAATGATCGTGATAACGCATCGTGTTTGTCGCTACTGCGCCAACCTAATCTGCAGCTCTGCCCAATTTGTACGACACGGCGAAAGCAACTTCACTTGGATAAACTACGTTGTCCGTTAAGATGGTGATTTCAATCAATCTGAACATCACTGGACAGAGGGACATGCGGCTGATTTTTATGAGCTTGTTTGTGGGTTCGATTCCCCAATCAGTGGGTCCAAAACAACCACTGCCGGGGCCAAGCCAGGATTTAAAAAAGGCCTATTAACACCGTTACCACAGTTAGTGTCAAGGCGATTCGTGCTTAGGTCACAGACCCACCAAACCCCCTTTTGCACCCATAGCACTATTTGTTGCCGTGACGACGTAAACCACAGACGATGAATGATGAACTGGGTCGAGCCAAGCGGCAGATGTTTGTTAAACGCTTTTGACCACGGGCAGGCCTTGTTCCTCTCCAGAGGCTGCCCAGAGGAGGTTGGCGCTAACAAGCGAGGCGCGCTGAGCTATGCCCTGCCTCCGTCCCATCATGCACCGCTCTCTCGGTGGTTTGCTGAGTGAGATTAATTACCTAGCTGTCCTGAACTGCTACCAATCCTCGCTGCTATGTTTGAACATACATGGAAAGATCACACTGAATCAGTAAAATTTCACGGGACGCCACTCAAAAAAAAAAACAACAACAAAAACCAAGAAGTAATGATTGACCTTGTCTGAATTTACTCACATTTTGCTCAGCGTGAAATCTGGGCCTATTGAGATGAACTCAAGTCTATCAGTCTGTTGAGTGAATGGCAAAATATGGAAACACGGATTAAATTTACTTTCTGCCATTAATTGGAAGAGCATTCAGTTGTTCAGCCTGTCGCGATAGATCGCTAGCATTGGGCCTCATAAACAAAAGGAAGCTTTGGAAGCAAAGCCTTTTCCCCAGGATCGGCCGAGGTTGGATAGAGCGAGCTGCGAGGTGGTTGAGTCACCCAGACATGCTGACGGGATTGAGCGGAGAAGCTAGCGAGGCATTCCCACCCTCTCCAGAGCTAGCCGAGTTGCTCTCAGCTATGTGGCGCATTGTCAGCCGTCTTAAGGATGACTGGCTTGCAGTCAATGCTGTCTTTGTTGGCGAGCACAGCCAAGACTTAGCTGACCACCAGTGACGCCACACAGGCATGCACACATTTCAATTCAGTTCAGTATTGGAGACGTGCCTCTTTTTATTGAACCGAAAAATCCTGGCCTCTTTTTCCTGAGATTAATCAAGCAAGTCAGTGAAATACATTCAAACATGCTCATGTCCGTGATCTCCTAATTTCTGTCTTTTGTTTTTTTCATGATTCTTCAGTGTCCCCCTTGCATCATTATTCCGATCACCTTCCATTTTAAGTATTTAAAAGGCTCTAATTGCAATCCCATTAAATCCTTCGTCTTCATTTTATTTTGAAAGTCATGAACTGATCTCAAAGACAACCAATCAATAAAGTGTTAAAATTGTCCCCCCACCCCCTCATTATTTGTTCAAAGCCAGAATGGAAGTATACCAAGTGATTTTGTTCTAATACGCAGTCAACATTCATTTTAAATATTTGAATATGTTATGGAGTGATTTTATAGAAAAAAAATCCACATCTATTATTATCTTGAATAAAATCATATGCTGTTAAATTAAATTATGCACCCGCCCCCCAAAAAAATCACCAAAATACTACTTAACTGATGAACTTTTTAATTATGAACGGATTATATCAGTATTTGGAATATTGGACCAGATTGATGCCCTCGATACTAAATCTTACAATATTGTGCACAGGCAAGGCTATTCTCTGCTCTTAATCAAAACAACAAGAACAGAGCGGCCAAATATTACAAAAATGAAATTAAACCTGCATTAAAGGTTGGACAACGAAACAAAACGAACAATACAGACACATTCAATTGTAAGAGCAGATCCGATTTAATTGATTTTGTTGTTTCCCGACCATGTCGCTGATCCAAACTGGGCCACAAGAATGCACCCCCAAAAAAAAAATTGAAACCGGGTCACTCGAAGCGTGTAGTGTAAAAATCCACGTTTGACTAGAATATCACCCGTAAGACCGCATTTATTTTCATCCTTGTGTGGAGTTGTAGTCCCTCGAGGTAGAGGCTCCGGGTGCATTTTTCACTTTAATCAGCTCAGCCCGGACACCGGCGAAGGTAAACCTCGGCATGGTGTGAAATTGCTGAAGCATTCCCCGAAAGCTTTCAATCCGAGAGCGCAGAAAGAGGCCTGCGATTGGCTTTGTACACTTGAGCTGCTTGACAGACACACAGCTGCTGTCCCGCCATGGCGGATATGTTACCATATGTTGCAAATAAGGGGAAAAAAAACTAACCAAAAAAAACAAACAGCGGGAAAAAGTGAGCGTGTGAGAAGAAAAGGACTGTACATGTGCTGCATGTATTTCGTTTTTATATCAACTGTGCTGAATGAAGCACTGTGGTGCGACATTTCACTTAAAAACAAAGCTCCCTCAAGGCACAGAAGGCCGGCTTGAGCTGTTTTCGAGAGGCGAGGAAAGAGCATGCACGATGGTTTATCCACGGCAGAGCCGATCCCGTTGGCTGGTGGAGGCAGCCTCGTGTCAATGGAGCCTAAACGACGCCAATAATGGTCCCACCGCTCGGTCCCCGGGGTCTTAACTGTTTAAAAATCGATTCTGCGCTCCACTAGGGGCAGCCTGGGAATACCATACAAGTGGAAGAAATTGAAAGGAAAGGAGGAGGTGGCAAGGGAGATGGAGAGCTGAGAAAAGGTTACAAAAGAGAGATACGAGTGAGTGGAAACTTCAATTATCTCTTCATCCTCGTCTCGGCCCGTCTGTGGAACACAAATGGCAAAGACAAAACCAATCCGGCTTCATTTGCCAATTTCCGGTGGGCTGTGAAATCTTTCCCGACAATCGTGATACAATTACAATTGAAAATGAAGAGCGCCGTAAGCTACTTAAATCAATTCCTCGTGCTGGTCATTTCTAATTCATGCCTGCCATGGATACACTGCATGTACCACTAAAACAACATGGTGAATGTTGACCGCAACACATGTTTCTGTTCTAGCCGCCGTCTATAGCACTTACAGCCGTAGCCCGTCACAGCTGACTTTAGGTCCCCCCCGGTCGCTATCCGATCACAGAAAATATCTGGACACATTACCGTTCACATTTACACAAGGACCAATTTCGTTATCCTTGAACGTATTTGCTGAATTTAAGAAGAAGTACCCACAAAAACCTGCAACCTCCATTCTGAAAGGCCAGAGATTGATCAGCAGGCATGCTCACCGCTAGTTAACTGTATCGCCTCGATGCGATTTACATTGAGAGCAATTATACTTGGAATTATTCTATCCACTTCGCCACTATTGCAAAACACAGAACGCACCATTTCGTCACACCCGATAAGGATACGGCAGTGAGCTAGCATAAGAAGCTAATGTAGCACTCTTCAGCTTCACACAGTGCTCCGTCCTCAAATAGAGAAGGCCAGTCACAGGACGATTCGAACCCAAAGTACAAAAACTAGGTTGCTAACGGCTCGGAGTGAGATTCCCAAACAAGACAATGGGAAGGGAACAAAAACAGGAAGTGGTAACATCACTAAAAGCAAGACGGTGCGCAGTCATCTATCTGCATGGCCATCTTATCAGATTTTCAGAAAGGGTTGGGAGGAAAAAGCAAAAGACACAGAAGAGTGACCACTTTGATGCTGGCTGAAATGAGAACAAATGCAAATCCTGGTCAAACTTGAAAATGGGAAATTCAGACTTCAAGGTTCCACGGTATGATTGAAATTCAGTTCTTGATGCATTTGCTGCAGAGATAACACTGTTCCTCCCTTTAAAACAAATAATTAAAAGAAAAAAATAAACGCTGACTTAGATGTTGTTTACGGCACAAAAACACAAAGCCCTCTTGTGGCCGCCGGAATTCTGCCGGGAGCGAAAGGAGGAAAATCGGGTGACATTACGCTGGCATCCCAGCGGGGCCCGCAGCGCCGAGATCCAGCTGTGTCGCAGGTTTGATCCAGCTTCGGTGCGCCTTCCCAGCGGGAGCGTTCCAGAAATGTTCCTTGCCGAGCACAACTTGCTGAACTGATCTTTTGATCCATGCTTAAAATTCAGGTGCGACTCGATCATGACGACAATGTGCGGAAGAACCTGGCCGCGCTGACCTCAAGACTCTCTTTGGAATGAACCAACATCTTTGACCTCTTGGAAATTATTTCTACTACTACGTAATCTTGTACAATGTACAAACTAATTAAAAAACGGACGCAGAGGTATTCCTGATTGAAGCTGCATCATGCATGATATGTTTTATGTATTTTTCCAAAATTTAGAATAGTGCAACATTTGATTAAACAGGAAGTAACATCAAGCATGTACCGTATACCCCCTCAACATGAACCCAAAGTGTACAAATGACAAAAATGCAGACCATCCAAACACTCCAGAGTTTGCATCTGTCGAATATGTCCTTCAAATATAATAGCGTGCCCTTTTGAAAGACACAACGGTGATGCAGGCAGATAATGAAGGACGCACGGGAATCCAAAATATCTATAATGTTAAAATGAGTTTCGTCAAAGAAACAAACAAACAAAAACGAAACAGACCAAACAAAACTGTGAGGTTTTGTCTCTTTCTGAAATGACCGTCAAAGTGGTACACTGCGAACGGGCGTCATTCATAAATTTCTTTTAATTGCAAAGTCCGTGTTTATGCCAAGAAAAGAAAACACTGACGGGTGCACCTGAGTGTGGTCGGTCGAAGCCGGCAGTAAATCACAAACTTTTTCCAAGTACCTTTTCTACTTCTTAAAAGCCTTCTAACAAGAAAGATATATGAGCTTCACTGGCTAAAGAAGCAATGAACTTCAAGACAAGAAATTCTGAGGAGATTCAGAGCTGGGCTTGAAACCACCACCCTGTCCTATCCATTTATTTTTTCTTCTTCTTATTATTTTTTGTTTACAGAGTGACACGAAATTTGGTGAACATGTCAATTTTAACGGGGCGCCAGGAATGTCTCCCAGAACAATGCAGTCATTGCGTGCAAACTCCACAGTTCTCAAACTGAGGTAGACACAAGGTACTCCATCTAGTGGTAAGTGAAACAATGACTAAATTTAAAGTTAAAATTGCGATGACACTGTGGTTTAATTGTTTTGTTTTTTTTTTTAAGCCATTTTTAAGTACAGTTCAGTTGTATTTAACCTTTAAGTGCAATTGTTTTGAATTTAGGCTTTTCAAATTTTTGGTTTGCAAACGTTTGTTTAGGTCGAGTTTTTGTAAACGCATTAAATGATAATTTGAGCCGATCCCCCCCGCACTCCCACCACCCACCAATTCTGAAACCGTGCATGTTACAGTGGCTTATAATAACATTAATCTCACACTTTGGGTTTACTACGCTACGTATAATTAAATTGTGGTCATTATCGTGGTACTTGAAGAGCCAAGTGCTTTTTGAGGTGAAACTAACTGAAGGGATCACTTTTATAGACACATGGCCAACGTAAACTGCAGGGGGGGGGGGGTGTTGTTGTTGTTTTTTGCCTACACCATGGTGTGGTGTGAAATTTGTTTCACGCATTCCCCAGGTAACTCCCCACCCCTTCCCCCCCAAGGTTCGAGCTTGATCAAACTGAATGTGTATGATGATAATGATACTGTTTGAAAGTCAGCGATATGAAATGCTCCAATAGACCCATGAAATGCCTTGTTCATTGTTTTCTTTTTATACGCATGGATATATTTGACCAACATTATTCGTTTCAGCACATGCATGGTAATAGGAGTTCAGATTATTCAGAGTGCACTTGGGTGGGGGGAGAAAACAATGTGATTTCCAGTCAGAGAAATTGATAAATGCTCATCACTTGTGCTCAGCGTTTGTCCTTGGAGGAGGTCTGCTTTTTGTTTCGGCACAGTGTGTGAGCGAAAGCACTCCTGCTGGGCTCAGAAAGAGGGGAAAACGGTTGCACGGTCCGCTGGGATCGATTTCCTATGACACAATGCATGTGAACAGCAGCACGGGCGTATTTGCGCTCCCTCCAACTCGGCCTCTGCGGAATGTCGACACGGGCCGAGTCTTTAGCGCCTTTTGTGCCGCAAATTGCAATGCGCTGCCGTTTTCCCATCATGGAGTCTGTAAGGCCGAAGCATTCCTTATCTGACATCCTGCAAAGCCAGACTGTTTATCCCGGAGGTGTTAGCATGGAGGAAGATGGGGGAGGGAGAGGAGGAGAGGTGCCAGATCACCACTCAGGCCAGGAACATGACTGACTGGGCCTGTGTGTCACATCTCCACACAGACACAGCATATGCGGGATCAACACTAACATACAGTAGATGCCTCTGACCCTCGACAATGACGCTGCAATGTAGTCACGGCTCTTCAGCCTCGTGACGACAAAAAAAAAAAAAGCTCATAGCTCGCCTAGAATCAATTTTACGCATTGTTCATCGAAACCCTCACTTGTGTTAAATGTTTACCAATATTAATGCTCGGGAGTTGAAATTGTCCAAAAGTGTGATTGAATCTATTTAGGAGTTGGGAACCCACTTATAAATAGTAATAGTCAGAAACTGTGAAAACGCACTAATAATGCAACGGTCTGAACGAGATGTTCGAAAATCAACCATGGAAGGGAACAGGAGTGTCCTGTTTTCACTTCTCCACAGTAAAAAATCTGAGAGGAGACTAAACGTCACCAATATAACAGACCACTGCAGCAAAAGGGGAGATCGGAGAGTAGAACGGCATAACAACAGGGTAAGCTAATTTATTTTGGTATTTCTCGCCACGTATCCTCAAACGTTTAACCAACGAGACGGTGACCATTCGTTTGATCAATGGTGCACTTGGTTTTCATCACCCATCTGGTATGAGCTTGGTAGACACAGAACCCTGATTGACCAGTTCCTAGAAATCGTACCTTGTGGCATTTGTGCGATTATTGCTTGTGATCCTTTGGTGGGAGGAACGCTTGCATCTCGACTCAAATGCCCAAAAGACAAGTGGTGGATACCCAGAGAGATCGTCACGGACTTATTGAGCAACCGCCCTCAAGAGCTATGGCAAAAAGGTGGACAGCTTCAAGTTCCTCCGAGTCCACATCTCAGCAGACCTGGTCCACCAACATCTCTCATGTGTTGAGGGATCGTCAGATCTCTCATGGAGAGACTGCTGATCCGCTTTGGTCAGTGGTGGACTGCAAAGAACAATGGGGTGCCTTGAGCGCACTTCCTTCCGGAAGACGTTACAAGGCATTGGAATCTAGAACTGCGAGACTCAAAAACAGCATGTAACAGCAAGCCGTGAAATGCATTTGTCTGTCCCACAGAGACAAAGGACTAGCCCCTTACCACCCCTGCCACCTCTTCGCACACAGAGGCAAGCAACTGCATTAGCCAAATGGATAAAACCATGGCTAAAAAGTTCTATTTTAAATTATTTCAACATCAATTCGCGAGCAGTGTTTCTGTAAAGTCATCCACATTGGGCTCACTCGGAACCCCGACTGATCAGGAACTAGCCATTTGCCCGAGGTAATGCATCATTAGCCGGGTGATTCGCGAGTACGTCAAACAAAACAGGGGCCATCCTCGCTTGTGAGTCTGATGAGGAGAAATTGGACAGATTGGCTGGACTGAGAAAGCGTTTAGAACAACTGTCTGTGTGTTGCGTTTAAAATATCGGAGTGGCTTCGGACTAGGGGCGCACTCATTAGAGCGCTAGGGAGCTAATAGCCGCTATCCTTTCGTCGACATCAAAGATGGCTGTTCAGCACACAGGCGCGTTTATTGCAGCCCTGCGGAGCCCTGGAGACTCATTGCAGCATAACACACAGCGCTGCAGACGCCAAAATTAAATGTCCACAAACATCAGCGAGCCCTCTCCCGCCTCCCGTCGCCTCCGATTGCTTCTTCGCCAGATCTCACATGGCCTGTTTGTTGTTTGGATTTTTTTGGGGGGTGGGACTTCACATCTTGAGGGCAGAGGCCATCGTAGCCACTTTCAGACGCGGGTTGACAAGGCAAACAGAAAATTGAGTCCCTCGTCACTCCTTACTCGCGGTGCAGTCCGCCGAGAGACCGCGGCTTAATATTTCACCGCCGCAAGCAAATCTGATTCCGACGTCGTTCTGACGAGGAACTGCAAGCTCAGAGATTTTCATAAGCGACGTCTCCAAGGAACACGGCGGCGAGTCGCTTTCCATGCCAATCCTGTATGAGCGATGAAATTATAGTTTTAAAGAGATTACGGCCTGTAAAACATTAGTTGAGTCCGACAGTTTTCCCCGAGACTGACTGTGTTGGTATTATGTTGCGGCAAGGAAAACAAAGAGCGGCTCCATCGGTTTGCCTTTACCTGGGTTGCATATTGACACACGTGAATACAGTTCAGACATAGACCATCCACTCCCATCCAAAAGTATATTTGTACCCGTGGTCAACAGTAGAGAGATTTCTTGATTGTATGATTTAATGTGGTTAAGTTTGACACTCATTTGACAGTTAAGGTGGAGAAGAAAAAATGAGATGGAAGGCGACGAGTTTTATTATCGTTAACATAGTGGCATTACAGATGCAGGTCAATCCATTGGAATAGCATGAAAAAAATAATTTGGTCATCAAACATTTTAACTCCTACAGGACTCCGATATTTCTAATGGAATGGGAGGCTCACTGAATGTTTCGAACACCTTTTTTGGTTGTCGCTGAACGTTGATGCAGCTCAACTTTTGAGTCTGACATCATGTTGACGGCAAACCAATTGAAAGGGAATCAAGAGTGCCTCTGGTGGTCATAGCCAAGTACTGCACTCCACTCTGCCTCGCTTGAAGACACGACTAATCAACACTCAACTTCACACGGTGAAGCTAATTCGTAACAACCAATTAATTGATCATTATGCCCAATTTATAACCAGTACTTCACTTCTTTTGACAGTTGTATCACACAAACAGGATTTTTTATGCCGTTTCGCATCATAAGCTGCTCAGATATAACAAGGCATGTAAAGTCAACCATATCTCAACCGCCAAAGACATGATTTGTTTCCTCTTTGATTCTTCTGAGGGCCTTTAATCACTCCAACTTGTCTTTATGCACCTGAGTGAGGATGAGGACTTCATAAAAGCCAAAACAAACATCAGAGGAAAGGTAGTTGAAGAGGCGAACTAGCTTAGCATTGCTGTAGCCGCCACACAAATCACTGACAGGTTCCAGGATGCACCAGCGCCTTTTTTGTTTTTTGTTTTTTTAAAATTCCCAGACGGCAGCCCCTTTTTGTTTTATGGTCATGTGACTGCACGCCCGTTCCTCAATAATTGAGCGGTTTGAACCCTCGAAGCCACCGCGCCTGGATATGAAAAATCCTCAGTTCCCGCATCCAAATGATTATTCCTAAACAAAGCGTGTTAAATGGACGCCGCCGCCTCTGCGGCACTCTCCATCTGGAGGATGCTGCGTGACAGCTTCCCTTAAATTACAAATATCAATCTGCCTCAGTGGGAGCTCAGCCCACCAGCCGCCTCTCAGGGGTCCGCGTCAAAGCGGGCGGCCCTAAGAACCCCGCAACCATCAAAAGCGGCGGGCACGATTCATGCTTTATTTGCCGGAGCGTGACGGATCGGCATTCCGACAAAAGTCAATGTTTGGATAGCAAAAGGGACGTCGTGCATATACGATGCTCAGTTTGCTTGATGTTGATGCCGTCGTGCTTGTTGATGCGGTAAGAGTAGAAAAGTGTTTGGTGTTGAATCATTTCATCCAGACAAGTGTAGGTGTTGTAACCTCTCAGTGCGGAAAGTACTGCTGTTGAAACGCCCACGCAGCGGCTTCACCCCTGAATAAAGTCAACTTGTCAAAATAAGTTAATCCGTTATTAATAAAATGCCAATTCATTCTAACTCTCAACTGTCTTGAGTGATCAACATTTAGGTTGTGTGTGACTAGAGGCAAAGTTTGGCAAAATATATATATTTTTTGGGGGGGGGTGTTCTAAATATCACATGCTCTCAGTACAATGATATATCCTTCTGATTGCTGTTGCGAACTGGCCTAAAATGCCAAAGGAAAAAAAAAATAGATCGAGTTTAATCCATATTTTCTCTAAATCTGAGTCCACACATTCCTATTTTGTGAGCAAGACACACACCCAAAAAAAATCTTAAAATTGAGCAGTTTACGTCTGCGTTGCCTTTTAATGATTACGTAATCGTTTTCTCACCAACGGATTCACACGAACCGACAACTGACTTGCAAATCAACCGTTTCGAGTCAAGTGTATTTTGCTTGTCGATCTGGGTTAGCGCCGCCCATTCCCTCCCTCCTCCTCCCCACACCCCGAGGCACGGAGCGACAGACGTTGGCTCGGAGGGCTCCCAATCTGCCGTGTGATCAGCGGGACTCTCCCCGAGCGTGTTTCCCCCTTTCCCTGCCGCCACCACCGGCTGTCCGCCTGCGGCCACGCAAGCGCTCGCGCTCGCCGTCCAACTGCTCCATCGACGCAATTCTCCACAGGATCGCCTTTGAGTGGCGAGTCGGCGGCACGGTCTAATTCAATCAACGCGAGGGGTGACGGGCGCACAATTCAATGAAAGGGGAGGCTTATCATAGAGAGCGAACCTCATATTTTGTCACCTTCATGTCTCTGACCATGTAGCTGAAAACATGTTGACTTTTTTTAGACAGCAAACTAACAAACTCCACCTCCGCTAGTTCAGGCTAAGTATTGCTCAAGACGTGATTAATCCACAATCAAAGTCCATGAAATCGGCGTATATACATCGGGCTTTGCCGATCCGATTATTGGGAAATCCGAAAACCGCTCCACGACGGCTGAGCGAGGCACACGGCAGAGACGCTCGAGTGGAGCTTCACCGGAAATTGATGTCATAATTAAGATGGCTCGTATGAAATATGTATGAAGCGTTTTAGCATAATCCGCATGCCAACGCTGGGTGGAGGGAATGTCACCGGTGTGCAATATCGAAAAATATAAGGGAAAAAAAGTGTGAAAATGTCAACGCACACACAAAAAAAAAACAATGCTTAGAATTCTACCCAAATATTTCAAGTGACTTCGTCGAGAGGCCGGGGGCCAGTCGAACATCCTCCACATGCAAGATTGGAACAAAGGAGCTGTCTGTCTCAGCACCGCGGACAGTTCCACACGTCTCATCTCCCGCCTTCCGTGTGACAGTCAATTGACGCTATCGCCCCCCCGGATCACCACTAAACGACATCTCTTCTGTGTTAAATTCAAACACACACACACACACACAAAACAGAGTTTGGAACGCTATCACGTCATCATAAAACGCCAAAGAAATCAAGAAAGGAGAAGAAGTCATGAATAGTCCCGGAACTTGAAGAATGCAACATCACATTTGTGTTTAGACGTTACCAACAGAAAGCACCACACCCGAACAAAAGCCAGATTTCACCTGAGACTTAGGCTAATTTTTTTTTGTTGCAAGCAATCGTCACTGTCTGGGAAGTATTTTTCTAGGCCACATCACACGGTGCCGCTGATATCATTGAACGTCAGATGCGCGCCGGCGTTGGGAAGCTCTGATTGATCATCCGCTTCGCTGGATTCTGTGTAAAAACGCACAGGCAGATGCATTTTGGATCTTTTCGTTCAGCTCTGCCGCAGTCATTTTGATGACGCTGCAGAAAAGGAGCAATCATATGGAAACGATCGAGCATCAACATAAGCGAAAAAAGATCTATCGCCTAGTGTGTACCATCATTCGCGGAAAACTGTTATCGATCAGCATTTAGCATTCACGCGATTGAACAGCGGCATAAAAACCTACAACGGTTCCCTCAGGCCAAATTCAATGTACAAGCACATTGTGTTTACATGGCTACATTCACACAGCATTATATACAGCACACTACATGTATTTTAACTACTACCACCACTACTACTACTACTTGGCGACTACCATTATTACTACCCCTAAATTTTACATCGAAAGGCAGGTCGAATGTTTGCAGTCACTAACCTATAGATGGCCCTTTTCGACCTCGGAGGAGCACCATACTTTTTGCTTGTATTCAACAAAATGGCTGACACAGCGACCATGACACCGTTTTTTTCTTCTTCTACTATTACTGCTGCTGCTGCAATCCCATGCCTTAAATCGTATGGCTTGGATGAGTTGAATATTTGCTTTTTCGGGCCTCATAGGGCCGCCATGTTTGTGTTTGGCAGATACGAGTAGTCCTACGACGACAATTGTTACGAATACTACAGCCTTAATTTAGGCCTAACGTGAGTCAAGTCTCTGCGCCCCCTTTGGCGGCCCTACAATACCGATGGCTGGTTTTGACAAATACAGACGTAACAACTATTAGAACTTCAACCACCAGTCCTAGTACAATTACAACAGCCACACTTTTAGGCCTTCGGTGAAGCCAAGTATGTGCGACCCCAAACTCATTTGTGTCCACTTTTGACCCTTTATGGCGACCATATTTTTTGCTTATTTGGGAAAGAATGATAACTCCAAGCACAACTTCGATGGCAAATGTGATGCCACGGGTGAGTCAGGTATGTGTTTCCCCTCAGGGATCTCCCTTTTTGAGTCTGTATTGTGCCGTACTCTCTGCTTTTCGCTATCATTCACTAGCACTGCGACTAACAGTCAGGTTTTTTTCTTCTTTAGAATTTGATCAGCCCTCAAAATTTTCAACCTTGGTCCCCTTTTCCTACCTGCCAATCTTTGCACACCCAAGCAACACACGCACACACAAAATCAACACACATAAATCGATAGATCAAGGGATGGAATTTTTTTTTAATTCAACTGGGTTAGCGTGACTGGATTTCCAATCGACAAATGGGAACCCGTAATCCTGCGTCATTTTGATTGACGGCAAGTTGGCACCCCCTTCCTGCCACGGCATAAGAGCAACGGCTTACCATAGAGGGTCGAGGTGGGAGTAAGCATGGAACCTGACAAGCAACATATATTGCAGGTGCAAGTTGGAGGTCTTGTGCAGTGTTGTGTGCACATGATCAAGTGAGTCAATTACCTCACCCCCCCCCCCGCCTCCCCCCACACACCCCTGCAACCCAACCCCAATAACACTGCGACTGTCATATCATGAGAAGTTGTGCGCCCAATAAAAATTAAAAGTTGCCTTGGATGTCTTTAGCAATAAAACTGTCATTGCATAGTATTTATTATTATTTATAATGCTGTTTTTTATAGTCTTAAAGAGACAGTGTCTCTTCCTATTACACCTTTATCTAAACCCCCTTTCTCTATGTGTGTGTGTGTGTGTGTGTGTGTGTGTGTCTGCACTGCAGATGGCTTCACCGGTGTCTTCACGGTTAAACTGGCAAAAGAGCCATGAGACAAAGGGGTACATTCCAAAAGAGACACTGCGACAGAAACAAATGGGGGAAAAAAAAAATCCTGCAATGTTGTTTTTTTTTTTTTTACACACGTTCCCCATAACTTGCTGTTGTCATCCCTGTAGCGTTTCTTCATCCATTCACAGTATCAAAGTGCAAACTTTAAGGAGGATCGGGAGGGGGAGGGAGGGATGTGGGGGCAAAAAGTGGCCTACCTTCAACTGGATTCCCAAATGAATAATATTAAAAAATGCTCCGGAGCTCTTTCCCGAGTCAGTTAGTAAGGGGGTAAGTCTTCTTTGGACATGACAACTCCGAGAGGAAAAGAGGAAGGTTCCATAAAATGGATGGATGGATGAATGGATGGGAAGTGAGGTCACCCATTCAGCCCCAAATAATCCCAACTGAAGGCAGGAATCTTGTCAGAAGAGGAAAAGGACGGAGGCTGACAAGTGCGTCAGGAGCTCTGAAGTAGAATATTTCAATGGGTGAAAAAGCAAGGAGATTGGGGGAACCTGGGGGTGGGGGGGGGGATGGGGCTAAGGTTCCCAAGAGTCACCCCCCTGTCCTCCTCCTGATGACTTTCTGAGGCAAAGGGTGCCCGGTGTCTAATCCTCGGCCATCCCAGACGCGCTGCTCCTCGTGCGGCCACGCTGCTGCGCAGGGAGAGAAGGCGGCAAATGAATGCACGCAGAAAAATGGTCACATCCAATAAGGGGGAGGATGGAGAGAGAGAGCGAGAGAGCGAGAGGGAAGAGAAGGGAGGAGGGAGAGAGAGAGGGGGTGGGGGGGGGGGCTGGGGGCGGCATTCCTCCTCAGTACGGCTCTATGGCTGCGGTGCGACCAGTCTGCCCATGGTCCTAGTGCCCCCCGCCTAGCCACGGTGGCGCGCTATCCCACCGCCGCTGCATCATTCTTCATCATCAGTCATTCATGGACTTGATTTCTCTCATGGAGTAATCAACACATCTATATACATCATCTCTCGTACTGTTTTTCTTTCTCTCCATCTATCAGCCATCATTCTCTTCATCTGCATCTGTTCTCCTCTCGTTCACTTATCTGTCCGTCCATCCATCTCTCAAGCTGGTCATCTTTTAACTGCTATTTGTCTGGCGTTTACATTTGCCAAAAAAATGTAATCTGAACGGCTATTTGATAGCCACGCGACACATGACAGCAACGTCCATGCAACATTCACTCACACATGCCGGAAACGCTCCCTTGTCAACAATTCCCTTCAACCATTTTCCAAAGTTGAGTGCTAGTTTCAGTGCCATCCTGCTGATTGACTCACTATGGAGCAAACAAACATAACCTCCTGCGATCCGCATGCAGCGCCGTCTCCGAGCAGCGGCGCGCACCGTGTCCAGATGGCCCGCGGAGGAGGTGAAGATGGACGCCGCGATGGCTCTTTGTAGACGCGCGTGTGCGTCGTTATTCGTCGTTACTGGCGACTCGAACGCGCACAGCTGCCACAGGAAGACCACCCTCTGTTCACTGACATCATGGCCCCATTTATAGAATTTTCTTTTTTTAATTATTGTTAAGATGTGCGGGTGTTTTATCGCAATGAAGTTTCACAATTAAATATTTTTCGAACAGTTAGGAATATTCAAAACATGCATTTGTCAATGCAAAAATCCGGCATGCGCCGCGGTCTAAATCTGCATGGAGGTAGGTTAGACTGGGTGTTGGTAAACTTGCGGAGGCATCCAAGGCAGCATATTTTTAAAAGGCTGTTTTTCACCGTCGTGGTCGTGAACACAAGTAACTCGATACGCCACCAGTCAAAGTGGCTCTTCTCATTCCCTTTAAATGCAGTCACCTATGAAGACATTTCTGTGCTGAAAAGGACGCGGCAAGCCGTGCGTGACCAGTGGCAGATGACGTAGGCGGGTACCCTCATTTTATGAGCTGGTGATAACTTCTGGCCATAAATTAATTCTGCAGACCTCATATATCTCCCCTCACCACTGACAATTTTGACAATGATTCAGGTTTAATTTCTTCAATGACTCATTCATGAATGAAACACAATGACATCATCACACACCTCCATGGAACTCAGAATCCGTCTCCCTGCGCCTCAATCAAAATCAGCAAAATTGCGTTCGACCAGCTGCTTGCCAAAATTAATTTTTGTTTTCTCAAAATAATAATAATCTGAGGGCAGTATTAGGCCTTCCAGTAAACATTGTGCAGCTCGCACTCACAACACTCAGCATCAGTTAGGATGTGCAGTGTGTGTGTGTGTGTGTGTGTGTGTGTGTGAGTTGTATTGTATTGTATGCATGCGTGCGGATGCGGAGCGATGTTCTTGTATAAGCACCGTGCAGCCGTTGCAGTGCTCAGGAAGGACGTCAGTGTTTGCCTGCCTCCACACTTGTTTCCTTTCACGGTGCGAGTAGGATCCTGAAAGTTGCATGTCATGCACAAAATATAACCGTGACATAAATCCACCTCCACCTCACTGGCCTGCAGAAAAGAAAGAAAGGAAAAAAAAAACTTCCTGGCTACTCACAGGACAAACTCCACTGCCTCCCTCCCTTTCAACGACTCCCACGAGCCACTACAAAAGATGACTTGATAATATTTCACACGGCCCATTGTGAAAACTAAAAATCTTGAATTAGTATCGTGTCCCACTTTTCCAAGCATGGACCGAAATAAACTTTTGTTTTAGGATGGCATCAGGTTTAAAAAATAAATGAATAAAAAACTCGTGCGGAAGATGGAAGCACAAAAATCAAAACTAAAAAGGACTCAAACAAGCAGACAAACTGATCCCGACAAGAAAGTCTGCTGCTGTCTTTTTCAAAGGCGCTTTGATCTAAGTTTATCTGAGCTTATTATGACACCACATACAGTGCAATTATTTTTGGTCAAGCGCGTTGGCAGCATCTAAATCTGCCGTTTAGCTTTTTAATTGCGAGACACCCCGAGCTGTATTCGGTTTTTAGTTTGGGAAATATAAAAGGTGAGTTTAAAGAATATACCTGGTGGCGCACTGACGAAGACGCATGGACAGAACGGAACAATTTGGACAATCGGCAATTTGAGTCAGCCTCTAAATCAAAATGAACTGCCACGTTTCGAGAATTTATGCTAGGATGGAACACGGATTGTTGATATATTTCAATGCATAAAAGGACCTATTCGGGGGGTACTTTTTTTTTTTACTGTAGAGAAAACAATCTATAACACTGATATACGTGTACAACTAATTTAACTGCACTGTATACTGCTAAAATAAACTAAAACTCCTCAACTTTTAAGACACCCGACAAAAGACCACAAGCAAGCATTCTATACATACTGCTCTTTGTATTAATATATATATATTATTTTATTTTTATTTTTTTAATGTACTGCTCCTATGAGTCACACTCCGTTCCATTTATGGCGCCGTAGTTCTTGTCACACCTTTTTTGTTTTTTTTCCCAAATACGATCTGAAGGAAATTTTTTAAAAATAAGATGAATCAAAAGGAAAAACCGAAATACCTCAGCGGGGAGTCTCGCTCGAAAAAAATATAATTGTTTTTCTTTTTTTTCGCCCAACATACACACAATGATACGTGTAAAAGAAAAAAATAAGTTGTTAGAACATATTTATTCCCCAGTGAGGGATGCTCTAGTGAGTTTAAAAACAACTATGAAAATAATAAAAACAAGTAGGAGGCGGGTGGGGAGGGGGGGGGGGTCATTTTGCATATACACCAGCAGTTTTTTCGGGGCGTGGATTTCAGTCTACATGCATTCGATCTTATTTGGTCGATTCCGCTGCTCCTGGATATAGCGATCATCTCCTCTGACACCAGCAACAAAGGTCTCCTTATCCTCACATTTATTTTTTGGTGCCAGCCAAGCGTGCAGACTTGAGACACGAGTTATTTGAGTCAGTGGGTAGTCAGTGGGTAAGACGGAGAGGGAAACAGAGAGCCTCTCAGCAATGTGAGATTTGGTACAAATTGAGTTATTACAAGCGTGAAAACGTCGGGTCTTCGCCGTCCGTAGCTCATGTGGCACCGGAGAGCGTTAATTATTAAAAGATTGCAACATCAGGTACAAAAACGCATCTGCTTTCGAGCCCGTGGACTAAAATCATCTATATTTGTCAACGACTTTCAGCAGCCGGCTTAAAAATACAGTGACATGCAAGTAAAACATTCAGAACGTGCCGTCCTTTTTTTTTTCTCCCTCCACGGAAGCATGCTGAGCATTGCTAAATATTTCAGCAGGGATCTAGATTTTCTCTCTCTCTCTTTCTCGCTGCAGCTCACCAACTAGCTACCTACGAGGCTTTGACGGTATTACAGGTAGCAAACGGCGCGAGCGTGCATGGCGGCATGAAAAGAAAAGCGGGAGGGAAGCAGCTTGGCGAGCGTGTGGTGAGGATGCTGACGAGCAGTGTCAGCTTAGATGGTGAAAAGCCATTTGGAAACAAGGCAAGGAGCGCACACGAGCTCGGAGGAGTTCACGTGAGCGAATCCAGCTTGCCGACAAGAGTCAGTCAAGGAGAAAAAAAAAAGTGTATTCTTGTCTTTACCGAGTGTTTTACAATTTTGCATCCCTCGACAAAAAAACACAAGTGAGGTAAAATATGGTTGGATGCCATGCACGACGATCGAGGGCACATTTCAAGGACACAAGCAGGGAGTGGTTGGAAGCAAAGTCATAAGGAACCAGTTGTGATTTTTACGGTTTTGATGCAATGTATCCATCTATCCATCCCTTTTCTGATCCGCTTTATCCTCACAAGGGCCGCGGGGGGTGCTGGAGCCTATCCCAGCTGTCTCCCGGCAGTACGCGGGGGACACCCTGAACCGGTTGCCAGCCTATCGCAGGGCACACAGAGACGAACAACCATCCATGCTCACACTCACACCTAGAGACAATTTAGATGTTCAATCAACCTGCCATGCATGTTTTTGGAATATGGGAGGAAACGGGAGTACCCGGAGAAAACCCACGCAGGCCCGGGGAGAACATGCAAACTCCACACAGGAAGTCCGGAGCCGGGATCGAACCCATGACCTTTGCACGGTGAGGTCGACGTGCTACCAACTGGACCACCGGGCCACCTTGAGGGTTTTGTTTTTTTTAATTGTTCCTCAAGGACATGGGTTTGGTCTGTGGCAGGTTCTGACCCAGCATTGTTGTGGTCCCTGAGCCTAGTTAAAAGGACAAGTCTTGGAGACGGCGCTGCTGTTGGCTGAAAGTCAATAAGATGTCATGTAGAGAAGACCGCAATCATCAAGACTAAGTCAAGATTAAAATCTTTGAGAAGTCAAGGAGCATGACTTTGAGACGTTGAGGCAAGGTCAACAACAAGGTCAACAACAAGGCGTTTTCAGTCAAGACCAAATTAGGACAAAGACTGAAAATTCAAGGCCGAGGGCTTGCATCATGGAAACCAACAAGTTCTCTTTTTTTCTTCTTTTTGAAAAAATGCATGTCGCCATGAAGTAAATCAAAAAGCCAGGATTCAAGATCGATTATTTCAGCATCCGACGATGGAAATCCAAAATCTCGATTGCCATTTCACACATTCAGGTGACGCATTTTCATACAATCCAGCAACGTGTTGTCACTCCAAATGCATTTAGAAGCCAGCGCGCATCCGCAAGCACATTTTTTTCCATCTTTGCCGAAACACTTGTCAACATCATTATCCCGGCTCATTAAGATCTCGCTTCTAACCTGAATTATACATCAAGCAGCCAATCCAGAGCCGGCATCCCAAGCTGTCACGGGAGCGTTGCTCATGTTTCCCCCAGCTGAGACGGTTCCTTTTAATCAGAGTACTAGGTTTAGGATCAGCATTCCCTCCCCCCCTAGCCCCCCCATCTAGAGGAATACAGAAAAGAAAGAGGAAGACGATGAAGAAACGCAAAGAAGGGAATGGAAGAGGAAGAAAGAGCAGTGGGGGATTGTTGGAATCCCACAGGTGCGAGAATGAGGTTTCATCCACGATCATTCCCCCCCCCCCCTCGCACCCGCTATCATCTAAGACGTAGATGCATGAACATGAACAGTATATTCTGTGCTTTTAATTAAATTGTCCAACACGGTCAGGTCAGTTTGTGAACTCGAAGGGTACCAGAATAGAAAATAGAAAAGTAGGACTGGTGCCTGAAAGGTTGATCACCATTTGTCACATTGTAACGTCAAAGGCGGCGGAAGTTACAAAGAAGAAGAAGAAGAACAAAGAATCCAGACACTGAAAAAAAAGACGGGTTAGTAAGCAAAACCGCATCAGAACAAAGGCAATATTCTAAATAACTGACTCCCGAGGTTTATCGAGCCTGCGGTAATGGGAACAAAAACTGGAAAGGAGTCGAAACCGATGGAGGAATGTTTTGCAGGAAATATTTGTCCTCTCCAGATTGTATAACATTCGGCATGTCACACGTTAAGATAGCACTATCTTGAAAAGTAGCACCTCAGTGACAAGCCTTCATACCCCGCTTAAAGTTCAGTGATGACAAGTGTGGGCGTGTTGGCTTCTTTTTATTTCACCGTGAACCCAACGTACCTAGCGGTCATTTCAACGTTTCCCGGGGAAGCCAACTGTGTCTCGAGACAATTGCACCATTCCCTCCCGTAGCCCGTGGTGTTCATTAACATCGAAATTGATGAGCCACAATTGACGATCTAAAGCAAAGTTCAGACAGCAAGGTCAGCCAAGAGCCGGTAATTAAGCCCCGGCCCTTTAAGTGCCGCTATTATTATTAGCAAAGCGGGCCAGAACCCCATTTGCGGAACACTAACATTCTCTCAGAAGCCTGCAGGACATCAACTTGGGAGTGTGAAACAATTACAGGAGATGGCGTACGGCGTCAAGTATTGACAGCATGCAGGCTGGATATATTTATGGAAATTTAAATCAAATTCATTGCCACGGGCGCAGTTCGTCTTCCTCCAAGTTTGCAGATAAACGGAAGAAGGACATCCATGCTTTGCGTGTGCTTCAACCCGTTAATGACGGCGTTTGCGTCTGCATGGGGAATCGGGCCGAGCGTTGCGGCACGTCTAGGTGGGGGCGCTCGCGATAGGCTTCCCTGGGATTTGGACGTCAAGACCATGAGAGGAACGTGTCAAGGTGACGTCATCGCAGGATTAAACTGTTAACGTGCCTCACGCATGGAATGTAACAAGCACAACTGCCTTGCCCGTTTATAGAGAAGAGAATTTATGAATAAATCGGGAAAATGGGCAGGTAGGCAGAAATTTATATCCAAAATACAGATATCATTGCACTACGATGATTAAGTCCTTTTTGAGGATTTTTAACACCGTGAGATTCATTGTGTTCTGCCACGTGTAAGCGTGATCACCGTGTTGTTAAAAGGATGTCACATAAAAGGTAACAAACAAGTACAGTGGTACCTCTAGTTACGAAATTAATTAGTTCTGGAAGATATTTCTGAAATAGAAAATGTGTAAGTAGAGACGCGTTTTCCATGTAAATGCCCTAATTCATTCCAAGCCCCTCAAAATTCAGAATACACGTTTTATTCAGCATAAAAATATGTAACAAATACATGTTACACTTAGATTATTGCACAATCAATGAGTTGTGCATAATGTAAAAAAAAATAATAAATATGATGGTCATTTAACTTAACTGCATCTTCTTTTTTTTTCCCCTTTTTTGTCCACATTCTCTCGCAGACGTGATTTTAGCCTGGTTTTGTAAAGAACCGATCCAAGGACGTTTGCTTTTGTCGGCTTTTCAAACTCCTTCGAAAATGTCCGACCCAAACATCAGCAGAGTGAGCGATCGCCCGACCCGTGAACACTTTTTCCGGTCAATTGACATTTACGTAAAACTATCGGAACACCTCCTGGCCCGAGTTGCAAATGACGAGGGGTGGCGCATCCGACTGGGAACGAACGACCTTGGATTGCCAACATCATGGAGTGAGCATGAGCGCTTTAAGGTGGACTACATTTTCAAGTTTTGAGGTAATAGGTTAGCAGGGGATATCTTATCTTCTCCTCCTGATCCAATGCAAAAGAGCAAAACCATCCAAAAAATAAATAAGGAACAAGGACACCATTCTCTGCTGTGATTAGCCAGTCTGCATTTCCAAACTTTTTGCCAAAATGGTCTGCTTCCACAACGTACTACCATGCTAACCGCGGCATTCGCAATATTTATATCATATTTGATGGGACTAAAAGTACGACATTATCTTTTTGTCCAAACTCAGGACATCCACTCGACCTTCAGTTATCCTTTTCAATATTATATTTGAAACACCAATAAGGAGAACTGATTACAGACTTGGTTAAACTCATCCTGTTATTCGTAAGACAAGAAAAAGAAAGTGAACAAATAGGGGTGAGGGGGGGAAAGGGGGAGGATTATTTAGTGTTGAGTGGTGCCTGAAACAAACAAAATTCCCGTGGAGATGTCATCACAGCGTGCACTTGAAGACAGCTGCGGGAACATCTGCTGCCTCCGTTGCAATCATCGGCGTTTCAGCTCTTTCCCCGTCGGTGCCGGCCAATGAGGGTTGTACTGTCAGTGCACCCCGATTGTGCGCCACATATAATCTCCGTAATTGCAACACAGTCATAATTAGTCAGTGACAATCCTCATCGTCATTTTTGTTTTGCATCTGCATAATTGCGATCTTTGTCGTGTGATTGAGCCTATATAAATCATTATTTGCCGCATGTCACAGGATTTGGTTGTTTCATTTTCCATATGCAGGAACACAAAAATAATCCTGAATCTGGGTCGTCGCTGGGGACGTGTTTGATTTTTTTTCATCCTTAAAGATAATTCTTGATTCAACATCTTGGTGGATCAGGAAATGAGTTGTGTTCTGAAACCATTTTTGGACTTGCAAAATGAATAAATCGTACAAATGATTGACCATTCTGATCATTTCCATTCCATTCTACGAGAAACGTGAAGGTTTTAAAAGTTTTGAGCACAAATATGATCCGGCCTGCCAAAAAACGAACGAGAACGCTTGAGTGTTAAGGTCAAGAGACAGACTGAAGAAGTGAGAGAGAGAGAGAGAGAGAGAGAGAGATGGGGAGAAGGACAGAAGGAGAATAATTGTAGCCTCAAGTGACAAAAGGAGGAGTGCCGCTGTTTGGCACTTCATCATTTTTGGCTGTGAATGACTTTGCATTAATTTGTAGGATGACTCACGGCGAATGATTTGCTCTGCCTGTAATTGGTTGGGTATATTAAAAAAAAAAAAAGTTTGTTAGTCATCTTGCCTCAATGTTTTTTTCTTCTCCTTTTTAGCTGCATCAGTGATGAGCTATGGAAATGATGACCCCCAAATTGGCTCCAAAGCAACCTGTAAATGTTTTATTTATTTTTTAATACAGCCCTCGAGCCATGCCACATATTAACAGGAAAGTGTAGATCATACATCATTTTATGTGGCAGGCATAAGCAAATCAAACCTGCGTCTTGCATGATGCTTGATCAAATCTGTTCCCCAATTTGTAAATGGTCATATGTAATAACTAGCAAAGCATTTTCTGGTTACGTTTTTACGGCAAGTTGAACAGAACTATTATTCTTGACTTCTTGATTTTCAAACTACTTATCCATCCATGTATTGTCGAGCGGATGTAACATTACAATATATGAGGAGGCGATTAAACATTTAGATGCTTTCGACAGCCACAACGGCCCTCTGACGGAAAACTAACAATGCAGCCCGCGACAAAGATGGGTTTGACAGACCAAGTGTAGACGACGATGAGTCCGCCATTTTTCTTTGCAACAGCCTTTTACGAGCTATGTGATATTTTGTCGGCTTGCTCTCACATTTGAACCACATCTACGAGACAGATGAGCAGTTTGTCATGCGGGTTGGTGGAGCAAATTGGCAAACTTCCATGGCTCGCCATGAAACACAAACTCGGCTGTGATAATCCACAAGGCCGACGCACGAGCAAGAAGCGTTACGTGTGATGATGGTCCCCCGCTGTTGAGATTCAAAGCGCCACCCAATAGCAGACATTTATGCACCCAGTAATTCTGCATTCCTTCAAAAAACGGAAGCACAGAGATGTAAGGGCCCCGTTGAAATCGCATGGTTTTATTAGATATTTTTATTACCAACGTTCTGGCAGCTAAATCACCTTTTCATGGGCTTTTACATCCTTTGAGAAATGCGAATTTTGCTAGCACCATATTGATACTTTGTTAGGGTCCCAAAATGAAATACCTTTTTCAGGTGCCTTTTGGGGGACACGATCATGTTACAGGTGTACAGTTGTACCCATCAGTAGTTTACAAAATGCGATTAGAGCAGGCAGCTGTGCCACGTACGTCATTTTGAACAGTTCAGAAATAAAAATTGGTGTGTGTAGATCACTACAGACTGAACAATGGTGATGTCACCAAAGACGAGATTCACTACAACGAAAACAAGCCTTCCGCAAAAGTCTAATCCAACCTCAGTTTACCACAGCGACCTCTACTGCTTCGTTCGGAAACGGCCACAGCAACCACCACACTGGTTTACACATGCACAGTAGTACAGGAAGTATTTGTTTCAGATGCAGCACGAACGTTGCATTGCTAAAATGGCGACAAAACGGACCTTTGCATACCAAGGAGTTAAGAAAAGCTTTAACGCTTGAAGACAGGATAAAGGTAATAAAAATGAAAGATGGAGGAAGCAAAATAAAAGACATGCAAGAAATTGATGTAAGTGAAAGTAAATGCTGATCGCAAATTTCACAATTTCTTTCCCTTTTTCTCTATCTACGCTGGCTATATGAAGTGTCTAATAAGTGTATGCTCATACGTATGCACTATTGGAATAAAAATGTACACATACGTTTTTTGTGTGTGTTTGTGTTTACGTCTGAGATCAAATTTGCTATAGTGAAAAGTCCCCTGTTGTGAAAAATTTCTTGCTGCAAACACGATCTCGTTGTTGAGTTATATTGTATATGGCACAAATATTAGAATAAACTGTGGCTTTGAAATGGAAATGAGTGTGCTTGATAGTAGGCCAGCAGAAGTAGCCTTGCTGGCCCTGATGGCTCGCCACGGTGTAATACAGCCACTTTGGCTGAAAGGTGCTGATCTTTAGTTGTAGTTGAATGAAATTGTCCTCGTCATAGGTTACCCTCCTGTGTTTCTTCAGGTGATCAAGGGAACCGCATGGATTGATTCTTCAAATTGAATGTTTGACTTTCGGTTCAAGTTCCTTTGTACTTTGTCCAAGTTCGTAAATCCTCAAGTTCAGATTGGTCTCCACGGCCTCGTCGTAGAGAGAAAGCTGCGAGCTTCTTTATTTTTCCCCATGTGCTCCTGATACTTTTTTTTTTTGCAAACCCCGTTTCCTGCCTTCGTGTTTTATTAGTTTATATAAGCGCCCATCAGGGGGATTTAGCCACTTTTTTTAATGAGGATTCAATGCATTATTGGAATAAAGTATGAAATCATAGAAAAGGTTTTACGTGTGTTAGGTTCATATGAATTTACACAAACGTCTCAGGGAGGAGCCATTTGATTGGTATATTAGGCTCAGCATTCTCTCCATTAGCCCCGCCCACTGCCCCCAACCAAGTAAAAATCCACACTGGGCCTTAATTACGAAAGGTAAACGGACGCAAATTTGATGGCTCATGCAGACAGATGTGGAAGCGTATTTTCCCCAACAAACTTATCCTCTCAAAATATCCAATGATCATGCCCAAAGACGTATACAGTCATACCTCGGTTTTCGACCGTAATCCATTCCAGAAGGCTGTTCGAAAAGCGATTTGTTCTAAATCCGAAACTATTTTTTTATCCCATGATTAGGGGCTAATACACGATGCAGAAATGACATAAAAACAGTCAGATTTGCATAAATCACAACAAACATGTCTGCTCACAATGAACACTACACGAGGAAGTGACGTGTAAGGAAGCCGAGAGGAGTCACGTGGCGCATTCAGGTTTGCTCATTTTGGTCGAAAACCGGTTTTCGGTCGTAATCCGAGGTGTAAAAGTCTCTAATTTTCTGGTCAAAAACCGATTTGGTCGAGAACAGGTTGAGGTTTGACTGTATTATTAAATGAACCAAGTGCCGTTGCTTGATGTAGGCTTAAAAAGCAGGATTACAGTGGATAGCATTCACAAATTTTGAAAAAAATTTTGATTAACCAGAAAAACATTACTTCTGGTTGCATCGGGTTTTTTTCTTCAAATTTACACTCTCAAACTACAAAAGGCATGCCACCATCTAGTGGGTGACAGTGGAATTACAGTGCACCATATCGACAGGTTTGTAAGGCCAAAATGGAGTTATTAACTGGGCATAACAAATCTGCAAAATAGCGGGACTACGGACCTGGAAACCGTCATAAAGGGGGCACAATGTAAATTATTAAAGCCGGGACTAGATGTTAGTGATTTTGCTTCTTTAAATAGAGCATCTGAAAGACAGAAACACAAAACAAACTGGCACAGCAGTGCCAGTTTAGTACAAGCAAAATGAGAGGAGGCGGTGAGAAATTTTTCCATTCACTTTTTCCTCTCGTTTGTGAAACGGCGCAAACAAAAAGGAAGCAAGACACGTCACCTATTCCGCAATGTCCTTTTGAAGTTTCTCAATGAATGAAAGGCACAGGTGTCAAACTCAAGGCCAGATTGGGCCCGCCACATCATTTTATGAGGCTCACAAAAACAAATCGTGCAAGTCTACCTGGTAACTATTTTTGTCTAAAAGACATTCGGAGATTAGTCATTCACTGCGCATACTTGGACGTTGGAAGTAAGTATTGAGAGTTCATCCTGGTGTATCGATACCAAGATATTGTGATAACTAACGTTGCACATTGTCCCGCTTTCTATATTTTGTTATATCACGTGTGATATAAACCCGCACAAATGATGAAAGGAGGACTTAATTTCTAACCAGTAAGTCATGAGATGCTTCAATCATGTTCCACTTTGACGGCTTGTGCTCCTTCCACTGAGAGCAATGGGACAATGGAGAATTAGGCCTTGATCCACTCCATCAACAGAGATTTATCAGTACGCTACTGTTCGTAATTCCAAAATTGATCCTCTTCTGGGATTATTGTCCTAAATCCGAGCAAGAACCTTACTAATTTTGAACGCCGTCCAGAGAGAACAAGCTGTCAAGAGTGCATTATTTTTCAAGTAACGTGGTCGTAGAAGAGGGTTGCGGCAATTTTCATTTATATAAAAGTCCCAGAGAACATAACATTTACACACACAAAAAAAAAAAGAAATTCTGAAAAGAAATGTATGTTGTGTGTACGGTATTTTGTGGTTTTCAGTTGGGCCAGTATATTGGATTAGTCGTTAGTACATCTGGCTCACAGTTAGAAGATCCAGGGTTAGAATCTCTGTTGGAAGTTGGAATTTGCATGTTCGCAATGTCATTGCACGTTTTTTTTTTTTTTTAAATTCTCTGCCTGCCGATCGACTGCCAACAAGTCCAGGATATCCCACACCTCTCGCTGGGATGGGCTCCGGTTACTCACGGCTTTAAATGTGGACGAACACGATGGAAAATGCATTGATGTACCGGTATTTGGCTTTTTAAGGCTTAGTCTGTTCTTGGTCTGTGGGCTATAAAAGGCTGTAACTTTCCAATCCCTGGTCTAAAACGATTGACTATAAGTTGATGACTAGTCTTTCACACTCCAGTAACCCCCCCCAATACTCAGACGCAAGTGAGCTGGCTGAGTAGGTTTCCAAGGCCAGCGATCTCGGGAAAAAAGTTATCGGCGAATGAAAGGTTTGCAGGTACTTGACAAGCCCACACAGGCTGGCCTTCACACCGCTTTATGTGAGCGCAGACAGAGAATGAGAGGCAAGGCGAGAGAAGGACAAGTGCAAAGAGAAATCAAGGTGCACTCCCAAAAAGAGACAAAATGGTATATATGGAAACAATGAGCACCCAAAACCATCTCACAATCAAGGTCACAGTCCTTAACAGGATAGCAAAAACACAGCTCAGTATCAAAACCTCTCCTTCCTTCCATTCGAAAAGATTGCGCAATATACAAGGCCCAGTGGCCGTTTTCCCCAACCTAGAGGTTGGTGGTTCGATTCCCGGCCAGTGCGGCCGTGTCAAAGTGCCCTTGAGCAAGATACGGAACTACTACTACCCATTTCTCATCACCCTTGCGCTAAACAGACGCCATGTCTCGGTCATAAGTATGCACCTGACCAAAAATACATGCCTCTCCTCAAATCAAAACCTTCTTTAATTCGGGAAAAAAAAGTGTGACGTTTCGACATCAATGCTGTTGTTTAAACGGCTATTGACTGCTCAGCCCGTTTGAACTCACTTGGTAACCAGAAGAGCACCTACAGATGTGAATAAATCTCACAATGCTGACACCAACCTACTTCCCGTTTTTGATTTGAATCATTTTTCCCCACTTTGACCATATTTGCCTTTTTTTTCTTATCTCAGACATTTTTTTTGTAATCATTCTAGGCAATTATTCTCACACTATTCATGGCATCGAGATAGAGCAAACACTGAAAATTAATGAGGAAGTGAAGCCCCGCCCCCTCCATGAAACACATTTTCTAATAGCCTGTAGATGCCACAACGTGGTGCCAAAGCCCTACTTTTGTCTGAACGGAACTCATCAGCTCACTTCAACATAGCTCCGTGGCACCGAGGTGGCAGCAAAGCACCACTTTTGCCCAAATTATCTCCTCAATTCCCTTCCATCTAGTTTGTGTATTGAAGTCAATTTTAAACATCCAGTTTGCTTGTGACTTTTGGCTCACCTGCTTTGTTCGGCTGGAGAGGAACAGCCGCTGGAGCTCCAGCAGTGGCTGTGTTTCAGGGCACTGGCTGGGAATCATCGCGCCTCATCTGCACTGCTGGTGCCAATCTAAAACATAATGCAAAGTAAAAAAAATACAGTCAGATCATTGAAGCAAAGTTGAACATGTTAAAGTTGTAGTCTGTTTGTTTGACCAGAAGGGAATGCACAAACAGGGCAAGCGGTGAAAGGGTTGTCAAGACTGGGCAAAATGCCAGGAAAGCTTTCTGGCTGCAGAGAAAACTTTTCTGCTTGTGGTCCTTCCACTTACTCATCAAAGCGATCCCGTGTGAGATTGTGTGTGTGTGCGTGTGTGTGTGTGGTTGAACTATGAGTGGGCAACTTTGACCACAAAAAAAAAGCTAATATATAATATAATAATTCTTGGCTTCTTTTTTTCTTGTTTTGTTTCCAATTAAAGTCTAACTAGTCTTCTCTTGCTCGCAGATATTCTAATCTCAAGAGACTTGAGGTTAAGTAAAGGCTAAATCAAATAAAAATGTGAAAAATCTTGCAATTCATCCTCATAAACGGCGGCGTGTGGGCCCTGGTTTGTTTTGTGTTTGGAGCTCATCCATCACCGACAGACTCACCCAATGGAGGTCAGCTAAATGAACAATGAGAACTGTTAATTTTTATTCTAATGAATACATGCATTGTGTTATATTCATTATCAGCATTTCAAACTTTTTTTTTTCTTTGGGTCGCACCGCGATCCTTTTGTTGTGCTTGCTCGGCTGACTGTCACTTCAACTTTTCCTGGATGAAAAGTTTGGCACTCCCGCAAACGCTGACGTTTATTTTTATTGACTTCATTATAGACTTGGAATCAGAGCTCACTGTATCCAAAAATAAATCAGGCAGCAACTCTAAGACTCATAATTTCACCGGACACTTTATTCTACACAATCTAATTAAAAAGGAAAGGAAGGACTGATTTACTTAAAGGGTTGAGCAAGCAAGATCGGATGCAAACTTGATTTGCTCGCACGTCCAGGATTCTGCCGGTTAAACACAAACAAGTGCCGTGCAGTTCATTGTGCATGTTCTGTGTGGAGTAAATGCAAATATTAAACTTCAGCTCAACTTTGATTACTTTTTTTTTCTAATAAAATCTCAAATAAAGGGAGTTATAATGGGAAAAACTCTCAATGTACATTGTTTGTAAATATATCAATTAAATTTGGGGGACTCCTACAGTCACACAATCTGGTGGGACTTTCGCTTTATTTTTTTGGGGGGGGGTTGTTTTATGGAAGAAAGTTTGACATTCTGACATTAGGCCATGCCCAATTCCATTTGACACAATAAACCACAGTGCCAAGCCTGGCTACGTACCTTCTTTAATATCTCAAATCAAGTGTCCATCCCTCACAGACACAAACACCTCGCCACTATGTGCCAATTTGAATGGGCGGAGCTTCAGAGTCATTTCTATATTTTACAAGGTACGCTTTCTCTCCGGGTTTTTGCCTTGAAAGTAATCCCACTGGAGTCAAAAGCGCCCAATCCAGCCTTCTCTGTCAGCCCCTTGGAAGGATTCTTCCAGGATCCTCATCAAAGTCGCGTTCTAGTTTCACATCATATTGCACGCTTGATGTGGAGATTGTCATACCTTGAGATCACTGTCACAGAAATCAGCTTATTGAGGGAGTGCGCTGCACGATATGTTGCTTGCAGCTACGCCTTGTTAAACTCGGAAAGAAACGACTGGAGCAAACTAGAGCTGTTCTACTTGCAGGGCCATCTACATCGGCACGTAATCCCTAGAAGTACATACAGGCCGACTGGCTGGCTATCCGTCACATCGCATGCTCAGCGTATGTCACTGTGATCATCTTGAACTGAAGACTGCGCATAATATGGGGCTTGTTTTTCTGCTTCGCTGGGCTCGTAAAAAAAAGAACACGTCGTACCCACAAATCTGCAGACCATTAGCATGACATGATCTTCGACAATATGATGGTAATGTAGTCTAATGACTAATTTTTCTGAATAACAAGCACCCCCCCAAAAAAAAATCACCCTTCAAAAGGAGTTTTTTTTTTGCTGTAGTACAGTCCCCCAAATTTGCTGGTATCGTTTATTAGAAGAGTGAATAATACGAATGAATAAAGATTCACATGTTTACATTTATTTGTAAATGCTTTTAAATGAAGGTGAAAAAAAACGATCTTTTCCTAGCCCTATGATTGAGGTGTTTCAAAGTATTTTTAAAATCAACCTTAAGATTTTCAACATTTTCTTAAAAAACAAAAATAAATGAATATCAAACAAATGTATGTATATAAATAAAACAAAGATGGCATAGTTACAAGCTTTGAAAACAAACCAAAAAAACTGCTTAAATTGAACTTACAACAGTATGCACATGGTTATAAAATTAAGCGAAAATCCAGCACTAAACCTTTTCATTCCTACTTTGCGAGCTTTCTCTTTGCAGATATTGATAGTATTGACTTACTGGGAGCCGCACGCACTTTTCACTGCACTGTCTCAATTGTGACTGCACAAACAAGTTGCCATGGAACTGAAGATTGATAAGTTCCATCATAATCAGCTATTCTAGCGACAGTCTTACAATACCACAGCGAGTAAGTGGGAATTTGCTTACCGGGAGGGTAAGCTGTGGAAGCAAAACTTGTGCTGGAGGGGAAAAAAATGGACTGTTTTTTTTTTTTTTTTGTTTAATCAGAATGCCAATTTTAGTTTTATGAAAATCTAACTCAACTGATTCCCCCCGGAAGCGTTATCAGAAGTTAAGAGTGTCTTTGCCGAGTGACCAAGTCATGGATGAACACAATTGGTATGAATGTAATTTGCCCCGACTGCTCCGTCCAGCAACTGGGACAGAAGATCGACTTGATTGTTTCATTTCACACTCAATGGATGGCAGGCCAGAGACCCAAATATTATTCCGCAATAAAAGCTCAAGTTTTGGTAACTACTTTCAATTCCAATTCAATAAATGGTTTCATCTGGGCATATGTTTGAAACGTCATGTTGATGATTTTAAATGAAGAGCTTCAGTTTTCATACCAGTTCCTTCACAAATCCTGCGCGTGGAGCGGTTTGGATTCAAACGACTTTGAATGCCCCTTAACTTGAACTGCAATGTGGCAACGGCAATGTGCCACGTGTCCTGCTCTTTCTTCTTCCCACAACGCTGGGGAAACAGACGAATTGCGTCCACGGAGCCCTCGAAAATAGGTCATGCTCTCTTCTCTGAACTGCTACCGCTCAGTTACATAAAACTCACTCGGCTCGCCTTTGAAGCCGCCCGTCGTTATCGTTGGCGCGCTGTCAGCCAGACGCAGCGCACCTGAGCTGCGTTGCGTCATCACAGCACCGATGACACGTGAGTGCAGGAAAAAGCTTCCAGGCGATTGGCTGAAAGGAAGGCGAACCGGGAGATTTCATAGGCTACTTTTAGTTTGGATTTTGACCCAAATTGTGCACAAATCTATGGACAAATAATTACGCTAAAAATTAAAGTCGGGCTGACTGTAAAATACGTCATGAGGGTAATCGTACTTTGATGTCGCTGTCTTGGGAATCAGCTTTTGTATTCAAGGCAGTGCATGTTATGCTGCCTGCAAGGGTAAGTGGAAAAAAAAAAAAAGTGAAACTCTGGACTCGTACCGTGCTTGCATCATACGGCATCACAACCGTGCAAAAATAAACCTGTTTGGTCAAGACAATGCATGATATGCTGCTTACTGCCTTTTCACATTAACCTCAGAAAGAAACAAAAAAAATGTGCTTGCATCAAATCATGTTGCTCTGACGCAAAAATACCTTTCTTTAGTCGAAAGCGGTGCATGGTGGGCTGCTTGCTGCAATGCCTCAGTAACATTAAGAACACACAAACAATGCCATTGGACCCCAAATGTTGTCTATGCATAAAATGCTGCTTGCTGCTCCAGTAGAACTCGTTAAAAAAAAAAAAAAAAAAACAGACGCCAAATTTTTCCATGATTATGCGTCAACCAAGATTTTTTGGGGGCTTCCTCTGACATGATTATTCATTTACTTTTGCTTTTTTTTAATCGTATCACAGTTGATTTGACGGGGGCCTTAAGTGCTAATCACAGATAGAAATGCTGCTGGTGGTGGTGGGGGAAGCGGGGAGGGGGGGGGGAGTACAGATGAAAGCATCAGAGATGAGAGGTCATCTTAATGTCACCGAAAAAAAAAAAAAAGAATGGTTGTGAAGCGGCCAACCTTTAGCATGGATTCACCTGCCAGCATGATGTCTACTCACAAGCTCTCATAAACACAAACAGCGTGACACCCGGCACGCTGTTTGTGTAAACGACGACTTCATTTAAATGACTCGTCTTACCTTTTCCGGACCTTGACATTGTACAATTTAATGTAAAGGGAACATTTCGTCGGTGTGAAATTGTGTCATATATTTTCTACCATTTGCATTTATGAATCAGTTTGGATCTATGAAGGAAGATTGGGGCCACACGAAAACAAACAAACAAACAAACAAACAAACAAAAATTACATGTAGTTTTAAGTGGAAATTGTACAAGAATAAACTTGTATATTTGAAGAAGTGGTTGCAACTTGAATTTGTTCCGTGCCCACCTTTGTCTGACTTCCACCGATATCAGTTGTTCTTTGCAGAAGATAAAGAATATATGACTAGTGAGTACCTTTATACCGTCTGTCTAGATCTGTTGCTGCAGCATTTGTGTTCAAGCACTGCAGTCACTTATGTCTTTTCCAAAAATGCCACTTTTTCTTCTCTTGTGAAAAAAAAACCAGTTCTAGTTGACTCTCAGACTAAATATAAAATGAAGAGAATTGCACTTTCTGCATTTAAAGCAATCACAGAGCTTAGCTGTCAAGTCTGCTAGCTTGATGCTAACAATAAAAAGTGTAAATGTTGGGCTGGCAACCGGTTCAGGGTGTCGCCCGCCTACTGCCCGAACACAGCTGGGAAAGGCTCCAGAACGCACCTTGACCTGGATGGGTGGATATAACGTTCAATGGTATGTAAATAAAATTGTTTATTTTAGGAAAAAAGTCAGATTTTTCCAGACTGTTTCATTGTTTTTCCGAGAATCAAGTGGTCTACTTTTAATATTTTTATATTTAAATAACAAAAGTTATTTTTCAATGCAGGCATTTATTTTTAAACATATTTTAGTCAATAAATTCTAGCTTAATGTCAATTTTTTAAAGCTGTTTAAATGGAGCGGCTATCAGTGCCCTTGCAGACTGTTCAAACAAAAGAGGGCAAATGGTTGACCCAGTCGGACTGTGCATCACACACACACACACAGATGCACAAATAGCAAACAAAATAATCATATTAAAATCCCACAGCCAACATTTAAGCTCGCTGGCTCAGCTTCTTGCCCCGGACATCTTGAAGATGAAATCCAACCACACATACGCAAAGCGCGCAACTCCTTGTGCAGAAACGGCGTATGCAGAGAACCTTGTTGACAGCGAATAGATTTCACTCTTACGAGTTATTGCATCACGTCGACACACGCCGCAAAATGACAGTGGAGTTATTTCACCCTCAACATTCAGCATTGATTTTAACATGTCCAAATCAAAAGCACCGCTTCATTTTTTTCCACCGCGACGGTCACTCTAGTAAATCTATTGTATTAGCACCTTAATGAGCCGCACAGCAACATTTTATATTGTATACGCCCTAAGTGCTGTATAATGAAATCTGCGTTTAATGTACTGTAACCATAACAGCGACATAACTAACAGAGGCATGCTTTCTATAATGTATTTCCTAATTGCTTCATAAGACACTGTTTTGATACAGTTATGATTTTGGGGGGGAGGCGGCGAAGGATATTTGAAAGAAATGAGGCGGGACAAAAAGAAAAGACTGATGTTTAATATACAGTGGAACCTACAAATTCAAAAGCCCCTTAAACGGTTGTTGCTGTGTTCATTATTACACTCCAAAGGAATTAATTGGCTTTTAGGGGTGGGGGTGGGGGGGGCGTTGACATGGCAACGCACGGTGGATGTCGATGATAACATTCATCCATTTTCCAAGCCGCTTTATCCTCACAAGGGTCGCGGGGGATGCCGGAGCCGATCCCAGCTGTCTTTGGGCAGTAGGCGGGGGACACCCTGAACCGGTTGCCAGCGAATCGCAGGGCACACAGAGACAAACAACCATCCGCGCTCACACTCACACATGGGGACAGTTTGGAGTGTTCAATCAGCCTGCCATGCATGTTTTTGGAATGTTGGAGAAACCGGAGTACCCGCAGAAAACCCACGCAGGCACGGGGAGAACATGCAAACTCTACACAGGAAGGCCGGAATGGGGATCGAACCCACGACCTCTTCACTGTGAGGTCTACGTGCAAACCACTGGACCACCGAGCCGCCCTCGATCGATCATAAAAGGATGGCCGAAAACGTCTCAAGGACCCGTGTCCAAACTTGTCAATCTGTTAATTCCGTTCACATTGGCACATTTAATTTTTTTTAGGCAGGCACAATTTTGTCAAATTAAATTACATTTAAAAGTCAAGACACAGGGATGGCTTTAAAGATCAAGCGTCTTGTAATATGTTGCTCCAGACTGGGAGCACAAATGAGCATCCTATTCCATCTGTCTGCATTCATATGGAGCCATAATAGTGCCGCGAAGTGTGATGATGCGAATGTGTCGGCGTACAGTAACTAATCAGCGTATTTCGTTTAAGTCAGGCTTGTCTTGACAAAGTGGAACCGATCTTTGCGTTGACGCTGCAGTTGCATTTCCAAAATATCTGATTTGCGTGCTATTTTTATCCATGTTTGGAAGAGGCCTGATTCCAATTTGTGGATATCCCATTTCATGCATTTTCTTCTCTTTGCAGTGCTGTGGCACATATTGGAATGGCGCCACTAAAACAACAGCACCGATGGAATTGCCATTACAGTTAGGAATGCCTCGGACAGCAGAGGGCACTCTACAGAAGCCATTCTCAAAACCTGAAAGCGTGGTTTGCACACTTCAAAAAGTTGAAAAACAAAGTGTCACGTTGCCAGATTCAACATTTTTTTTTCTTCATCCAGTGATCTGCATTGACGATTGTCATCTCAGAACATGACATTGTCCAAGGTTATCTGTACTTTTTTTTTTTTTATAAATAGAAACTCACAGTGCTCTACATGTAGCCGAAATACGCTTGGGGCAACCAATGCAGATAAAATAAAAACAAAACGGTGTCACTTAAACTGTTGTGTACATCCAGCCATGTTTTCCATTATGTAATGGTTTTCCGCCCACTAGTGACAAAGAAAACTATAATGTACAAAGTATTTACGTGGTGATCCTTTTCCTTGTGAATTCACAGTGAATGCTTACTCCCCCCGCCACCCCCCCCCCTCCAATTTTAGAACAGAGCTTTTGTTCGTCTCTGTGGAAAGTGCCTCACTCCATATGAATTAATGAACTTCCCCAGTAGCGCCTGAGTCACTCGCCGTCACAAAACACTCCAACCCAATTACTCAACGCGGCCCGATTTCTTATTTTTAAATCCGATTGTAGTTTCTGCGTGTATTTACAACCAGGAAACGGTCACGGAAGCCTCATGTTTCACCTCTGCTAGACCAATGTCACCCCTGAAGAAATGCTGCTCTGACTTCAAGGTCGCGATGTTCTGGGAGTGTTCAGAACTTGACCTTAATTTGAGGTTATAATGTTGTTTTTTCTTATGACTGCCTGTAAAGGTTTCAGGAGGATCTGGGCAAATGATTTTTACCTGAGCTGTGATTTTTCTCCCACTCACTGAATAGTGATGACTATGTTTAGGGCGCAGACTCAAATCTCATATGCTTATGTACTGTAGTTTACTCCAGTGAGTCTCATCAAAATCTGTGTGTGTGTGTATATATATATATATATATATATATATATATATATATATATATATATATATATATATATATATATATATATGTGTGTGTGTATATATATATATATATATATATATATATATATATACACACACACACACACACACACACACACAGATTTTTATTTTGTTTATGATTTCTATGGCAATAGCAGACGGTGAGGTGGTCGACTGGTTAACAGGTCCGCCTAACACTGCGTATTTTCTGAATAGCAGTGCTCGGCTTATTTTTACATTTGTATGACAGGATAGAATGTTAAAACGTTCATTTCCAAAGAGTAGGGGGGGGGAAGAAAAGCTTTTATGGTGGTGACAGCTTGTTTGTATTTTGAAACAAATTATTTTCATTTCCATTCGAGAAACATTCCAAAATGTTGCTTTTACAATCAGACATTGACCGCCCCGTCGTAGATAAAGCATATATGTCAAACGGTAATAGCTATTCACCTGTCAGGAAACACGCACGTCCACTCCACTATCTGTATTCACGGCGTTTATATAACATAAATCCCCAGCCTACAATTGGATCGGCTGATTCATGCGGCTCATTTACATTTTCCCGATGACCTTGCCTGCCCCCTGCAGTCCCACGCATTCCTAAATACAGCCTGCCATGTCCACACATACGTAGGACAACAGCAGAGGAGGGAGGGGGCGGCCAGGATGAAGCAACACACACACACACACACACACACACACACACACACACACACACACACACACACACACACACACACACACACACACACACACACACACACACACACACACACACACACACACACACACACACTTTGCACATGAGTATACATAAAAAGAAAAGAAAAGGAAAGAAAAGGAAACCTATAGTGGTTCCTCATAAGTCTCGAAAATCACTAAAAACAGCAAGCAAATCGCTAAGTTGGCAACACTGACGGTGCTTTTGTAAACCAGTTATTTTCTGGTAGCAGTCATGCTGCTAGCGGAAACAGTGCACGTCCGATATTAATATTTAATTTGTTTATATATATATATATTAGAGCTGTCAAACGATTACAATATTTAATCTAATTAAAAACTCAACTGTCATAATTAACTCAAATTAACTAAAAATTAATCATGATTACTCACACATTTTTTATCGTTTCTGAATTCCCTTTTATATTTTTTGTCCTATTTTCCCCCATTTTAATGCTCTCATCAACATGGAATCATGAATCAGTTTTCTGTGTGCAAAATGCAAATATTTACTGAAATAATTTTGATTTTCAATTTTACATGAACATTTTTCACTTGGAGCAGTTATTCACACATTATCTCTCACACAATATTACTGTCCATCAACAACAGTGAAAAAAATATTTTGTCACACAACAGCTGCTTGAACAGCTCTTTTTATGGAATCAAAACAGCGCAATATAAAGTGCACATCTAAGGTAAACTAGTACTCAGCCTATAATTTTTCACGGCCCCCTGAATAGGGATTGTCGGTCAGCATGGAAGGATCTGTCATTCTGTACTTTTTTGATCATTTATTGGAGCACTTTGCAGTAGAAGTTGTAGTAGTAGTAGTTGTAACAGAAGTATCAGAAGCAGCTAATAACAAACTACACATAAATGCAGTAAAAAAATATATCTATCTTTCTGCATCACAATGTAAATATGTATATAATTGACATTAATTAATACCTTTATTTAACAATACGTTTAATAAATAATGTAATCAACCCTGATTTCACTATGTATCATTATCGTCATCATTATTCATTGTTTTAAACGTAAGAAACCATACAACACAAACATTAAGTCGAATCGAACAAAAGAACTACAAGTCCCAATACTCAATCCCGGAAGTGGAGCGCCGGCATGATTTACCCCAGATGAAACGCAATTTACTTCGTTTAAACGTCAGATTGCAGACGGACAAACATGACAACTATGCAAAAATGAGCTAAATAAACACCCCTGTTCTAGCAACATTTTAGCCCACGCTGTTTGCTTTGAAATGATCCATAGCTGTCGGTCTGAGACGAGGAGGCGGAGTACCTACATCAGCTGTGTGCTTGGCCATTAAGTGGTATTTCAGACTCGACGTGCTATGATGATAGCTCAGTTTACGACTGCAAAACATACAGGTAACTTTGGTCTTGTCATTGGAACAATCTGGCAACTTTTTAAAAGTAAACTTTCCATTCATAAACTATTTAAGTATCCGTTTTCGGTGTCTCGCGCTGCCGTGGCTGGCAAAACAAACGTGCGTGGACCTGTGCAGAGCGATTGATGTTTTGTTTCTGGTTTATTTATAGAGCAACGTAACATCCGCTGTGACGTCTGCCGCGTTAATCTCGCGAGAACATTTTTGATCTTGATAAAATTCATTTAAATTAATGCCAATAAAAACGCGCTAAACTGACAGCTCTAATATATATATATATATATATATATATATATATATATATATATATATTAGAGCTGTCAAACGATTAAAATATTTAATCTAATTAAAAACTCAACTGTCATAATTAACTCAAATTAACTAAAAATTAATCATGATTACTCACGCATTTTTTATTATTTCTGAATTTCCTTTTATATTTTTGTCCTATTTTCCCCCATTTTAATGGTCTCATCAACATGAAATCATGGATCAGTTTTCCATGTGCAAAATGCAAATATGTACTGAAATAATTTCGATTTTCAATTTTACATGAACATTTTTCACTTGGAGCAGTTATTCACGTCATCTCTCACACAATATTACTGTCCATCAACAACAGTGAAAAAAATATTTTGTCACACAACAGCTGCTTGAACAGCTCTTTTTATGGAATCAAAACAGCGCAATATAAAGTGCACATCTAAGGTAAACTAGTACTCAGCCTATAATTTTTCACGGCCCCCTGAATAGGGATTGTCGGTCAGCATGGAAGGATCTCTCGTTCTGTACTTTTTTGATCATTTATTGGAGCACTTTGCAGCAGAAGTAGTAGTAGTAGTAGTTGTAACAGAAGTATCAGAAGCAGGTAATAACCTAAACTACACATAAATGCAGTAAAAAATTAATATATCTATCTTTCTGCATCACAATGTAAATATGTATATAATTTACATTAATTAATACCTTTATTTAACAATAGGTTTAATAAATAATTTAATCAACCCTGATTTCACTATGTATCATTATCGTCATCATTATTCATTGTTTTAAACGTAAGAAACCATACAACACAAACATAAAGTCGAATCAAACAAAAGAACTACAAGTCCCAATACTCAATCCCGGAAGTGGAGCGCCGGCATGATTTACCCCAGATGAAACGCAATTTACTTCGTTTAAACGTCAGATTGCAGACGGACAAACATGACAACTATGCAAAAATGAGCTAAATAAAGACACCCCTGTTCTAGCAACATTTTAGCCCACGCTGTTTGCTTTGAAATGATCCATAGCTGTCGGTCTGAGACGAGGGGGCGGAGTTAAGCACGTCAGCTGTGTGCTTGGCCATTAAGTGGTATTTCAGACTCGACGTGCTATGATGATAGCTCAGTTTACGACTGCAAAACATACAGGTAACTTTGGTCTTGTCATTGGAACAATCTGGCAACTTTTAAAAGTAAACTTTCCATTCATAAACTATTTAAGTATCCGCTGTGTCTCGCGCTGCCGTGGCTGGCAAAACAAACGCGTGCGTGGACCTGTGCAGAGCGATTGATGTTTTGTTTCTGGTTTATTTATAGAGCAACGTAACATCCGCTGTGACGTCTGCGGCGTTAATCTCGCGAAAATTTTTGATCCCGATAAAATTCATTTAAATTAATGCCAATAAAACGCGCTTAAACTGACAGCTCTATATATATATATATATATATATATATATATATATATATATATATATATATATATATATATTCAGGACACCCTGAACCGGTTGCCAGCCAATCGCAGAGCACACAGATAGAGCGGATTGCAAAATGGATGGATGGATATATCCATATATACTAGTTGTTTGATTGGAACTAGTATATGAAAGGGATGTTTGAAAAAAATGTAGTCCCTGGGCCCTTCCCAAAAGTCTTGAGACCCCCTCGAGTGCTCAACTTGTGCTCACGTATCCGAGCAGCGCTCCTCACAGCAAAGTTGTGTTGCAGGCTGGCGCCTACACAGCTTTCACGCTTGATCCCTTGTTGTTGCAGACAAACCCTCTTCAGCTTTAAGTGGAGGCAGAGATCAGAAGCCACTTGTGACAGGCTTCATTTCCCCCTTCTTATTTTGCCTGCCGGTTATTTTGCCCCGCATGATCTTTTGACATCCAAGCTCTTTTATGCACTTGTCCTTACTTGGAAAATACCTACCTTTCTCCGCCACTCTTTAGATTTTCATCTTCTGAGAAGCTACTCAACTGAATCCTCAGCATAGACCCAGGGAGATTAGTGTTATATGAGTGTGTGTTGGGAGGTGGAGGGGAGATGGAGAAACAGAGAGAGAGAGATACAGAGAGAGACAGAGAGAGGGGATTTCCGATGCCATTGAGACGACAAGCAGGAATACCGTCATTGTCTTGGGGCGTTCGAGGGGAGGTGTGAAGCCAAGGGACACTTTGTGTGTGTATACCCTTCATTTATCACGCTGTACGAATATCTAAGATACTATATGGACAAAAGGAGTCCTCAAAGGGACACGGGTCTTAATTAACTACTCAATCAAGGCTGGGATCGACACCTTCAGTCCTTTCAGAATCCTAATTTGGGATTGGAGCCGTAGGCTTCAAATTTTGTGGGAACAGTTTGGAGATGGATTTTCATTGCCTGAAATGGATAGATTCTTGAATCTATAAGCTTACAATTGGTTTTGGCTCAAGGACAATGTTGTTTTTCGTCTTTTACAGTTTGTGACTTTGACGACGTTGACAGGGCACCTCTGCCTACAGACTACGTCTGAAAACTTTTTATATTCACGGACGTTCGGTCATACACACGCATCGTCTCGTCGAAAGGCTCTTGGGTTGCGAGACAAGCTTGTTGTTTAGAGATCAAGAGGTCAGCCCAACAACAGCGATCACACAAAGCAGGTGTGACATCTGTTCCGGTGGGGTGGCCACAGTAAGCGCTTGGAGCCATGCCCGCTCAGAGTATGCAAATGTAAAACACCCCGTGGCTGCTGGCTAGTACTACTATGAAAAGAAATGAAGAGAGGGGGCGGCACACCTGACAGAGTAGAATACATTTGCCGACACTGCACAGCCTCTCTTTTCATGCCCTGATGCTTCTTGTAGCAATTCGCAAATGGCTGGCAAATCACTGAACAAGACATAATATGTTTCACTCTACCTGTGAATGTTGCTTTGATTTATTGCGCTTGCTCGGATTCTCAACAGGCTTTAAGCGACACAAAAAAAAACACCCCTAAGAAAAACTGTAGTCACCCTCAAGTGAAAAATGATACATTAAAAAGCAGCTCTATTTCGCATTCGGATGAAGGAGGAGGCACCGTTTTGGAATAATATGAATGAATTTTAATCACAGTTTATGCCCACTGACGAGATGTGGTTCCCCAGAACGTTAACGTTGACGCACAATGCCTACAACATTGCAGAGCAGCGGCATCAGAGTCGAATGGTAAGCATTAAAAAAAAAAACACTTAAAGATTGTCGAAAGATTTGACGTTGTCAGCCAGTGCTTGACATTCCCGCTGCTGAGGCATGTTTGATTCTGAATGGTTGCAAATTAGCTATAATCTCAATGACCACAATATATTGATGAAGCAATTTTTACAAATCTAATCACTATTTGCAGTCCAATTTACCAGTGGGTTTGTTTTCCCAATCCAAAAAGCCACAAAATTGCATAATTGTGTGATCGCAACTATGGTATAGGCTCCTTAATAGTGTGATCTATAATTCGCCACAAATGAAACATTAATAAAGAATGAATGTTAAATACATGAATGTTAAATGTTGATTCATTCATTTAACCCGCCTGATTGCAGGTCTTTCAACGTACAGTCGAGCATGACACGCCGTTGCTTTTCATTGTTTTAAATTATGAATGCTGCACTTCACAGATGGCTCAAGGATGTGTGTACGGCTCATTTAGTGAATTTTGTTGAAAATGTTTTTTGAGGGAGGGAACACAGGCACCTTTACAAAGCAGATGGTGTTTTTCTTGCAACATTTTTTTTTCTTTTTTACGGTGCACGTCAAAAGAGCATCAAACAGCTACAGCGCATCCAGGGTGCTGCAACTCCGGTTCTGGCCAAGGCAACAGGATTAGAAGATTTTATGTTGCATCGAAAGGCTTTTTACTGGTTCTCAGTCAGCTGCAGAGTTAAATTTAAAGTTCTGCTACTGGTCCATAAAGCACTGATTGGTTTAGGTTCTGAATACATTCAAGAAATGCGACTTCAGGATAAGTCCAGTATGGCTCTGAGGTCTGAAAGGTCTATTTACTAGAGCCCAGAGGGCTTGACTCTGTATGTTTTTCTTACACATTGCAATCTTATAGTAATTTTAGTAAGCAATCATATTTTTGTACGTTGGTATTCAAATGTCTTTCGTCATCCAGCCATCCATCCATTTTCTACCGCTTATCCGGGGGTCGGGTCGCAGGGGCAGCAGCTTTAGCAGGGAAGCCCAGACCTTCCTCTCCCCAGCCACTTCTTCTGGCTCTTCCAGGGGAATCCCGAGGCGTTACCGGGCCAGCTGGGAAACATGGTCTCTCCAGCATGTCCTGGGTCGTCCCCGGGGCCTCCTGCCGGTGGAACACCTCACCAGGGAGGCGTCCAGGAGGCATCCTAATCAAATGCCCGAGCCACCTCATCTGGCTCGTCTCGACGTGGAGGAGAAGCGGCTCGACTCTGAGCCCCTACCGGATGACCGAGCTTCTCACCTTATCTCTAAACGAGAGCCCAGATACCCTGCCGAGAAAACTCATTTCGTCCGCTTATATCCGGGATCTTGTTCTTTCAATCACGATCTATAGTTGTTTAGGCAAATGCCTTCAAATGTTGTGCTTTTAATCATGTAAATCACACAGAGTTACGCATTAAAATTTTCATGAAGTTTGTTTTTGTTTAATACGCTTTGAAAAGTTGCAAAACTGATCCGTGTTTGTTTGTCTGCATCAGAATGAACATTTTGACCTCTTTCTCTTTTCGCTGTTTACGTCCACCACCCGCCCCCGCCCGCGTTTCCAATCGGCACTTGCCATGCCATCGGGCAGGAGGGGCAGCAGGTGACCCCGCAGATGGCACTCTGACACTCAGATGTGGAATCAGGTGTTGTGCTGTACCGGGCTGCATATTTAGTGTCACATTATACGCTATATTAACACAGTCATGTTTGCAATTCAAGGTAATATCGAAGTCAATGGCGGCAAGGTAATCACAAAGAAAAGGGGGATAACTTTGGGAATAAATTCCTCCATTGCTCACTTCTTCAAGGGTAACAAAAGACGAGCGTTGGTGTCTCTCAGGGAGAAAAAGGAAGCCCGGGCGGCTGCGACTTGACGGATTGTTTATGTAGTTACGGCGTCAAGTGGCAATCGTCCTTGCGGCTCGGGTGCATTTTCATTAACGGTATGAGGAGTGAGCCTTGACACTGGGATCATACATGCAGACACATAAACATTAAGTGCATGGATCAAATCGGGGAGTGAGAGGTGGCAGCGAGTCTTCACACGAAAGAAACAGATGCTGATGAACGTGGAGGATTTTAGGGGGAAATCACACAAAAAGTGCTCAAATACGTCTGAATTTGACTGTTGACAGCCAATCGCAGGGCACACAGAGACGAACAATGTCGTGTTCTTGCCGACATCACTGTCTTACCACTCTTGGGGCGTTTAAACGTAAAGGAGGGCCAATGTGTCTACAAAACCAAGAATGTTTGGTGAGAATGGACACCCCCATCCAATTGGAATCCAGTGCTTTTGATGGGACAGTATTTCCAACGCCTCATCGTAGTGCCCCCTCATCACTCTCATCACTCATGCCTCGATATAATTAAATCCAGCCTCCAAAGCACCACACTTTGTGGCAGGAACGCCCACTTCGATCCATTTTACCCATTGAGATGCGCACGTGGAGGCCGCTCACTAAGTGTCATTTTAAACTTCAGGCAAACACCTCACTTCCTTCCTTTGATCTGCATTTCTAATGTTCCGCCTTCAGTGACAAGCAGGCGACAGTACGTCTCGCGTTGCAATCGGGACACATTCCTCGGTAAGCCCATTTTAATACCGATGCTCAATGTCTTTTATCTCAAATGCTGACAAACTTTGCAGAATGTCAGGTCTCATTTTTCACGATTTAAGGGTTGGCGAAAAGCATATGTTTCGGCTTGGGCGCGTCCCAAAGCATAAAGGGAGGCTGGAATTGATGACATGATACTCTTCCCGGTCATTCTCTATTGTCTTCCTCTGGCAGGCTGTATATTCTGTGTCTCCCTGCGGGCTTGTAGGAGGGTGCCGAAGATTTAGATGAGCGAGCAGGCTGTAGGATGGAAAACACCTCGCAATCACACTCCCACTGCGCGTTCCATCCACGGTGACATTTATCTATATGCGCTACCTGTGGTGGGTTTTTTTTTCTTTTCAATATGTGAGAAGGAATCGGGATGAATATGACAACTTGCGCCTCCAGTCTCTCTCTCTCTCTCTCTCTCTCTCTCTCTCTCTGTGTGTCAGGGAGCCACCAGGTATGTCTTTCGGGGCCGTAAATGTCTGCAACAAGTCTGCAGCCGTCACACTTATCCTCACAATAAACTGGCATAGAACGAGATGAATATCACTTTTATTTAGTTTTTTTATTGTGCATTGCACTTCACATTCGGTCCGTTGCAAGCATCCATCTCGCCATCTAAGTGATGTTTACGGTCACGACGCATGAAGACATGAGGCCGCGTCTTCCATCCCTCTTCATATAACCAAAGAAGTCTCATTTGGGTAGTGCTACACAACTGCAAACGCAATATTAAAGGGAGTGCAGAACCTAGCAAGTTGAATCCCCCTGGGGTTGCAGAATTCTGAATTTGACCAAAGCGTTCAGCAAAAATGAAATGTGCCTCTAGAGTCCAGCACAATGTCAGAGGCTGAACCACGAAACTTGCGTCACGATACTTGCAGGAGCGCGATTTAGCGAGCGTCTTAATGAAACTTTGCTTCTTTTGAGTTCACCATTGAATTTGATGAACTTCGTCCTGAACATCACCGAGACCAAAGAAACCATTTTTGAAAGATTGGGTGAACAAATCTTTTGAACGATTATTTTTGATGAACGGATTCTAATGATTCAGTTCACTTAAAATAATTGTCAAGCCCATCACTTTAACATACATACCATATTTTCTGCACCTAAAAGCATTCAATTTTCAGTGTGCCTTATAATCCGATGCGCCTTGTATATGGATCAATTTTCTGATTTCTTGGGCGTAGTATTTTATTTTATTTCCTGTAAAGCGTTTTGTTACAACTGCAGTGCTTGTGAAAGCGCTATATAAATAAAGCTGTATTGTATTGTATTCTCTTTAGCGTAGCTCCATCTAGTGGATGCATAACACAACTGCAGCCACTTTTGTAGCTTCTATTCTATGCGCCTTATAATGCGGTGCGCCCTATATATGAGAACAGCTTTAAAATAGGAAGCGCCTGGTAGTGCGGAAAAGATGATACATAACATACATTGACGGACCGCTGTCATGCGTGATGTCATCAATTAGATAAGTATTAGCATCCGTCCCTTGACCTCTGTTCAGCAAACATCAAAGTGTTAACTTATTGTTTTTAGCAACAATTATTCCATATTCTTGTGGAATAAATTGAATCAATACAATCGACCCAATTCTCAACAATTGAACTATGATGCCCAAGCTTAGTGCAAAAGCAAAATAGCATTATTGGAGAGGTTTGTGCTCTGCTGAGTGGCACGCTAGAAAGAGTGAATAATTGCATCCTGTGCAGTGATTCATGTCTTTGTGCTTACTGTCGCTCAACGTTTCATGACTATCTTCGACTGTTTATTTATTTTTTCCTCACCACACATTCCGAGACATTTTATGAGCACTCTTTCCGCCTCCCTCTCTCCCAACCTTCCTGATACTTTGTCTATTTCTGCCAGTGTGAATCAGCATCCCGCCCTTTTCAGCAACATACACGCTGATGCATGACGGGGAGATGAAGACGTAACCTGCTGTCTTACACCCTCGCCTCCCTACGCTGACGCCTGAGTTCAACGATTACATCTTTTGTGGAGTGCGTTTTGGATGGTAAGAATGAGCAGTCAAAACGGAGTATCTGTTTTTAGTCCATAAAAATGGCATCGCATAACACCCACTACCCCCCACTGGGCCAAAGAGAGGACCCTCTGTCCCAGAATGAAAGTGCCTAGCAGCTCCAAGAGTTCTCCCAAATCCGATTCTTCAGCTGCTCCAATTCCACTGGAGCTGTGGGAAAATTGGCCTGGAGTGAAGCTTACGTGGGATGCACTGTGGGTGTTTTTTTTTTAATCTACCAAGTTCAGTCCAGTTGAATTGGACCGTGGGGACTGCGGCTCTGGTTTTCCGAGCACTTCAGTTGGGCAGATTCGAACAGTCAACAGCAATTCATTTTTGGTGGGAGGTGGGATAGGAAATGACTGCCTGCCCTCCTGGTGACCCCAGTACAACTGAACTTAAATTGCTTTTTTTTGTTTTTTTGTCAAAAACACTGCTGTACAGATGAATGCAGTAGCAGTGATGTGAAGTCTAATTAGCATTGTTTTTCAGACTGTGACGGTTTAGGTGAAAGCGTCCATTTGAGGGAGGCATTTATTTGTAAAAAGGCATGTGGAAGGGGCGGAGCTAAATAGGGATGCCCATTGATTGACCGTCGATGATTTGTAATGTTCTTTTTTTTTCTCACAATGGGACCAGAATGTCTAACTGTGTCACGTTAGCATTCTCGATTAGCATGTCCTCTAGCAAGGAGGTGCATAGAGGTTGAACATTTGGAATTGACTAAATGTCACACTGTCACGATTCAGTGTTCCCGTATTAAATTTTTTTTTAAATAGGGTGGTGATGTGACCAATGCCCGAGTCAATAGTTCCTTCAAATTTTGCATTTTGTGACTTTAACTGCTTTTATCCAAAACTGTCTCTGGAGTAGCCAAGCTGTACCCATCTTTCAAGTGTGAATTGACACAAGCAAGTATTTCTTTTGCGAGCTACCTATTTCATAAAATCTTGAAGTAAGCCTTTTAGATTTGGCTGTGGAATAGTTCCACCCGCACACAGGATTTCTCTATCCATAACTCGGCTTACCTGGAAGAAGATTCAACATTTTACTATCTAGCATGCATTAATTATGGCATCAAAATGGTGTCTAGATCACCTATATAGCTTATATCCCGCTACGCACTCCGTCCAACTCCCAGCGAGACGATAACGTGTTCCCTTCCCATTTATAAAACAACCTTGTACTCTGCAGTAACCTCTCCAGCTGTCTGCTTTCGTCAAAATCTTTGCCGCTCCCCGCTGTTGTAAAACCGGAAACAGCGAATGTAAAGGGATCATTCTATAATCAGACGGAAAGTCAATTTTACCTTTTCTAATAAAAAGAAAACAAGGTTGGTAGGAGTGTGTGCGTGTGTGTGTGGGGAGGGGTTTCATAAACGACATTGACATCACTGGATTACCACGGCAGATTAATGACACTTGACCCCCGCACTCCCTACCCCTCAAACCCCATCCCGTCAACCTTCAGTTTGACTTTACGCCTTCATAAATTGTTTTGAGATGACATCGTAAGTCAAATCTGCATGTCACGTTGGCCATTGATTTCCTTCATGTTACATGGGTTGAGAATAAAAGACCCACTTTAGGGTTCGGTCTGCCAGATGCTCGCCTTTACCTGACTGTCATTTAGCCGCATTGCTAAACAAGCTAGAGAATGATAGAGAATACATCCTCAAACACAAACTAAGCCATGTAAGATCATCACCAAGACAACCTCCATCAAATGAAACACATTAAATACAGCGGAACCTTAGTTCTTGAACATCTTGTCATGATGGGTAAATCAAATTTCCATTTTAGCCATCATCAAATAATTAAATCTGTGTTTAGTGCTGTTTATTTTATTTTGGCAGTTTTGGACAAACCGTTTTTGCGTTGGATTTTCTTTTTTCGTGAACCAACATTGATTTATTTCACCTCTGACTGGTGTTGTAAATTTGAATCTTACTACAGAGCACGTAGTAAAGAGGTAGACTGCTATGTTAGCTTCTTGCACTAGCCGCCCTTTGGCTAGCTGCTACATGCTCGCCAGTTGTGTTTAAACATATAGTACAGGTGCAGCTCAAGAAATTAGAATATTGTAGAACAATTAAAAAAAAATGCAACTAAATTTTGTGTTATATAATGTTCATGATTAAAGCTTGCAGCCAACAAAACCCCCCAAAGTACCATGTTGAGAAATGTAAATATTACAGTACATTCATAGCGTTCTTTTAACATTAAAAAAATAAAATTAGGGAGGAATTGGCCTTTTGGTTTGGTTTTATTGAACATAACATAAAACATATACAGTAATAATAAGGTAAGAGAAATCAGTCATCATTCAGCACAGTCATCATTAAAACAGTTATGTTCAAGGGAATAGGAAGAAGTAAGGAACTTATCTAGTCCTACCCCGTGTTATGTGTTTATATCTAATAAATAGTTTTTATATCAATCAGAAGAGAAAGTGAATAAGAAGATAGAAGTCTCTATTAAGGCTCATGCTTTACCCTTAACCATGATATTTTTCCTACTTTTGGTGTGAATCGGATTTATATATACACACCCTGGCACTCTTGTGTCAATTTTTTCTTGTATTTATAATGGATATTTCCATACCTTTCCTATTTATCAACTTAGTTCTAATTTATCATTATATTTAACGTTTAGAACTTATCATTTTAACTCTGATTGATGTAGGTTGTTTGTACTATTTTTTTGAATTTGTTTTTGAACTCAGCAAGCGATTTGCTCATTTTCAGGTCCGTTTCGAGATTATTCCACAGATTAACACCTTTGGTAGATACACTTCTTTGCTTGATGTTTGTTCTTGTTTTTTGTTTTTTGAATAAGTTGGTACCTCTTAAATCATAGCTGCTTTCTCGAATTTCAAAGAACTTTAGAATGTTTTGGCAGAGCAGGTTATTGTGTGCTTTGTACATTAATTGTGCAATTTTGTAGTCAACCAGGTCATAAAATTTCATCGTATTTAATTTGATAAATAATGGATTTGTGGGTTCCGTATATTTTGATCTATTAATAATTCGAATTGCTTTTTTTTGTAGTTTTAGAATCGGGAGTGTGTTTGTTTTGCAAGCATTTCCCCATATTTCCACACAGTAGTTCATATATGGTAATAATAATGAAGAGTATAATGTGTACAAGGATCTCTTATTTAGCACTTCCTTGGTTTTGTATAGGATCCCTATAGTTTTGGCTATTTTTCTTTTTACGTTATCGATATGCGGCTTCCAACATAGTTTTGAGTCTATTATTAATCCGAGAAACTTGGTTTAATTCGCTATTTCTATCTCAATTGAGTTTACCATAATTTTAGCTTGGTGTTTGATTGGTCTTGTGCCAAAACAATTAGCTTCGATTTTTTTCAGGTTAAGTGACAATTTATTTCTGTCGAACCAGTTTTTAATTTGTTTAATTCGTTTTCTACGGTTGTCAGGAGCTGTTTCAGATTTATTCCAGAGCAGTAGAAAGTTGTATCATCAGCAAATAGGACACATTTAAATTGTTTTGTGACCTTGCAGATATCATTTATATATAGGATGAATAGTTTTGGACCAAGCACTGACCCTTGAGGAACTCCATGAGTGATTTTCAGTTGATTCGTTTTTTTATTATTGAGCTGCACATACTGATTTCTGTTTTCTAAATAACTTTTTATCCATTTATACGCTATACCTCTAATGCCATATCTTTCTAGTTTTTTCAATAATATACTGTGATCTATTGTGTCGAAAGCTTTTTTTAGGTCTAGGAAAACCCCAACAGTAAATTCTTTGTTGTCTATATTAGTGGCTATTGCTTCCACCAACTCCATAACTGCCATTGAGGTGGTCCGTTTTTCCCTGAAGCCATATTGATTCTCACTTAACAGCGCATGTTTTTGTATAAAGCTATCAAGTCTGCGAGAAAATAGTTTTTCTAATATTTTTGAAAATTGTGGTAGTAGTGATATTGGTCTATAGTTTGTAAACAGATGTCTTTCTCCACTTTTATAAATTGGAATAACTTTAGCAATTTTCATTTTTGATGGAAAGATACCAGCTTTGAATGACAGGTTGCATATGTGCGTGAAAGGTCGCACTACATATTCTATAATCTGTTTTATTATTGTCATATCAATATTAAAGCAATCAGTTGACTTTTATTTTTAAAGGTTTTTACAATATTTAATACTTCTTCTTGTTTTACAGCAGTAAGGAACATCGTGGAGGAGTTCTTTTCTACGTATCTATCTATTTCAAACAAGTTTGTTGGGTCAGGAATTTGTTTTGCTAGGTTACTGCCGATGTTGACAAAGTACTCATTAAATTCAGTTGCTATTTCTGCAGTTTTTTCCAGAATTGTGTTTTTGCCTTTGATAAAATACTCTGGATAATCCACTTTTTTAGGACTATTTCTGATTACTTGATTAAGTATTTTCCATATTTCTTGTGTATTACTTTTATTCTGCTCTAATAGTGCATGATAATGATCTCTTTTACTGGTTCTTATAATATTTACTAGTTTATTTTTATAGGTCTTATATTTCTTTTCTGCTTCTTCAGTTCTCAATTTTAAAAACAGTTTATATAAATTGTTTTTCTTTTACATGCGTTTTCTATGCCTTTCGTTATCCACGGCTTGCTTGGGTCTTTATACTTTTTGGAGACTTTAGTTAATGGAAAATGTTTATCATTTAAGGAGATTATGGTCGACTGAAATACTTCAAACGCTGTATTTGGGTCTTCGTTTGAGTAGACTTCGGTCCAGTTTTGTTTTTCTAGGTCTTGTTTAAAAGCATCGATGGAGCGTTGGGTTCTTAGTCTTATTTCTGATATGTGAGTTGTTGACTTTGTTTTTCTATCAAAATAGTTATGTAAAACTGCAAAGACTGGTAGATGGTCACTTATATCATTAATGAGTAGTCCACTTTCCATTTTTTGATCAATCTTATTTATAAAAATGTTATCTATTAATGTGGCCGTTTCGACTGTTATTCTGCTAGGTTTCAGGATTACTGGGAAAAGGCTGTTGCTGTACATAGTATTTATAAAGTCAGATGTTTTTTTATGTCCATTTGGGTTTAATAAGTCAATGTTAAAGTCACCACACATTATTCGTGTTTTCTTATCGTTGTTGTAGCTGAGCATATCTGTTAGTATTTTATTGAATGTATCAATACATGATCCTGGTGTCCTATAGATGCAGCTTATGATGATATTTGATGCCTTTTATTATTTATTTCAATAGTTAGACATTCCATTAGGTTTTCTATTGTCTTTGTCAATCTCTCGATTTTACTGCATTTAAGTGCTTTGTCTACATATATTGCAACCCCCCCTCCTTTTTTGTTTTCCCTATTAATTGCAAACATTTCATAACCTTCTATTTCCATTTCACTTATTTTATCATCGTCAAGCCAAGTTTCTGATATGGCAATTATTTTAAATTTATTGAATTTAGCCAGGTATTCTTTGATTTTTGTGAAGTTTTATAGAGACTTCTACTGTTTAAGTGTATTACTGAAAGTGCATTTTCCAATTTAATATTAGTATTGAATTGTTCATCCAGGTAGTAATCGGAGTTTGTTACCCTTTGTTTGTTCTTGAAGAAGTTATTGTCCGGGTCCAAATTGTTCTCGGGGTCGAATGGCTTATAGTCAGTATCTTCAAAGGGTTGGAAGTCCATGTTTTTGGGATGTGAATTTCCTGCTCCCACGCGGTCGTCGCTGGCTCCCTCGCGTCGCCGCTGGCTGCCTCGCTGATCGCCACTGGCTGCCTCGCGGTCGTCGCTTGCTCCCTCGCGGTCGTCGCTGGCTCCCTCGCGGTCCTCGCTGGCTCCCTCGCGGTCGTTGTCGGCTCCCTCGCGGTCGTCGTCGGCTCCCTCGCGGTCGTCGTCGGCTCCCTCGCGGTCCTCGCTGGCCCCCTCGCGGTCGTCGCCGCTCCCTCGCGGTCATCGCCGGCTCCCTCGCGGTCGTCGTCGGCTCCCTCGCGGTCGTCGTTGGCTCCCTCGCGGTCGTCGCTGGCTCCCACGCTGTCATCGCTGGCTCCTCGCGGTCGCCGATGGTTCCTCGCTGTCTTCGCTGGCTCTCTGGCTGTCATCGTTGGCTCCTCGCTGTTGTCTCCCAGCTCCCTAGCGGTCGCTGGCTCCCTTGCAGTCGCCGCTGGCTTGTTCTCGGTCATCTCTGGCTCCCTTGCTGTCGCCGCTGGCTGGTTGTCTCGGCTTCCTCGCGGTCACTGGCTCCCCCGCGGTCGTTTCAGGCTTCTTCGCGTCGTCACTGGTTCCCTCATGATCGGTCGTCGCTGGCTTCCTCGCGATCGGTCGGTCTTGAAAAAGTTGTTGTCCGGGTCCAAGTTGTTCTCAGGGTCAAATGTCTTGTAGTCAGTAGGGTTGGAAGTCATCAAAGGGTTGGAAGGGTCGTCAAAGGATTGAAGTCCATGTTTTTGGTATGTGAATTTCCTGCTTCAATCGGGTCAGAGTTTTTGTCATCGAGTGGTGAACAGTTCTCAGTATGCCGCATGATGGTGTTGAACTCGAGCCTGTTGTGTTGGAGTACTGGTGCGGGGTGGATGATAAGTTTGTCATGTCTTAAGTAGGCAGTTTCCCTCTGTCACGTGCAGCTTTTAATTTTGGGAGGAGCTCTTTTCTTTTTGTCGTGACGGCATCTGTAAAGTCTTCGTTGATGTAGATGTTGGAGCCTTTTAAGTATTTTTTTGTAGGATCCTTGTTCTGTCCTTGTATCTTTGAAATTTCACCACAACTGGCCTCGGTCGAGGTCTTCCAGGTTCATGTCTACCTGTGCGGTGAGCTCTCTCCACCTCGATTTGCCCCTGTAACAGCAGCTTCTCCTTGAGGATTTTTGAACTTTTCCTCTGTTTCAGTCCACGTTTCTCCCGGTGTTTCCTCAATTCCATCAATTACCAAGTTGTTTCTTCTTGACTGTCCTTCCAAGTAGTCCATCTTGTCTGTTAATACTAGCATGCTGTCACATATTTTGTAGATTTCTGTTTGCATGTCTTTGGAACTGCCAGTTTGACAGAAAATGTTTTTTTAATGTCGTCTACCTCGTTTTGGGTAAAGTTGATGCTGGTTTTATTTCTTGGACTTCTCTGGTAAAAGTGTCAAGTCGTGAGTTTGTCGAGTCTATTATCATCTTAACAAATCCTTTGAAATTTTCCTGTTGTTGTTGCAAGAGCGCCGAAAAAGCTCTTTTGTTGCTGAGTAATTCGTTTACTTGAGTGAGGGTCAGGAAGTCCTCATCGTGCTTTGTGTCTTGCTTCTGTTTGGGTGGCATTTTGTCGGGTCTCGTTGCTAGCCGGTTGTATGCTAGTTGGTGACGTGTCCAGTGGGCTTGCTGCTTGGTGTTGCTGACGTGGCAAGTGGCTTTGCTGGCTGCCTCTCGGCTTTCTCACGCTCGCTGGCGTTCTGCTGGTAGGTCTCTGGTGGTGGTTTCTGAAAGGTATGTGTGTTTCTGTTTTAATGTTTCGCTATACATTAATGGTTTATTTCATGGTGTATAGTGAATCTGGCCTTAAATTATTTCCTCTCCTTATTCTTCAAAGTTAAAAGTGTGTTTAAATGGAGCCTTCCATTGCTTTTACCTTTGTTTTAGATTGACGCCATGGTACTGTTTCAGTAATCGTATGAAAGTATTTTATGAAATCATCAAGGTCAGAATTTGGTTATCTTGACAACACTGTTTCAAATAATTCACCTCACTATCAAATTTAGTTTTAAATCTAAACAACAAAGTCGAGCAGCAACGCAATGGGACTTATCGTGCTTTGACTGCATGCATATTTTCTTCCTCCACTGATTTGCTTTTAAGGCCTTTTTGGGCCTCGGGTGCAACATGAAGGGCTGAACAGAATCAAATCACAAGTCGTTGGAATCCTTCTTGCATAAAAATGTGCTACGACAGCAAAGATTATATCCATCTTCATATTTGATCAGCTATTAATGCTAACAAAAGAGGGCTTTGAGTGAAAAAAAAAAAATTGCCACTTAAACAAGTCAGACACTCAGGTGACCAATAATCATCTGATGCGGTCACATGAAGCAGCGTACGGACCGCTCGCATGGAGATTATGTAATTAATATTCCAAAGGGACGCTTAGTCGAGCAATTAGGGGCTGAAACTCAAGCGGACTCCATTAATGAAAAGTCACTTCCTGCACTGATGAAAGATTGATTGTCTGTCCCGACACCTTATTCCACTATTTTCCTTGCTTTGCCCTTTGCAATGTTCTCTGTTCAGGACGGAGGGGGCACGTCCCTGTTAAGATTTCGTCACGGGCCAGAAAAAAAGAGCGTCTGGACCTTGAGCCGAGGGAAAGAGGCGGAAGAGAGTGGGAGCAGTGAAAAATGCCCCTTGTCACGGGACACTCAATCCTACCTCGTTTATGTTGACATATTAAAGCAGCCAGCACTGGGGGGGGCATAAATACAGCGGCCATGTCCTGAGTCAACATGGCTGACCTCTGACGCATCCACAGGGCTCGGGCAAAAGACTAGAGGACGCACAAAATGCTCTCTGTTGGGCGAAACCAAATTTTGAGTGCATTTACGCGACAGAAACATTGCAAAAAGAGGGTAAAAAAATAAATAGGAGAAATATGTCACCTTTTTTTGTCTCCAAGAGCGTATCACATAAATGATTTTTTGCCTGACAAAAAATAATTTTACAGTAGTCAACCTACACCTTGGACGCTAAATGTGTGTAGCAATGGAGCTAAACAACAAAGCAAGACTCAACACATCAAAATAACGACACATAGATGAATATTATTTAAATATCTAAGTGTCCACTTCTCAGCAGTGATCTGTGCTCATCCTTGCCAACTTCACATCACCCACCTATAGAGGTCTGCTGGCCGTTCCTTATAAATGTCATTTGCACGCTACGATCTCCAGCGAGTCTATTTTTCCCTCCGCAATGTCAGACTGTGTGCGCCTAATCTGAATTAAAAGGGAACGAGCTGGCTGTGTTCACTCCCACAACGGCGCCTCTTACTACTTGCGCTCCTCTTGAAATCCCATGCACAGTTACACTGCACTTTACGCTAGACTTGCATAAAAAAACTCATAACTTCTCATCATCAGGATTCAAAATGTGAAAATGGAAAACCAAATCTTCATGTCAGTCTTTGTGTGAAGTTATTATATTCATCTACTGATGTTGTCCTTAGTGGCCACCATGCTAGTAACACCTGGTCGACTGCGCCAGACCTGTTTTCAGGGTACTTTTAGAACAATGATCCATCCACTAAATGGGACTGGTCACCAGTCAATCAGGATTATTGCTAATGAGGTGGTCACTGGCTACCAATGGCAGTACAAGAGCTCAGACTCACCACTCACCACGAGGAAAGGGAAATTGCTTTCAAAGGCACTGACAGGGTCTTTGATTCCGCGCCTTTGTGTACCCTCCAAAAGTGTTCAAGATTTGTGACAGATGCGCTTATGGCGCAAATGTCTGCCAGAGTGAGAGTGAAGTCAGTGCTTGCGAGGTGGCGGCATATTGCTGGGCGGGAACGGACACCCGTGTCACGCTCTGCACCAACTGTTCGCTAAGGTGTGCCCTTTGCTGGTACATCGTCTTCATTTCTGCCAACATCTGCTGTTGAATAACTATGACTAAAAAACAAAAAAAAAGAAGATGCTGAATCCTGATATTTGACAGCAAGGACTGTTTTCTACATATGTTTGTGAATTTAAAAAAATATATGTTATACACGTGACAGTGTCCTTTCTGAGGACACAAAGACGGTGCCAAGAAGGTAAATCAAATGCTTTTAGCGCGGCAGAATGAAGGTTAGTTTCAGTCTCCCAGAAAGTTTGGTGATATCTTCAAAACTCCACTGAAGTATTCAACATCCTCGACTTCCATGTCCTTCCTGTTTGGCCTGTTAAAGATTACGTGAGCAAGTTTTTGCATGCCACTTTGTCGTCGCCTCCATCTCGGCAAGCACGTTACTGCTGTGGTGACAAATCCCTAACAAGAGAACCTGTACTTTTTATTTTTTTGTGTTTCCCCGCAGGAGGAAAAAAATCGAACGTTCAAAAATACGTGGGGAACAAAACAAGTTTCCACTTGATATGCGTTTTTTTTTTTTCCTGAAACCGTTGCTTTTCGCTTGCTAAGCACAATTATACCTCGACCCACTGTGACAGGAACGGAGAAAATATCAGAAATAGCCAAGGAAACAAAAACTGTGTTTTTTTTTTAAAAATCAAAACCATAAAAGGTTGAAGTCCTTTTCACCGTGACAAACGTGTGCAACCGACAGCGACATCACCAAGAGCCAGAACACTCTTGCCAGCAGTCGCACTGCTGTCAGCGTCGGCTGAAGAGAGTCACACGAATGGCAATTTTCAACATTAAGATGTGATTACTGAAATGGTCGACATTGTAAACGACCGGATATTAAATGTTGATTCATGTTCATCCACGACAGTAAAAACGTTGAGATGATTCACTTGTTAGATGATCATCCTCGAGAAGGATTTTACTCATTTTATCGAGCTCGGTGGAACGTGAGAATTTTCTCAAATTGGCACTTTGTCGCCGAAGAAAAACGATTTGATAAATATCACAGTCACTGGATAAGGGGAAGAGAAACATATTCAAACAGTTATGCAACTAGTAACTCTAGATGTCAGATAAATAACAGATTTTAAGCCTTGCGGGGACAGCGGTTACTACAATGGACGGTTTATCATGTTGTCAGGTTACAGGGTGCATGAAAGGGTTAAATGATGAGGAATTTGAAGAGGAACCTGCAGTCCGCCGCTCAATAGCACAGAAAGGTCCTAACAGAATATTTCAGAGGAATCAAAAGGGGTGCAGATTTACGAATATTCACAACGATATGCACGTGAGGAACGGCGAAAAGATAAGCAGGCCCTGGCTTGCGTAGAGCGAAAGGTGTTCTCTGCTTTTGTTGTCGCCTGTTTGGGAACCGAGGCAACGGGACTCATTTCAGTGGAGACCGGAGTGAACGTTCCTGTGAATTATTGAATACACAAATGCACCTTTCTGTGACGACTTTGGCTTTATCAACGGTGTGTAATGCCATTTGAATCATGATTACCAGTCACAAAGCACTGGTGGGGTTTTTTTCTTCTCCCCTCATGTGTTCACATTTGTCAGCTGAGCTTGGCTGCTGCCCAGCAGAGGTAAAGGCCGGCCACACGCACTATTAGGGCCCTTGTGACAAAAGACAAGTCATTACTGTCAACCCTTGCTGCTTCAATGTGCGCGGTCATCGGAGTGTCAAGAAACAAAGAAGCATCTCTGTCTTTCCGCCGTCCTTTTCTACCGCTGGCGAAGCTGTAATTAAATGTGTTGCTAAGCTATTAGCACAACTAAAGCACAGCTCTTGGCTTGCAAAGGACGACGTGCGGAAATGGCCAGCGTTGTCTTTTCTTTTGTCACTTAGCTGGTGAAAGTGGTCCATTCCCGATTCGATTGCTGGAGAGGGATGACGGAAAAGCCAACACGCGTTGCTTGGCGCCATCACATCACTATTGTTGCTGTGGGAAATTACACTAGGACCACTTCAAGAACTTAAGATATGAACAGAAAAATTCAAAAATCTAAAACAAGTGAGCCCGCTGTAAGATTATAAATGGACCACTTTAAAATGTGTACCCCGAGGTCCATTTTTAGCAGAAAATGGACCACTCTTTTACAATATATAGCCATATCAACCCTGAAATATGCGCTGAAATGTTCGTAGTCAACCCTAACCCTAATTACTCTTATATTACTTTATTTTATTTTATTTGGTCGATTGATCCATTTCCAAGTGGAGAACATTCATATATAGGCAAGCGAATGGGACCTATAATGTATGTATTTGACGCCGATCAAAAAGATTGCCTCATATTTTAATGTGGATTAAAAGCATATCCGCTTTTAAGCCACATTTTTTTTTAAATGGCCTGATTCCATTCCGAGAATCCCCACTTCCATCCTTGTTTTATTTTCTGTACATCGCCATGGCGCATATTCTGACTGTGCCATTAAATCAGAATTGTGCCCCTTAAAGCATGTCATATAAATCTATCGCCTTACTTAAAACAAAACTGAAGGCAGCAAGACAACAAGCTCATTTTTCCTGCACGCTACCTTCAAGCTCGCTTCGCGCATGTTTATAAAATATACATGCTGCAGCAATAGTAACCGAGGCTTACAATGATAGCTGATGTTTCTTTTATGACATCACAAGCAGCCTCATACACATGCATGCAGCTCATATATGTCCCGAATCATAAAATAGATCACCTATTTTACAATAAGGGCCCACTGCTGCCGTAGCGTGTGAATGGGCATAACTGATTTTTGCGCGGTAGTGTATTGTGCGTAGACTGACATAGGGCAATTAACCTCTATGATAATCCATACGCACCATCTGTCATTGATGTATCTTATTGCGGGACAATGCAAGTAGCTCATTATTTTCTTTTAGCTCCACCTTCAAGGCTTTGTTCTTGTCAGCTTTGCCGCAGAGTCCGCTGTTGCGAAAACGAGCTCAAACCGAGAAAGAGGCTGCTGTCGACATCGCGAGTTCAGTGTTGGCATATTTCTGAAGGGATTGTGGGGGGAGGAGCTGATCGTACTGTACAGAAGGCATACTATCACAAATCAAAGCTATTGCAACGCGTGGACCGCGTTTGCACCATTCGACAGTTGCGAGCCGATAAAATGGCGCGAGAATCCCACGAGACTGCCGTACAAACAAAATCATGTTTGCTGAAAGACGCTCACCTCGTTGATGGACGCAGTCAAGATGGCATTGCATTAACATAGTATATGTACAGCAATGGTCCCCAAAAAAAACAAAAACAGAACTCAATCAAGAGACAGCAGCTCCAGATAGAATTCTCATCTAAACTATTTATGATGTAGTCATTGTATGCTCTGCTGTCTGTGTACCCTAAACCCTGCTCGTTCCCTTGTGTGCATGCAGGTGTGTTGAAGTCAGCCAGCTGCTGCGGGTGATCCAACTGATTAGCAGCGAGCTGCCTGCTCTTAAGCCCGTCTTAGACTTCAACATGTGGCCTGATCAACAATGCTGTTTGTTCAGTATAGCCGCTTTGAGAATTGCACTTGGAGCCTCCCCCTCCTCGCCCCATCATGTCAAACCGCACATTTTCGATTGCCGTTTTATCGTGGGCAGCCTTAGGCACGCCTATGCAATTAAGGTGTGGCATTGTGTGAGAAAAAGTTTGGTCAAATAAAACACTGACTCGATATCTTTAGATGCAGGAGGCTGCAATAGATAATGGTGATGAGTGGTGGAACGGCTGCATTTTAAGGAGCCTTCGGATGGGACAATTTGGGTGAAGCTGAAGTTAAAATGTCAAAGTTGCCCCAACGAGAACATAAAACACATGGTTTTCATTCGACTGTGACAATACTAAAACCCCATCAAATTTGGTTTCCCCAACGTTTTCATGTCAAGACCCAAATTGCATTATCACCATTTTATAAAGAAATATTGTACATAATGATACATTCTTGATGTCATTTGTTTCCCATTATGTACTGTTTTGACACTGCATTGAATGAAGTTGTTTTCATCTATCGCCAATGCATCTTGTTCCATATATGGCAAGACTGTATCCATATTTTGGGAACCAGAGGGCTATGATCAAAATTGGCCTGTCATCGCTTTGCCTTTCACAATGTAGTTGATAACCACAAAGGACTCCCGGGGGAAATTTTAGCCTCAAAAAGTTGTCCGCCACAAGCTTTTTCTTTTTTATTTATTTATTTATTTATTGTTTTACTTTGGAGCATCATCTGCTGTCTTATCTGCCCATGAAATATTTCTAGCTAACATAGCATCTGAGACTAATCCAGCATGATCTGGCAGCAGCTGTCCCAAGACATCGAAAAGAACAGTGGCTTGTGATTATAGCCTTTTAAATTCTTTAAGCATGAATCCCTCACCCGAACCGGTTGAGGACGCGCGAAAAAAAAACCCTCAACTTCAAACACCACCTTGTTCCCTTTTTTACAGACATCCAAGAATCAGCCTTTTCTTACTTTGATCAGAAGGGAGGGACAATGCTCAAATACAGCCCGGCCGTCTGTATGCATTTACCCGACTTTACACTGCGATCGCCCTGCCCAAACCATTGCGTCTATTATGGATAGATGATTCAAGATAGCGGAGTCCTCTCTCTCTCTCTCCGATTACATTTGATTGTTTGATGATGAGTTCGATGTTAAGCACTGCAAAGTGTGTAAAGCCCTTTAATATCCCCCCGCCCCAAGTGGATTCAGAAAACAACTCGATGCTTTTTTGCGGGAGAGCGTGGTGGACAGATTGAGGTGCAATTATAGCATCATGCCGTAAGAGACCTTTTCGTTGTCACAGACAGCGCTGTTTGAAAAATAAGACAGAGAAGAGAGGAGGTTTCATTCACCCAGTGATGAAATTGCCGCTCGCAAGAGTGGGAGATTTTATTTCAACGAGCTTCAGGTTGAAGTCATCGCCAACCACGTTTTTGGCACGACAACACGGATGTCTTGCTAATGTCAACAGTTGGTCATTTGGGCGCAGCGAATTAGCAGCATTGCTTGAAACGTTTGGAAATATTTAAATATAATAACGTGACTTGACGGCGACAGAAACGGAAGCACTGAGCCGACAAAGACGGAAAGAAACCAGGGCACTACGTAAAACCAAACTGACGAGGCAAGGAGGAGCACCTGGGCATGACACGGGCGGCTGAGGGAGCTGATTGGTCGACACAAGCAACCGGCTTGACGAAACCAATGGAAATAAAAATTGAATGAGCAACTAAATCGATTCAAAATTAAACAGATCAAGACAATGCTAATATAAAAACTATGAACATAAAGCGGTAGCATACAACACAGCATTTAATTTCTTATATGATCGTCAAGACCATCAGGCAATTTTCCTGACGGTATAGGAAATTATTTGTCAAAACAAAAGAAATGAGAAGGTATTTGGACGAAATCTGTCTGTCAGAATTCATGTGATCCCTCGTTGTGAAGGGAATATAACTAAGATCAGAGGGAGAGACGCGGAGGGAGATCCAGACATGAATATTACCATAGGGCGATTCCTATAGCGCTTGAATTATTGATAACCAATGGGCATTCGCCGCCAAAGCCGACACAATCTGCGGGAACAATCGGTTGAAAGGAGCGTACGACGTGAAGCTTCAGAAGAACGCCGTGGTGATGAAACATTCATGGCATGTACTGACTGCGGATGGCAGGTAGATTGCACTTGTAGCGCCTATCTCACCACAGTGAGTCTTTTCCCCCAAAGAGATAAATCACACTTTGCAGTGCCCGGGGGGGCAAAGGTGAAAGCATGCAAGTGGTGCTACTTGTTTTGGAGTGGAAACGTGGCAACATTCCGGTTCCAGTTTTTATCAGTTTAGATTGGTTTGTTCTCGATTGAGGTTTCCATGGTGGCACATAAGGCCCCTGTCACACCTTGACGATTTAGCCAGCGTATGCCGACGTAGGAAAAATTTGGCAAATACGCTGGCGTACGTCGAATAAGTTATGGGTAAGTTTTGTATACGTAACAGCACGCTGAAGCACGTTGGTATACGTCGAAGTACGTCGAGGTCGTCGAGAAATTTTAAGCATGCTTAAAATTTCTCGTCAATATATCAGCGTATGGCTATACGTCCCGTATCGCAGGCCATAAGTAATAGGTAAGTTATGCGATCGTTGCACACGTTCAAACACGTTAAGTGTAGGTTACTCATAAGTCCATATCGTCGAGAATACCTACTAGCTGTTCTCCAACATCCGTGCCTTTCGAACTGCAATACGCTGCTGCATAGCGTGCAGCAGCGTATTGCCGACGATCACGTGGCGTAGTCTATAAAAGGCTGGCGCTCGACGTTGCCGGCGATCACGTGACGTAGTCTATAAAAGGCTGGCGCTCGACGTTTCAAATCATAACTGCACTAGACATTGCAGTACCAACATCTGTTTGGGACTATCCCCGGTCTAGTTAAAATGGTATAACCCAAGAGGCAAGGTGCGGCTTGCCATCGTTACTGTGAGTTGCTATTCACGCTATTAAAGCAGCAATCAAGCGCCATTATGACTTGTGTCATTAATAAACCAAACAACATCAGCGTCATGGCTAAGAAAAGTCTGGGGAGCTCATCAAAGGTCTCGCAGAGGCTCATCCCATCACAGCCACTGCAGCCTTCGCCAACTACGTGCGTGACAGCCTGGTCAGCATGTCCAAGCGCAAGTTCGAAAGGCACGGATGTTGGAGAACAGCTAGTAGGTATTCTCGGCGTATTTGGACTTATGAGTAACCTACACTTAACGTGTTTGAGCGTGTGCAACGATCGCATAACTTACCTATTACTTATGGCCTGCATGATACGGGACGTATAGCCATACGCTGACATCTGACGAGAAATTTTAAGCATGCTTAAAATTTCTCGGCGACCTCGACGTGCCGGCGATACCAACGTGCTTCAGCGTGCTGTTACGTATACAAAACTTACCCATAACTTAATTCGACGTGCGCCAGCGTATTTGCCAAATTTTTCCTACGTCGGCATACGCTGGCTAAATCGTCAAGGTGTGACAGGGGCTTGAAGCGTCGGCGCCAGCCTTTTTATAGACTACGTCACGTGATCGTCGGCAATACGCTGCTGCACGCTATGCATAAATTAGACTATCGTTGGGCATAAGTTGTATGCGCCGGCAACACGCTAGGCATTCGTTGGAATAAGTTATCTATAAGTTATCGAAGCGTTCTATATAATTTACTGATACGTTATGTATCGTCCAGCCCGTTATGAATGCGCTATGTATCGCCCAAAATTGAAAAAAAAATCGATAATTCAGCGTATGCCAGCGTTTTAGGGAAAATCTGAACGTCGGCATACGCTGGCTGAATCGTCAAGGTGTGACAGGGCCTTTAAGTAAAATACTTTTGTTTGAACTTGGTTCACTTTCGACAATGCAGAAGTCAACATAGAAATGCAGTCCAAGGCGGTTTGGCGATAACCAAAGAGAACGCGGTACACAAAAAAACAAAATGACAAAAATAAAGTCTGACTATTCAGGGTTCCTAGAAGCCTTCAGTCCACCAGAATGCCAAATCAAGGTGCAACGCAGTCTGCCAAATTCCCAAACTCGACTTGCCCCGGCACAAAAACTAACATGCGTCAGTTCTTCCGCCGAGCGCACACGCGTTTGTCTACGACAAAAAAAAAAAAAGCCCTCAGTCCAGGGTCCACTCCAGGTTTCTTCCTTAGGGGGAGATTTTCCTTGCCTCTGTCGCCTGGTGATTGCTTAAGTGTGGTTCAGTTGGGGCACAGTCAGTCTTTTATGAAGTGAGGAGTGTGGTTTTTGACCTGTTCCGTATGTAAAGTGCCCTGAGAGAGAACGCTTTCCTCTCCTATTGTACAAGGTCTTTTTTCGGGTCGTAGGGTAGTGGGCAGAGTTTAAGAAGGATTCACATGGTGCCGCTGGCAAGTGTGTCCTTCAGGCATCGTGTGTGTGTGTGTGTTTGTGTGAGTGTTTGTATGTGTGTGTGTGTGTGTGTGTGTGTGTGTGTGTGTGTGTGTGCCACCATCTGTGGCCTGGTCTCCCGCCCACATTTTTTATTCTGCCAGAGGCTCCCTCGGAGGGAAAGTATTGGAGGGCGTGTTGAGACGCACTGTTGACTCCCTCCCACTCACAAGCCCACAAGCAGGTCATTAAGGGAAGGTACAGTTATGGGGGGTTTTTTCCCACTTTTTCTTTTTTTTCTCTTTTTTTTTGTTTAAGGGACACTGTCAGATTATTCCCACAGACATCAATTCAATATCGGATCAACACAAATATTGAAATCCAGGGACATGGCATATAAACATTTGAAAAAGTCATTCAGGGTGAAAGTTTTTCAAATCAATACTTTTGGTATGCCGTAGGCAAAAACGATGGCGGATCACGGTGTCACCGCTTGCATTACAGATACTTTGGCGTTGCTTGAGAGAATTATATCACTAATGATCTCTCGTAAAGTAGGAAACTTAAAATTGGGTCGTGATGGGAAAATGAAGCTTCAAATTTGCTTCGCGAATAAGCCCCATTGTGTTTGTGTTTTGTGCTTTTTAACTATAAACGGTGCTATTGAAATAAAGGATTGCTTGATTAATGTTGATTCGGGTGACGTTTTCGAGCAAACATCGTGACCTAGCTCGCGTTTTTAGTCATTTTTGGAGGAACATGCCGTATAAAAGGGCGCAATAGATTGAGATGGTCTGGACAAGTGCAGAGGAGGAACTGTGGACTGTATATATATATATATATATATATCCATGGAGATATATATATATATATATATATATATATATATATATATATATATATATATATATATATATATATATATATATATATATATATATATATATATATATATATATATATATATATATATATATATATATATATATATATATATATATATATATCAGTCGAAGGATGCTGGAAATGAAGCTGCCAGCTCCCAAGTATTAATGGATGTGGTCGCGGAAGGCTTACAGATAGCTCGAGCAGAAGAGGCAGAGAACAGGGAGAGATGGAAGCGGATGATTTGCTAAGGCGACCACCCGAATGGCTGAAAGGGAAAGGAGAAGAAGAAGAAATGCATGGCGGTTGTTTGACTTTGTATGTATGTGAAACTTTTCAACAGCAACAACAACAAAAACACTCTGCCTGCCTACGTAAAAAAAAGCCTTTGGGTGTGACTCAAAAAGGTCTGGATCATATTGACGGGGTAAATATAACGCCGTAGCTCTTCAATATAGTCTACCTGACAGTTTTCGAGGCAGATTAAGTTTGCGGCGGAATCCTCTCTGCTAGTAAATACTGAATGTGCTATAAAATATTTGTCACTGTTTACCATTGACGGATGTCAGACGGAGAATTGATTTAGCTACGCGATGAGTACTTTGCTGCCGAAGTTCTTATTGTCGCAGTGCGATAATGACTGTCAGTCTTCGAAAAGACAACACACAAACCCTCCTTTCTTTACGGCGATACGCTTGTTTCTTTTAAGGCTTGTCGACTGCGCTGTTAGCGCTTCGGGGTCAGGCGTGGGACAGAGGCGGATTGAGCGTTCAGGATAAGTAGACTTGTGAATTTACATATTTGACACGGTGAGAAAACTGTTTGCAAGGTCTCAAATTGTGCGCGATACGCTGCAGCCCATGTCGAAGAGCGATACTTTAAGCAAAGCCGTGCCCTCTTCGGGAGGTTTTCAGACACGTTGTGTTTTCATCAGTTGCCGCTGACTTTGGCTTAGCATTGCCGCTGGCACCTAATAGCAATTTAAGCTCTGGCTGTACCTTGAAGTTCAAATGCCCCTAAAGTGCACTTGAGGAGACCTCCAGCAAAGAATTAGCTCGGTGTGTTTTGACTTTAGCTTTGGATTTTTGCGTCTTCACACTTCTGCCAAAAAGACAACGGCGGTGCTGGAAGAACGCGAGAAAGGCTTAGAATCCTATCCACTGAGTGCTCTCCTGGCTGGGGGATAACTTCTTAGCCTCCTTCAAGCGTTCTGAGCTGCAAATTTGAATTCGACAAGAGTGGTCTGATTCTGTGGCCATTTCTCACAGCGTTGCCTGCGTGCACCCGTCGACAAACACCAGACCTGATTTTCTCAGTGTTACCTTGAGGGGGAAACATTCGGTTCACCCGCCGGGCTTCTCCTTCCTGCTGACTCATTCCGAAACCGGTGACACAGTATTTTGTGGATTCAGTTGCCAACGTCCCCCAGGTACAATGGATCAATAAAGACGAAATAGCGGAGAACACGCGGCAGTCTTATTGGAACCCACCTGGCTAGCCTGGCCTAATTTAAAAATGGAACAATATATCAAGGATGACAAGAGAGGAAGGGTATAACAACCAAACGAAAACAGTGAGGCAGCAAAACAAATGCAACTCACATTTAGGAAGAAAAGGGTGACGAATAAAAATCCCATGAAGAAAAGATATTTTTCAAAGGCTGAGTTTTTGGTTCTTCTGTAAATGAACACGCATTGAAAACTGAAGAAAGCGTGTGGACTTCCCTAAACGTTTTGTTTGTGTAAACGGGAACAAAAAAAAAATCCCTGTAAGATGTCACCTTATGTTCTTGACTGTTACACTATTTAATAATACGGTCTTGGATTAGTCACATGCTACACCCCAAAAGTAAATGATAAGCCTAAACCGTAACATGCAAACCATTTTTTTTTGTTTTGTTTTACTTGTACATCATCTCATATATTGAAACTTTTTACTGGTGTCAGGATTAGAGTTTATCTAACATGAGCCCCGAACGGTAAAACCCCAGACTGCCGGAATCATCTCATATATCCATCCAACCATTATCTGAACCGCTTTAACCTCACGAGGGCTGCGGGCATGCTGAAGTTATTTAAGAGGTAATACTAACCCGAAGCCCTTGTGTGGAAAAACTAACCCAGAAAGTTGCCCTTTTTTGGCGTGTACACCATTTACCCTTGCAAGTACAACTTTATTGAATAAATAGTTGGGCTGGGAAAATAAATTGACCAAATCAAATAAGCCGACCTCAAAAATATGCCCACCAAGGCTTCGTCAGCAACATGTACTAGGGGGAGGCTGCAAATCTACCCAATGTTTTAAATATTTAATCGAACAGTCGATAGGATAATTGAGTCTAAAAATAATCGATAGTGACCTAACAGTTAAGTTTAAACCTATCCCTAAACCCTCACACCTGATTATGACGCAACAATTAGCACATGCATTTAACATTATAAGATAACTAATGACATCATGTGTACTGATGAAATTTTAGGCTTACCTGATAACATTTCCTCCAAGATGAAAGCCTAAACAGAGCCTTCAGACTGTTGGCGGGTCAAAATGGAAAATGAAGCCACTGCGTGGATTCAGGGTTGTACTAGCACCTTACAGCATCATCGCTAACCTGCGCATCTGTGAAGGAATGCGAGAGGGGCGGGAAAAAAAAACTCATACAGGTTTTGGAGGACCATATGCCAGATGGAGTCTTGATCAGAGAAAGATTTTGCTTATTCCATAAAGACAATATCGACTTGACTAGTGCTTACCTCCACAAATCATGCAGAGCAGGGTTGCCCAAATATTTTGGACTGAAGATCTTCTTTTCGATCGAGCAACCATCCCGCGATCGACCCGTTATCGAGCACGCCCGCATACGCACGCACTTATGCACGCGTGCCATGAAGAGCAACAGCCATAACAGCCCCTAAGATAAACAGAAAAAAATAGGTAGACACGAGTTTATGAGTTTGTTAAAAGGAAATCACCGCCTACCTGAGTGGGAGACCTGACGCGGAGGCATGCGACGCACTTTTGCAGTCTGTTAACTACCGTAGCTCACGCGTACCATTTTAAAATGCTTCCTTTGTACCTCCAGGATTGCCATTCACGCTCAGATGAGAAGAATTTCTAGCTTTCGAGTTTTTAATATTTACAAAAAAACTCAAAGAACAAAATATCGGAGAAAGTTTGAAAAAGAAAAGAATCCCCCCAGGCATATGAGGAAGCGGCTCCAATTACCCAGTAGTGGGCTAACCTCCCATTGTCCTGCTGATTATGTTGACGGATGACTCGGGCTCACCTGAGCCAGGCCTTCTCGCCAAGGTCCTGATCACGCCCTCCAACCCCTCATCTGTGCCCAGCACACCCAACCAAAATCCTTCATCATCACTGCGCCGCTCCATCTTTGCTCCAAGTGCCAATTTTTCACACTTCCCGGACAATGAGGTGGTGCTCATTCACCTCGGAGTCTCATTATCATTCCCGAGTTACTCGCCCTTGACCCAACAAAACCTTCGGTGGCATCGCGACCCAACCTTGACCATCCTCTCAACTCCCCTCTTTATCTAGCGAAAGTGCAGCGGCATTGATAAATGTATCAATGACTGTATGCTGTACAGGCAGGCTGTATTCGACACAAAAGTTGGATCACCTCTTGAATGGACTGACTGCCCCCGGGTGAGATGAGAGGCTTTGGTGAGCTGCAGCATATGTAATGGCAATTTACCGGAGCAGGCTGCTTCAATATCGCGATCAGAAATTGATCTCTACGCTCGCCGTGAGTCAAAGAACACATTTTGGAATCTTACTGTTGGTCTACACAAGTCTGAATGCTCTCAGACTTAAATATATTCATTAAATTCTAGTTCCCTGTGAAGGCCTCTTCCAGACCAATCAGGTTTTCATGTGCGGGCTCAATGAGTGTTAGCAGAACCAAACAAAGCTAAGCAGCATATTCCGTTTCTGTGCTCGTCCACTAGGAGCAAACTCGTGAACTCTTGAGATCTGCTCAAATGGTTTGCCTGAAACTTTGTTGATCTCTGTTGGGTTTCTCATGGGCCAAGCTTAGTTATGGTTTGTTTTCACCATTTGGGGATTGAACCATTTCTGGGGTTTGTAAGTTACCATTTTGTTTGATCTTTTCATTTAATTGTATTTTTATGGTGGGATTTTATCTTGATTAATCACTTCGTTTAATCATTTTGACCTTTTGACCTGACAACCTTTTGGGGGGGGGGGGGGGAACATGATTGAATTAAAGTTTAACGAGCATCTATGAACAGATTCTGTTCACCCTGAGGTTCCACTGTACAGTACTGTACTTCTAAAACTGTTATTCAAATTACGGTAGTCATTTCACCTCGGGCCTTTTGCAGGGTTAAATTCAGTCCTTGTCCACCAAACCAGCAACTTTTTCTTACATGTTCGGCCATGGCTCTTGGAGGTAGGCTCTATGTATAAAACGCACTTCGTGCACATGACGTGAAACCAACTTGTCACCATGGCGATGGAGCAAACTAGCAAACGAACCAGCAAGGACAGCAAGCAAGCCAACAGACCTTGAATGTTTGTTTAAACTGGGCTTCTCTAATGAGATGAACTACAAAGTATAAAATACATTGGGATGCACGATACTGAAAACAAAACAGCATGAATAATAAGAGGCTGGTTGCAGGGGCAGCACACACTTCAATGTCCATGTTAACATTACCTTGGTAATTTATATAATAGCCTAAAAAGGACACTTAAATGTCGTGATTTTCATCTTGGAGGGGAAAAAAAAAACCGAAATTGGTTGTGTCGACAAAAACAAACTTGACACGTCAAATCGAACCTGTTGTGGCATTAAAAAAGCAAAAGTGTAGTGGGAATACAAGTGGAAAAACTTTCACCGTAAACATGCCGAAACACCCTGTGAAACAATGGTGCATACATAATCAGTTTAGTTACGCAACTAAATGGGTTACTGGTACATGAATAATTTGTATCAGTCCTTGCCCAAGCCTCTTATTTTTTTTTAATCACAGCACAAAATGCAGCTCTCAAGTCTCCGCCATCTTATCATTTCTTAGTAACAGTTGCATCTACATTAGGTTAGCCAAACACTGTGCAACATTGCTTGTTGGTCCAACTATGGATTCCATTGATTACACTCTGACTTTTTACACAGTTTTTAAGTCCTATTTAAAGTCCTATCCAAATGAGAGAGAGAGAGGACATGGAAGGGTGGGAGGCTACGGGTAAAGCACCATTTCGGACTCTGTATCACACATATAAGCCTTCATAAACTTTTAAACAAGGAAACCACTGGTGGTGTTCAATGGTGGTTTCCTTTTTTTTTCTTTTATGACAGTTAAAATATTGCGTCAGATCAAGGCTGGGTCAAGTTTTTGTTAAGCTTAGCTTAAGACAACAACAAGGCAGACACAATGGACTCAAAAAACAGACAATAAACTCAACTGGTTTATTGTCACGGTAGAGGGGCGAGTCAAGGAGACAGGAACCAAAGGCAGTAAGAGAAACCAACCCAAGGATGGATGGCAGCCAAAAACCGAGCAGAGGGAGGCGCCACACACAATGGATTCAAACACTTTTAAGCTCAGGGGCCTTTTATTGGATTTTTAAAACCGATAAATCAATAAATAGTTACAATGTGGGGAAAAAAATTGTTTTAAAGCATTGTCTCATTTCTAAATTGTACTTTAGAATGGACTCCATAGTTAAATGCCCAATTAATATAATTAAATGTGTTTGTATCTTCTATTCCTCCACAAGCTGCACATTTGAATTATAAAAGCATTAAAAACATCTTTTCCAGCCTACTTTTGTTTTAAATTGTCAACTACAGTCGCGTACATGCACCGTCGTGTTGATGGATGGTCAACGTCAACAAGCATGAGCACTTGTCTTTGTCGCAGCATCTCTTTGGACGATAATGAGCTATCCAGCAACGAGGAGCCGCGTTGAACATCACTAAGAGAGAAAGGGCGCGCATCCCGTCAAATGGATTCGAGATTGGTCAGCAGAGGAACACTGGCTGCAGTCTGCAATTAGCGGTGCCATCTGTATGCTGTGAGTCGCGAGGAGGAGCCGGACTGTCCGGCTTCATTTACACTCAAATCATTACTCTGACCTATTCGCTGCTCTTTTTCCTCTGTAAAAATGTTCCCTGGGATTGAGCCATCTGTTATCTGTCATCATGTTCCCCTCCTTCGTTCCGTCTTGAAGTGTCTCGGGTTATTCACTCTTAATACCTCCTTGCCGACATTTCCTCGGAGCGCCATGGGAGAAGCAGTGTTGGACTCTCATAGGAGAAGTGTGAGTCTGAATGAAGGGCTTGTTAACGGGGTCACTGATAATTCGGCTAATTAGCTGCCATATCACCTTGAGCTGTGAGACAAGACGGGGAAAATCGGTTTAGCTGTGGTGACAAAGGCGTGTCGGAAGAAAATGTGGGGAGTTTTCCTATGTTCAAACGTTAAAGAAAAACTCCAACCAGTCACAGAAATAACTTGAAAAATCAATCACTCATTTATGTCAGCGGTCATATTTTTTTACCCACGGACCGTTTAATGTCAGACAATATTTTCAGGCCGGATAAATACAACAAAATAATATCATACAAGCTGCATGAAAATTATGGTATTTTCTAAACATAATAATAAACACAAATCTTTTTTTTTTTTGTTATTAATCCTTATTCTCAAAGGGATTCGCCAGACTTTGCTATTACAGTTCTGGTCATCTTGCAAACGGGCATTGGCACGCTCACCAGTCAGCAGGATAATCGCAGTGTCTCAACGTGGTATCGGCAATGCTAATTACAGCTTATTAATTACGGAATAAATAATGGCGAGAACTCATACTGTTTTAATTAAAAAACTCTAATTATTGCATTAATTGATTTTATGGTAATCAAACTTCCCATCTAATTGGATAATTGGAGAAATCATGGGAAAACGACGCGTGCAGGGCCCCTTGGACAAGGTTAAGGCAGTGGAAGCGCGGCGTTTCATTAAAAATTCAACCAAAGAAGCCGACCAAACACAAACATTGGTAGCTAATAAGAAAACTGCTTCTTCCGCTTTTCTCTTTTTCTTCTTTTTTCTCCATTTGAAAGCTCGGCTGACACCTTTTCATCACGCAGACCCCAGAGAGCATCCCTCCCAATGAGCCAGGTTTCATCTTTATAAAACCAAAAAAACAAAACAAAAACCCCACAGAAATAGAAAAGGATGGAAATGTGCAAACGAGGGAACGGAGGCACATATCTGAGAGCTGGCTGAGCCTTTGTTCTGAAGCAAAAAAAACCCCAAAACATTAAATTAGAAAAAAGGGATGTGAAGATAAAAAAGCCATCTTCAGACGGGATCTGGGTCAGAGCTGCGAGCTGCAGTGCCGAGCGGTTCTGCAATCCGTCTCTGGATGGGACTGCTTAGTGACATTCCCTGGCAGAGGACCACTGAGTCACTCAAGCAGCCCCAACTCCGCTACATTATGACTGTAACACGCAAACAGAACTTGGGATTCAAATGCGCGTGCATGCAAAAGGTCCTGGCTATGAGAGGCAGTTGTACGGCAAGCCAATGAGGCAAGCAGCCATTTTGGGTTATGAGACTGAGCGCGGGCCAGCCCAACCGGAGACTTTCCCTGACGAGCAATCTGCTGTGCCTTTCAACTCGCCAGGTCTAATTAACCCCAAAATACCAGAGGAGAAATCTGCAGCAGCACAGTGACAGGTGTGAAAAATCACCTTAGTTATTCTTTGATGGAAAAGAAAAGTGTTGATAATCTGGAATTCATTTTTATGTTGTATAGCTCATCATTTTACCTTTAACGGGGGATGCAGTTAATCCGATGTTAAACAAGACATATGTTTTTTGTTTTTTTGATTCACAATTCAAGCAAGGTTTCCTGCCTACTTTCCATTTTAACACTTTCAGGAACAGCGGTTACTAGAGTGGACAGCTATTCACCACCACTGCCATGATTTTTTTTTTTCATGAATAAAGACTAATAAAAAAAAACTTGAGAAAAAAAGTTCTGATGTGGGATCTTATTTATGCATGAAATGGTGAAAGGACTGGACCTACAATGCAAGTGAAGAACTGTATACCCGTATACTGCGAGGCTGATGAAGAGTCTAGCTATCGTTACTATAACAACCTGGAGGCAGAGCACTAGCCACAGCGATAAAAGCATGACGCATGAAGACAAAAGCATTTTGTTCAGGTTGTTTCTAGATTTGCCATGGCGAGCATTGATGGGGAAGAGTCTTCTTGTGATTGCTGGCTACATAGGCGCAACTGACTTCATTTCTCGCCTCCGTCTCTAAAGTCTTTTTCTCCATGTGTTCGGGGGGGGCCCGATGAAGAAGATTTACAAATTCCAACATGTCATTGCATTGTCTGGTTTCAGTTGTGACATGAATATGAACCAACAGCTCCTATCACTCGGGTCCTTCCAGACAGCAAAATTGGCAGTGTTAAATCAACACCTATAGAGTTAAATTTAACACTTCAAGTGTCTACATTGGGCCACACTAAATTTAGTTAAAACAACACTTTTGTGTTATTTCTTTTACACTGAGATGGAGTTTTAACAACTCTGACGGTAGTTAAAATTTAACACTAGTCCACACTGGTCAGTCTTGATTTTACATTACACTAACGTGTAGTGTTAAAATATGACACCGTCTCATGTTATACTTCTGAACACTGAAAGAGTTGCTTTCATTAACTCTACAAATGTCTATTTAACTCCGGTAGAGAATCATAAAGAAATACTACGGTGTCAATTTAAACTCCCAATTCTTCCTCACATACTGAAAAATGTTATTAGATTCTTTAAAAAAAAAAATACTCAGCAAAATAGAATTTCAAAGGTAATCATAAGAATAAAAATGAATCAATAATTGAATGAATTTGCCCTTCCCACAAGCAATGACTGGTATTCGATTAGCAGCAGCCCCGTGTTCTACGGCTCTCCGGTATCACAAAGTTTTGTGCGCCTTCACAGGTCACCACGCTCATTTTTTTGTGTGTGCAGAGCTTGTAGGCGCGCACACACTTAATTCGCTCGCATATGCTGACACACTGACGCACGCACGAGTGCCGCAGTGCTTGGAGCGGCAACGGAGCGGCCTGATTGACATTAGCACAGTGAATGTAGATCTAAATTTCCCGGCCTGGTGGAGAGGAACCGCGACAGTAAATCGGCCTGTCAGTCAAAGCGGCTACCTGCTCCCGACGCCGTTGGCGTTTCCTGTCGCAGAGCCGCAACGGAAGCAATTTTTTTTTTAAAGGACAAAAAGAAGAGCAGATGAGAGGCGAATCCAGCTATGATTGAATGAATCATCAGCAGTTTCAGTGGCAACATTGACAGTTTTTTTTTTTGGGGGGTAGGAACAAACAAAAGCATCTCTTTGGAGTGCACCACTCAGCCAGAAGCAGAATAGGTGCTGCTGATTCACTCGCAACTACTTTTCTGTCATGATTTGTTTTGTTGTTATTGTTTAGATTACATTTAGTTTTTTGTGTTCGGTCTTGCTCATTAGCTTTTGTTTCCACCTGTTCTCTTCAGCCTGATTCCTTGTGTATGCTTTACGGAGCTTTCATTTTGAAGTTGTCCTTTGCTCGCAATCGTTGTTGTGGGCGACTTGACCTGGAATCGAGGCTGGCCTGACTGCAGTCAAGCTGCACTTGGCACGCAAAAGTGCGGTGACATCACGTTAATTGGAGCACAATATTCAATTTCCAGTGCTCATGCGCACCGTCGCACCACTTATGTGCACCCCTGTCCGCAATCATAAATGCTAAGAGCAATCCGGACCTTTCTCTTCGCCAACATTTAGTGCAGCGGGCGCCACGTTGGTGAGCGCAGCTCTCGGTCATTTTGAGAAGAAAGAACCTCATCTACCCTTTATTCCTCTACTGCATCAATCACACTGCCCGTCGCTGTTAAACATTCGGGCTGTCAGCTGGTGGCCAACATTAGCATCGAGTCCGCTAACATGATGACTTAGAAGGAGCCGGACATTTTGGTGGCTTCATCGGGCATTCCAGAAAGACCACAACAATATGCAAATTAACAGGTGTGATTGGCAGAGAATAGTTGTGCTTATGTTCAATAGGAAAAATGTGCTACTGTCCTATTCCTAATCAGAGGGCCATTATTGTCATTTCTTTTTTGTTCTATGGATAAGGATTGTCATCTTAATCCTACACAACCTTTGGGGTTTAAAACAAGGCGTATCCGATCAATTGCGTGTTTTGTTTTTTTATATATTTTTTTTCCAGGAGGCTTCTGCAAGAAGGAGGAGGTACATGGCCTGAGGCACCGCCACAGAGGTATCTTGCTGCATCTTTGCCTCGCTGGTGGGAAGGATGTAGGTGTCATACTGTATATGCTGTTATCAGCGCTATCTTTTATATCTCTTGTTATTGGCAAAAACAAAAGGTCCTTTGAAAAGAAAAAAAAAAAAAAAGGCCCGGCAGGCAAGAAAAATAAATGGCTCTCTAAGCGGCATCGACTACTTCTCTTTCTTTGCCTGTCACAGTGAAGAGGCTGCGCAAATGAAACGCTGACGGTCCCAACAGATTCCCATCTTTAGTGTTTGTCCAGCCGCTTTCAAAAGGACCTTTGTGGCAGTCGACCACAGTTTCCACCGCCCCTTCTCTGCCCTCCATCTCATCGTGATTGCCAGCTGTGATATTAACTGGCAGAATTTCGAGGGGAACATTAAAAACGCTTAACAAGACGATTCACAAGGACATCACGGCGCGCCGGCTTGAAGGAATAACCTTTTGAGCCGTGATTCTCAACTTGTGCAGACAGAATGTCAGAAATGCATTTGATCAATGCAATGTGTATCCGCGGGCACCTTCTGCACACCCCTGAACGGAGTCAATCCCTAACCTACGCTAACACCCCAGTAAAGTTTTAAATACTGTAAAGTTGTAGTTTAGAAATCAGTTAGCAACCATTTTCTTAATTGTGATTTCAATCTGAGTAATCAAAAATTGCCCCGGATCAGAATCACCCGGTCCGATTGTGTTGGTTACTCAGCACAATGTAGGTTATTATTATTTGTGCATGAGAGGGTTAATAGTTAAATAGCCTTCCTTGAATTCCAATTTTAGTCAAAGCATGTTGTAGGCCACCCACGGCCCAGAATTTGAATACCACTAAGTTAGCCTCGGCTATCTCCTTCAAAAGAAATTCATACATACTCTACATACAGTGCATGTGTTGAAAGATATCCACTTCATTTCTGCCGTGTGCGTCTGGGTTCTGTGATAGTATCCCAGTGACAACATGGGTCAGGACCCCTGTGATCCCCGAGAGGAGAGAATATCTCATTAAGACAGAAAAGCCTCAGGGACGCTAAAGCAATTGGGCTCGCCCTCTGTTCGCAGGAGCCAATTAAAACATTAGCTAAACCAGTGCAACCGCTCACAGATGTTGGTGCGCAGCCATCGTGTAGAGTCGAGAGACTTTCCATAAGAGAAGAATGGAAGCTGTTCTAGCTGCAAAAATGCAAAGGACAGCTCACCTATTTTCTCTTCTTGAAACTTCAGCAGCGTGAGCAATGTGACGCATCCAGCTTTAATTCTCTGAGTTTTATAATCGAAGCAATAAAATTCAACTTTGTCAAAAAGGTGCAACTTTCCATTTACAATGCTATGATTTTGATTCAATCCTGCCCTAATTTAGTTTCGCACCATGTACAATAGAAAGTAATAATAGAAAGTGCAAAGGGGAAAAAAAACCCACACCACATGAGTAATTAAAAACTGAACATCTCTTTTTTTGTGTGTGCGTTGCCATTTGGAAATCTCTCCAAAAATCTGATTAGTCATGAGTGTATGCTTGTATCCTGAGTGTAAGATACAATCAGGAGGTGAGTCTCTGTGGGAAACATTCAAACTTCAGAGTCCTTGATTCCTCCCCAGAATTCAAACAGAGCTTAGCTAAAAACAATTAGCGACATTCCTACATATCGGCAAAATCTGGGAGCAAAGAAACTCCCTCCTAGCGAGATTGGCAGGATGTGAGCGCAAATATGTGGAGACAGCAGAAGTTCTCCATGAGATGTCATTCAGGGGTCATGTGATGACAATCCAGGGTAGCCGGTCACCATCCTGTTCACCCCTGCGTGAAATAAATGACGGAGATTTCCAACCAAATCACATGAGACGCAAATGACAGGAGGTAAAAATTGACCAAGAAGGCTTGTCACAATGCATCAACAGTTGTATCAATCAAGGAAAAAGGTTAATCTTATCCCCATCGCAACTGAGATAGATGTGTTATCAGCGCACAGGATGTTTGTATGCTCACCTTTGATCTTTTGCAGTTTGGGGCTGAATTTGATGCTCAGCGACATGCTGGCATTTTACTCAAAGCTACGAACAGCAACACCCAAACACATTTTTTCTGAGCTAGGCATTTGTTGTCTCAAGAATTCCGTAAGATTGGACAAAAGATGTTGCAGTGAATCATCGTAAAGAAAAAAAAATGCTCAGTTTCATTTTAATGACAAAAAAAACACTAAAACTGTTCTTAAAGCTAAGAAGTGAAATGCTGAGATTCAAATGCTGTGACGGCCATTGCTCATTAGCAAGCCGTACAGCAGCCCAGCTCCAATAAACTGCATTTTGACATTCTAGCCCACAAGTGAATAATAATCAAGCAAAAAAAAAAAAAAAAGAGTTTATGTCTTCATCAGAAGTACTCAAGAACGGCCAAACTCTGGGAAGCTAATATCTACAATGCTAACATACAATGCATTGTATGCATTTGCTCATGCTCACATTCGCAACTCATGGCAGCTAGATAGATAGATAGATAGATAGATAGATAGATAGATAGATAGATAGATAGATAGATAGATAGATAGATAGATAGATAGATAGATAGATAGATAGATAGATAGATAGATAGATAGATAGATAGATAGATAGATAGATAGATAGATAGACAGACAGACAGACAGACAGACAGACAGACAGACAGACAGACAGACAGACAGACAGACAGACAGACAGATAGACAGACAGATAGACAGATAGATTAAACTATTACACTCCATTTCTCCATTTAACCCACAACATTCATAACAGGTACAGTAGTACACAGTCTTAACCACTTGCCCATGGTTGCCATGTGTTTCAAATGTAGTTCAGAAGAGATCAAGCATAATCATCATTCGCAAACCTCCATTCAAAATGATTTTTCTTGGTGAACAAACTGAAAAACAATGCTTCCTGTAGAGGCAGGACACACACAAACACACACACACGCACACACACATACATAAATGTAGTGTACAATACCTCTCAGCAATCCATGACCCAGATCTTCGACAGGACTCCTCCCCTTGGAGTCCTGTAATTCTCTCAGGGGCTGTTTACACGACAATGTATTTAACTGGGATCGACATCCGATTTGTTCCAATTTTGAGAAAAAACAATTCCCATTTCAAATAACAGAATATAAATAATGATCAGTCTCGGAGTCCAAATGTTGTAATAAGAAAATCCTCAACTCTATCGGCAAGACTTTAAGTCAGCAGTCCTCAACATTTTTTGACACCATGGGCCGGTTTCATGTAAAGACATATTTGAAAGGACCGGCATATAAAGAAATAAAAACACATGATTAAACATACTGTAGAACTCACCATTAGGCTGAATGTAGCTGTAATTAGAGGAAGCTCTTTGCATGCTTGTCTTGAGGCAGTCCATTCTTTGACTAACTTTTTTTTTTTTCTTATAACCAAAAATAACTAAAAGCTTATGTAACCCTTTGAGGGACAGCGGTTACTACAGTGGACAGTTTATCAGGTTATCAGGTTACAGGGTGCATGAAAGGGTTAAATAGTGCATCTGAACGATACGTAGATGCCATCGAGCACGCACAGTGATGGCAGCACAACGCAAGCAAAATGACAGGCAGCAGGGTGAACTTTGAGAAACAAAAGTTACTGCAGCATACTGTATCTTCAGTTGGGCGTCATAGTGCCAAGCGAGCGCATCCGCCTTGTGGGGATTCAAATCCTGGCTCAGGCTTTCCTGTGTGGAGTTTGCATGTTCTCCCTGTGCTTGTGTGGGTTTTCTCCAAGTCTCTGGTTGCCTCCCACATTTCAAAATCTTGTCCTTAGGTGTGTATGTGGGGGTGAATGGTTCTTTGTCTGTATGTGCCCTGCAATTGGCTGTAAAACCCGTCGAGGCTGTACCGCCGTCTCACTCCCAAAGTGAGCTGAGGTTGCAACGCACTCGCACCCCTGCTCACGGATGTATATCAACTATTGAGTGATACAATTTTGGAGCTTCTGAATGATTAAACCGCTGACTTACTGTTGGTTGGTTGGTTGGTTTGGTTTTATTGAACATAACATAAAACATATACAGTAATAATAAGGTAAGAGAAATCAGTCATCATTCAACACAGTCATCATTAAACAGTTATTATGTTCAAGGGAGTAGGAAGAAGTAAAGAACTTATCTAGTCCTACCCCGTGTTATGTGTTTATATCTAATAAATAGTTTTTATATCAATCAGAAAAGAAAGTGAATAAGAAGAAAGAAGTCTCTATTAAGGCTCATGCTTTACCCTTAACCATGAAATTTTACAACTTTTGGTGTGTATCGGTCGAGCCAGTCACAAGATGGAGTCATGCCATATCATGTGATGAAACTCCGTCTTTTGATTTCAGCCCTCAGGTGCTTGCATCTCCCAAAGCGGTTTTTGGGATGTGCACCACCGGGTTTTAGACAGTATTACGGAGGATGGGCAGATATTGTGAATCCAATTCGCACACACTCTGGGGAGTTTTGTCAAATAAAAAATGATTTGATGCGGTTGCTGGCTTACCCAACGTTATCGCAGGGATAGATTTATCTTCATCATTTTTAATAGATTTTTTCACCATGACTTCACATGTACTCTCTGCTGGGAATACTTGTATTTATAAAAAAATAAAATAAAAAAATGCTATTTGATCAAGACAGTGACTGTAAATTGTTTAAATGATAATTTTAGCTTTTTTGTCTTCTGTAAGAAGTGTCAGTCAAAAAGATCTACGTACTGTATATGTGAAGTGAATTATAAACTTAACCTTTTGGGGAAGGTATGGATGTAATTTTTGGTCATCGTATCAATTCAGGTCAGCGGTAGTCTCTCACTTTGCTAATTTTTTTTTTTTTACTCCTATTGTTTACAAACATTATGAAACGGCCTCTTGATCTGTCTTCCAAACTGGTTAGCTAAGGAAAATAATCATCCAATCCCAACTCTCAAAAACAGCTAATATGGCACTATCACAACCTCCCACTCTATTTTTACCCAGAAAAACGTGATGGAGACAAATCTGTTTGGCTGTGTGACACGCGTTAGTCAAAGGCCTTTCAAGAAGGTGGTAGAGGTCCCACTGGGGAGGCAGAGGGTTAAACGCTGGATGTGACCCACACTCATCCCCCTGCTGAGTCAATAATGCCACCCTTACAGCGAGGGCATGGTGGTGGGAGGCTCTGCTTTGGGAATACAAACGAGGTGAGATTCCAGCAGGGGGAACACAGGGGGGGATTTAAAAGGGAAAAACTCCTGTGAGGGTTGACTCTAACGCTCTTTACCATAATCCACATCCTTAATCCATATTCATGTTTATAACCACAGCAGGGCAGCAATGTCAGATTAAACCACTGGCAAGCAAGGAACCAGTGTATCTTGCATATATTTCATATATGTAAATGAAAAATAACCCCATAATAAATGATAAGCAAATTCAAAAAAACAAGAATACCATTTTTAATTAAAAAAAATAAATAAATAAAAATTGTAGTCACAACAAATAATGAATTAACCGTTTCAGGTACAGAGATTACTGGACTGGACAGCTATTCACATGTTTTCTCTTCTATTAATTAATCTTAGTATCACAGTTGAGCATCAACCAATACAATTATGTGTGTTGCCATCCACTGCCATTATTTTTTTTCATGCCTAAAGACTAATAAAAATACTTATCCATTTTAAAAATGTGTCCCAAAACTGGTCGGATTCCCACTTCATTCTTGTGTGCTTATAACTTCATTTTATTTGTTTACAAAAAATGTCACAAAATTCATCTGGGCAAGTGGCAGCATTTTGTCCACAAATATTTAGCAAACATAATTTGTGTCTTTTTGCCGTAAGTTGTGCTGATTGGGGAACATTTTGCGTCGTCACTCAGAGGCTTCCACTTGAGAATGAACTCCGTTTGATGGATTCTCAAGGCCCTTAGCCTCCATTGTCAGGAGCATGGACGCCGGGGCCAATGGGGTGCAGCCAGGGGCAAAGAAAACCAACTTATTATTTTCAATTATAATTTTTCTGAGAGACACAATTCCACTCTGATGGACTCCAAAATTGACACATAAAAGCACTCTTATTTACTCAAGGCTACGTTTCCATATTCTGACCCCAAAAAACTGTACAAAGTCTTACAATGCACCCGATTAATTCGCTAAAATATCTAATGATGAATCCAAATGGTTCCACTCAGAGGGACTGAAAGCATGAATGAAAAAACACCACACATCCTCTTTCCCAATTGTAGTCCACTTACCTAAAAGCCCGACTTAAATACTTCTATAGAATATGATGTTGCATTTCTACAGTAAGTTGAGTATTCATGAGTAGCCTGTAATGAAACAAGTTGGCTCAATTATCATTGTTAAGTTCCATTTTCACTGCTTTGTTGCATTGGAAACTGCATTGTTGATTTATTTATTTTTTAAATTCCTTTCGGTGTAATTAATTAGCGGCGTCAACAGTCACAAAAGGTCACACAGCAAATGCAAGTTTCTATGGGAACAATAGCCCAAACATTCTTGTAGGTCAACACAATGACTTCCTGAGTGAAAGTAGGAAAAACAAAAGCCCTAATCAACTGTGAAAATAGCTCCCTTAAATAGGCACGGCTCTTATAAAGCCAGGAGAGATAATACACTTGTGCACACACAACCGCTGTAAGGGTCACTAATATCCAGTGTGGAGTGGCATTGATGAATGAGATTCCTGGCTGGTGCGGAGGTGTATTGAGCACGAGGTGAAGTCAAAAAGGAGCGTCTGAATGGAAGAAGGCAGTCAGGTGATTAAGCAAAGGTTATGGAAATGGCGTGCCTGCCAGAAAAGTTTGCGCAAACATTATTGCTGGACCCGTCGCGCAGCCGGAACCTTTATTAAATCTCCCAGTAGACATACACACTGCTTTTTTTTTTTTTTTTTTAAACCTGCCGTCCCCCAAAAACAAAAAATTGAATTGACAATCTTACGCTGTACGTGCACTTATGGTAGTGATGTAAATGATTCGCCTGAATTCAACCAGAGGGGCCATTCAAAATGATGTCGCTTCCTTCCATCTATTTTCTGTCAAGCTTGTCCTCATTAGGGTCGTGGGTGAACCAGCGACTCACGGGGAACATATGGAAAACCAATTATTCACATGGAGGGACAATTCTGTTTCTAGAACTAACCTAAGATGCATGTTTTGGGAATGTGGTCGGTTAATTGGTGTTTGACTTTTCAAGTGAAGTGTATAAAGGACACATTTCAGACTGATGTTCGGTATTTTGGATTATTATTGTCAAAGACTTATTTTATTTTGTATTGATGTTGCCTAGATTGTTTTAAATGGTAAATTAAATAAATACAGTGGTATCTCCACATACAAATGTCACGCCTGAACAGGAAAATATTGCCTCTTGTTACGAGAGAAATCTCAAGATACGAAAGGTAAAAATACATTATGGTCTGCCACTCGCAGCAACGAGTTTCCTGAACGCAACATACCAACAGCTGCTCTGCCATTGGCTATTACCGAGCATCATCCTGGCATCCCATTGGCTATGAGGGACCTCAAAAACCACCACTGAGAGAGAACATGAATGAAGGAGGGCAAAAAATGAGGAGGACGCAGTTAAAAATTAAATGACCAGCATTTTTATTCTTTACTCTATTCGTAGTTTTTTTACATTATTCACAACTCTCATTTATTGTACAATAATCTAATTGTAACATGTATTTGTTACATATTTTGATTCATTTTTATGCTTTAGAAAACATTTATGTCTGAATTTTGGGGGGGGGGCTTGGAACGGTTTAGGGCATTTACATGGACAACGTGTCTCTTCTTACAAAGTTTTCTAGTTAAGATATTTCTTCCAGAACCAATTAATTTAATAAGTAGAGGTACCACTGTACAAAACAATGATCATTTAAAATATTGGGCTTGTGCCTTCTCGAAGAAAGCCAATTTTATTCTGTTATTAATGCTACAAAAACTATCAATTTAAGATATAAATTATATAAAACACAGTGTGTCCTTCCATTAAAACATAAGCAGGCATTAGGGAGCAGTCTCAAGGAAAATGCGCCATAATTTCTTCAATTTCGTAAAATGTGGTACCGAATGAGGCTGCACTCAATCCAGGCGCGGTGTCATGGCATTAGAGAACGTGATAAACTGTGTGAAGTGCTGCATATCCACACAGAACGTCTGAGTGACACACTTATGCCAGTTGAAAGCAAAGCTCCACTCACTTCCTGACCCGGTGGCTATTATGAGGATGTGAGAGAACATTGTTACATCTAAAAATGGATGTCTCATTACGAACATCATGATGACACTCCTCTCTTTCATCAGGGAACTTCATTTGATTTAAGTCTATTGTTACACCACGACCATTTACTGATAAAATCACCAATTGTTGAATATTTATGTCCGTCACCTTTGACCGGTCATTAATTAGTCAATTCCAATGAACTGCTTCAACCTGTGCTTCATTTCATGGACCATGGTTCACATAGGATTGTATTAGGTACTGCAAGGCAGCTTTGTTTATATAGCCTACCGCATTTCTTACACAAAGCAACTCAATGTGCTTCACATAAGTAATAACACAGTAATAACAAGTATTTTAATATTATATGGAGACTGCGTCTCTGATATGTAGGCACTCCACAATGGTGTGTACAAGTATGCAAATTATTAGTTCCACCCCATTTCACGTTTGGCGTTTCTTTGAATTTATCCAATTCATTTTTTTATTATTATTGCCTAAGAGTCTAATGTCACTTGACATAATTATAATAGACCCCTAATTTTGTTGAATATTATTCCCCAAAAGCAATGCCTCCTAATAGACAAACCGATGCCTGCTGCCATCTACAGTTGATTAAATCAACACCCACCGACACTCTTTGTAATGCTTCTGTGGTAGAAGTCAGGCAATTAGAATCCTGTAAATGCGGCGTCAATGTGAGTCAGAGCGGAGTGCAATGATGTCATAGGCAGATGTGCGGATAATTACGAGGGGGAATGAGTGGTGATGTCTTAAAAGGAGATCAGGGGCAATTATGATGATCTAAGCCACAAAGCCGAGCCCTGAGCACATACCTTCTAATTACCAGGCTAGAGCATGCATCGCGCAGAGAGCATAATAGATTTGGCACGTTGGCATAATCCAACAACGGCCACAGTGCGGTATCCTGTCCTTTCATTATTTAAAAGTCACGGTCGCGCTCGCGGCAGCTGCATTTCATCCACTGTAACGTTTGCCGTTGTTGACGCTGCTAATGGCGTTGAGGGATCCCGATCATCTTTCCCACCAATCATACAAAATTAATCGATTTTTTTTTCTCGAATTGAAGGACTCGTTCTGCATCGAGATCAAACTCCAACTCCCCCTTCCACGCCCCCACCCCAAGAGGCATATGATTTCATTCGATTGCCACACTTATCAAGCGCAAATGAAGATTAATGAACGCGCGGTGGACGCTTCAAAATAATAACACTGCAGTTGCCTTCGGGGCACTAATTTGTCGAAGGACACGCCGTCGTGCCCATTGGCATTTGCTAATGGTCTGCTCATTGCACTGGTGACGAGCAGCCCGTGTATGGAATATACAGACGCTTCAAAGCGCTGAAGCGTCCCAAGATCAAGCGGAATTTGAACAGAACGGCAAGAGGGGAACAAACGTTCCCTGGCACATTCATCGATCAGAGCAAGTATTGATGGTGTCTGCCCAAAGGACCAACTAATAAATAGCTGTGAGATTCACAAATCGTTGTTTTCTCAATTCCAATTCGTATTGTATGAGTTAAGTGCATGTGACGGGAAGTCCAAACTAACGATTTTCCATGCTGTTCCCTTTAAGTCCTGCAGGTGCGTGTGTTTTAAGCCGTCAACGACGAGGGATGAACCCATTTGTGGCTTGGTGTGGGAATGCAAAAAAAAAATAACGCCGACATATATAGCATCATGCGTATTTTAAGATTATGGGATGTATCCTGGGTGGCCCGGTGGTCCAGTGTCGACCTCACAATACAGAGTTGCAGGGTTCAATCCCAGCTCCGGCCTTCCTGTGTGGCGTTTGCATGTTCTACCCGGGCCTGCGTGGGTTTTCTCCGGGTACTCGGTTTCCTCCCACATTCCAAAAACATGCATGACAGGCTGATTGAACACTCTAAATTGTCCCTAGGTGTGAGTGCGAGCGCGGATGGTTGTTCGTCTCTGTGTGCCCTGCGATTGGCTACTGCCGCCTACTGCCCGAGTGACGGTTGGGATAGGCTCCAGCACTAACCGCGACCCTTGTGAAGATAAAGCAGATCGGAAAATGGATGGGTGGATGGATGAGATGTATCCTGGGCAATTATCCTTTGGTGTAAGACGTGGTAAAAAAACAAATGAGGTTGACAACTGTGAATTTTAAGGAACCTGTTCCGTTCACGGAGAAGACTCATGACTGTTGGTAGAGAGGTTGTTACACGTGTGTTGTGTTGTGTCCTGTTGCATTGTGTGTCACTTTGAGTGTACTAATCCTAAGTACACACAAGGTTCGATTGGAAAGGTCGAGCTGACCAGAATGAAAATCATCAGCCTGTTTTGAAGCATTCCACAACCAATGGTAAAACAAACACCGAGACCATGATCGCTCTTATGAAAAAGCAACACCGGTTTAGCTGTTCAGGTCATCAAGTCAACCCTGATTTTCTGGTGCGTGTTCCTTTTGGAAAATTAGTTTCAGCCTGTCGAAGCGTGGAATTTTCTTTGGTCCCCGTTTTCAAACTTTCCTTGCACATGACCTTTTTTGCCTGTTCTTGTTTCCAGATGAACTGCACGCGATGCTACGTGTGTAAGGATTTTTGACAGTTTCTGGATTTTTTTTTATTTTTGCGTACGACCAGCAGCCCGCCACTACTTCCCTGCAGATCTCCTGTGCGATCACTTTTAACACAGACACAAGAATGCAAACGTAGATCTTACCATACATAAACTAAAAACAAAATACAACCACCGATTACTACTATTAAAACACATTGTTAGAAAAAAATACCCGCGGCCGATTGGTAGTGATGTCACTCGGTAAATGTTTATATCAATACCTATACTGTAGTATTGGTCAGTCAACACATGTGGTTGTTATTTTTACAAAATATCAACAAATCTTAACTAATTTTAGAGGTACGAGGATTCCATCCAATGCCCGCCATATGTTCAGTGGGCACTCCCTATGTCAGTCATTGTACAGCACATCACTAATTGCACATGATGTCACTCAATGAACAGCTTTTTAGTCATCTTTTTATGGTGACCCCAGTAAAAGAAAAAAACAAGCAGGACGATATTGAAGGTGAGGCCTCAGTGACAGTCTCCAGCTTTTAGCATTTGTAACAGGCCCAACTCGATTACAACGTGCTAGAACATTTGAGTTATTAATAGCTCTATGGCAGCGAAGCTGCATGACGTCTGCAGCACAGTGAAGGTGTTCATGTTGCGAACACGGAGACAGATGCCTGACGTTGATGAGTAGTGTCGCGGGCGGGGCTAGGGGATCGCATCCAACTGGCACGCTGGCATGTAACTCGTGATTCAAAAGGAAGTCGATGACAACTCCATCGCGCCTGAGTCATCCAGGAAGCCACTGCGATAGCTATCAACTGTCCTTCATCTCCACCTCCTCTCTCGCTCTGACTGTCTATTAACGTAAAGACTGCCACAATGCTGGACCAAGCAGCACAGTCTTGTGGACTGTCAAGTCACCAGAAAACAGTGTTCCTTTCATCCCTTCGTTCACTATCCATGTCCATCCAACCATCTATCTGTCTCTCTTTTATTTCTGCCTTTGTCATTCCCTCTGCTTGCCTATCAGTCCATCAATATATAAACCCGCCCTCCCATCCGTCTGCTCTTTGCCTTATCTGTCCCGTCGTCCATAACTTAATCTGCTTTGTCTGTCTGCCCCTCCATCAGTCCACATCCATTCTTTCATTCCAACGTCCATCCATCAACTGTGTTTGGTCCCTTTGTCCATCCGTTGATAGATACATCTACAATCCTGTAGACTGTCTATTCATCCATCCATGTCTTACGCAACCACAAAATTACTGCATCCCTTCAATCTCAAAGTCACAAGGGTCTGTGATAAAAGTCCAGTTGGTAGTTAGACCAAGGACACAATGGCATACATCCCGACCTAGCAGCTATGACATTAATGGGATATTGATTTGGATCCTTGCCCGATAGAGCAATGATCAGTCTCGGCTTGATTTTGGCCCACTGATAAAAGAATTTCTAAAAGCCGCCCCAAGCCAGTAGAAGTGAGGGGGTGGTCGCATGAAGTGGTCTGTGTGACGGCACTCGATCCATCTCCAAACCAGATAGCATCCGTCTGCCATTGAGATGGTCAATTCCTCAGTGTCGAACTTCACGCAATGACACACTCATCATAATGTTGAAGTCATACCTCTTCTATGTCCACAAGCAGATTTTGTTTTGTTTTTACTCCCAAAGCCAGGAAGTTATGTGATATTTATCCTAGGGACAGTGTGAGTACGCCCCCCTCTCTCGAGAACTACTGTTTGCCCCCAACAGACAGATGGAGACACTCATTCCTCTTTTCCCCCTCAACTCTCCCTGCATCCTCCCAGGCGTAGCCGTTCATCCCGCCTCGGGGAACACATGTGCTGTTTCTCCAAGTAAGTGCAATATCTTGTTATAGTGCCAACGCTGACATCTGAAATATTTGGTCGCAGGGGGTGAGACGTATCCCCCCCGCCTCTCCCTCCCTTTCTCTCTCTTAGCTGTTTGGTGTGTTAGTTAATGATAATGGAAGGATGACGTTATCAACTATATATATACACACACACACACACACACACACACACACACACACATACAGTATATGGGGGTTTTTTAATCACCTTTTAAAATTTTAGTAGAGTAATCATGTAATTATCATGAAGAACATTTTGGTCAAACTACAAATTTCATGACGTCAGACTTTAGTATCGTTCACACAGATAACCCAAATAAATGCATCAACGCTAACGGTAGTTTTAGTAGGAGCAGGAGTGGTAATAGTAGTAGTAAAAGTAGTAGTCGTAGTAGGACTGTCCACAGCAGATCCCCTTGCAATCTGCGAGAATAGGATCGTTTTTGCAAAGAAGAGTCGGCAAACATTGCCACGTCCACTTTGAAAATACGAACAAGCATGTTTGGGATTTCTAAAGAATATTTCAAAACAAAAGAAGGTCGGGCCATCATAATTCCGGCCCTTTTTGGCAATAAGGCAACAACATTTAGTTGATGACTCTCGCAGATGACCCTTCCCGATTGCTGGCGCGAGCCAATTACCACTTTAACCGGCACAATGACCGAGGACGATTAAAGGCAATTTCCATGCAGGTGGCACGCCACTGAATGGCCCCCACCTATGGCACCAATGAGTTTCTTTCAGAAATAGATAAAGAGACGGCGAATAGAGGTGAGAGCTCAAGATAACTGTCAAACGTAATACGGAAGTTAACCCATGATTTAAAAGGGGGTTACAGTGTATTTTTCGGAATGTTCAAGGGACAGTAATGGTGGTTTTCCTTTGCCAAATAAGCACTGATTATCATGACAATGTGAACTAGTGCTGTTCATTAACGGAGATACTGCCAGTGGATGGAGAGAAGGAAGCAGCCTTCGCGCCTGCACAGGAGAGAGCGTGCCGAAAAATGGCCACTCCAACGGACTCAAGGATGAAATATATAAAAGCAGGTTTCACTGTAGTTCAGCCGGCCTTGAGCTCCATTCAGTGGCTCAGCGCCCGGCACCTCGTCAACGCTATTATTTTTAAACTCAATGGGCGAAAATGTCACAATGACTTATAGGATTTATTTGCATGTCACTCGATTGCCACAGAGCTTTTGTGAAAAAAGAAAAAAGAAAAAATGGTGTATTTTCTCCAGCGATGAAAATAACACGTCATTTGGAATATCATCTAAAATAATAACCTTGATCATACATCATTTTTATTTTCATTCTTTATTCATCCTTTCGGAGACAACGGTTACTACAATGGACAGCTTCTCATGTTTTCAGGTTAGAGGGTGCATGAAAGGTTTAATGATGTAACCAAGCTTCCCCTAACTAATTTGAAAAATGCTTAGAAATCCATAGAAAATATTTGACAGAATTTAAAGTGGTCATTTTAATTACTTACACATTAATAATAGGTCAGTTGTCTTATGTGACTACATGACTCAAAACCATTATAGTTGCGGATAATTTGGTCACACGATTAATTCATACAATGACTATTTTTGGTTTTCATTAAGTATTTCAAATATTCTCAGTGGCTTTAAAAACATACATAATATACATATATATATATTTCCACTCAATAAAATGACTTAAAGGGATATTTCACGTTTGTGCGCCATTTGGAGCAGTAAAAAGTGAACATTTTGTCCAGAACTAATTACTTCATCCATCCATTCGCCAACACAACATAAAAATGTTTTGTTTACAAATCAATAGTAATCCTAACTGCTTTGGAAAAAATAAAGAAAAAATGAAAGGTAGGCGTTTACAGAAAATGTATGGATGGATGATAAACATAATCCAAGATTTTTTTTTATTATTATTTTACTATAGTACAGTACAATGTACAGTAAGAGTGGAACATGTGGGCGGGAATGTTGGAAAAGAATGCGGCCCGGACAAGAGATTGGCGCTGATCAGTCAAGCCATCGTGCTCTATAACTGATGGTCATCTAAGAGGGTAGTGTGGAAAATTAGCGCACAGCAAATTAACTCTGCAGTGTGTGTGATTAAAACACTTTTGTGAAACTAATTTGCAGTTACTGTAGCATAAAATGAAGGTTGCTTTGGAACAGTTGGTTCAATTTTGTGAGGACCATCAGGACTTTTGAAAATTTAATGAGGATCCAAATTGCCCTCGTTCTCCCTCCGTCTCCATCACGAACAATATCTGCTTTTGTACAAGTGCACATGTCGGATAAATAGCCCGGCGAAGCAACCCAGAAATGCACGCGCCGTTAATCAGTGACGCCCACAATGGTTGAATTCTCCCCCATTTAGCATTACTTTATTTTATTGGAGTCTCTCGGGTCTTATTTTCATCTCACCATCAGTCTGTGCCCCTTCCCATGCGGGTCGGCATTTGTGAATTCACATACTGTGGTGCCTTGACATACAGTACGAGTTTACGTAGGCTCGTAACTCGTAAACCACTCCTACATCTCAAATCACCTTTGCCCATTAAAATGAATGGAAATGCCGTTAATCCGTTTCAGTCTCCCAAAAAACAGATAGCACTGAGATATTTAAACTGAAAGTAAATAATTGAACCGTTTGTGTGTTTAAGGGTCTATCATTGTTAATCAATTCTCGTAACCTTGCCATGTTTCCTTGTCCTTTTACTGCAATGTGACGCAGCAGTCACAGGTACGTCTACTAACACTTTTTTAGACTGTTTGCTGATGTTCATAACTTCTATAAAATTCTTATATTTTTTGTTTTCTTTAGTCTTTTTTTTAACAACACGCCTGGAGATAAAGGCTTCGAAACGGACATTATTCATTTTTCCTTCATTTCTCTCAAGAGATTTTTTGTCACCAAAATACAAAGAAAATCACTTTAGTTGTTTTACAAATGAAAACTGAAGAGGGATAGAGGCTTTAGTTGGTTGGATGAACATCATGTGGCACTTCCCTGTGTGTGTGTGTGTGTGTGTGTGTGTGTGTGTGTGTGTGTGTGTGTGTGTGTGTGTGTGTGTGTGTGTGAGACAGAGATTGGCCTACTTGTGGGTGAGATGGTGGCTCTTTACGAGTGTCTCATTCATGATCAGGCAGGGAGACATTGAGGTGACGGCTATTCTGCCCGTCGCCCTCACGGTCGTCGTCTTGCACAAAGAGAAATGCAGCCGACGTGACAGCCGAGAGCGGGCTGAATATAATGGACGTAGCTTCCATCCTGCAAAGTGGCTCTGCAGACATCTGTGAAGTTTCTGAGAGGACACAATGAGAAGGTTTGATTTGTGAGAAGAGACATGTGCCAGCTTTTTTTCCCCCCCAATGTTTGTATGCGTGGAAGTTGTGAGGTGAGCCAGACCGTGGCCTAGATGTGAGTACACAGAGGAGGTTTCCAAATTCACAGGCTGCATCCTCCGAAGGCAGCATTTTCGGCCGCATTTTTCTGGCGCATGACATCGCTTCCGGCGCATCTCGACCGCAGGTGGTTTCCAAATTCTAGAAGGACAATTTGCAGTCTCGGTCCTTTGACGTCTTCAACGGCTCCTTCTCATGTAGTCTCTGTGGACCGCATAGGCCGTGGCGAATTTGGACCGGATTAATGTGAATTTAGAGACCACGTGCGGTTGAGTCGCGCCGGGAATGAAGTCATGGGGCCGAAAATGCGGCCTTCGGAGGAGCCCTTCTGTGAATTTGGACAGAGGAAATTAACGTGTCAGGAGAGTTATAACACCGATATCCACCAGCAAGGGGCACCATATTTAGGGATTGGTGTATTAGGGCAGGTCATCAAACGGAAACAACCAGACAAAATCTAATTCAATAATGCCATCAATATTGTTGAAAAAGATGTATTAACTCTTATCAAAATCTAAATTAGCTGCCATGCCTTATCCACACTCAGAGACGCTCCAATTATTAGCAATTTAGCATTGCGGATTTATGGGGTGTTCGTTGTTCAAATTTGGTCAAATTCAGAGGGAAAATGTGAGTACTGCTTTTTAAGGACAGCTGGAAGTGGCCCCCCAAATCCTTAAATGGCTGCTTCAAAAACAGCAGACTTCCTGTGCCTTTTATGGGTTAGTGAGACTTTTTTTCACTCATGATAGGCATGCCTGCCACATGTCACATTCCTACGACTTTTGTTTCCTGACTTCCAATTTGCTTTACCAACGCTCCAATATTAGCTCCAGTTGGTCACAAATGTTCTGGAGCTCTATGATAATAAACTAATTCTACGTCAAAGTTGACGGGCTTAATGCGACCCGCTAAGGGTGACACAACATATTTCCTTCATTTGCATTAGCGAGTTAATGGCTCTTCACAATTGCCTGGTCAGCAGCAGAGTCAAGTGCAAAGTGATGACAGTGGTGTAAAGATACAGCAGTTGTTATAGTAAAAAAAGAAAAAAAATAGACCACACAAATCGTGGCACCACGAAAACACACACCCTGGACATTTTATTTGGTTCGCCTCCGCAATAAGATCCAATACAAGAAGAAGCCTGCCTTTACAACCACAATAATTGTCACTTTTGTCATAAAAATTGGAAAGCATTTTTGTCATTTCATTCTTGATACAAATACTTAGATCTGAATGTCAGATCAGATTGGCTTTGACATCTTTTGAGAAAGGTCCTCCTCATAATTCTTAATTAATTATTAATTAATTTCAACGTAACCACCCTGTGCACCCCTGAATTCCATAGAAGATGGGGTTTTTTTGTTTGTTTTGTTTGTACCGAATTAAATAAAATGAAATGATATGTTTATTCATCATAACTCGGAAGAAATAATGTGTAAAAGCAAATCTGATCTTAACCTATTCATGTACCAATAATGATAAGGTGTAAGGTGATAACATGAGAAGCTGTTCACTGTAGTAGCCGCTGTCCCTGAATGGGTTAAACTTAAAGGGATGATACGTCACAATGATATTGGAGCTTTTAATTGGCCTAAACCACAGGTGTCAAACACCGGTCCTGCATGATTTAGATGTTTTGCTCCTCCGACACAGCGGTTTCAATTGATCTGGGTCATTCACGGGCTCCCTAAAACTAATGGGGAAGAGTGATTTATTTTTTTAATTGGCATGGACATCTCCATATTTACAGTAGAAATAGTGTTCCCACCGCATATTCTCAATACAGGTTCAGAATGACATAGTTTTAATATTTGCAATCTGGAAAGGGGAAAACACAAACAACGTGACTCCAAAAAAAACAATAACAAAAGAAAAAAAAAGTTGTTCAGTCCTTCATTTTGTTTGTCGGTTTACGAGCTTGTAGGCTACTTCCCGGTTCATGCGTACAGACATAAAGGTTGTTTTCTCATTTGCGCCATACTTTCGCAGAGTTCAACAGAATTCGGCTGCTTATATTTGGCATGATAAGATCAAAACAAACAGTGAAACAAAACTGCCGTGAAATGAATGCGTCGCACGTGCCTGATTTTTTTTCTTTCTGACACATTTTTGTAGAGAACAGAAGATTTGCTGTCAAAGAGTCACACAAAGGCCCAAGAGCAACAAAAACAATGCTAATGAAAAATAATACTATTCCTGAACTCTCATAATATAGGACACTCAAAATCCAAGAGTTCATTGCTGCTTTTAATCTTAGTTTATAATAAACCTGCTCACCATTGTCAACTTTCTTGCGGTATTCCAAATGAATGATGAAATCCATGCTCAATGACACACCATCCAACATGTTAATAAATCCCTTCGAGGCAATTTCGCAGGCTTCGAAAGAGAGTCAAATCACGCCTAGGTGACATTCCAGCAATGTGCGGTGATTTACCTCAGATTGTAGTCAGATTTTTTTTCTCTCTAGATTTGAAACACAATAGTCAGGCAGAGAAGAAAAAGACAAATTAGATTTTCAAGCCCACTGGCTAAGAAGTGTTGACTAGCCCGATGCATTCCTCAAACCTTCAAGTGGAGAATTGAGATGTCGGATGGAGAAGCATGTATTTGAAGTTTAATATCCCACGCTGCCACCACGGTTACTTTAAAAAAATTGTAGATACTGTATCTTTTAATGTCTGACGTTTCTCGAAAAGTGCTCTTTAATGACACATCAATTAATTTTTTTTTTAAATCCACATTACACATTCTGAATTAGACAAAATTGGTGGAAACAGCATTTTGAATTATGAAAGAAGACTGCTCTTTGTGATCATTTAAACAGCTCCAAGTTATTTTCAGAAAAAGGTCTCTGATATTTGGTCAAAAACAAAGGATATAGATTTTACAGTGCACTTAACATCACCTTGCCACATTCTGGCTGAAATCAGTTTTGAAATCAATTTTGCGTGGGGACTCATGCAAACGAGTCACTGCACACCCCGCCTTCCTACACTGTGGGGGGCCAACGTAAAATGCAATTGTCATTCGCATGACGAAAGTGGAGCTAAGATGTTGCAAGTAGGCAAGTGGCTACTCAAGCAGCCCATAGTCTGAAGCAAATGTGTTGCTTCAGCCCTTTTGGATTCTACAATATAGCCAACAGATTCTTTTGACTCACAGCGGTTTTGCATGATATGTGCTAGCTTATATTTCTTATTCACTTGAAAGAGCACTTGTTCCACATTTGCTGTTACCGATTACCTAGCCTTTTTGGCACATGTTAACCATTAGCTTAATCTATCACACGGTATTTAAAACACGTTTCTGGTTCTTGAAGGAAAAACAAATGAGTGGCTGCATTGATTCGACTTACTAATCACTCTGCTCTGTAATTATGTTGTTCTGCCATGGAGAGGTGTGGGGAAATTACATCTTTTCAGCAATGTGGGGCGCGTTTAATAAACGCTCTAATCAATTTGAGCGAGGGGAGGTATTCATTCATCTATTTATTTAGAAGGAAAATAAAGAAATAAAAAGCGAAAGGCACAGCTGCAGTATTGCGTTAAAAGAGGCAGGTGCTCTTTCTGCCGTCATGTTTTGCTTACAACCTCAATCTGGTTGAAAAGAATTTAAATACAGCTTATTTAATGCGCAAACTCAACGGCGGATTTGAAAGAAAAAGAGGGGTTTTGTCGCTGTTGGTTGCCGACGAACGTCGCATGAACAACGATCAAAATCCAATCCAATTAAAATTAATATTTGAAAAAACTAAAAGTGAACTGATTGCTTGAATTAATTGTGTATTTGGCAGCTGAGTAAGACAATGTTGTCATCGATTCGGGAGTATTGACTCCAACTTGTGTCGTGTGTGTGCCCACCCCTGTTAAGCTAATGTGTTAGGACACGTTTGTGTTAGCTCCAACCATGACAGTGCACCATATTTTGCTCCTCCCCAACTTATCTGAGACCCTTCCTCACTTGCCATCGTGTGGAAGGGACATACCAACCACATACGACATCATAAATATGAATACAGTATTCTTTTTAATTAATTTTTAGTTGATATGAGTTACTGTTGATGACACGCTTCACTTTTGCACTGTAAATATTCTATGGACAAAAGTTAATAAATATTACTTGGCTATAATATAAATGTACTGCCCTTTAAAAAAAAATAATAATAAATCATGTCTAAACCTATCCAGCAATAAAAGTGAGTTTACCTCTAAGTAAAATGTCCAAATTGTGCCCCAAGTGTCAATACAGTATATTTTGTGAGAACACCATTATTTTCCAACTAACGTGTTTTGGGCATAGAGTTCCCAAGAAAATAATGGCTGTGTGTTGAGTAGTCATGTGACAAGACGACTGTCCTACAAGTACAGAAGGACGAGGACATACAGTACACTCATTGTGACACACTCGTGAAGGCCTCCATACGCCCGCGTCCTCTCGTAACACTTTCCATCCTCGCAGCAAGGCGAGCAACTGATTGCGGTTTTCCCTCTTGTCGCCCCCGATAAGCACGGCACTGTCGTTCTCCCTTTTGCTCTCTGCCCGGCCGCAGAGCAACTGTCAAGCCTACCGACGGCCCACTTATTCCGGCATCGCTCGGCTCGCGGTCACGTTCCGCTTTGAACTGTGAAATAAGCTCATCCATGATGCGGGGCCTCCCTCCCTTCCCGTAGATTGTACCCTCCTGTCTCCTTGCCATCCCTAGCCTCCAGCATCACTCGGGGCTATGTGATAACACACTTTGGAGAGGGCCGCTCTTTTCCCCCCATTAAGAGCAGCATATTCGCTCTATTATAAGGGCAACAAAGGCTGGTGTCGCGCTGATTCTGCCATGCTAACGTGGCTCGCTGCGTGTTACCGTGCCCTTAAAATTTTGTGATATAATATGTGGGTGGTTGGGCTTTTGGATGCTAAACTGGATGGTGTTTGGAGGGCATAAGGTACTCTGTGTAATGCAAGGGGGATTATAATATTGTGGTTCATATTGAAGACCGGTTGTAATGATGAAGGGATTCTCAAGAGTGACTAGAGAAAAGAAAAAAGAAAATAACGATTAAATTAGTTTTTCAACACCCCCGCCCCCAAAAAAATTTTGTTGAGTTTTTGGAGAAATTGTAATATTTTTAAACCATTCTAAGGAGAGGGCACAAATCAGAAACATTTTGAAAAGAGTGAACCAAATATTTCCAGCTCCTCATGATGTCAATCAAACAAAAATGTGGAATTGGAGAGGGAAAACACAAAATTTATCTTTCGATTTTAAGGGTATTAGGAAGGGGATGTGCTATAATGCAAGGTGTGGTATACTTTAGATCAAGGGAGCGGTTCTTCAAGTTTTAACTCGGAAAAAGGCAGTTTGGAAGATGTCTGAAGGGTAATTAGAACTGTAGAAACAAGAAAACAAGGATCCCGATTTTGTGACGTTTTCGTATTTAATAAGTACTCTTGGTTGAGTTTATGCTTAAACGTACAAAAAAGCTGCAGGCGTACACACTTGTTTTAAAACAGGAACACGGTCATTTCACTCTCGATACATCTGAACTTGAAGGTGGAAAGGTGCGTACGCCACGTTTTTGCCCAAGCGCATCTTTTGCACAAACGAAACCCCTGGTGTAGGGATTTGTGCCAGCATAATACGGAGAGGCGGACTTGGCCTCACCCATCACCAAAAGAGGAAGGGCGAGCCAGTGCGCCCACCTTGTGGGGACCTGGCCGATAGGCACCCTACCAACAACACCAACGGCAGTTCACCAGCCCCCAAAGAGACAGGGCCGACCCCTCAAAACTTAATTTGCTTAATACTTGGGCTAATTAATAGAACCTGTTAAAAAAGTTATGTTGGTAAGACATCAGGCAACTGTTTAATTGTTTAAAAAAATGTTCTCGTTTAAGTGACTCACACTGTTACACTCATGTTAAGCTCATTGCAGAGCTTGCCCTTTGCAAGGTACAACCCATGAGACAGTGCGGAGATGTTAAGTCGGCGTGGCTTGCGTTTGTCTCTTTGCGTGAAGTTCGTCTTGGGCTCTTTAAAGGGACAATCTGTCTTTACATATGACAGTCAAAGCTCACATGTGGCTGAAAGCGCCTACCTGGGCTCTTTGAAGTCCCCCCCCCCCAGCCTCCCTTCACCCAGGTCAAGGGTAGCTGGAGGAGAGAAAGATGAGCCATCGAGTATTATTTTGTCATCACTGATGGCTAATTGTCACATTTTCTTACAGATTCCAAGTAATACATGAATGATTGTCTTTTCTTTTCATTTCGTCACAATAACTAGTCGCTGTTGTCACAACAGAACACCAGTCCAAAACGCGGGCGGCTCATTGACACAAAAATGTTAAAAATGACAAAAAAATAGACAAACGCGTTTTTCACAGGACGCAGACGATACGCCATGTCTGCCTGTAAACAGTATTGAAACCTGGAATCATCAGGACCTTAAAAAATGCGACCTTGATGTGAACGTTTATGATTTTTGTCACGTATGTACAGTGCTTGTTAAATGCAATCATGGCTCATCCGTTTTATGCCACAGATGCCCGCCCTGAATGAACAGCACTGATTATTAATATAACGGTGAGGTGTCTGTAATGGCTAAATAACACACCAGTGTTTAGAGAAGCTCTTTTTGATGCTAAATGAATTATTGTGATCCATGCAACCCTGAAATTATTAAAGCAAAGTACAGTACTATTTCTTAATTAAGAACTTTTTTTCCTTTCATTTCTGAACATTAAAAACAACTTTCCGTGATTCAGTACTAATGGCAACTAAAGTTCAATAACTTTGAATGTGCATAAAAGCACCGATGCTGCCTGGCCTCTTGATGACAGGTAGTCTCGAAAATGTGAAAGTGCTTTTTTTGTTCTGACAAAAATACTTGTACGGTAATCAAATTGAAATACTTTCAGATCAAAAATATTGAAATGTTAAAAGTAAACACTTGACTGTTTTTTGGGGGAGGACGGGGAGTTGAATAGTTCTTCACAGGCCATCTGTGGATTTGTGCGATGCAAAAAAAAAGAGAGAGAGAGAGAGAGAAAATGCGGAAGCAGGTCAAGAGTAGAAATGGATGGAAAATAAGAAAATTGATAATTCATGTTTTGGGGGGATAAATAAGTTATTGGTTCTGGCCTAAAGGCACGGGGGGCATATGGTAAGCACGGAGGGGGCGCAGATGCTCTGAGGGCCACGGGGGCTGACGGACAAAATAATGGAGGGGAGGGCGGGGTGGGCACTGGGCCAGACAAAGAGGGAGGTGTGAGTAAGGAGAAGGCAAAGAGATGCCGCTTAAAAAGTCCACACTGGTGCCACTGTGGCAGCATCCACCCTGCCAAGTCGGTACGCAGACGTGAGCTTCCTGTCCTTCTCTGACCTCCAAAACTGAGCTGAATCTCTTCATCTGCCCAAGTGACCATGCTGCAATTCAAGAAGATGCCACACGTGGGCTAATTGACCTTAAATATCAATGCGTCCATATTGTGTTGACACCAACTTGTACGCAATCCCAAGACTGAGAGGAACTGAGCGCCCTCTGCTGGAAAAGATGGGATGTGTCCCTGCAAATTTACTTAAAACCGGATTCTTTTTCAGTTTCCATCCATCCATCCATTTTCCGAACCGCTTGATCCTCACTAGGGTGGCGGGGGTGCTGGAGCCTATCCCAGCTGTCTTCGGGCAGTAGGCGGGGGACACCCTGAATCGGTTGCCAGCCAATCGCAGGGCACACAGAGACGAACATCCAACCACGCTCACATCCACACCTAGGGACAATTTAGAGTGTTCAATCAGCCTGCCATGCATGTTTTTGGAATGTGGGAGGAAACCGGAGTGCCCGGAGAAAACCCACGGAGGCCCGGGGAGAACATGCAAACTCCACACAGGGAGGCCGGAGCTGGAATTGAACCCGGCACCTCTGCACTGTGAAGTCGACGTGCTAACCACTGGACTACCGGGCCGCCTAAATAAATAAATAAATAGATAGATAGATAAATAAATAAATAAATAAATTGTACATTTATTCTTCAGAGATGTGGCCAAAATAAAAACAACAACTTGTGGCAGAGTATCAAGGGGTCTAAGAATACTACATCAATGTGAAAATGGGAGAGAAAAAAAATCACAGATGGCAAAATTTTCCCCTCGATGAGGATGGCCACTGAGTGACAAATGGTGGCCTTGGCCACTCCTGGTGACACTTTAGCTCCGCTTTTGAGTAGTAAAAGCCAACAACGAAAAATACAGAACTCCAAAATTTGTTTGCATTTTGTGAGAAATGAATTTTCTCTTTTTTTATTGGGCATTAGAATGGAAGTGTGGGTAAATGCAACTGAGATTCGTTACTTACCTCAATTGACTGGAATTAGTATTTTTACCAAAATTTTTAAAAAACGTCTTAAAAGATCCTCCTAAATGTTGAACGATATTGATGACATGTACATGTATATGTGTCTGTCTCCAGAGGCCATCACAAGCAATAACCAACGTATACAATGTCTGGATGTATATCGGAAGATCCATTGTGACAATGTTGTATAAGGTCCACTGTTGTAGGGTGATGGAAGCTTGAATCTCAATTATTTGGATTCCGCTGGGTGGATGTAGAACTTATTTGCCCGCTCGATTCTGCTGGCGGCATGCTTTCCCTCCCCGTTCTTATCAGCGCCGACAGCAGAACGAGCAGCCAATAATAAAATCTTTTGTGTAGCCACTTGTAAAAACTCTCTTCCCATCAGCTAGAGCTAGTGAGAACACTTCCCCGAGATTAAGTTGGGGGAAAGAAAGACACAAAACGCATTATGGTATCCAGCTCGGTCGCTGTTGGAGGGAGCATGCAGGTAAAGAAAACAAAAACAAACAAACAAAAAACTGACGACATGATTCCGCGGATGTCGTCCTGGTTTAGCTGCGCAGATCTTGATGCAATTACCGTCCATTTGTTATTAATGCAAACAGCTGCTCACTGCTGATTGTAAAATGCTAATAAGCAAAGCCTGCTCAAGCGGTGACAAGACAAATCTTCCCTGGGAGAAACATCTTTAAAACACACACATAGACAAATGTCCATACCATCACCGAGATCTGAAAATGGTTTACGGTTGTTAAAAGGGATTCTGTATTTCCTCAGCAAATCATTCGCTTAGAGTGCAACGGGCAAATAAGAAGGCACGGGGCGTTTGTTCGACATCAACAACAACCGCGTGGGCCAATTAGCAGGCGGATGACAGACAGTTTTGAAGTGCCGCTAAAACCGAGTGTCTCAGGAAAACAATGCATGAGGGAGCAAAATTAGAAAGGGGGCTAGCGTGAAGCTAATTGCTCATTTGTAGCATGCAAATTCCCTGTGGCAATTGCATCAGATGGTACATTTTTGTTTTTTTCATTTCTTAAACTCCATCCATCCATCCATTTTCCGATCCACTTTATCTTCACAAGGGTCGCAGGGGGTGCTGGAGCCTATTCCAGCAGTAGGCGGGGGACACCCTGAACCCTGAGTTTTCAATCAGCCTGCCATGCATGTTTTTGGAATGTGGGAGGAAACCGGAGTACCGGGGGGGAAAACCCACGCAGGCCTGGGGAGAACATGCAAACTCCACACAGGAAGGCCGGAGCCGGGCTCGAACCCACGACCTCTGCACTGTGAGGTCGACGCGCTAACCACTGGACAATTTCTTAACCTATTTTACATATTTAATACAGAGGAGTGGTTGTCATATGAAATTAACGTATCATGTCCTTAGAGTGACTGTTTGACTTCCTCATTATTGTCGCCAAGTGGGCGTGGCTTTTGTATGCTAATTGTTTCTTGCCCTTTAGAGCAATGACGACTGAGCCCCATGAACTCTCACTAGCAAACGATTAACAGAAACAGTCACTCGCTAATATAAAGCGCAAATATGTTGCATTATATTTTATTTGAAATTGGTGAGAGTTCAACGTTGGCTTGCTTCGACATTTATATTAACCCAATTTTAAAAAGTCATACAGGCGATAACAGCATGTGTAATAAGAGCTGTGGAAAATACAAAAATCAGACTCTCGCTTCCCATCTTGTTCACATCCAAAATGTTACATTCCGTACAGGCTTTTTTTTTTAAATGCTCCAAATTATTCCCTTTTTGGTCTTTTATTCATGACCTCCGGGACATGGTGATTTTTTTTTTTTTTTTGCTTCTTTGCTCCAAGTCAAACTCAATCTCTCTCCTCTTTATCTGCATGCTCCTCATTCTGCTGCCATCTTATCATTCCCCCAATGATGTCTCAGTGCACTCAGTGAGTAAAGAGGCAACCCTAAAAGGATTAGCGAGTGCATCTTTTATCATTATTGGTCATTAAAGAGATAGAAAAAGATGTCCTCCTTTGAAATGATTGTATTTGGAGACGGGAACTGCATTTATTTCATGGACAGCTATTTAGAATATTAATGGCCAAACAGCTATCTATTGGATGTCATTGGTTGCATATTTATTCAATGGATTGTATTTTTGCCCTTGCAGAATGTTTCAGATTTTTATTTTTTTAATTTGTATATAATGCATTTAGATTAGGTCCGCTGGAAGGCTAACGTACCGTCCACATAATTGCAGGTCATCTTTAAAACGTTGTGGCATTTATAACATGCCATAAATCACAGGTGACAAAGTGAAGAATAAATCATTTTGAACCAAAACACATTTGCAGCTGTACATCACCGCAGATATGCTGCGCAAGCACGCAGATATCACACGGCCACGGTACCGACTGATAGGGAAAGTTATCAAACAAAGACGCTCTGCATTGATATGCTAATGCCGGAGGAAGAGGAATAGATGATTATGCCTGTAACGGCTTTACAACAACTATAGTGTTTATAATCCACAGGGTGCGTTAACTGCCGGATGCCCTTTGAGACTCCAACTCTGGAAGGAAAGACAGACTGCAATGATTCGTATTTAGGGAATCGCGAGGCAACATGAAAGGGCACAGCGGCCAGAGTCACATTTTTAAAAATAACCGTGACTGAAATCAATGAGGAAAAGGCCAAATTCGGCAATACACGCGCCAGACACTTCATTCGGTACACCTCATGGGTTCCAAAAGAATACTCGATCAAAACTTTGGCCTTCAGATCCAGAAGTTAGAGAGTACTTCATTTTTATTTAAAGTGTCAGAAAGGAAGTATAGTAGTATTTTAGCAATGTGTTTATTGTTGATTAAGTACTGTTCATCCCACCTTGGTACACACTGACGCACAAATAAGTACTGTACCATATTACAGTACCTCAAATAGTGATTTTAAATGGCATGGTAGAATATCTCTCAGGATGTACTGAACACTTGTTTACAAGATGGAAGACAAAATAGAATCATGTTGCCCAGAGGCGTCGTGCCATAGCATGTAAGCCTGAGCTCACTTCAGCAAACTGTTCAGAGTAAATCCACTGCGTTGTCTCCAATATTTCAACATGCTAGGATCAATTGCCGAATCTCACATAATCTATCGTGATGTCCGTCTCGCCTCCTGCAAAGTAACATCATGTCATCCATTTGTTCTGCATAAATTCACCTGGCGTAACAATCGAGAACACAGCGTTGGCGGTTCGGAACATGAAAATGTGAATGGTGAAAATGCCAACCGCTGAGCAGCAATCAATGGGTGCCGACCTTTGAGGCCTTTACACTACACACAGCCTGACTTCAGTTCGGTAAAATTCAGGCTGATCTCATGAGCACTCGCAACAGACGCCGATTTATGCTGAGGACAAAAAAATGAACGACTACATTTAAAATTTAAGATCTTTCACAACCATTAAGATACAATACAGCAAATAACACTGAAGTATGTCTGGCACTCTGGATGATTTGGCAAATAGTTTGAATATTTTTTGCATTATTTGATATTAATTGCCGTTTGTTAGTGGGCTACGATACAATACATCTTTATTTATGTCACACTTTCACAACAGCTGCAGCTGTAACAAAGCGCTTTACAGTTAAGTTCAGAAGTTTACAACTGGTTGATTGGTTAAATATTGCCTGTTGGTAGGTCTCGGCCTGCGCTATTAATTGCATTTATTGTCGTTACGTTTGTAGAATTATTCCTGGCGATAGGTTGGAATTGAAATGCACCAACTGGGTATTAATTGTGCAGTTTTTTCTTGCTTCTAGATGATCATTTTGGTTAATCAGTCAGTCAGTCAGCTGGTTGGCTGGTTCGTTAATTTAATTACGCTCATGAACACAATTTGATTTTGTCGTAGAATCATCTAGACCAGCGGTCGGCAACCTTTGACACCGAAAGAGCCATTTGAACCCGGTTTCCACGGAAAAGAAAACACTGGGAGCCGCACATCTAAAATGAAAAAAAAAAAACTTCTACTACTTTACCTCAGCATGTTTCTTATGAAATCCACGTGCTACAGAGAAAATTACATTTTATTCATTTAATGAACACATTTTGAACATTTTGAATTCTTGAAAAATAATAACAATGAATGTCTCTTTCAAATAAATTAAAAAGCTGAATTTAAATTGTCCATGTAGCAAGCGAAAGCAGAAAAAATGCCATGAGCGTCATCCTTATATCCATTTATCTTATCTAAAATGAAGATAACACTGTATATATTGCTTTTTCTTACCTTTACACTTTGTATAAACAACTATAGTGTGGTTATGTCTTATGAAGTGCTACGGAGAAAATTAAATTTTACCGATGTAATGAACACATTTTGAATTCTTGAAAAAACTTCAACAAAACAGACTTCACCCACTTCTTGAATTGATTTTTCGTCGGTCAGCCTTCTGCATCAGTTCGAAACAGCTTTTTCCCTCTCTTCTCCCTCTGGATATTTTTCAGCAAAGGCTCTGTGTGTATTGTTAAAATGTCTTGCGACATTTGACCGTTTATTGTTAGCCAGTTTTCTCCACAAATTAGGCATACTGGTAGGCCACTCTCGCCCGAGGTAAATGCAAATGAATCTGCCCAGGCATCATTGAATGTTCTATTTTCTTGAGATATTTTTCTTTTCTTACATTTCTCCATTGGCTCGGGGGGCCGGGGCACGCGCCGGGGTGCGCCGCCGCCGCCGGCCGCGGGGTCGAGCCGCGGGGCCGGGGCGCTGGGTGGTCGTGGCGGGGTAGGGGTAGACGACCGGTCGTCGACCGGCGCGCCGTACCACCGCCCCCGCCCGTGCCACCGTCACGCCCGCCCCCACGCCTCTCCCGCGGCCGACGTCGAACGTCGCCGCCGCCGTCGCCTCCGCCGTCCTCCTCCGCCCCGGGCTCGGGAGGCCGGGGCACGCGCCGGGGTGCGCCGCCGCCGCCGCCGGCCACGGGGTCGGGCCGCGGGGGCCGGGGCGCTGGGTGGTCGTGGCGGGGGGTAGAGGAGACGACCGGTCGTCGACCGGCGCGCCGTACCACCACCCCCGCCCGTCCCACCGTCACGCCCGCCCCCCACGCCTCTCCCCGCGGCCGACGTCGAACGCCGCCGCCGCCGTCGCCTCCGCCGTCCTCCTCCGCCCCGTTCGGCACCTCTCACTCCGGGCTCGGGGGGCCGGGGCACGCGCCGGGGTGCGCGCGCGTCGTTTCAGCGGGTATACCAGCTTCCGCAGTGTGACGTCTATTTTGAGCGACGAAAAAATAATATCAAATAATTTAATTAATATTTTAATATTTCAAGATCACAATAATCTTCAAATTTAGAACTAAAATAATATAAAAACTAACACAAATAAAACACACTTCAATTAAATACAAAAAAAAAAGTTTTAGTAATTTATTTTCCCAAGCCAATCAGAGCCGCATTATAAGGATGAAAGAGCCGCATGAGGCTCCGGAGCCGCGGGTTGCCGACTGCTGATCTAGACTTAGATACTTTTTTTAAGTACTGTAAGTGGATAGTCTCCTTAAAATATATATTTTTTAAACTTATCCAGATTCAGATGATTTTATTTCATGCAACCGCTTGATGAAATAAAGTTGAGTAAATTCAACACACCATTTTTTTTTTCAGTGTGTATGAACAGGGGGCACATAATGTCACATGACATCCCACGTATCCCTCAACAAGCTCTCACGTGGCTTGAGTCTTCAAATATAAATTAATAACTCATGTATGATTGAGAAGTATCGATTTGACAAGAGAAGATGTCATGAACCCTCGGATCTGCGATTTTCGTCTGTTGCCAGGCAACAGATGAGCTGGAAAATAACTCCTTAGTTTACTTTTAAAAAACATGTACTTTGATATCCTTGGGCAACTCAACGTGGACAAAAGTGCTTAGACATACTGTAACTTGGTGTTGAAGAAGTTGACCAATCAAGTACTACACCTATCGTTAAATGTCAGTCTGATAAATCATCTTTGTCATCATGTGACTGAATCACGACGTATTGATGTTGTCTAGCACTGATTTGTATTCAAATCGTTACCCCTTATATTATTCCAACCCGCTCCCATTATCCGAAGTTATTCCAAATGCATTGCTTTTAAAGCCAGTTAAGCTGTTTTCTCAGCCAGAAGATGCCTGCATCAGCAGGAAGTTGAGTGTGGAAGAAAAAAATAAAGAAATAAAGAGCAGCTGTAAACTCTTCTTCTCTCAGGGTCACCGTCCCAAATTGAGATGCAGCTTCTGTCTAAGGTAACTTTGCGTGACCCGATGCTGTTTTGAAGCGCCAGCAAATCATTTGAAGACCCCCATTTAGACACGGGGCTCTAACCTCTACACTGTCAATGCGCATTCCCAGCACTTTGCAGCGTGGCCTTAAAGCATCCATCAGGTGGAGCCTGACCCATGTGTCTCGACAGTTGGCAGGGTTGACATTAAGTGGGACCTACGTCGTAACAATGCCTGCCCTGAAATGCCTCAGAGCTTACCTCCACCCCACCCCAGCCCAGCCTTGTATAAATGCTCATCTGGATGCACACCGATATGCCACACTTTTACAATAGTTGTAATTACAATCCCCCTTTACTCATTTATATAGTGGTTGTTTATTTATTAAACTACAGAGAGTACCAGGCGCTCTCATAGTGGGTTATTTTATTCATGATTTTCTTTTTCCCCAATCAGGAGCTTTGTTTGTCCATGCACATCCATCCGCTTTATCCTCACAAGGGTCGCGGAGCGTGTGTCCCAAAAGTATCCATTATGTTATACTTCTTTTTATGTGTGTGTGTGTGTGCCCTGTTTCATTTCAGGTATCACAAAGGTGAGGTCATCGTCATTTAACAGCTGAGGCTTTGAAGTTTTTGTAAGCCTGATGAAGACATCAAATTCCCGGCGCAGGCGTTCACACAAAGCTGAGGAAAGTCTATCCGGAGGACTGCACTGGAACTCTGCATCAACAAAAGTTCCATTTAGCGGATGATTCAGAGAGTGAGAAAGCTTCATGCCGGTACGGTTTGCAGGTTTTTCTAAGGCTTCAAGCAGATTAAGAATGCTCATGCGGAAATGTGGGAATCACTCCTCCACCATTACCAAAACAAACCTCTGCTCTTGGAAAACTTGTGGTTCGTATTTCATCTCGCTCGGCTGTCGCTTGTGCAAATGTTCAAATCCAGCAGAAATTCTTGAGTAAGAACGAGACCCTCCAAAGCCGGTGGTTTGGTACGCCCTGCCTGGGCTGACTGGACCCTTTTTTGCTACCTAATGTCCATCTGAGTGATACATAAGTGCATCGTGCCTTATGCGAAATCCTGTATATACCTCTTCCATTGGATGTTATTACATTTTAGACCTGCTGTTGCATCTAATGATTGTATATGTGCTGATACTGTCGCGAGACTGAAGACATCTCTCTCCATTTCTGACATATTTAAATCAATGGCCGTAATGTTGCTTTATGTACCGTACTTGAAGCTCAAATCAAGGTCAGCCCGTGAGAGAGGAAAAAACTAAACAAAACAAAGCTGCTTTTACAGAAGGCGCAAAGAAGAAGCGAATATTTGCCAAGTGTTTGAAATGCAGCGAATCTCCGTGCAGGTCAGGCCGGGCCAGATGCTCATGAATACAGTTAAGTTGCGGAGACGCAGGACGTTATGTGGGGTGAAGTTTTGAAAAGCTCAAGGTCACTTCCTGTTTATTCCAATGCGCTGGCGAGTTCGCCCACCCATCTGCTTTTGTTGTGGCAAGCCAACATGACAGCTACAATTTATCTGGGGTTTTTTTCTTGCCTTTTAAAGACTATTGTTGTAAACTTCTGCTGCTGATTTTAATGTTATTTTAATCATCAAATTATGGATGGAGTTTGTCTTGTTTTTAAGACAGGGTCACCGTGCACCGAGGCAAGTTATAGTCATCCCAATATATAATTTAGGCCTTCAAGACTATAAAAAGCAATTATTATTTAATTAGGCACAAAAATAATCTCTTTGGGGAAACGCTTGTTAATGTCAGTGCACCTCTACTTTAATGTGTGCTCTTCACTAACTGAAGGCACACAAAAAAAAAAAAGAATTTGAAAGCTTATCGTCATGCAATGGAGGCGCTCTGTTACTGCTGTGCAATTGTGGCAAACGATGGGCCATGTGAGCAAATGATGCAACCTGCCATGGAAATCCAAAAACTCTTAAAGTGAAACATCAAAAGCTTGTACAACATTCAACCCATGCACCGTAGTACCTCAAATCACCAAGTGTCGAGAAGAGTATATTCAAAATACTTCCAATAGAGCAAATATATTCCTATTCATACTGCTCTTCCCTTCAATATATGTCACGATCAAATTAGTTGCTGGATGTATCATCCAGTGAAGTCAAATAAAGGCATCCTCAGATAGACATCAGAAAAAAATAAACTGTTGCTAACCAAAAGACCTGCAACTGAGTGGCCACAGTCTTAAAAATAAATTCAAGTGTGGGGTGAGGGTCCTTTCACCCAGTCCGAAAAAATTGAGGAGTTAAGTAATCATTATTCATAGCTGGACATGAAAGACATTACTGTTGAGCCCAATCTCTCAGAGTTTTTTTAGCGAGTCTTCATACTTCCATTGACTCTGTTAGATGCCCCAATTAGTCGCTGGCTGCGTAATCTACTTTCAACAAATAAAAACCTCCCTCAAACAGACCTGTCCTTTGTTTCTGACGGGAATACAAACAGGTCAGAGACCTTCTGGTTCCAACGCAAACACTATCGAGTTAACTGAACCGCTGCGAACGAGAATGGGCTAGGTTCCTTTTCATTCACTTTGTAGGAGAGCGATTGAACATTTTTGGGCTGCCACTGAAAGCTACGGTAATGGTGCAGATATCCATCAGGTCCATCAATTGGCAGATTTAAAAGATGGTAAACAAAAGTACAGTACAATTTTAAAGATGATCTTCAGTTTTGCAGGTAGGGCATCTTTAACGACTCTTAGCGTTCGGATTACTCTAACATGGTCCTTTCACAATGTTGTGTTTATGACACGTTCAATTACCTATTCGGCCTTTTCAGTAAGCCTCAGTTATTGCCATTTTTCTGCCGTTCTACATAATAGACCTTTTTATTTTGTTTCCTAACTCAGGTCTCACTCACTTAATGTTTGTCATAATAAGCCACTAATAGTTTATATTCCTCTCCCTATCTGTAGGTGAGTAAATAAGCACTCCCTGCTGCTATAATAAGCCATGATATTTCCTCATAAATTTAGTATGGCCTGCAGCGTGAATTCAAATTTGGGGAGCTTTTCAAATGGATTCTGCTCTTTCTCGCTTTCGTTGTCGTCCTTTTTTTTTTTTTACAACACAAAAACCACTCTATCGTTTAAAAATACCTCTTTGTGATGGGAGCGAGGAGCAACAGCTGCTTACAAGAAAATAAACACATAAAATGTGATACTGCAGTGTGCAATTTAAGGCACAACCAAACATCTGTCGGCCTTTAAGAACCATTTGTATTCTATTATCACAGCCCCCCCCGCCCTCACACACACACTAAGTAGGTACGTTTAATACATATCATTGGCAGCCATGCTGTGCATTTTTTGTTCCTGTTGTTAGCGTAAATAAGATTATTGCTACTCTATTACGGCTAAAATTTCTTGCCAGGGATTAATAACCTCTTATCGAATCAGATTGTATACAGCATTGTATCTTATCTGGTGCGGCCCACTCTGACAGAACAGGCAGACAATGGAAGAGATCGTAAACCCCCAAACCAAATCTCGTGTGTCTTCAGCTCAGTGAGCATCTAAAGAACAAACGCCACAGGCGTTTTGCTTATTCTATGGATTTTTGTGTTTGATCTAGAACCACAGAGAGTCAAAAAATGTAATTACCACAGGAAATGTGATCAAGTAGCGGTAAAATCAGTAACAGGCGTCTGGAAAGTGTATGTTAACTATTCAGTAAATCAGCGCTGTTGCTGTTTAGATGTTCAGTTGCAATTTTGCTTTCTGCCACTAGGTGGTAATAAAGCACCAGTCAGTTATTTACCTGTGCACATTAGGTTGAAGAAGAAACCTAACAGCGAAAAACAAGGATCCCCCTCCCCCCCACAAAATAACTATAGAAATCTACGGTAAACATTTTCCATCTTTTTTGCTGTGGTAAAATCTAATTATTTATTTTGTGGTGATTAACTTGACCTGACCCTCTAAGCATAATTTATTTCAGGAGTGGTTTGCCTGTTTGGCCTCTTGCTGAGTGTCAAGGTTTACACATCAATAAAACGTTTTTTTGATGATCGCGTTATACAAGGTTATTATTTGATTTCGTTTTACATTTTGAAACATTAAGTGGATTTGATTTATTAATTGAAAACAAACATAATAAAAGTCGACATGAATTCAGGGTGAAGAGGCCCACAGGCCACTTTGTAGAGTAAAAGTTGGGCCCCAAGGTCAAAAAGGTTAAGAACCCCTGTACTCAGACATCTAGTTCAGCTCAGGACCAAGTTTGACTTGTGGTGTCGCCTCCTGCTGCCAGAAATAATGCAACGGGCATTGTACTCACACAATCGGTTTGTTCAGTTAATTTTTGCATATTTTATCATTGCTTTGTTCTTGATGAGTTTTTATCTTGACAGTTTGCAAAGTTAACACATATCACAGCGTTTCTGAATATATTATCAGAATTTGTTTTTTGTTGTTTGTTTTTTCCGAGGGGGGCATAGGGTGATTTAATAAACTCGCATCCATAGCAAAAAAGAAACAAAACAAAACCCCAAAACAAAAACGTGTAATTTAAACACCAAATGCATGCAGGTTGTAATTACTGTAGGAGGATCTGTCCCTGCTCTGCTCTACAGCTGCAGCAAATGGGCACTGTTCCAAATATGTCCTCAGCATCCTCTTCTCATCTCAAACTTGGAAAATGTCCCAAAATCAACTAGAGGACAGAGTGTCAAAAATATTTACACATACGGGTGATTCTTGTCTTGAATGTCTTCCTATTTTAACCCCAAAATGCATTTTAAAAAAATCAATTACAGATTATATTACGATAGTTAAAAACTAATATTGTCAATAAAATGATGCCTCATCATCGACCTATTACAGATGCTTTTATGTAAATTTAAAAAATTTGAAACATCTTGTTGTGGTATGTCGTTCTCGTTTAATTTGTCTTTGCAACGCACGACTTGTGAACACACTTCTGACGGCCAATTTCAGCGGGGGTTTTTAGCTGCCTGTTTGAAAATAGGAGGCGACTTAGTGTTTTAATTATGAGTATGAATCGAGTTGTTGTCGAACTCGCTGCGGTTGGTGCGTTCTTACAGTTTCTCAACCACATAAAAACCTTTTTTAACGTGCTGCTCTTGAACGCACCCCAGCTTGCTCGCGTAGCGGTTCATTTGATTGGATAAACTGCCCAAAAGCGTAATACGGCAAAATGGGGGACGACTTGGGTGACGAGTGGTGGCAGCATGACTGTGAATCAGGTGAAATATATATATTTTTTAATGTAATATAATGTCTTAAGTGGCGAAGACTTATGCGTCTACATGTTTTTGTGCGTTTGCGAGTAGACGCCCTGTGTGTTGCTGCCGCGAAGCATGTTGGTGCTCACTGTAAGCTAGCTTTAGCCGTTCAACACTTGCTTGTAATGGTCAAAGTAGTTTTTATTTACATCATGTCAATAAGAAGTACTTTTAACATGTATATAAGAACACATTATTACAGCCTAATGAGCCTACTCACCGTAGATGAGAAGACGAAGCCACACGTGTGAAACGCTACGCTGTGATTCGGGGACGTAAAATACGTGAGAGACGTAAACACACGTGCGTGTTCCAGTGTAACGCGTTTGATAAGTTAGACTCAAAAAGCAAACTTTAACTTACCTTTTGCGCATTTCGCACATTTAGCGTCCCTCCAAACAGTCCGTAACGTTAACGATTTCTTTTGAATCTTATGATGGAATGCGGGACCTTTCAGTGTCTGTTGCTTTCCAAGCGCAATTCACCACCCTAGCCGACAGAGGGTAGCAATACACTCTGGTGGTTTTTAAAAAATGTTCAGCGTAGTAGAACAAGCTTTCTAGTGCATGCAAATTGATGGATGAATAAAAGCACGATTTATAATAATGTCATTAGTTTAGTGAATGTATCAGAAAAGATGTTTTAAAATTAAAATGGACCCGTGTCTTTAATCACTGCCAGCCATTTGCAGACCCTCCCTTTATTCTATCATGTGAAAAAAAACGCAATTATTTTTTGGGGGGTCACACAAACAAGTTAACACACGGTAATCAATAATTTATACCCAACTATGTCACTTTCAAACAACATACTTTTAATTAAAATTGATAAACGGAATGCCACATTTGTGGTTATCCATAACCTTAAAACTATAGGTTTATGCCACCAAATTAGAACACCATAGAGTCCGTTGTTTATTTCAGTAGTTAAATTCAAAAAGTAAAACTAATATACTTTATAGATCCACGAAACAGAGGTATTGGCCTCCTGAAAAGTAATTCCTAGATTAAAATTAATTTTCATTTTTTTTCTGATGTGACGTTGTAATTTTGGGTATTTTGAGTTTCTTTTCGCAGTAAACTATAACCATCAAAATGTTTTTTTTTTTTATGTAATGAATAGTTCGCTCTGTGTGCTGTGAGTTTATGGAATAAGAGTTTCAATGTTTGACTAATTTATTGTGCTGCAACTATCCACAGTATTGTGAACTGTCAAATGCCTTTCGCTAAACATTAATGCTACTTGTTTATCATTTGTCCCAAAAATATCACTTTTTTTGCCATCCATTGACAATCAAATCTGACCAAAACATTTTCTCAGCTTTCCCATTTTTTTATTATCAGGTCCACAAAATAAGTCGCCATTTATGTAACAGTGCATGCTGACAAATTAGCCTGGCTAGCAAGTGAAAGAAATTTCCACATCTTTAAAGATAGGAGATTGTATTGCAGTTGCTTCATGTCGTTCTCATACAGGCAGTAGGAACAGTTGTACAAATCATTATTTGGATAAGAAATACTAGGTGAAGTGTATTGTAGCAAACTATGGCGTGTCATTACAAAAACATGGGCTGCATTGATTTAATTTCATAGTCTTGCAGGAAGGTGGCATAATACAGTATCTATTTGGAAAGAGACATTCACACGTTGACCTCATTAAAATGGTCACTGCTACATAGGGGAGTGTGAGGCAGGAGATGTAGCGGGAGATATGGTAATACTACTTGTAATCTTGCCAACACCTTTGACATGGCAGCCATTTGCAAGTACTTGAGTCCTCTGCTCATGTCGAAGGTAGTACGGCCCGACAGGTGGCGGCATGCTATGAGATGCGAGATACGGGTTCCCGAGGTGGATGTGGATCTTATTGTCCTCTGTGGTGATGATGCTGGGGCTGGACTCGGGGCTGCTGGAACACACGTGGTGCCAGCTGTTCTGCCGCTCAGGAGTCTTGCAGAAGGCGCCCTGGCTCCCGATGTCGGTCGGCTCCGGAGAACAAGTCCTGACCGTCAAAATCTGGATCGGGAGGTCCGGAGTCGCCGATCGGGATGAATTGGGACTCATCATTCGAGAGACGGGGGTCCCGTTCAGCAGGGAGATGGTGCGGTCAGGACTCGACGGTGGCGTCTTATTCTGGATGATGGTGATTCTTTGGTTTGGCGTGTTTCCGCCAGATGGGATGAAGGCCGTGCTGGTGTAGGAGGCGGAGGCGTCGGCGGTGGGGCTGCTGATCTCAAGGGTGGCCGTGTTGAGAATGTGATGCGGCGTTACCTTGATTTGGAGTGGCTGCCCGGGCGTGTGCGTTAGCATCATCACGTCCCCATTAGCCCCTTGGTGCACATTTACCCCGTTGGCTGCGTGGCCTCTGTTTTGGCTCACGATGTTGTTGGCACTGTTCAAGCTGTTCAGGTTGCTGATGAGAGTTGAGCCCCGGCTGCCTGCGACTTCAACGTTGTGGTTCGGATCCTCCTCGTCCTGCTTCTCGCCAAATGTTGTGTTAATTATAGGGGGCAGTTGGCAGTCAGTCGGCAAGTTGCCTGTTGGCTCGGTTTGCACCTCCTTGGTGGGGCGGTAATGCTCGTCATTTCCACCCGGCGCAAGATTCTTTAGGCATCTGTATCTGTCGAGTTCGCTGCTCAAGTCCCTCATCTCCCGAGCCAGTTCCCGGTTCCTGGTTTCTTGTTGCATCAGCTTACCCTGCAACGTAGAGTGATCCGTCTGGACCCTGCTGATGGATTCCTCTGTGCCCATCAGTTGCTGGAGTTGCTCTTTGAGCGCACTGACCTCTCGTGCAAGCAGCCTGGACTTGACTTGCTCCTTCTGTAGACGACAAAGGAGGACATGTTCCTGGTTGATGTCCTGTTTTTCCGCCTGCTTGTATCCGGAAAGCTCCTTTTTGGCCACCTCTAGTTCCTTGAGTAGAGACTTGGACTTAATCTGCTCATCATTGAATCTCTTTTCCAGAGACTCGTAGTCGTCCTCTACTTTAATCAGTTCTTTCTCCATCATCTCCTTGTCCTGCAGTCTTTTTTGTAGCCTCTCCAGCTCCCATGTGAGTTGTTTGGCTTTGTTCTCTTCCATTTGGCAGCGCGGACTGGTGTTGCTGGAGCCTTGCATGTACTTCTCTTCCTTTTCTCTCCTGTTTTCCAAAACCTGTAGCCTCTTTCTCATAATGACCATTTTACTTTCGAGCTCCATGTTTCTCTGCTGTTCCATTGCGAGCCTGCCATGTAGCTCGTCCCTTTCCTTTGCCATGCCTGTTGTCTTTTCTTCCACGTCTGACTTTGAGCTCTGTGCCCCTTCTCTATAACTGCCCCGCCCGCAGAGTTTTTTCTCTGCTTCCTGCAGCCTCTCCGACGTGGTCTTTCTGTCCTCTACCAAGGCGGCTGTCAGAGACCTGAGCGTGGCCAGGTCATGTCTGATTGCCACCTCGCTCTTCTCCAGTTGGCTCTCACTCGCCTCCAGCTCTCTCAGTTTGATCTTCAAGGAGTCCACCTCACCTGAGAGCATCTTGCTGCCATTTTTCTCTTTTTCCAAGCTGTCCCGCAGATTGCAGCACTCTTGTTTGCTTTTGCCCAAAGTCTCCTCGATGCGGTCTAATTCACTGATTCTTCCATTGAGCCTATTCACCTCAACCTTTAGACTTGAGCAGTTTTTCGTCTCCATAACCAGTCTACAGTCCAGATCCCGGCACTGGTCCCTCATGCGGATAAGTTCCTCATCCTTCCCTTCCATCTCAACCACCCTTCTTCTCAGTACCTCCACTTCTGACAGCGAGCCTGGCTGTCTAGCTTCCCGATCACCAGTCTCCTGCAATTCCTTCTCCTTCTCTCTTGCGGAACTTTCTCGTTTCTCGTCTGTCTGACGGCCAAGGCTTGAATGCTGCTGTCTAAGTGGCTGATTTTGAGCTGCCCCCTCTGCGAGTTGAGCTGTCATAACGTGACGGGAGCGGTGGACGTTGTTGTATGAATTGGGTCGCTCCACCTCAGGATGCATCGAATTTGGCTGTCGTCTCTCTTTAGTTGTAGTGGCCTCCTGGTCAATACTTTGAGCGATGGCACTCAGTTGTTTGACATGACGCCCGTGCTCCTTTAACAGCTTCTCCAAGCTCCGATACTCCTTTACGAGCAGCAGCGCCAACGACTTCAGCCGGTTCAGCTCCTTTTTAAGAAGTGATAAATCTCTCTCTCTGATAGTCTCCTTTAACTCCTGGTATTGTCGTTCCTTTGCAATCAGGAGCTTCAGTCTGTGGAGAGCAGGGGGGAAGGGGGGGGGGGCATTAGTTATGTCCAAAGAATGCCTTTGAATGGGTTTACAGGGTAACTGGATTTCATTCACCAAGGACATGAGGTAATGTTTAAAGTTACTCACTTTTTGGCCATGGCTGATAAACACAAATGATTTCCCTATGTGGTTTGTTTCCAACATAAACATTTATTTAAATCCTAAGGAGAACTGAATCACTTTCCTCTCCTTATTTGAGAACATAGGACATTTTGTTCTCTCCTGTGTCGACCTGTAAACCGTAACACATGTCGCCTGTGTCATGCCTGTAAGTATTGTCATCCATGTGGTCTCTTTGTCGCGGCGATTTAGCAAGTTTTCACAAGCGCGGCAGATGGCTTCCATAGCATGTTAGCGTTTGTTAATTAAGAATTTTCTTTACCCTCCAGTTCCCCGAACACCACATCCCATTATTTCCCCCGTATGTGCTGTGCAAGTACATCAAGAATAGACGCGCGGCTCAGAAAGACATTCCCGTTGAGTCACAGACGATTACAGCCCAACTGCGACTTTTAATGTGCTCAATCCGGGCAGGATCTTTTGTTCTCCTTCTGTGAAACGGATATCAATCTTATTTTTTATTAACAGTGTGTGTCCAGGTAGGACTTGTCTCACTTGTATTTTAGAATGATAGTATATTTAATGTTAGGTCTCCTTTCCCCAAATCCAGTTTCATTGTAAAACATTCCCGCTGCGCCTTAAATATTTTCTCTATCTATTTGTGGTCTACAATGCTAAATAATCGACTTTTGGTCGCAAGAAGCCAATTCAGAAGCCGCAGCTCTCCTCGTCGTGACAATCCAACTTTTAAAGCGCAAGCACACATTCCTCAAATCACATCTTTCACATAGTCCTACCTGCCGTCATGTGTCCCTTTCCTTACAAATCCTCAGAGATTAGTTGGCCTCAACTCTTTCACCTCTCTCTTCCCAAAGATCCCACTGATGTGGACATTCCATGCACAAAACCAAACATTATGAGAAGTGCTCTGCGCATGGACTCTTTCTCTCAGCCAGTGGCACCCATTACATCATCAGCCAATCCTTATATGGTTATAGCCTAGACTTGTGTGTGTGTGTGTGTGTGTGTGTGTGTGTGTGTGTGTGTGTGTGTGTGTGTGTGTGTGTGTGTGTGTGTGTGTGTGTGTGTGTGTGTGTGTGTGTGTGTGTGTGTGTGTGTGTGTGTGTGTGTGTGTGTGTGTGTGTGTGTGTGTGTGTGTGTGTGTGTGTGTGTGTGTGTGTGTGTGTCAGGTCTTCCTCCTGCTGTGGGGCCATAAATCTGTTAACACACTGTGCACGCTATCATTTTGGCGAAAATTTGTCAGGTTTAGATTTGTGGCGATGGCATGTCGTGGTTATAGTTAGGGTTAAGTCTCCAGGAAAGTTTGTAATGTCGTCTGAAGTGATGGAAATATGACCGTGTGTGTGTGTGTGTGTGTGTGTGTTCTTGTGTGCGTTAGTGCTAGTGTGTTTTTACTGGAGTTGAGCCCATTCCACATGAGCTCATTGTGTAGCCATGCCAAAGAGGCTAATGGGAAGGACAGAATGTGTTGGCATGTCCAAAAGCTGTAGTTCATCTAAGTGTATGCGTGGGTGTATGTGTGCATGTGTTTCTCACATATGTTTTAAGAAGCACCTTTTTTTTTTTTTTTTTTGCCCTAGCCATTTTTTGCTTGGGGCCTGATAACCTGACTGTGAGATGACATCATCGCTTCATTGGTTCACAATTATATCCATATGTTTTCTCTCTCTCTCTCTCTCTCTCTCTCTCTCTCAAACCCCATAATACATCTCTCTTTCATCCAGTCTAAGCTTTTTATTGGATGAAATGATAAAATGTTCAACCGCAGTTTCGCTTGGCGGCGTCATGGGCGTCCTGTTGTTCATCGAGCGTTTGGTGCATCTGTGTGTTTACGCGCAGAGGGAATTGATGATAACCAGTGATGCTTTCATCATTTCCTGTATTGGTCACGTCTGAAGACAACCAGAAACGGAAATTTTGGTTTTGCTAAGTCACCGAACACTCCTAATAGTAACAGATGAACAAGCTGGGGAACAACTTCCATTGCCACTTCAAAGGGGTGAAAAACGTGCGACAGCCACTCTTTCACCTGTGAATGTTTTGCCATTAAATCCGTTCTCAACCAGCTGTGAAAAATAAAAATGTAGCAATTTAAGGTTGACATTGAATGAGCTCCATAGATGACGAGGCCTGGCAAGCGGAATGTTTCTGAAATAAACCCTCACTCTTGTTTAGTTGTACTGTATGCTTTTGCTGTGTTTCTTGTTATATAACCATAGGTTACAGTTGTTGGGTAGAACTCAGTTCTTTGTGTCTAATTGAGTGTTGATTAATTGCGTTTTGAAATAGTCGATGCAAAATGGGAGTGCAGCCCTTGGCTGTTTTTGTTTCACACTGAGCTAGTTTGCTGTTTAAAAGAGGCAACATGATGTTAGTTTATGGAATGTTGAGCTCCATCCATTAAAAAAAAAAAGTTAATTTTCCCCTCTTCACTTAAGGAATGCACATTACCGGTATGCGGTATTTCGTTTTTAACTCACTCTAATCTTCCGTCTCGACGCCCCCCCCCCCCCCCGGAAAAAAAAAGCTGGAGGTTAAACATTGCTCATGTTGTGAAAGGTAAGCGTCCTTCACCTTCCGATCCACGCCTCCGACTCTTGCTGCAAGGTTCACAAAGTCCTCGTTCCCATCGTAGCGCTGACATCTGCAACCCTTGTCCTCAATTACAAGCATGAGTCCATCCCGCAAAGACCTTTCCAAGAAAGCCTTCAAGCATTGAACGATATGTAATACGGCCCCACGTACCAGGACGACCAAAAGTCCTATTTTCATCCAAGGGTGTAATTTCACCAAAATGCTGCTTTTTTAGCATCTGCTTTTCACAAATGAGGCACAGCCAAATGTATGTGCTGTCTCCTCAAATTGTTACCTCTGCTGTAATGCTGGTGAATTTAACAAAGCACCAAACAAGAACCCCCCCATATATATTTTATATATATATATAAAATCCTTCTTGCAGATTAAATTTTTCCCCTTTACTCTAGCATCCAGAATCCATGAGTAAAAAGAAGAACAAAAAAGATAATAAAAGCAGAAAAACCCTAACCCTCAAAGTACACCCCAGAATGACTTGTGAGTCGCGCACACATGAAAATGTTTAATGTCGAGGAAGGCGTCACCCAGTGACAGACCATCTGAAACGTGTGTAATCTAATGGCAAGAGGCCGGAACAACCGCGTTGTTTCATTGCGACGTGCACATGACATGCAACGGGTATCACAGTGCGGCCTAATAGATGATTCGTAAAAAGTCACCCTGTAGTTTTGCATCTAGCATGGGTCATCTGTTTTGCACATGGGTGTTTGTGGAACTTCAGAAAAGGCAAAAACAAAAGCTGAGATGATTGTTTCTTTGTTTCGAAGGAGCCCTTTGAGAAGAAACAGGCGCCGATTGAAAGATTTTTGTCAGGGTTGATATGAGAACAGGTCTGCGCACAAACTAGCACAGAAGAGATTTTGAAAATGAATTCAAGACAGTCAGTCCACCTTGCAATCTCAGTGAATTAATGTTCCCCAACGTCGTACTCAGATTTGTGCGACTTTAAATGCACCCGATTCCAAACATCTGGCGCTATTAATGTATTGCCCAATCTCCTTTTTTATTTAATCACTGACACTGGCAGCAGTGGTGCTGCATATTTGGAAAAGGCTTGTGCATTCGGTTACAAAAGCAAGAAAGTGGATACAGGCGGTCACCCTTTGTTATGTACCGTAAATTACGGACTATAAGCCGCTACTTTTTTCCCAAACTTTCAACCCTGCGGCTTATACAGTGATGCAGCCAATTTATGTAATTTTTCTAACGCCCGCCAGGGGCGCTCGAGTAGAAAAGGTAAGATTAAGACTGCCGCGTCACAGGCACCGTTTGGGAAGAAATTTATATTTTTATTATTGTTAAGTTATATTATTAAAACTTTGAAAACTCTCTCTGTGTCTTTCTTTGTAAATATAAAAATGTTTTAATGTGGGCACATGCGGCTTATATACAGGTGCGGCTTGTGTATGTACAAAATTGGTTTTCCTCTAAAAATGTATTGGGTGCGGCTTATAATCAGGTGCGCTCTATAGTGCGGAAATTACGGTATTTACAAATTTTATCACACATCACTGTATTTTCAGGATGTATTTGTTCTTTTCACGTGTAGAGTCAGATGGGGGGGTTAATCATCAATATCCTCTTCGTAAACATATACTGGTCATCAGTTAAAGTGTTGTTCCACCATTTGGGCGGTGGGGGGTCCATCATCGGCTAGAGGTGTCAAAATGCGTCTGCTCATCGGTAACTAATCAATTGTCAAATTAATCGACAATATTTTTTTTAAATTGAGTAATCGTTTAAAGCTGTTGTTTAACCAGAATTGTCCAAATCCTCTTGATTTCAGCCCGTCAGCGGTAATTATTCTCTTATTTCTGTAGCCCTTGATGAAAGTAGAGTAATAATTTTTTGTCTACTGTAATTTCAGCACTATGCTGCGCACCTAAAAACCATATAAAAAAGTCAATAATAACGGTTTGTTCAACTATTGTTTAAGTTACTGTAATGAGGAGTTTGGTAACAATAAAAAAAGGATGCAATATGTCTCTTTATTTGTTACATATGAGAATTTTAAATTTTGATAGAGATTTTAGCACGCATCATAGAAGTTGACATGTCTGATTTGCTTTCGCGCCACATAAAATGATATGGCGGGCCTTGAGTTTGACACCTGTGGTCTAGAAGTCCCAAATTGTAAAACCTCAGCATCATTAGATAGGCTTCATTGTATCCGTTATGATGAAGCCAATTTAAACTCGCAGATGTTTTTGTTTGTTTCGGCTATCTCGGCCGCTTTGTATTTGCAATGAGCAAAGTGTTTTATGTGGCGTGATTATTTTTGGTCTGAAATTGCCATGTGCTTCTGTGGCGGCTCACTTTAAGGGTTGGCACTCTTACCAACAAATGTAGGCTACTCTTCCAAACAGTCTCCATAATTAGATTACAAAGTGGACTCTGGTGCTACGAGAGCCAGCATGGGTCTCAAATAGCATAGCTGCACCAGACGTAGCCATACCCGCCGGTCTTGCCCTGCCAACGGACCTCGCCATCGCCACAGGCCACATCTGAATGTCGTCGCCATTTGGAAAGGGAAACGTTCTAGCCACCATCAATTTTAATTCCATTTGCTTCAGAAGAGGTACTGGCTGACCAAGGGGCAGGCAGGTGCCAAAAGTACGTGGAATGTGTAATTACATGCTGAGCTGTTTACAAGCGCAAGTCGAACTTGGATGCACGATAGGCTCCGACCAAGTCCGGGCTGCAGTGTACTGTCCAAATGGAGGAAGTTGAACTGAGTGTTATGGATGAACTTGGGGCTAAAAGGGCTCACGTGTACGTCAGAAAGTCCAGATGTTTTTGTTTTTTTTCTACGGTGTGCTGAAACACTTAAATCACTGTACATCTTTCATACCAAGAGGGACTGGATGGATATTTACTCAGCTCAAGAATGCAAGTATGTCACATTCATTTGGGCTGCAGTCTGTAGCTCTTTTTCCTACGGTATACAGTACTGTGCAACAATGTTATGCCGACAGCTACCAAGGTCCAACTGTTAACAAAACCGGGAAGGAAAAAAAACACGTGACGTGTCGTCATAATGTGATCTGTCCAACAGGTTCGATGTCCTTTAGGGAAAAGTAACGCATTCATTTACTGTTGTTTTATAACTATTTTTAATACGGTGGGAGGATCCTGTTCTGAATTTTTTTTTGTTTCCATGCCAGCGTTGTGCCTTAGCAAAGGTATGCGTGAATGTGGTAGTCCTGTTGACAACACTGAGACTGATACAGTAATGGCTGCAGTCAGTTGCTTCATTTTGTCTCAGTTGCTTCATGATGTGTTGAATCGACAATCAATCCCCACACAATCAAATTCTTCAAGCGAAATCAATTGATTATTATTTTCATTCATTGACCTTAACATAATGTCATGGGTTCTACCATTAACCAGAGTTTGAGGAAAATCATTTGTTTTATGCAACCCCCCCGCAAAATGTGATTCACCGACTTACCGCTCTCGGTCCTCCTCCAGTAGTGCCGTAACGCACGTATACTTTTGAAAGAAATCCCAGTGGCTTCTCTGCTGCTCCTCATTTCTCCTAACGGCATCTCTCTGTGAGCATGTGATACCTCAAGAAGCTGATCCTCCATCCTCTTGTTTGACCTTTTCTGGGCCTCGATGAAATTAATAAGCTGCAAAAAGAATCAAAGCCACGCACGAAACAGTTCACACGTCAGGATTGGAATACAAATCGATTCGGATTGGTTTGGGGATTTGTTTTCAATCGTCTCAGTGAGATTGTGGTTGGAAAGTACTCTCAATCAAGTGAAACCAAAACAATCCATTGGGGTTGCAAAATCATTACGGTATAATTACTTCACCGGCAGCACAGAATTACTCAACGTGCAGTGAAGCAGCAGTAATTAATCCGCTTTTGTCAGATGGCACTATGTTCACCTCATTACATTTGATTACCGACTCCCTATGGTGTCTGGTTTCTTATTATTAGTACCTCAGCATTCGCTGTTTTGCACACTTCCTCGAAATGGTCCTGTTGTTGCCATCGCAGTGAGTCTCCACGCAGGGACCGTAGCGCCCCAGGCAGTCCACAAAAACCGTAGTGGGCCTTCAGTAGAGCCCAATCCGTCCTCTCTGTTTTCAGCACGGCAATGACTTCCTCCCTTGCCTGGCGTGATGAGCAGCACAACAACAAGTTTACACAGTTTCTGTGAGCCTTTCTGGAGCTCTGGAGTCATGGTCAACATTTGACTAAATCCAAAAGTTTTACCCCACCTGAAGCTCTCCCTCCAGAACACTGAGTAGGAACAACATGTCATCGCGGGAAAGGTCTCCTCTCAAACGTCTTCTCTCGCGCTCACGTCTCTTGTCTTGCCTGTTTTTCATGGCAACTGGGATATTGGGATGTTTTGGAGATGTTAGGGATTGGGCGAATGCACGACTTCAAAGTCGTGTTTCCACTTGATTCCAGTGAATGCGCAGACAACTTTCACAAATGGGATGAAGTTCTAGAATGAAGAGAGGAGTTGATAAATGATTTAAATGGGAACTAGAAATCTATTGTTTAGTTTAGTTTTTGTAACATTTTTACTTAAGCCCAAGAACCTGATGAAACAGCATCAGCAGTGCTCTTGGCACAACACTGTTGCATAGAAACTGCGTTATCAGTTTTGCACATAATACAATGAAAGATGGTCCCAGAGAAATCTTATTTTCTGGCCATGACATACCTAATGATCTATAGTTCCAAGCAGATGACGTCTGGACTACAATTAATTGCTTGGGTAGAACCATAATTTTACTTAATATGGCTGCATTTCAGGATTTGGGATTTCTGGTTATCAATCAGTATGTTTTCTCTCCACCTTCTAATGTGACGAGAAACCCTGTTATCGTTTTGTTTTGTTTTTGTTAACTCTCTCTGGTTAGGTGCAAACCCAGTTGTGTGTGTGTGTGTGTGTGTGTGTGTGTGTGTGTGTGTGTGTGTGTGTGTGTGTGTGTGTGTGTGTGTGTGTGTGTGTGTGTGTGTGTGTGTGTGTGTGTGTGTGTGTGTGTGTGTGTGTGTGTGTGTGTGTGTGTGTGTGTGTGTGTGTGTGTGTGTGTACTAGTTGGATCGATTGGATGGGTTTAGCGCAAAATGGGCTGAACCGATATCTCTCAAATTAACTCTTGTTTGGTTAACCCACTTGTGGGTCGATCCAATTAGCCAATGATTGAATCTGCATTGTGTTCACAAATAAACCAAGAAGGGACCAACCAACTGATTTGGTCTGTGTGTGTTGGAAAAAAAAAACGTTTTGGGGGAATGAATGTGTTTGTGTGATATGCCCTATAGAAAATGAGGTCAAAAAACGGCAGGTGGAAAATATTAGCGGCATTTTACGTGCTCATTCGATAACTTTCAGAAAATTTCCACAAAGATGGCACCCACTTATGTTGCTACAAACGTCTTTGGCATTCGCTATTTGGGATTTGTCAGTGAAATGTTGTCTTTTCACTGTGTACCGTAAATGAAGGTAATTTGCTCAAGATCGCACCCTATTTATTTCTTTGTGTATTTTAAGAGCTGTACTACTTTGTCCATATCATTAAAGTTGTGTTTAGCGCTTTTTCTATCTCTAGTCCCTGAACCATGCCCTCCTTCCTGTTCACGTTCTTGCGACCAGTCAGAAAAGATGGAAGATCTCACGTTGGTTTGTAGTAGCAGATATTTCCTTGTGTCATAATCATTTAGGCGAAATCTGAATTTCTTAAAAGATTTCTAGTTGACTCTTGCAAAACAAATAAAACCAAATGAGGATTTTTGTGGGCTGTTTTTGTTGTTTTCTGTTTGTTTGTTTTTTGCCTGCAGGAGGTCTAGGCATGATTGTATTTGCCCTGGTCCATAAATCACATGGCAGGCATGGAGTTGGAAAGGCAAACAATGGCTGCTTGGCTGTTCGATAATGTAATAAATATGCTCAACATTTTTGGGCTCTGATGTAAACTGTCCTCTGAGGAGTCCCGTCCACCCCCAATAAGAGTGCTTTGACAGACGGTTGTGAAATTCTACTGTTTGCTATTTTGTGTCCTTCTCTCTCCACACACACACACACACACACACACACACACACACACACACACACACACATTCCCTGCACTCACTAATAAGATGCTAGATTCCACAATAATTGCATCACTGTTGGAAGTGTGATTCATATGATTGCTGTCACTTGAGGGTTTAGCAATGTACCATGTGCAAATAAAGATTAGTTCATCAGGAGATAAAAAGCCTGGAAAGAACTTTAATGGGAGTTTCTTCAAATACAAAGTAGGTCCTGAAATGATCTCAAGTATGGTTGCTCAAACAACCTAATAAAAAATATATATGAAATCAAATAATACCAAAGTATTTTCTCGACTGAGCAGTTCAGATGGTACGATGAAAAAAAGCTGCAGCAGTTGTGAAAACTCTGGTTAAATAAAGCTGTATTGCATTGTATTCTCTTTAGCGTAGCGCCATCTAGTGGATGCACAACGCAATCGCAGCCACCATTGTACCTTCTATTCTATGCGCCTTATAATGCGGTGTGCCCTATATATGAGAACAATTTTAAAATAGGCCAACGTACGCCTTATACTCCGAATTGCCTTGTAGTGCGGAGAATGCGGTCACGGCAATATACGGAAACCATTAACACAAGCCTCTGTCCTGGCTGCAGTGCAATATGGCTAAGTCAACAGCAATAATCTTTTTTTGTTTGTTTGTTTTTCTTCATACAAACCAAGTAGAACCCCAACTCTTTGTCAGTGCATCACTTCATGAATCATCTCACAAGACAAGCAACAGCAGCGACAGAATACCAGTGCTTTAATGCGGATGGCGAACAATCCAAAGTAGCCATTTATTATTAAAAGGGCTCTTGACGATCCCTCCTATGCCTTCCATATGTCAAACAAACATTTGCAACAGAAGCAACTTGCAGTGTTAAATCTGTCATTGTTTGTCATCAGGAGCCATCTGTACTGTATTCCCAGAATTCTCAGTGCTTTCCCCCAATGCCTTGGAAGGCATATAATGTTGTGGTGGTCGCCATGACAGCTGGTCCGTTTTAGCAGAGTCTTGGTATAAAGTCTCTGAATGTGGAATGCACAATGCGAAGCCTGCAAGCATTATCCGTCGCGTCAGTAATGGTTAATGGATGATGACGTGGAGTGTGTACTTATTGCTCTTACAACGTGCTAACCCATGTAATCACCACTAATTGCGCAGGTACAATGAAACCACTTGATGCCTGAAAGCAATTTGTCTGGAATACCCGCACTCCTCCCGCCAGAAAAAGCTCATTTCCTGCAAACAGTCGATTGTCATTGTATCCATTTGGCGCCATTGACTGGCCATTAAAACCAGTCGCCATTATTGACTGGCCAGTTAAAAATGACGAGGCATGAGCCTTTTTCGATCTTGCCGTCTTCCTCTCCTCCCATTGATTTTCTGTTATCTGACCCCATGGCTCGGGTTGTTGGAGACCAAGGGTCTTGTTCTTGGGTTTTTTTGCGCTTTAGTTTTCTGTACTAGTTTTAGATGTTCTGTATAACAGTTTACGTTCCAGCTGAATTTTTGATAGAACCTAACTAGGCGTGGCTGTAGATAACTGCAGTGATCTCACATTGATCGCTGTCACAATGGCCACTTGTGGGCATTCTCAGTTTTTCATTTTGGGGAAATTGGGGAATTTAATGCAACGTTTGGGAAATGTAGACAAATGCGCCTCTAGACTAAATATTTTTCCATAATTAACATCCGTTACTCATTCATTTTCACTGGTGTCAACAAAGGGCGCCCCCCCCCCACCCAAAATTTCAAATAATCGATCGTTAATTTGCGGATCAAGGAAATGTTGTCAAATGCAGTAGATCACAGGTGTTAAAGCCAAGGCCTGAGTGTCGAACTCTGGCCCGCCACATAATTTTGTGTGGCCCACCAAAGGAAATTATGTGTATCAATTGGTTATGGTAAAATATCAAAAGTGGGAATTGACTAAAAAACATTTTTTTTGTTACGAATCCCCCTTTAAGATGGACCTATATTCAAACACTTTTCACTGGCACCTGATTTCAAAACTAGTTATTAATCAGTTTTTTGTGTGTATGTAACATCAGACATTTGTGTTCACCGTCGTCATGGCTCTCCGAAGGAAACTATAACTGCAATGTGGCCCGTGACAAAAATGAGTTTGACACCCCTGCCGAGTTTGAAGTCTCAATGTTGATTCACAAAATGGTTTCAATTGTTGTAATTTTAACAAAAATGTGCTTTTGTTTTCCAAATTTTCTCCATTAACATAAAATCTGAAACCTACACATTTGTTCAGACTTTTTTTTTTTTTTTAGCTTCAACTCATAAATGTCAATGCACAACAACGACCAGAAATGCAAGCAAAATGTCACGAAAAAATTAATCCCATCATAATACTTTTTAAAAAATGCATTACGATCAAGGAAAAAAGACTTACATGCAAGGCGGCGTACCATTTGTCGCCAATCTATACTGCATTGGTTTTATTAGTGATCCTTCACGCTCCTAAGGGTCTGGCATCTGAATGTCCTTACGTCAACCTCGCTGTCGTGAGGGAAATAGCTGCCTTTCTCCGTCAATGGAACAGGATTGGGAATCGGGAGGGGGGAGGGGGGGGTGTCAGTTCACTTGATGTAGTGCACTTCTGAAATAATGACATTCAAGCAGTCTGGCTGTGAAGGAGTGGAAAAGGGGTGGAGCTGCGTCTCAACGGAAAGCAACCAGGCAGCCAAAAGTGATTGTGAACTACAATCCTGTGCTCATCTTTTGTCATTTTCCCTCTGACAGTAATGAGGCCCGGCGAAGAAAAAAAAACACACACAAGCAGGCGGTGATGATGATGGATGAGATGGTACGAATCCATTAGGGGTGGGATGGAGAAATAAGAGGACAGAGATGGGAGTCAGATGTGCATTGATTGTTTATATTCACTCGCCCAGCCACACCTTTATGTACACCTGCACAATTGAACGAGATCCCAAACAAGAATTCTGCCCGTGGCAGTCATACTCTGTTTAGATTGATGTTGCCAGGGAGGCATCGGTTGAACATGAAATGGAGTGGAACAGAAAATTGTTGCCAACATCAAATTTTTATTGATTCCAACTTTTCAACATTAAGTGTTAATTTGATTTCGGCGAGTACTTGGGAGGTGAGGTGAGGTGAGATGACTGGACTACGTTTGTGCCTCACAATAAGTTCTATTTCCTGTTGTTTTTATTGTTGATGACATTGTGTTTGTCTGACTTCCAATTAAGAGACATGGATGTTTTTTGTTTTTTTTGCCTGGTTATAATTATGGTCAGAATGAGTGTGATCTGAATTCTGCATGAGGCTTGACATCTTCTCTCCCACTCTTCTGTCATTCATGTCTTCTTCGATCTCTTTTGCGCAATGTGATAAGAACTGACATTTACAAGATTAATAAAGCTCAGTTTTTGGTTGAGCGGGATTTCTTCAACAATATGTTTTCTGTTGTGACTGTAGAGTCGCAGTGTCACCATGACAGATGTTTTTAATATTCACCCTCTGATGGACTTCCATAATGTTGTTGTATATAACTTATTGATCCAGATTTAAATTTCACACCTTTTCCCCCCACCTCCCTTTTTTTAAATATCTGTCTATGATAGATGGGTCCGAGGCGGAGGCCGAAAAAAAGAAAAGCCAGAACAAGCCAATAAAAGGAAAGTCAAATGTACCAAAGAAAGCAGAGAAGAGGACGAAGCTAATGGAAAGCACGGTGACAGCAAAAAAGAAGAAAAAGAATGAAGAGGTATTCCAACGTAAAAGGTTTTAAACCCTTAGAGCGACTTGGGAAGTGTTTTTGGTTTGGTCTCTATTGGTAGAGGAGCCTGCACTGAAAAACACTTTTAGGTCATAAACATAAAACCATCATATGGAAAAACGGCAAGAGCGGTGGCCACGTAGTTTGCCTCCTGGTACTGTGTGACAACGTGTTCTTACACCGCTTCACAAACTCTTTGTTTCGGGGCAGAACATTTAATCGAAATCAAATTGGTGTGTGTGTAGATTATGAAATTTTCAAATCGCAAAACCTGCAATTTTGGCAGAGGAGGGGCTGTCTCACGCTTGGTATGCTTTATTTTATATATATAGTTTATTGATTGATATTGTGTCTGTTCAGTGCTTAAGAAATTTAGTCCACTTGTGTCATGATTTCATGAAACAGATTTATTTGCATTATTGTCGTACTCTTTAAGTTTACGCCACACTTGTTTGATGGCATTCAGTGAGGAAACTTGTTGCGATGAATGCTTAGACTGCAAGTCGAAATGTTTCGGAAGTTAACAACACCAAGCGTAGTGCCGTAAACAATCTTTTTGTCATTTTCATTCATGCTTCATCTGCCTTCATTTTAGCGAAATCCTAACGACCCAAAAATGTGTGTATCATAAATTTGATTTTAAAAAATTGGGGGGGATTTCCAAATCTTTCTGCAATTGAGTAAGAAAATGTTCCAAGTTGGCTGTCAAGTGCATCACACCTGTGTTGTCTCAGGCGTTTCCAAAGTATCCAAAGCAGAAGAATGAGAAGGACACATCGAGCGATTCAGCCAAAAAGAGAAAGGTAGGCCCAACCAGGATGGCTCATGTCCGCCGTCAGTGGCTCGTCATCTTTCAACTGTATTTCCAGAGGAGGAAGAAGACCATTACAGATGTGTTGGCCGCCTCTGAGCCCAAACCAGGCTGTCCGGCAGACCTTCAGAACTCACTCAGACTTTACTTCTCAGACAAGCGCTCTGTGATCGAACAGGACGAGCTCAAGCTGCACGGTGAGTCCTCACAAATCCGCATTCCAACGTCAAATTTCGTTCCTTTGCCGCCTGATTATTTCCCCCCCGCATTGTTCCAGACTCGTGTTTCCTGACCTGCAATGACCTGACACACAGCCTCTCATCCTATCTGAAGCAAAGTGAGCATGAATTGTCATGACATTTCTCATGGTCATCGTCGTTTCCCCAAATATTGTCCAAGTGATCGATTAGAGCGGAGGCCTTCATTTATACGCATTTTTGAAATCATATTAAACTTTTATATATTGTATATAATATATGTCGAGTGAAAATTGAGTTCTATATTCAAACAAATGTTCATGCGTGACATAATGTGACATCTTTATTACTGTGGAGGGAACTTGTTGACAGCATGTGGTAAGACTCCACTTTTTCCTTTTAATTATTATGATTATTTTTAAATGTATAACTATTTACATCTTTGCTGTATTAGCAATCGGTTCAGCAGTTAAATCTCTGTCACTTTGTGAAGGATCAAGTATATAAGCTGTTTGTTTCTTGTTGGTAAAATGAAGGTGTCTATTTGAGGGAGGTGTTTGTTTTTCTTCCCAGATTATTTCGAAAATCAAATCATTTGAAATAACTTAATTTTAAGCATGAGGAGGATGAACCTCAATTATTCCCTTTTTCCCACTTTGCTATTCACGCTGTGGCTTGTGTCCCTGAATATATTGTTTGATTCTTTTTTTTTTTGGATCAGTTTGTCCCAAATGGGCAAAAGTTCAGCGACAGCACACAGAAAAAAAATCGGTGGTCCTGCTTATCGTCTGCAGCTCTGCCCTCCGTGCCATCGAGCTCATAAAGTAAGTGTTTCATTTGTTGGACTCCCATAATGGAGCCAGCGCTTAAGTATGATGAATCACAGCACCGCTTAATTTGTTTTTATTTCTTTCCCAGGCAACTGACAACATTCAGGGGTGAAGCCAAGGCTGTAAAGCTTTTTGCAAAACACATCAAGGTTGTACACAAAGACTGGCTTTCGCTTCAGTGCCAGCGAATGTTCTGGAACAGGGGTGGGAACCATTTTCATTTCAGCAGCCAGCATTTATAGGTTAAATGTCATTATCATTTATCAGTCCTTCTCTTGTTTTAGAATTGCTTGCAAGTCCAATGCTGTAGCGAGCTGTGTGTGGCCCATTGGCCATAGGTTTCCCACCCTTGCTCTAGACTGATTTCAGTGTGAGAAGTAACAGTTGTGCGTGTGCATTTTGGTGTTTATGTGAAGATTGAGGAGCAGATGAAGCTGCTGCAGAAGGGAGTCGTACACATAGGAGTGGGAACACCTTGTAGGATCAGCGCCCTTATTCAAAGAGGTAACTGCACATGTCGCACCTTTGATCATTTTTTAAATGAATATTCACCATTATTGTAATTAATCTTCTCTCTCCCTCTCGAGATGGATTAAGCTTGCAGGCATTGCGCTTTCTGGTTCTGGACTGGAACTGGAGAGACCAGAAGTGCAGGAGGATGATAGACATTCCTGAGGTGAGCTACCGCCCCCTGTTGCCGAAAAATGACACTACACCTCACTACATTGTTCTGTGGACTTTTAAAGCACATTGAACTAATGCTTTGGGGACTGTTATTTTTCTCTTGATTCTGATTTGATTACTTATTTATTATCATTAGTTATTTTTGTGTGTTATATCAGTTCAATGTATTGATAGATCCAAATAGATCCACACATTTTTTTGAAGAGCTCAAAGCCAGACCACGGGAAAATACAGCCTGGGGGCGATATCCGGCCCGCCCACAGTCTCGGCCCGGCCCTCACTGTCACCATGAAGTCAAAAGTCAAACAGGAAATTTGCGGCGAGAGACAGACAGACAACCAGACAACCATTCTTGATTGCCGATATAAACGTCACATCTCCTTTGACTCACTGGTACATGTGTTCAAATAAATTGTAGAGTTAAATCGCTAAACATAATGGCCGGCACACCACAGAGATAACTAGTGGAACTATCCCAATGTCTTTAAAAAGTCACAATTTTGGATGACATTTCTGCCTTGAAAAGCAACGGTTCAAAACTGCATACTATGGCTATTACGCAAACCCACATTTAAAGAATAAGGTTAGTTTTTTTTCCTCCAGAGTGTGTCTCGGTAGCTCGAAACAAGCAAAGACACCTCTGCCCGAAAAATGCTTAATGAGCTACTGTTTATATAGTCCATCGCCCGGCTCCGAGCTATCCATAGTTGTGAATATGAATGTTGGCGATCAGTCCGGGGTGCACCCCGCCTCTTGCCTCAAGTCAGCTGGGATCAGCTCCAGCTCAGCCATGGCCATAAACGGGACAAGCGCAAAAAAAAAAAAAAAATGGATGGACTGATGGCGAAACCTTTCATCGAGTGGCGCTCTCAAGAACATTTCCCAAGTCTGACCAAGTAAATCCTGCCAAATTGTCTGGAATGCAGCTTTGTACTAACCAGTAGTTTCTCATTTCTTGAGCTTTTGATTCAGACATGTTTACATCTTTTCCAAGTGTTTCTGCTTTTCTTTCAAATGTGTTTCTGCTTTTCTTTCAGATCAAACTGGATGTTTTTAAGCTGCTGGAAAGCTGGGTCCTCGACAGATGCAAAGCAGATAAAGTCAAAATTGGACTGTTTTAACTCAAGATTGTCAACTTAACTCTTAGCAAATGATTTACACAAGCTCACTGGTTCAAAGCTTTGTGCTGCGGCATCTTGCGCCTTGTCTGCCCACCCGATGCTTTTTACTGTTGTCAGGTGGGGTGTAAAAATGTGCAACGCTGTTTGTTCGACAAAATGTCTTGGCGGGATGTTTTCAATAAATTGACCGGCAAATGAAAGTGATGATATTGTTTGTTTGATTTTAAAAGCAGAGTGTCTCCTGCCGAGATCCTCATGTCATGGATTTGTGACAAATCCTTATAATGGCAACATCTCTGGGGTGTACAAACAGGAATTGAACTTCAAATAAATGCCAACATGAGGAATTACAATCAGGACAAATTGACTCTGTGTTGTCCAACACAAAAACCAAAAAGGCCAGAGCAGTAGAAATCAGGAAGAGGCAGTTGTTTGTGGTTAATTATTAACAGAACTCCACCGTCTCTCGCCACAGCGAGAGGACTGTCATCAGATGTCTGTGCGTCTTTGCGTAGTGATACCACAGGAACTGGAACAGGAAGCGAGCTCAGCCCCTTTGACAAAAAAACTGAAGCAAAGTTCCCTGCGCCGTCGCCGCCATGGCCAAAGCAAAGAGCGGACCCCTGGCCCGGAGGCCCGACAACTCGGCCTTCAAGCAGCAGCGTCTGCCCGCCTGGTCGCCCATGCTGACGGCTAACACCGTGCTGCCTTTCTTCTACTTCATGGCTGTCATCTGCTTGCTTCTGGGAATTTGGCTTCTGCTTACCGTTCAGAGCGTACAGGAAATCCGGGTAAGCCTCTCTCGTATTGTTTTCGATTGATAAAACTGTGGCGAGCTCACTGTTTTCACGTGCCTGAAAAGCGGGAGCGTTGAGGAAGGAAGAGGTCAAAGTTCATGTTGTGTGTTCTCTCATCAATCTTTCCTGTCATCTTAGATGGACTACACAGACAGTGGCGCGTGTGCACGTTGTCACGACTTGCGAAAGAATGTGAGCAACGCAGCGTCGATCTGCACTTGTAAACTGTACTTTCATGTGGACAGACCCCTGAAGGTAAGGTGTACCCAGGAAGTACCGGTAGTCTCCTTCAGAGCCCGACGCAGTCTTAGTCCAGCTCACTTTCTTTTATCTCATCTGTCGTACTTTGCCGATGTCGTAAATGATGTAAACCATTAACTCGAATGACCAAAAGAGACCGTTAGAATCCCTCACGAATTGCGACTGAAAAGAATAGCAGGAATAACGAAATGTAAAAATGCCCCCTCCGCCTTAATATATTAAATAGGCATTTAGAATCTTCATTTTGTGTTTCCTTGGGTAGTCTCTGTGTGACATTAAAATTGGTTTGATGAACGGAAACCTTTGTATGTGATAAACATGCAAAGGACACAGGAATCAGGAAGGGGGCAAATACTATTTCACATCATTTGTATGTTGTGTTTGTAGCGCGTGGTAGGTGATCTCTGCTTTGTGGTGTTTGCTTTGTGGACCAGTTTGGCTGTGCACTTGGCCACAAACGTCTTTGATGTTTATGAAATGGAGTTGAAGCCAGACTGAAGTTTAGTCTTCTGCTTTGTAAGGGGGATGTCTTCTTCTACTATGGCCTCCAAAACTTCCACCAGAACCTGCGCAGATACATGGACTCCAGGGATGACGCGCAGATGGTTGGCAGGAAGACCAATTTGAAGGTGTTTTGTACAATATTGAACCTTGTTTTTAAAATACAAGTTGACATCGTGCGAATCAGTTCATTTTTATTACGCTGATACAGAAACCCAGCTCATACTGCAAGCCATTCGCCACCAATGACAAAGGGCTGCCTATCGCTCCCTGTGGTGCTGTGGCCAACAGCATCTTTAATGGTAAACACACACCATTGGATATTACCAGTGTCCTTTGAGTAATTATAGATGGGATAGGGCGTGTGTGTGTGTGTGTGTGTGGGGGGTTACTAACTGGATTCCCATTATGTATGCAACATGTGATCCATAGTAATGTCTTGGTGAAGCAGCATATGGCACATTGGTCACTATGTGTTTGTTATGATTTGACATCTCTTACTTCCTCACAGATTCCTTCAAGTTCCAATATCTGGGCTCTGGTAGTTCGGATGAACCGGTGCCTTTATGGCGCAAAGGCATCAGCTGGTACACAGACAAAAACATTAAGTACCGCAACCCGCAGATGGACAACCTCAGCTTGGCTGAAGTCTTCCAAGGTATTCTTTTTTTTGTGTGTGTAATTGCACATGATGGTGGCTAACTAGTGTGTGAACCCGACAGGCACGGCGCCGCCTCCCTACTGGCACAGGCCCGTGTACGAACTGCAGACGCACGACGCCATCAACAATGGCTTCATCAACGAGGACCTCATAGTGTGGATGCGGGAGGCCGCCTTCCCCAATTTTAAGAAGCTCTACGGCATTTTGCAACGCACCAACAAACCCTTCGAAAGTGGCCTCCCCAAAGGCAACTACAGCGTGGAGATCACCTACAGTATCTTTCTTGGAGAAGACATTATCTATTTTTATCACATTTTTATAACGTTTCCAGGTCTCACTCACCTAAATGTCCCACTCACAGACAGATTTTCAGCAATAGGCAAGACAAAAGATTTACATTGTTGTTTAATTTCACGCTTGGTGGGTGAGCAGGCACTTAATAAATCAAACTTTTTTTTTAACAAGCCATTGAAATTGTCCACATAAACCTTTTACCTTTATTTGCTGCCTTGACTCTTGACCTTTCCCTACAGACTTCCCTGTGCAGTATTTCCGAGGTAGAAAGCAGGTGGTCCTGACCACGCTGAACTGGTTTGGTGGCCCCAATAAGTTCCTGCCCATTGCTTACCTGATCACCAGCTGCCTGGTTCTGCTGGCGGCCATCGGCCTCACCGTTGTGTGGTGGAAGTTTGGGAAGGACGGGAAAAACATGAATGAGTAATAAATACGTAGCAGGGACTAGTGATGGGAAATTAAGCTTCAGATTTGTTTCATGAACCAATTGTAATTTTTTTTGCTCCCCGAGATGGCAATGTTGGCTTAAAGAAAGGGGTTTAAGAAATAGCAATTCTCCATCAAGAGGAGTGAAAATATACAATTGGTTCATGAACTAAATTTGAAGCTTCGTTTGTCCATCACTAGCAGGGATGATGTAAAACAAAAAACAATTGAAATTAATAGCAGAAAATATTGGTCAATACAAGCATTGTATTGGAGCTGAATAGATTGCGCAGGTTGACCTAACGTTACATTAACGTGAATAGAAACCAATTTAATGTCAAAATGTGTACATGTTTACTTCTCATTTTATACTAAAAGATATCAAATGTATTATTTTTTTGTTGCCTGAAATCTTTTGACACTTGAAGACTGGAACATATAACGTTATTGGCAGATTGAATGCAGCATGTAGATTGCGATATGAACTTGCAGTAGAAAACATTGAAGTTGTCATTCAGGAAATGATCTTGTGCTGTCAATGGCAGTAAATCATTTTAAAACCTATTTTTCCCCCGTTTACTTTCATTTGGCCTTATTCACTAATAAATGTGTTACTCTGCACATGACGGCGCTGTATATCCAAAATCAAGTCTGACACGTGCTTGTCGGCCGAATCTCAAAAATATAAAAAATAAGCAAGATGGTCAAGATAAATTAAATGTTTTAAATTTCCGAGGGAGCAACAAAAAATAAAATAACGTAATAAGTGAACGTAATGAAAGTGAATCTTTAATTACCGCCACCAGACAATCAATGGGCTGATAAGCACTTCCAAAAATAAACAAAAACAGAGTAATGCTATACCTCTATTAATCTTTAAGTTTGCTTTATTTCTCACATTAAGACTTTGAAACGTTTATTCTGCTGAGGAACGACACAAACACAAGAATAGGCAACATTTGGTCTGCGCAAGCAGCGTGGGGTAGGCAGCGGGTGGGCTTATCATCAGCAGGATTCAAAAATAAATATCAGTAAAAAAATCACTTGGGAATTCTACGAGGGTTTGCGGCGACAGAATCACACGAGCAGTAACACAAGTTCAAGTCACACTTTCTAAGACGACACGTACCGTGGACAATGAAGCTAAGGAGGAATTCTTTGTTTTCCCATCATCACCTTTGTAACAGAGGGGGGGAAATCACAGTTTCACAAGAGCAAGAATCACAGATTTTGAAAAACAGTAGTCGGCGTGCTCGTCTTGTGATCCGCGTGTGGCGCGCAAACAAACATTCATTTCTGCGCTTTCAGTGTTCCGACTGGAATGGCGCCATCGCAAGCGGGTCCAACTCGCCATGTGTACATGATACAAAGCTCAGGTCGTTGGCTAATCACGCGCCCCCTTCGGCCCTGGTGGCACCGCACTGGGGCACCTGGTAGGTGGGGTCGTGTCCAGTGGCGGTTTTGGGTGTGTCATAGGCCGACTGGCTGCCGTCTGTCCGTGCCAGCAGCAAAGCGGTGGGCGCGGCCCCCGACGGGTGGCAGCCCATGTCCACCACGATGGGGGTGGCGTACTCTGTCCCGGAGGCGGGCAAGGGCTCGGCGTACGCATGGTAGACATCCGGGGAGATGGGGGCGTCGTACAGGTCGGGGTCGCTGTAACCCGGGTCGGGACCCTCGTCTGGTTTAAAGGTGGACCGGGCACCCAACGTTGTTACGCCGCTCACCAGGGGCTGTGCGTATTCTGTACAGATACACGTGATGTAAATATATGACAAGAACATCAACACCGTGTAGTAAGCATCTCCACAGATGTCAATATTTTGTGTGAAGATGTTTGTTTTTTTAACTGGACAGCACATTATAAAAAATATTTAAGTGGGGGGGGATCAGCTTCATGCCCTGCTCTCAACTGTTACCAAAAAAGACAAATGCAGAATGCTGCAACCTGCTGGCGGGTTTCTTTACTACCAGCTTGTCCACCACTAGTACTGTGTCACTCCCAACAAGACCCGTTTCAAATGAAAGAATTTTGCAACAATACTGTATTCAAGTGGGCAAGAACATTGGTGTCCCAGCCAGGACACCTCAAATGCTGTTCAGACTTTTTGGGAGGAGCCTGTTAATATTGATTTTTTTTTTTTAAGCAGTCTTACCTTAAACAACAAAAAATTGACTTTCCGACAAGTTAAAAGTCACTTTGTAGAATATTACTGGAGTAAAAGTCTTCAAGCATCTGCTTTACAAAAGTACATATCAAAATGGCTGTTGGATACAATTTGAAGCAAAAAAAAAAAGTGGTTATAATTTTCATTATTTTAGATTAATTTTATTTGTATTTAATTGGTTGACTTGAGTGGTGTAAAAAGCTAGTGTTGCACTTTGCAGTTAGGCATGATGAACCATTTTTTGTGATTTTGTTTTTCAGTAAGGAGTAATGAAGATGCTTGAGGGAAATGTAAGTAAAAAAAAAACATTTATGCCTATATATTATAATTTTAATTAGCAGTTTATTCTCTTATAGGAATTTTATTCTGCCTAATATAGCATTCTGTCGGAAGCATGGGAGCAAGAATGACCCTTAGCGATGCTTTAAATCTAATGGTCAGTACAGCAAACGGCAGCTTATATCTGGCCTCACAAATGGTACCTGCAGGTTCAGCGTACAGTCTCGGAACGGCGCCCCTCGTCGTGAGCCGGCCCACCTCGCTGCTGCTGTAGCGGACCTCCGCGTCCATCATTTTGGACGGCAGCAGCTGCTTCATACTTTTCCACCAATCTACAAGGAAAATGTGACTAATTCCAAAAGGGAAGTTGTCAAAGGGGGATGCTAAAACGAAAAAACAATGACACACCGGTTCGATTCCAGTGAGGAAGGTCATATGCTCCTTCGGAGCTCTGTTTTCTGTAAACAGAGATGTCGAGTCATGAACGCAATGTTGCTGCTGTTTTTTTATTTTGGGGGGGGATTGTCAAGTCATGATGAGCAAATACATACCGACTCCTCCAGTGCCAAGCACAAACCACCAGCAAGATCAGTGCTGTCAACACCATGACCAAGACAGGCACCAGAACGGCAGCCAGCGCCACTTCTGAGCAAACAAATAAAATAAGAACCATCCACAGCCCAACCATTTGCTTTAAATGAGGTAATTTTTATCAAACAAACCTTTGCCAGTGAGAGGCGGCATGGTGGTGTTTCTGATGTCTGGAGGTGGTGTGGTCTTGCCGAATGTACGTGGATGTTTCGTGGCTGCTAGGCGAGGGGTGAAACCGGGGGGCGGAAACATCCTGGGCACCATACCCCGCCTCGCTGCGGAGAACAACACCACTTTAGCTACCTTATATACAGGCGCTACAGTTCCGTTTTTAAAAGTTTGATCAAGTGTCCCAAAATATCCAACTCCGAGGCTCAAAATAAGGGGTTTCACATTGCAGTTTACAGGTTAAAATTAGCATTTTGGCCTCTTCAAAGCATACTGAATTGCAAAGATGAGAATCAACCAGCCTGACTGTCTAATAGCTTTGCTGGGCCGAACACACGAAGCAACACGCCAGTTGGAGGTTGAGGCTTGAGTTGCTCTGTGCTTCTTACGCCGCGCCAGCTAGCTAACAACAATGTTTGGCTGCCTACTGTTATGGTGTCCCTCCTAAGTTAGTAATCATCACCACCGCGGGGCAAATGAGCTATACTTCTGGTATGACAAGTCTTGTTCTCACAAAAGGGATGACGAGGAAAGCCAAAGAAGCCAGGATAGATGCAAAGCTAACCTAGGACTGACAGGGCTAGCACGTTTAACACCGGAATGAATTGCTTGGGGTGATCAAGTCCACTTTTCACCGATGGAACCGCATTAAAGCGGAGACCAACTTTGAACAGCAAACAAGCAGGCAAATTCATTTGTGTCTGGACTTCGGAGAGAAAATCTTACCAAAGAGAACCGTAAACACGTGAATTCTTCTGAGCTGGCATCAAAATAAAACCACCCAATGAGCATTGCGCTCTCACCTGTAGACACTTGGCATCCAAGCAGCTCCAGCTTGATAGCAATCCTCTGCTGCCACCAGGTTGGATTTATCCTCACGTAGCGTGCCTCGATGGGCGGGATGAAATTATTCCTCACCTCGTCCAGGTAGTTGATGTTGCCTTGGAAAACCTGAAACCGCAACAAAAAATGTCTCCAGAATCCCAATGGTGGCATTCCCAAAACAGGCCACTTAATCCATATCCATCCATTATTAAAGCAGCGTGCCCATCCCAGCACTCAACACAAACCACACATTTCCTGAGAAACCCCCGAGTCAATACCAGTTGCTATGGAAACACCGCAAAGTATGCGACCCCTCAGCCATCCGAAGAGTCATATTTTTTCCTATCAATTCGCCCAGCATGGATGTCGGTGACGTTATTGATAAACTGATTTGCGTTACCATGTCTTGTGTGGAGTTGGCCTCTTTGTAGCAGAGCCACCGCTGGCCGTCGTGACTGTAGAGGACTCGGTATGCTGTCACGTAGTATGGGTACTCCCTCAGCGTAGAGCCTGTGCTAATGATGCCTTCATGGAACAAAAACAATCATAATAAGAAGAATAATTTTACTAAAAAAAATTAGTGCTTCCACGGGATTTATGACAACATCTAGGTGGTGCACCTCATGTTTCGGTAACATGGTCAATACCTGTGATTCTCTTCTGTCGTTTCAGGTCCACCTGCAACCACTGGTGCTGGTCATTCTGGGAGGGCGCCCAGGGAAGGCCCGCCTTTTTTAGCCGAGCTCCTGACGGCGCCCACACGCTGAGCTGGCCCGCCACGTCGTTCCACTCCCACACGGACGAGGCGGAGATCTGAATATCCGCCACGCCGCCGGACTCCAATCCCAAGGTTCCATAGCAGCCTTACAGCAGTCATTTAAGAAAAAAAACAAGTCAACCATATGCCTTTTGGTGTGACCTTTTACACTGTTGAAGTCATGTAACACCTACCATTTGTCCTGAAGGTGAAGAGACTGTTTGACAGGGTTCCTCTACGGGGCAATAAAAAGTACATTAGGGGAAGGTGACAAATCAACATTTTCTTCTATTTTCTGTCTGACCAGGCTTCCTAATACATCTGTCCATGAGCAGCTCTTTTTTTTTTTCTTTCTTACCCAGTGGACGTGACGTTGTTGGCCAGTGTGCCCTTGTAGTGCGGGATGCCTTTACTGCTAACCACATGGATCCTGCCCCCAACGGCGTTGGACACCACGCCAGCGTGGACAGCGGCCAAACACAGTGGAGATGACTAGATGGGTGGCAATGTTTTTTAAATGTTGTTAGTCACACGTCAAGGATTCCCACACCATCAACTTCGTACCCTCTGCAGTATAGTAGAATATGAAATCAATTGAAGAAATGCGGTACCTGCAATCTGAATACACGGACATTTGATTTTAAATGGCATTTTCTAGTTTACATTTACACTGCTCAAAAAAACTGCTTCTGAACCTCCATAGACATCGCAGCTTTTAATCTAAATTGATTAGAATTTCTTTTTAATTGCAAGGGTTTTAGCCATTGAGCAACAGTTTTTTAAAAGTACGGTATAGGCTATATATTGTGAACATATATTTTTTAAATCATTAAAATACAGAAAGTGATAATAAAATTATAAACAATATCAAATTTAACAATCTCAATTTTATATAATACATAAAAATGAACATGTGTAAAATAAACCTTTGATAAGAATATGTAAAAGATATTTTTTAATCTTATCGAAAAATCTAGTTAAATCAATGCAATAAAAACTAAGCATTGTCTTTGAGAGGCGCAATTCCTCATGAAGATTGTGCGTGCTATCGTTCACGCTATGGCAGATGGGATGCCCATGAGTTGCCGTGATGTCACCTCAATTTGGCCAGATCCGCGCGAGCGTCTCAGGTAGTGAATCACGCCGCCGGCTGCATTCCAATCTAAATGTGCTACACTCAACACAAAAGAGAGCCTTCCCGGGAACAGCTGGGATTTTTTTTTCTTTTTCTAAATGACTGGAAAAAGTCTACCAGAGGAATTTGGCAGTAAAGAGTTGTGGGGCAACATGCCGAGTGACGATGGTGTTGACACGCATGTATTTATTCACAGGCACGCTGCAGGCAATACACACTCCTCCAATGACTGCTTCGAATTTCATATGAACACACACACTCCACTTCCGAGCAAACCACTCGGGCTATGTTTCCACCAAGCCCTGGTTTGTGTAGGCGGGATGGCCATAACTGCGTTAGCTATATAAACAGTGTGTGACATCTTAGCAACACCACACAATTGCGCTGTACTGATTCAAGTGCGACACCGTTGGCGAGCCAAGCACACAGCAATATGTTGCGATTAAAAGAACACTTCCAAAATCCAACTGTAACACACAACCCAAACCGTAAAAAAACATGTCATGCAGTATTATTTTCAGTGGTGGAAGCATCACTTCATCAGATTGTACATTGTCAATTAGTGTCGTTGGACCGTGCATGTGACGCATGTTTTATTGAAGACCGAATTGTCCCCAGGTGTGGATGTGAGCGTGAATGTTTGTCGATATCACTTTGCGATTAGCTTACGACAAGTCCGTGATGTTTCCCAAATCACACCCAATGTTAGCAAAAATGGGCTCCTAATCAGGACAAGTGTTACAGAAAATTGACGGATGTTTCATTTCACACCTGATCGGGTGGCCGGGCACTCCAGAGACCCAACTAGTTGTACACAACCTATTAAAAGTATGGCACCTTAATAGTAATTTTTAAATCGGTTGACAATGGAAAATCAAAAAACTGCACTGTAGTGAATTCAATATAAATGTAGACCTTGAAAGTGAAATGGAGAGCTTCACCCTGCCGCCGACGCAGTGTCAATGTGTCATTCCTCCATACTCACGATAATATGATGCTGCTGGGATGTGCACGCATGCACACTCTTACATACCCTAAATATGACATGCAGACACAGTGAGGTGTTGTCCGGCATGTCAGCTGCACTGAGTCACTCTCTGAGAACACGCTGCAGCTGCACTGGATTAGGAGCTCTTTTCTTCTGGGCCAAAGTATTATCTCACCTCCGTTTCACCCCTCTGACCCGGACCCCTCCTCTGTTCCTGAGGGACGCCCCACTCCCTCATAGCCCAGCCCACCACCTCCTCCGTCCGTCATCCTCCCGTCGCCCGGCAGCAACCCTCCTCCCTCAGTCGAATCATGCAGTGATGACATCATTGCGCCCCCGCAGACTCAGATACCAAAAAGAAGAGGCCAGTTGACAAGGCAAAACCTCAAAGGTGCCTTAAAAGGACCACAAGGTCGAATTGCAATGAGGCTCAGTGAAGGGAAAACAATAACCCTAATTTGCACCTTCAAAGATGGCAACGCGTCCCTCATATATCAAGAAACTGTGCTCCCCCATACGCTTGTATGTTATATTGGTGTTGCTATGATATGCTATGATGCAGTAACCAACATTGTCGTCCTCAATGAATTTCTCTCATTTGCATTTTGAGTCGGTGACATTTCTCTAAATTCATACTCAATTTTGGCAGTAATAGTATCTACTAAGCATTGCGGCGGTGTATTTAGAATGCAGAAGTTGCTATGATATGCTATGATGTGGTCATCAAATTTAGAGTTTTGTATTCATTTCTTGAGCTTATTCATTTTCTGAGCATTCAACAAGTTTCATAAAGTTACTTAGTTTCATGAAAGAAAGACATTCATAGAATGTAATTTATAGCAGCTAATTTAATTTGTGAGTCATTGGTCAATACAGTGAGCTTGCTTCCCAAACTAGATAGCGACGGTTACTACTCTAATGTGACTTTGCAGACACAAGAGAACATGTATCAACGTGTCCCGACCAGCCGGGTGTCAGGTGCCGACTACAAGTGAATCGCATCGGTTGCCGCTTATTGCGTTAGCGTGCCGTCTAACTAGATAGCGGGCCAAATTGAAGTAGTTCAGTGCCATCCAAACAGAGAGCAAGCTAATTAGCGTGGGAGCAACAACCACTTTGTAACAACAAGAGACAAACTGCCTGCATTTCAAGAGGCGCTCGATATCAGATCAATTTGAGTACTACCTTAGGAAGAGGAATAGAATTTGCAGCCAACAGTGTGTCATGGTGACACCTGTGAGCTTAGCATCCAATATGGACACATTTACAGTCTGGTACCTTCACCGGGTGTTGACATGACTGCAGTCGCAAAGTTCGAGAAAAAGAAAAATATATGTCCAAAGTGGGTTGTTTACAAGAACATTTAGTGTGGTTAACTTCTTTTTACATTTGTATGACAGTTAAAAGCGTTAAAAAAGTACTACTGTAATGCGTGATAGTTGACTTGCCTTCAGCAAGCCTCCTTTCGGCTTCAATAGAACCCACATCAAGCGCCATTGAAGGATGAATCGTTGCATATTCTTTTAGTTGTATTGTTTAACCCTTTCATGCACCAATAATGATAACCCGTAACCTGATAACATGATAACCTATCCACTGTAGTAACCGCTGTCCCTCAAAGGGTTAAATAGAGGTTGACTGTGTCTTTGTACAGTGAATAAGGATTTTATAGTTGCATTTCCACCTACCGTTCCCCAAACCTTTAGTCCTAGGTCTTTGTTTTAGACTAAAAGGTTCAAATCTGTTCACGGCTGCATATCCTTCCCCAAAGCTTCTTGGACAAAAGTACGAAACCCCTTAAGGGTCTTTATTTGCCCCTGATAAATTTCCCTAGGACTCAATTTTTAAAACAGTTCCAGCAGTCTTAGGTTCTTGGGCATGCGCTACCATATATGATGGCCACCGTGACACGATAAGATTTCTATTGCCATTACCTCCTATTGAGAAAACATGACCCTATTCCTAATACGGCTTTGAGTCAGGTTTTGCTCACCTCTCTGTATCCATTTGGTATTGTTCCGGATACCTCCTGGGTCGAAGTCAAGCATCCGGCTGGACAGTATTTGCTGGGGAAGAGAGAGAATGGAAATGAATGTCGGAGAAAAACAAACAAACAAATGTCGCCGTTACGCAAACGTAGAGGAACTTACCTAAACTCCGCCTCGGGAAAATCACTGCCTTTGTGCAGGCAGGTGATGAGATCTAAAGTAAACAATGTCAGAACAGGTTTATGTCATGAATTAACAACAATTAGTTTGATGTTGTCTTACAAGCAATTAGTGGCTTGAACAAAATTGTGCTTGTGTCAGTGGCTATACAGTACTACAACCTGACTTGCTAGTTATTTGGCTAAAACACCAATGTGGCTAAGAAGCAATAATAGTAATATACAGTAATAACAATATAGAGGGAGAGAGATTACAATTATTTTTCTTTTTTATACTGTACACATTTCACAGCTTTTCCGCATACCTGTTCACAATCTGAATTCAAATGCTTGAAGAGCAACATTTGTAATGTTTAAATCACACATCTTTAGGTCATCTTGTTCGTTACTACGCCCAAATTGGAGATGTGAGACTTATTACACCAGAGAATGTCACATACCCAAAAATGATAGACATGTTGAGGTTTTAACAGTTTGGGAACCCAAATTTGAACAAATCCATGAGTCAACACGGCTTACCCGGAATTCTCCAGAAATCCTGTGGCGTAAAATGTATCTGGTAAAAAGTCACTGAGTCAAAGTGACTAACACTGTACTCTCCCCACCACCGACCACGAACGGTCGCTATGGTGACATATACGCCGGCTAGTGGCCGCGTGGATCACCCTCCTAAGCGACAGATATTGGCAATGATTTGCAGAACAAGAATGCACTCTAAAAATAAAAATAAAAAACGCTATTTGGAAGAGCTAACTGCCGTGACTTGACTTAACGGACGCCACCACTTCCTCTTTTTGTGGCGTGAAAAAGCGCAAGTGATGGACGGCCACGCCGGCTGAGTAGAAAATGAGGAAAATTACATTTGAATGCAAAAAAAAAAAAAAATTGTATCCACGTGTTCTGTACGCATGACAAAAAGTCAAAGCTTGTTACCTGTGTGTTCTGTGGTGGAGTAGGACAGGTAGATTCCACGTCCAGTGTGGTGGCTCCCACTCATAAACTGAACAGTAACCTGGTTGCCGGTGGACTCTATTAGCATGTTCACATTCACGTTCAAGCCGCAGTACTTCGCTGGAGCATGACAAAAGTCAGGTTGGTTAGAAAACTAATTTAATAAGCTAACTGCATTCATACCTCATACCTTGAGTTAGCATGCTAAGGCCCTTTTAGCGCTACTTTAAAATCTTTCTAGCTTGACGCTATCACAGTACAAGATGCAAATCTCATGTGTGTTTTGTGAAAATCTATCAAATGTTTCTATTATGCGATGCTCCCCGGCAGCTAGTTTGAGTCATTTTTCGTTTTAATGATGAAAGGTTGCACAATTTTTTTTTGTAACTATGAGGGAGTTAACGATTAGTCAATTTATAAACGAACAAACCAAAAAGGTGATGTATTTAGCTGCACCAGTAGTACAAATAGTTGCGTCAAATAACACTGGTCAACACATTTTTACTACTTTTTTAATCAGAGATTAAAATCAACTTTCCTGAGTCCAAATTTTACTTAACACATGACAACAGTTCCTCTTTTGGAACAAGTTTCACAAAATGGCTAAAAATGATCAATTCATACATTGATGTACAGTGGTAACTCGGCTCACGAACGCTTTAGCTCACGAACTTTTCGCCTCACGAACATTAATTTCGCGAGAATTTAGTTTCAGCTGACGAACTAGTTTTCGGCGGACGAACCAAACCAAGCGGTCAAACAGCGCCCCTGTGGCGGCCGCGAGAAGCTGACGCACGCTCACGGCGTTCACTTCGTCACCCCCTTTCTTTGAATGCGGACGTGGTTTGTGTTTGCTAGACATTTTGGACCATATTGAGTGTACTTTAGCTATTATGGGACCGAAAAAGACCCCGCCACAGGCTAGTGTTAAGCCTAAGAAGACATTAAAGAAAATTACGATCGAGTAGAAGAAGGAGATCATTGAAAAACACGAACGAGGTGTGCGTTTGTGTGACTTAGCGTCCCAGTACCAGTACGCTAACACGCAACAGGTGTCAATTAAGAGGTTTTTAATCAGCAAAAAGGATAAAGAGTCTCCTTCTAAGAAGCAAAGAAGAGAAGCCACACCGGAGGTTGAGTTACCTACAGTCCTTATGGAAGGTGACTCTCCTTCCAAACCGTAACTCCCTCCCTCCTTCCCCCTCCCACTCCATTCCATCAAGCCATCAACTACGATCACAAAGGTAAATAAAACGACTTTATTATACAGTACAGTTTATTTCTTTAATTTCAATACAATAGCACATTTATTATACATAAAATAAGGTGTATTTTTGTGTAGTTTTAAGGCTTATTTAGTCGAAAATTATGTTTATGGGGACCTGGGAACGGATTATTCTCATTTTGATGGTTTCCTATGGGAAATAAATGTTCGGAACACAAACGTTTCGGCTCACAAACCTTTTCTGGGAACCAATTAAGTTCGTGAGCCAAGGTACCACTGTATACCAAACTGAGGCTGAGGGATCTTAACGAGTTATATTACAAATGAAATATTACATTGTACAAGCATCAAATTATTATTTTGTAACTTTTTCCTGAGCTTTTGGTCTTTTTTTTTTTTTTACATATACATTTTTATGACGCTCTATAAACCAGTCAATCCCATGAGACTTCCGCGTATGGCAAACGGCCTCTATTAAGTAAGCATCGACAGGTTGACGGGTGGTTTTATATTTTATTGCAAGTAGTCGCACAAACTGCATCGACGTTGCGCTTACCGATCTCGCTCCTGGCAGGTCCGATGCCGTTGTACAGGCGGAGGTAGTTGACCTGGCAGTCGCTGTCGTCGATGTCCAGCTCGCCGAAACGGAAGCGGACCCTGTTGCCAGGGGGCACGCTGATCTCCCACTCGCACACGGTGTTGTTGGGGTACGGCCCCGGGTAGCCCAGAGACGACAGCGTCCCGCTACTGGGGCCCAGCACTGTGGGGCCACAGCCATCACCTGCACAAAAAGAACACCACCACAACCAGAAGGTGACTTTAGTGTGGTTGTTAGGGCCAGACCTCAGTTTGGCGATCAATTGACTGGGTGCTTTAATTTAACTTTAATGTTACACTGTTTGGAACATTGTTTAGCCCAAGGACCAGGCTTTATCTATTCCCTTTATTTCCTATGGGAAATTTTGAAGTCAAAAGGCTTGCTTTCAACCTCCGCGGATCCACTGTAATCCCTTTTGCAGCTCTGAAAAACTAGCTAATCGTAAGCGATACATCAAAAAGTGCAACTTAAGTCACCTTGTGACCTGAAAGATGTTTTTTTTCTTTTTAAAAGGGGGAGCTGAAGTGTGTTTATCTGCGTTATGCAAGAGCTTCCCGGTGGACATTATCCAGCTGAACAGGACAAAAACAAAAGCCTCTTTCCCTGCTCTGACTCACAGCAATGTTCACCAGCAGCTCATGTTACCTTCCTAATAACTCACCACAACACATCACTTTTAAATTAACCGTCCCCTTATGCCATTGCATTCGGTGTAATTCCATTATATATTAAATAGATATTGACTGAATTGCATGTATTTTCAGCTGTAATTAAAAGTTATGTCAAAATTGTCCACGTGTTTACAGTCAAGCCCCCCCCCATCCCCTAACTTCACTCCCACCTGAGTTTTACTTTTAAAACTACTCGTTTCGCAAACCTGTGCCTGAAGTAGCTTCTCGCATATTAAATACACCATTCGATTCCCCAATACACCATAAAAGCGTGCAAACATGAGGAACTGGCGTGATTGGTGCGAGGGGAAAGGCCACAACATGCCCGACATGTGCTGCTGTCTCCGTATTGGCGAGACAGCAGCCATGCTCCGTTAAAACTTGAAGGATTTTAAAAGAACCTTCCACCATTTAACATTTTAATACAAGCAGAGAGTAATAATCTGCATCTAATACTCTCGCTTTGACACTTTGCTTTATATCGGCGGTCGTGTGAGCCTCCAAACCGTCCGCGTATTGAAAGCAAATCACGTGAACAAAACCGGTTCTCCTGGTTTTTAGCGCAAGGAATGTATGGCGACGGGCGGCGGCAGGCGGTGAAAAATCAAACGGAATTCCGCGTACGAAAATGGCCATGTTAGGACACAGCTCAACTTTTCATTGAATTTGTAACACATTGTGTTAGGATGTATGTCCTCCCTCCCCATCTCACGCCAGAGTTCACACCGCTCATAGCGGACTATGGGCACCCACCTTTTTGCGCCCTGCAGCCTTCCGCGGTAAGGATGATGACGAGGATCGACAGGACGAGAACCCCGGCCCCTGTCGGCCCCCTGCCCACCATTACCGCTCCTTCCATAGTAGCAGCCTGCAGTCCAAATGCATACTGCTCGCTTCGAGACCACCGGCAGCACACCGCTCCGATCGAAGTGCACCAAGCGGGTCGACGTTCAGGTCCACGCGAGCGGAACCGAGCGTGGCTTGTCCACCCCACCCCCGTGGATGTTATTCTGTCCTGCTGTGATGATCCAGTGATTCGCGACACTCACTATTGAGGTCAGTTAGTTAGCACACATACACACATACACACACACACACACACACACTACAGCCAATCTAAAGGGGCGACTTCCTCCATTCAAGCTCCACCCCCTGGAACTCGCTCACACACATTTGACACCCCCGCAAGTCCAAAGGGCAAATCCACCTTGGACTTATTTGGCCTAAGGAGAAATACAGTCTCCTCCAAATGTATTGGAACGGCAAGGTCAATTCCTTGGTTTTGCTTTTGTTGCTGTTGTGTACAGAACACATGTTTGTTTGAGATAAAAGTTCAGAATCCCAGCTTTTAGTTTCTGGTATTTACATTTAGGTGTGTCAAACAACTGGGGACATAGCACCTTCTATTTGAAGCCACCCATTGTTCAAGTGAGCAAAAGTAGTGGAACATGTGACTGTTGTGTCTTTCTAGTTGCTCAGGTGTTGGCTTGAGTTTGATTGCTTAAACATTAGATAGTGCTTTTGGTTTCACATGTAAAAACTGCATTTGCTGTTAGGCAAACGTGAAGACCAGAGAGCTGTGTATGGGAGAAAAGCAAACCATTTTGTATTTGAGAAAAAGAGTGGCTAATAGATGGGAGCTAGTGCAAAAACATTGGCCATAGCTAATACAACAATTTGGAATGTCCTGAAAACCAAAGAAACTACTGGTTCACTGAGCAACAGACGTTGAACAGGTATGCCGAGGGTGTCAACAGCACTTGACAGAAACATTGTGAGAGGCCGGGAAAGGAAGCCAGCGGTGTTGTTTACCTCTCGGTCCCCACACACCACAATAATCTTGTCCACATTTTTATTTCACCATGCTGGGTGTGTTTTTTAAATTTTGTTTGACTGTGTGTGTCTGCCTGTTCTGCACATGCGTGTGATATATTTTCTCAACGGTGATGGGATATCACCGATATCACGCCACCAAAACGTCACATCAGCCGATCATGGCGAAATATATAATACAACTTCCTTATTGTTTTGCCACTACCTGGTGTCCACATTGACTCTGTGATTTGTTTTCTCTTCTAAAGCACCACAACATCAAGTGAAAGAAAGCAGTTATAGTCTAAACATTTGTTTTGGAGAGTCACTGGAGCGAGCAGTTTCAGTCACTATGGTATTACAGAGGCGTTCCATCAAAATCGTGTTTCCTCAGCATCATGACTCATCGGGAGGATGGACTATTTATTATTTTTATTTCTTTATGACATATTCCAGGTTGGATTCCATTAAACTGCTGTCACACTAAAAGTTCATGCTAAATGAAATTAGCAGTCATTAAAAACACACGCACACAAAATCATAAACATAAACGTTACATGTGAAGTTAAGTGTGTGTGCGTGCGTGCGCGTGTGTGTGCGCGTGTGTGTGCGCGTGTGTGTGCGCGCGCGCGTATGTGTGAGTGTACGTGTGCGCGTGCGAGCGCGTGCGCGCGCGCGCGCGTGTGTGTGTGTGTGTGTGTGTGTGTGTGTGTGTGTGTGTGCGTGCGCGCGCGCGCGTGGAGTATATCTGGAGTTAGTTCTTGTATTATGTACAGTACTGCACTACTTTTTTTTTCTCCAGACTTTATGCATTGGAAGATGAAGCAAAGGGCGACATGTAGTGGTCAGAATGTAGAACTGCTGCACATATTAAAATAAAAATAAACCGCACAATTTCAATTTAAACCCTTATCTACTAAAATGATGACAATAAAAAACAATGAAAAGCAGAAGTCGGGATAATATCAAAGGGATTTGCTAAATTGTATCTGCATCATGACGCAGTAGCATGAAATATTTAAAACAGCAGCAGATGGTCCAAAGTAATTGCTTCACTGGTGTGTCACTTAATGCACCCAAATCAATGACTTGATGAGAGTGCGGCCTGTTCGGAAGATTACAGTTGGTAAGAAGGAGGCATTTAGTTCCACATCACGTGACAGGTTGATGTCCCAACATAAAAAAAGACAATCGGTGCAATCGGAATTCAACTATTGAAAAAGATGCAATATCCACGAAGATTTGATCGAGCTCTTTTGCAAGAGCCATTTGACATTAGTATTAAGAATTGATTCCCAAAAATATCATATGTTATTATTTAATGTGAATATCAAAATGATAAATTACTGGGAAAAAATTATATTTTGATAAAATAGAAATAATCAAATGGGACCTGCCGTTTTTTAAGTGACGGTCGGTCACATTTCAGCATCCGTGTTGCAGTACAGTACTGTACATGTGCATAAGCACATGTCTCCACCAGAGGGAGCTGTAAAGGGCACAAACCTTTACCAGGTTCACCATTTTCACCATTTGCGAAGACACTTCAGGAAAACTCATTAAATATCTCAAAATTATAAATATTATAGACGCTTGACGGTGCTTTTCTTCAGTGTACTTTATTTACACACATTCGGATTGCTGCAACATGTAAAACAAAAAAAAGTAGTGGTTAATGGTTAAGTCAATAATAGTTTGAAAAATAAGTACAGAATAATAAAAATGTAATGCGGGGATGACTGTACACCATGTGCATCATTCAGAGAGAAAACACACACATGAGCAGTTAGTTAAAGACAGTGGATGTTGAAGAAACCCTCCAGGTGATGCTCGCAGCACGCACATGCAGCTCAGACGATTATTTATTTGCGACGCAAAAAGGTAATCAAGGAGGCCTTGCTGGTTCCTGGAGCAGAACGTCTGTTTGTGTATCCGCGTCTCAGCGTACATATGACTGCGTGCGAGCTATGCGTCCTCATCCATCCATCATGGCCGATGTTTACCACCTGTCTACCATGCTGGCGTGGTACCTCTTCCACCATCCTCATTTTTCCTCTCTTCCCCGACGTGATGAGCTACGCTATCCGGTTCCACGGCCCGACGGGGCGTCAAGGCCGGTGGTCTGGGCCGGCACGTGTACCTACAGCCACACACTCAGCTTCCTGTACACTTGCACAAATATACAATTTACAAAAGCTCTATAAAGGGGGCATATTCCCCCACAAGTTGGCAGGGGAGGAATAATAATCTCTTTTTACAGGAAGACTAAATAATTCCCAGACAGACTCCCACCGTGTCAGCAGTTTGCCGTCTGGGCTCCACACTACTTTTCTTTCTCTTGTATTACTAATGTTTCATTTTTCTTTTTTAATAGAATGTTTTGTAATAACAACAACAATAAGAATCATAATAAATTTTTATTTGACATGGACAATGCAGTCAAACAGTAACAAACGTGCATCTGATGTGATGCTTATGGAGTTTAAAGCTGCAGTCGAACCTCGTTACAACATACCTCAAGGGACATAACAAATCTGTACGCTCCAACGGTAGTTCGTTGTAACCATTTCCAATAAAATGGCCGCCAACTACGCTGCAGTATGAACATTTATAGATGTAAAAACATGAACATATAATACAGTATAAACATGCCGGTTACAAAAATTTGTATATGAAGAAAAAATGATTTCATAAGACATGAAACAAACAACTGCAGCCTTCCCCCTTCATCTCTGAAAGCATTCAGTCAGCAAATGTTACGCACCAGAGGCAACTGCCAGTGCCACTGATTTCTGGGAGACGCCCTTTCAAAAGTGAGAGACAATTTCAGTCTTCACAGACAGCGAGATTTGCTTCCGTTTACCAGACTTGTTTTCAGACCACGTGCTCAGGACCCTGGAACTGATTATTTGTATTTCTATTATTTCCTGATCTTGTTGGAGGCCTTCAGACCTCCAAGCGTGGCCTCATCTTCTGTCCTTCCTTCCAATTTTCGATCCAAGGTCCTTCCCCTTCTTGCTTTCTCGCGGCTCAGTCTCGAGCGGCCAGCATCCATTACTCGGCGATCTGCGAACATTCCTCGTCCAGATGCTGTGTATTTTCCTTTTTTCTGCATGAGCCTCAAATGTACACAGCGAGGATCGATGCATTTATTTTTCAAAGACAAAAGGAGAGAAGATCCATGTGTCTGGCAAGAGGATTCATAAACTCATCAATCCGTTCGTTCATTCGGCATGCGGCGCAGGATGGAAATGTTTAAACACGTCATTCTAAACGGACGACGCCACAACTTCAGACTATTTTCCATGGGAATAGAATGCAAATGCTTCTTAAATGCTTCTTAATTGTATTGCAAATGAGAAACAAGATCGGAGAAGTTGAATGTGCAAAATAATGTTCTTATGGCACAAATAAATAATATTAGTAATTTCTCCAAGACTGTTTAGAGAGCCATTAAGAGTGGATCTTATCGATAATCCAGTCTTTCATAGTTTAGCGCCGGGGCCAGTTTTGTACCAGGGCTCAGTACCCGTTCCTATCCTGTTAGGATTCATTTAAGTGAGGCTACATTTACTTATTTTCCTTATTTTTCTACGGCAAAAACACCACAGCACTTTTTAACTGACGTTTGCATTTACGTAGATCAAACACAATGTGGAGTACCACAGGGCTGTGTTCTATACCTTCTTTAGTTCAACGATGACTTTGGGATATGCACCCCGAAATGTGGCCATGAACTTTTGGAGGACATAGTGTACTATACACTTTATTTCTGAAGGACAACAAATTTGGGTGGATAGAGGAAGCCTTCATCTTAACCACTTCCTCCACCGTCATACTGAAAACATTCACTGCTAAAACGCAACGGGAATGAAGACAAATATTTTTTACCAGTTCCAGTAGTGAATGCAAACATGGTAATTGAGCCATGAAACAAACCTGTTAAGAGCTGCCCGAATTTCATGTATATCTAAATTGGCGTGCTGTTAGTTTGACATGAAATAACACTGACCGATTTACGAGCATTGCCGGTACTTCTGTCACAGAGTCCACATATAACGATTGCTTTTGTGTGCAATGAAAAAAAAACACATGATGCTGCTTTCTGAGTATGGGGTGAGCTCATTGTAAGTAAGCAGCCTCTATTTATCCAACTATTTAAAAAAGAATAACAACGTTTCCAAAGGTGCTTCACACACCATCAAGTGTAAGTAGGAACAGCCTAATGGTTCATTGAGTGTGGAAACACTAACAAGAGAGCAGGAAGTGAGGTCGTAGAATGTGTTGGGAGCAAACTAGCATCGAAGTGAGGTTGAACCATTCGGACAGAGCTTCTGTTGAATCCGATGGAACAATAAAAATAATATTATATGTTAGAAAAGCTTATTTCAGTCTGATGCGATGAGATTTTAACAAAATAATCATGAGATCACGTGTCCTTTACCCCCCCGGCCCCCAAGTTTCTACTATTGCTAAAGGTGCAGTCTGGACCAGATTCGGATTAAATCCGATTTTACATGACATTTTCGTAATCTGTTTACATGGAAAATTTCATTCAAAATGGCACTTCAACCACGTCCATTAGGAAAAAAACATTTTATTAAATTTTTTTTTAGAAATGTTTGTTTCACGACATTTCCCAGGGCAGCATATTGGCGGACACTATTCTATGGCTTCCTAAAATGGGATTCAGAATATTGCTCCTTTTCAGACAACCAGGAAATGTTGGACTTCTAAACGTCCTCTGTCACTCAAATTTGCTGCTTCATCGAGGATCTTCCTTTTCTCCACACACATTTACATGTTGGAACCATCAAAATATATCCACTTAAAGTTTGTAGCTGGGATACATCCCACCAGAAAAGATTTCTTTTCTCTGGCTGACCATATGCTGCGTGCGTCCTAGCATGCCAGGCTGTTTGTGTCAGGTCAACAGTGACTCCTGTGAGCATTCCGCGCATTACTCACACTAGCCTGCAGAATAGCCATCCCACAATGCCGTTCTGCAAGCACCTGCATTTATGACCCGCTACGTTTTACCCTTTAACCCAGTGAAACGATGTCTGTACTCGAGGAGCGGAAGAAGAGGGACTAGTAGTCAACCGGAATGAGTTCTGGAGAGGAGCTCATGTGGCGACTTTTCCCCTTAAGCTAATGATGCTAGCCATAGCCACGTTTCCCCAAAGCTAATGCTGACTTTTGTCCAACACTAAATGTGCTTGATTTAGCGTTACAATAAGGCCGGTGGACATAATGTGAGTTGCATGAACATGGATATAGATTCCTGACTTTTGCGTGACTCCTCTTACATGTGTCACGTCAACATGTTTTTCTCCCACACGCACGCCTAAAATCAAGCGTCGGTTCAACATGTCAGGTGTCGACAGACAGTGTGTCTCAGCATGTGAAGGTGCCATGTTGACAAGTTATGAATGTAGCACAGGAGGATGGGGAGCGTGGATTTGCGGTTCTGGACAGACGCGTGATATGTGCAAGTGGTTTCGGATTATGCGCTGCGTGTGAAACCGATGCTACCTGGACCCGAAGACACTCAAATAAATCATGTTGTGCAATAACACTGACATGAGTGTCGTGCAAAGCACAGTGGATGCCCGGTGGTGCCCAGGACAGCGCAGCCCCCCCCAACCCCCCACTCTTCTACCCTTTTTCGCACACCACTTCTTGAAGAGTACTGTACATTCTGGATAAACAACATTCAAGTTCCATCAGCATGTCTGTCCAGCAGGCTAGTATTGAGTCTTTATGACCCTACTTTACTTTTGCTACTCCTGCACATTTGTTACACTTTTGACAATGGGAAGCCCCTCCCCACAACATAAATAATTGATTTTTTAAAAAATGTGCACAAAGACATGAAATAAAATAACCCGTGCACAAAGGCATACAAATTGAATCAAATTTAACTACCCCCCCAAAAAAAAACATAATCGCATACCCCACCCCGCCCCACCTACATGTCTTTGTTAAAAACGATATTAGCGGTGATGTCACCGGTAAGCCGGCGCGAGACTGGAATGTTTTCCCAATGTTGATCGAGACAAAGGATTGTGAGTATTGGCTACGTGTGAACGGAGAGAGCGAGAGGCATGTGTAAGCTTGTGTGCATGTCATCTGCGACGCCGCCGTGCGAAGCCTTGCCTAAAGCAAACGCGGGCAGCGACGAGCTCACTACTACTCCATTTCGAAGCCATGTTTGCTGTTGACTTACAGTAAGTGGCCAATCATTACGTGAAACAATTCCAAATCAGTCATTTTCATTGGCCTTTACGTGTATATATTGCTTTTAAAATGGCACAATGTCTCAAAGGTCACGGGACGACTTCTCATCCTTACCGTGAGCACATGGGCCAAGAAAAAGAGGGAAGGAGATCCCCATTTGAGAATAATGGGGTTGTTTGTGTTAAAAACTCATTAACACACCTCAGGTTTTTTCATTAGGAGGGGGGGGGGGCATTTTGCAATGACACAAGGCGCCCTTGAAGTTATGTTTATTGTTCAAGGGGGCGAGTGGAACGAGTCAAACTTCAACACATGAAGAGCAAAAGCAAAAGAAATGGAATTTGAACTAGTCCGTTGCAGGATCCAGTTTTGAAGTCATAATCGCAGCAATCCTACTTTTCTCATCATACCTTGTATTTACAAATAAGTTGTGGCGGGACAAAATATTAACGCCTTTAAAAAATATATATCGGGGACCCATAGTCAAAGTAGAGGGATTTATGAACAGTTCTCATTTCCAATGGGATATCAATCGACAGTTTTGACCCAATCCTGGAATGTTCACGGATTACGGTGTGGTACTTTGCATTTCTCAAAAATCTGCAAAAGAGGATGACTCCCTCTCTGCAGCGCTGGTTATCCCGGTCATGCTTTGGCATGTCCTTCCTTTTAGTGCCATCCATTGTTCCTGCGGGTTGGTTCAGAGTGACCCGGGGTCAGAGAGAGACGGCCGCTGTTGCGGCTGGTGGGGGGAAAAGTTCAGAATAGTCAAAGTCTATATCGTCCCAACACACACACAAACACACACACACACAGACTTGTTGAAAGGCAATGTGTAAGGAGAATTCACATTTTCTTCGAGGGGGAAAAAAATCATTGTCGAGTGTTGCTTGGTGCTCTTTTCACAATGGGTACGGAGAGGGAAAAACTGCTTCTCTTTTGAATAAATATGACACTTGAAATTGCAGTAAATTGAAGATTGTCAAATCATGTGTACAATGAAACAAAGATCATTTCATACGAAAGCTGAAATACTTTCTTTTTAAGAGAGCAACGCGAATGGTTTGCATTCTTTTGAACGCTAGTGGTATTTGTTATGGCTTTGTCTCCATGTGAAGATTTCGGGGGAGAATATTTCAATGTCTCGAGAAGTTTCATTGACGCATTCCTGGCAGTTCTAAAGGTGAAGGTTCAAATCGTTAGCTTAGCAGGCTAATCCTGTGCGATGTTTGGTTCCGGTGCTTGCATGCGTCTTCTCCGCATGTGAATGCGAATGTGAAGGGTTGTTTGTCTACATGTGCCCTGCTGGCGGCGTGACACGTTTCACTTCGCAAGAATCGGAATCCCCAAACATGTACCCGCTACGCCATTACTTACTGCACGCGGAAGTGACATCATCATCATCATCATCAATTTTGGCCGGGTTGAGGGCAGTTTGCGCAGTGAACAGTCTGAAGAATGTGCATGCAATTGAGGCGTCTTTCCTGCATCGGCGAAATTCCAAAGCGCTTTGTCCCCGCAGGCCACCTTGTCGTGTTTACTCCCGTTTGCACTGCAAATTCCAACATTGCCTCACTGCGAACGGGGGGGGGAACCAAGCGAGGACTGCGGAAGCGTGGGACAAAGTCTGAAGTCGTAAAGTCATCTGAAATTGGCGACGCGCTTCCAATTACGGATTTTGTTGCTACGGCGATGGTGCGATTGTGCCTCTGACTTTGTGTCTGTAAAATGCAAATGTTCCTCAATGCATCGACGGTTGCTGGGACGCTGCTTCCTTTATACGACGCGTTCATTTAGTACATTCAAGCTCGAATAGCCGAGGTCACGGAAAATAGTGTAGTGACAAGGTGGAACGTGATAAATCGCGCACTGTGCGCAGATTGGTCTCTTTGTGTCACGATACGACATCCCATGTTTGCGTATGTTTGGCTGATGTCGAGCGAGAACATCAAATGTTTTCACCATATTGAGCAGACACACCCACGGAATCTGAAAGCGGAGACGGAACGTGTCAACCAGTCGCTCTGCACAACAACTTTAACTATTCTATATTGTATACAAAATGGAATGTTTTTTTTTCCATCATCATATAGGAATGATGGCGGCTCGGTGAGCCATCATAAATGCAAAAATGCGTTAAGCAATAAAAATCCCAGAATAAAACAATGAGAGACTACCGTACACTGTCGCAACACATGCACACAAAAATGAAGTGTTTTGTCAAAACATAATGTCGTCACAATGAACATCTGACAATGCCTAAAATGCCTTTGTGGGCTAAAACATCACAACTTGTCATATCATTCCCCTGGCAAAAAAAAAAAAAAGTTGACGCAAAAACACTGCCAGTGGCATGTGTGGACCGAATGAGTGATGCGTCGCAAATGGTGCGACGCGAAGGCTGACAGGGCAAAGTGCTTCGCTAAAAGCCAGTAAACTGACTAACATGACACTTGGCTGTTGCAGACGGAACAGGACATCCACCCTTTTGCACCGGTGTGTCACTTTAAAACCGCGCACGCACACACCCAGACTGACTTCCATTTCATCCTCGACACGCTGGTTTCGTGGGACCTCAACAAATGAGGGCTGTGCGCTGCCCCGTTGCTGTCAATACACACACAATGAATCGCAACGGTGGGTGGCCGGGCCAATGACAGGTGTCAAAAAACAGAACGAGGAAAGTACCGTGGAAAAAGTGTCTGTCGACACAAAGACGCTCTGAGGAAGGAAGATTTATTTTTAGTGACGCCGCCCCTGACTACGCTCTTCACACTTTTACTATGACAGGTGTGAGGGCAGCCATGTTGGTTCCCCCGACGACGGACACGGCCTCACTGACGATTATCATTTGTTGGTGAAACGAGAATTTTTGGATGAAATTCAACATATGGATTGAACTCAAATTTCAATCCAATAACAATTTGTAGATTCACTGATGCTTTAAGTCAAATGTTAACATTCTTAACCCTTTCAGGCACAGCGGTTACTACAGTGGACAGCTGATCGTGTTATCAGGTTACAAGGTGCATGAAAGGGTTAAAGGACAATTAAATGTTAAAGGAAAAAAACCCCAATGAGTTGATGACTGCTACTGTATGTACTCCTTTGACATAGTGCCCGATACTGTTCAGACTGAGACACTCTGTAACCGAAAGACCTCTTGTTAACAGGCTATAATCAGGGGTGTCAAACTAATTTTTGTCGTGGGCCACATTTTAGTTACCGTTTCCCTTGGAGAGTCATTATGACTTAAACCATATAAAAAAAAACTAAATAATAACGGTTTATTCAATTATTGTTTCAGTTACTGTAATGAGGGATTTGGTCACAAGAAACTGCTTACAATATGTCTCTAATTTATGAAATATGAGAATTTTAGCAAGCATCATGGAAGTTGACATGTTTGATTTGCTTTCGCGGTCCAAATAAAAGGATGTGGCGGGCCAGATTTGGCCCCCGGGCCTTGAGTTTGACACCGGTAGGCTATAAAATTGAAATATTTGGCACGATCGTTAGAAGAACGTGCAGGTGAATGTTAAAAATGTTAGCTATGACCAGTTGTGACTCTAATTTTCACGCTTTGGGTGAGCAGCGTTTCCTGTGGAAAAGAAGGGAAGAACAACAAAATCACTAAATAGCAAATGATTAGTCAAAATAATCAACAGAGGTGCGTTGCATTCATGTTGATACTTTTCCTAAGTGTTTTTCGTGGATGAAAAAGCCAAATAAAAAGCAAGAGACACCAGCAGGGAATTTTTCAGTAAAAAAGCAAAAAGTCTGCATCCCATTTATGATTCCTTGATGAGTCGAGGTTATAGTGAGGTTGCAGGGCGATCATTTTTGGCATTGTTTTTTTTTTTTCCTAAAAAAATACTCACTTCTTTGAATGACACAACCTAGAAGCAACACTGGATTAATATCACATTGATATCCATACACATACGCACAGCTACAGTACTCATAGCATTGCTTCCCGTTTAAGCACAGCAATCTGGAATTTGTGACTTCATTTTTTTGGGGCGGGGGGTCCTGTGTATTTGTGTCTTCATTGCAATAACACATCACGTCACATCACAACATTGGTTTCTTTAATTTGATGTAATTCCTTGACTCCTCTAATTATACATACAGTCCGTCGGGACGCACGCTTGCTTGTCGTCTGTTTGGGTTTTTCTTTGACATGTACCAGAACAGGTGAAAGCCCAACAATGCCTCCACTGTGGCTTATTTTAATGCATTCAGTGCATTAGATCACCGAAAGTGGGCAACAAAAATGGCTCTTTGTTTGTTATTATCTTTGTGGGTACTCAGACGACAAATATGTTTTCATGCCACTATGTGGAATAAGTTACTAGCCTCCAAGTCCTCCCTCCTGTTCTTCCAAGCAGGCTCTGGCTGGGCCGCCCACCCCATGTGGCCCCACCCTGCTGCGCATATAAACTGTGTCCAGTAAGGTGGGCATCTGTTATGAGCACGTGCCAGAGGTGAGCTCGCTCGTCCATCCTGATATTGCTGCTTTTTCCCTCTCTGTCTGGCTCTCTCTCTGTCTCTCTCTGAGTCCCCCTGTGGTGATTATTTCCACTTTGCACCTGACCCTCAAAGGTAAGCAATGCTGTGTTTTTTTTTTCTCTATGTACATTCTTGTAATTTGGAGTTATGGGTGAAAATTATATTATAAATAAATGTGCAGGTAAGAGTTGATTATTTTCGAATGAATGCAAAAGATTGCGTGGGCCCGAAGTTGATCCCTGTGCATTCTCAAATTAAATTCTCAACATGCACCCCCACACCCCATAAAGAAAATACAATACATTTCATTTAGTTTTCCTTCATATTTCATTAGTATCCATCAAATATTTTTGTAATCCTGAAAATCAATTTTAAATATTATAGTCCCAGTCAGTGATACCACATTGTGTTCATTTTTGTGATGTCCTGTTACTGATTAAGGAATACAATGTATTTAACCAATTCATTCATTCATTCATTCATTCATTCATGCATTCATTCATTCCTATCCCAAGCACAAAAAATATATAGTTTTTTCCCCAAATCCCTAAAATTAATAATAATAATAATAATAATAATAATAAAATGTGTCCTTGTACGTTGGTTAAAAATCAAAGTGAGAATGTCCTGATTTTACAATCTTTTCCGTGATACCGATGTTACACAGAGTATTGTGCAACCTGTCATATCACATCACTTCGAGATTTCAAGGTTTAGGTGAACTGAGTTTTGTGAAAAAAATACGGGTGACACAAAGTGGAAATCGTCAAAGAAAAAAAGGTACTGAACTGAATGAAATCTCGAGAAGAAACTGAAAAATGAGATAAATCCAACATACCAAACACACCTTCCAATCATACCCAGGTTGCCTTACGCATTCTTTCTTTTGAAATTTACATTGATGTTGCCACATTTTGTTTGTAAAGTAAGTAGGCGGCACAAATTAAAATACTTTTTCAATGGGGATATTGATTTCTTTTCTTACTGTGATGGACTGGGATCCAGTCCAGGGTGTGACCCGCAGACGCTGATCACCCAAAGTCAGTTGTGATAGGCTACAGCTCACCCACGACCCAAATAAGAAGCACCAGATCGATGCGCCATTTACTGTCATTCTTTCAATAATTATTTTTCATTGTGATCTGATTGGCTGGGAGAATTCATATGGCCTTTATAGTGAGCCATGTGGCATCCCTTCCGGCCCACCAGTTGGGTTACCGAATGTGGCTCCTTGCCTCCTGAGGAGCTACCGTTAGCATTTATCGCCACGATTGCGCATCATTATGTTCCAAAACATCCCTCTCAAAATGAGTGTACCGCCGGACGCGCTGTGTGCACCACATGTGTGTACGAGTGAATGTGAAGCAAATATGCATTGAAATGTTTAGTGAGCGTGCAGGAAGCTGAAGCCAAACTGTCACATGTACGCCATGGGGGCAAGAGCGCGCAGTTTGGTGAGAAGAGAGTGCCGAGCAAACACTTCCTCAATTGCTTTGCTTGTGAGCTCACCGGCACGCCGCTTTGATACACTCACTGGAATGTACCGTGGTTTAACCGCAGGACAGCATGGAACAGTTAGAATGATTTCATTGAAAAATTAAGATGGAGGAACTGTCACCTTGTTTAATGTATAGATGAGGTGCATCTTTATTGTGCAATGTGAGTGTCGTCTACACTGAGATGCTTCTGCCACCAAAAATGTTGGTACCTTGGTACATTCCACAGGGGTTTCAATTGTATGTATTTATTTATTTATTTGTTCGTTGATTGATTACAATACAACTAAAAAAGGAAATTACTAACAACGAATGGAAGGTTTGCTTTATGCTTACTAATAATGTACCATCCTAGTTTCTCACTTACTCGTACGTCCATCAATTCTCTATCGTGCCAGTTCTCATTAGGGTAGCAGATGGGCTGACTTTGGGCAAGAGAATCAGGGTACATTTGCTCAGCGCCTAAATCTGTTGGGGGGTTTTTTTGGCCATATGTATCAGACTTTTTTTTTTTTATGTCATCATGTGTCCATGTGCAGATACATATCGTATTTTTGCGATGCGACCACAGTCTAAATGGACAGGTCGCACATTTTGGTCGCGCTTTGAGTTGAAAACAAAAACATTCTCGCCAATGATATGATATCACTTTTGCTAAAAAGCCAATGTATGGCTCTTAGTGGCATGAAAAGGGGCTGTTGAACTAAACATAGCACCCTTAGCACAGCTGACCCATGCAACAGGAAGCATTTTGAATGCAGCATGTGTGTGTGTGCACGTGTACAAACAGCGCTCATGCACACATTATTCTGCAAAGGAGTGTAGGATGGACAATGGGACAAAAGGGCCTCAAGAGTTATTGTGGTTGTGTAAAGGAGAGAGGTAAATACTTTGGGACATTTAGCTGCACAGCTGTGGCACTGTGTGTCAGCATTTGTGTAAATGTGTGTGTGTGTGTGTGTGTGTGTGTGTGTGTGTGTGTGTGTGTGTGTGTGTGTGTGTGTGTGTGTGTGTGTGTGTGTGTTGAAAATAGGTGCTAATTTTACGGGATTAGCCCCCCCTACGTGATATTTCTGAGTAGAGATTAATCTGTTCCAGGGTCAAACCGGTACCATCTTCAAAACGTTCACATCTATGTTTTATGTAACATTCTTAACTGCCTTACCAGTGCAAAAATAGTTATGGTAGTTTATAAAAGAAAAGTTAAGACTATGCCGGGTAGACCTAGAATACGATTAGAAAGGGAACAGCCAGAAAATGTCGAGAGCCAATAAGCATTAGACTATCAGCTAGAATAAGATGCTAGTTTTTTTTTATACGCAGCTGATATTGTATTATTCATATTGTACTGAGCAGCCAGACTCATTGCAAGTCATTCATTAGTATTCAGTACGTTATTTTTTATTTATGTATTTTTAGGGAGAAGGGTGGGAGGGTCATATGTTTAGATAAAGATTGATACGTACTGTTCCAGATGATGTGCATTGCAAAGCTGCGTCCTGTGTTACTGCATTTTTGTGTAGGACAGTGCTGCCTTGAGATACGAGTGACTCGATTCAGTTGAGATTACGTTTTTCAAGATACGAGTCATTGTTTAACTGTTGATTTTTTTCCTTTTTTCTTGCTTTGGTTTGCAAGCACTGACTTGAGATACAAGCGTTGTATGGTGGCAGTCAACGCAACTCGGCTCAATGGAATGCTTCAAAACGTGGGTTAAAATCCAGACACATCACTTAGTAGGCTAAGGGGTCTTGAGGTGCAGTCTGGCCAAGGACAGGACATCCTCATCAGTATGTTTGAGTGGCTGATAGTGTCGTGGTACACTCGCCTGACTTGTGTGCGGGTAGCGTGGCATCGGTTCTCACTCAGTGACGGTGTGATTGTGGATGTGGATGGTTGTCTGGCGACTAAAGAGGTGTTGAAAATGGATGGATGGATATTTAAAACAACCACATAGCTTAGCCTTTCAGTCCGCTTGCTTTATGCTAATGCAATATAGAAATAACTATAGAGCAGCGTATTAAACACAAATGACACAGCAACACATGTAGACAGATATTAGAAGAGTATTCAGTCAAATATACTTACAAGTACTAGTGCTGTACTGATGAGTCAGCTTTACTGTTTATAGCTGTCTGCCTGTTTTATACTGCCCTCAGGTGGCCAAGGTGGGCACACCAGAAGGAGCAGCATTTAATTGATGCAGTGTGACAAAAACTGTTTGTTTTTCATTCTATTTCTTTACTCTGTGTTTCTATAAAGTACAATATTATGGACTGCTATTTTTGGTCATTATTTTAGTTGTTCAGATGGGGTAAGATGGGAAAAGATGATTGGACGTTATAGTCACATCAGTTTTACTGTAGATTTTTCTGTATTTTTTTAGAATATAATTTTGCACAGGAAAAATCACACGGTTCTTCCTGTTTGCTTCAGTTACATTTTCCAATATGATTGCAGGCTCCTTTTCTGTTTTTTTTAAATTCGTTAATCATGAGACGATAATCCCTACCATCGCCATCATCGCGTTTGAGGCGAACCAAAAAAAAAGCCTGTTGCACAGCTGCCGCACTTAAATGACATCCTGCCCTCTGTAGCTTGCGTAAACATCCAGCATCTTCGGCGGAGGTTGACTCTGCGAAAAGAAACAAAATTCGATGTAAGGAGTTCATTTAAGACATTGTGCTCGTGTGACATGTCAGGAAAAAAATATGGACATCTGGAAGCAATGTGGCAAACAGCAGTTCGTTCCCTCACACACCCGCACACGCGTATCAAACACAACACGACGTGGGGGGTTGCTTTTTTTTTTTTTTTTTAAGTGTCTGGGACCTGTTTTTGTATGGACGTGTGTGTGGGGCTTTGCAGCACATGTTCAAATGTCCTCAGAACTAATATTAACACTACAGTTCCAAGACAAATCATTGTAGCATTTTACGATTTGAGTAGGTGGCATATGTCAGGGTGTTCAAGGGAGGTTGTGTTCCATTAAAAATGTTTATTTCTCTATGCAGGATCGATATAACAAATCTAACTTTGCCAAATTATTGTGTGTAGCTAACCTGACCTAAGCAAGCCCTCCCTACTTTGTTACCTCCCCAACTATCTTACTTACCTCCTCGCTTGTCTCAATGACCTACCCACTGACCTATCTACCTGGCTTTTTACAGTACCTACATTTCTTCCGGCCCGGTGGTTGACTGGTTATCGCGGCATCCTCACAGTGCAGAGGTACAGGGTTCGATTCCGGGGTGGGGTTTGCGTGTTCTCCCCGTGCCTGCGTGGGTTTTCTCCGGGTACTCCGGTTTCCTTTCACATTCCAAATACATGCATGGCAGGCTTAATAGAATGCTCTAAATTGTTCCGAAGTGTGAGTGTGAATGGTCTACGTGTGCCCTGCGATTGGCTGGCAACCAGTTCAGGGTGTACCCCCTACTGCCCATAGACAGCTGGGATTGGCTCCAGCACGCTCTTTTGGTGAGGTGCAGTGTTGTGTTTGCACTCGGCAAGGAAAGGCATAGCAGCTTTATATACATAGCGCATTTCATACACGAGGTATGAAAAGACAATATGCTTTACATTAAAGTACAACATTGGAAAGCACTTAAAAACAAATAGCTTAAGACATTTTTTTTTAAGGGTAAAGCATTTCTAATAGATGTTAGGCCACCCAAGAAGGCGTCGTCAGTTGCTAAACTTGCACAAATACTGTATCTAAACACAAATAGCATTATTCAAAATCCAAAGAAAGTATCCATGATTTCAATTATTCGATTGATCAATCAAACAATCCAACTTTATTCATAAAGCGCTTGTTATTCAAAAGAATGCAACTCATAGTGCTTCACGGTCTAAAATGAAAGGAATCAAAGAAGGGGATCACCCAAGCTATTTTCTGCTTTGCGAAACGAGTTGGCACGAGCATGCGAATCCATAAAACGCTCCGCGACTTCTCACTTCTCACGCCATGTACGCTCACGACTGCGTTGCATACACATGTGACCTCACGTCTGCCCTCTTGAATGGGCGACTATTGTGCGATGACACAGTGGCACTCAGGAGTGCATAACAAACTCCTTTCTATTCACGCTCCACACACCGCCGCTGCCGTTTCCTCAAATAACAAATAACAAGTTAAAGCCGTGGAAATTGCTGGTTAATTTTCGTGGCGAGCAAATGAATGAGTCGCTTGGGAGGCGACACTTATTTTCAATCGCATGCCGGGGGGGAGTCTGCGCGGCAGGTAGAGTCGTGAGGTGTTTCCACCGTCTCCCTGGTTATTGTGACAACGGGGTGTTGCCATGTGACAAGTGAACAGGCGCTCGTTGTGTACTTGTCACAGCATTTCCATCCATTTAAAAACATCTATTGACTCACACACTTGCTCCCTTACTGACATCATGTATCGATATGGGGAGGGGGAAACCGGGGGGGGGGGGGGGGACACCCTTTCCCCAACTCATAAAATATTTCAATATTTTTGGAACATTTTAAAGGCTCCCCCTGGTCAATGTTGCGTTTGTCATTCATTGACCTGGAGGAAAACGATGACGTTAGTTTTGTTTTCGATGCACTTGACACAGGATTTCCTTCATGGCTTTATTAGCAAAACAGTGAAATATTTCCTCTCATCCTGAGTCCATACCAGAAAAAATATTATTTGGTGCGACAGACCATTCATACAGCTAATAATGCTCCAGACCTGGAGAGGTATTCATTCAACAAAGTTTACTTTTGTAGTGTAGAATCAGATCAGTGATTTCCAACCAAGTGCCACGACACACTAGTGTGTCATGAGAGAACAACGGCGGTGCCGTGGGAAATGATTCCATTTCGCTTTGCATGTTTTCAGCATTTGCCTTCAAATACATTGAAAGTATTTAGGAGGGAAAAAAATGAAAATGACTTAACTGGGTCTTTAATCATAAGCTCAGTTACGAAACGAATTAAACTCGTCAGTCTACCATAATAGGATGCAAAAATGGGGGGAAAAAAAGTCAAATGGACCCATCAACCAAACTGAACTGGAAGTTCGCCAATTTGGTTTGACGCAGTCATATTAACGAATTCCTATTGGGGAATTCGCTCAAATTAGGACTCAAGTAATTCAAGACCGATGGGCTGAATTTCAACATTTTTTTTTATACGCCATGTTATGTGAGAAAAGCACCCCGTCGAAATGTAATGACTGTTTTTTTAAGATTAGCCATGAAAAAATGCTTCATAATTTTGTACCTTTTTTTTCTGTTTATTTATATATTGATTTATTTTCAGAGAACCGTCAGTACAGTAAATCTAGTCGGGTCACGTCATTGATAACAGTATAGGAAAAGCCTTTTTAGTAGAGTAATTTTTTGGGGGTTGTTTTTTTGTGAGACACTTGTGCAGCTAAGGCAACGAGATTCATTCCCTTTCAAAGGCCATCTCTCATCAGGGAGTAGACAGTGACACCGCTCTGTCAAAATTACCAGTCGACTGAGAAAAGGTCAGAGATCCGAAGGAAAAGAGCATCGGTGGCGCGGATGGTGTCGCGATGCGGCTGGGAATTCTGAAAACAACAGTCAAAGTGTCTTGAGTAAAGCACCAATGGGAACGAGGCTGAACCTTGATGACAGGATGGAATGACGGGACGACAAAAAGTCAATGATTCGCACAACCTGACTCTTATTTATGGACCTGCACAATAGAAGACGTCTGGGTTACATCCTGGTGGCAGAACATGTTGGAAGACATGTTTCATGTTCAGGCACAAAGCCAGCAACAGGGAGGCACACTCTTTTTTGGGCTCCAGACCAACACCATGTTTGCACCGTGATTACAAAATAGTTACAGCATGGTTTGACCTATGATCCACTCTTTACCAATCCTATTTCGATTTGTGTTTAAAGGTCCATGAAAACATGTTTATTGTAGCTTATTTCTCTTCACATGACAATTAAACTCATAAAACAAATCATCAAAAATCCATTTTAACATTGACTTTCTTTTCAGTGAAGATGCAATAAATGTTTTATATTAAATTTAATATAATAATTTAGAATAATTTAAATACGTTTTTTTTCGTATATCAAAAGATGAGCCAGCTGTGCAAACTACAAATTATTTCACATTGATCCGGAAAAGATCAAACAAGATGGAACTTTTTGATGTACTAAAACACTAAGTCACATGGTTTCGTGTCTTGTCAAAAGCTATTGTCCAGCCTTGACTATGTGATATTTTATCCCTTTGGTACAGGCCTTGACCATGCCGCCCATTGGGCCCCCATTCCTCCTGACCCTGCTGCAGTTGATTGTACTTACATATGTAAGTGATGGAAAGTACTATGGACACAATCAACACCCTCAAGCCTACCAGCAGCAGATGCAAATGCAACACCTCCAACACATGGGCATGGGCAGCGAAGGCTACCCCCAGCAACAGTACATCGGCAAAGATGCGCCCTATATGCACTATCCCCAATATAGGAAAGAACTCCCCCAAATGCCCATAATGAAGGGCAAAGAAAAGGCTCGCAAAGGGGGTGTCTATAATGGTGGACAAGACAAAGGTAAGAAATAAAAAGCTACATTAATGGACGTTATTGTGAACCTGGTCCTCCCGAAATACTTGACATACATATTCTACATATTCTGTGTGCATCATTGATTCCAGGTCAGACAATACCAAGTGGTGCTGAGGGAATTCCCCAAGGACAACCTGGTCCAGTTGGCCCACCTGGTCCAGAAGGACCTATAGGTCCCCCTGGACCTCCAGGCAACGGCCAACCAGGACCAGCAGGGCTACCTGGACCTCCAGGTCAACCAGGACTACCTGGGATGGGTAAACCAGGTTTACAAGGACCACCAGGCAGACCGGGGGGGGCCGGTCTGCTTGGGCCACCAGGCGAAATGGGCCCTAGGGGCGAACAGGGGCCGTCCGGACAACCAGGACGCCAAGGTCCACCAGGACCACCTGGGCTACCTGGAATAGGTAAACCAGGTGTCCAGGGACTGCCAGGCCAACCAGGGATGAAAGGAGAGCCAGGCCACAAAGGACTGCCAGGACTTCCTGGATTACAAGGACCCAAAGGCGATAAAGGAATGGGACAACCAGGGCAACCAGGTCATAAAGGTCTGCCCGGACCCCAGGGCCCTCCTGGACCAAGAGGTTTACCTGGTTTTGGAAAACCAGGTTTGAATGGGATGCCAGGCCCACAAGGACCTCCTGGAGATAAGGGGCATCCAGGACTGAAAGGACTAAGTGGGCCACCGGGTGAAGGAGGACCACCAGGCCCGCCTGGTCTGCCCGGGCAAGGAAAACCAGGTCAAAATGGTCTGCCTGGGCAGCCAGGCATGCAGGGTCCGAAAGGTCATCCAGGACCACCTGGTTTACCGGGAAAGCCAGGGGTACCTGGCTTTGGAAAACCAGGCCTTCAAGGACCAAAGGGTGATCAAGGTATGAATGGACTACCTGGACCCCTAGGACCAAAGGGAGATAAAGGTCATGCAGGATTACCTGGTATGATTGGACCTGCTGGCCCAAGTGGTCAACCAGGCCCTCCAGGACCCAAGGGGCCATCAGGAGGCGTAGGCTTACCAGGTCCAAAAGGAGAATGTGGTGAAGGAGGACCTAAAGGGATTGATGGAATTCGAGGTGACTCCGGTACGCCTGGATTACCTGGCACTGATGGTTTACCTGGAGAACGTGGAAGTCCAGGGCTGAGAGGTCCACAAGGACCAAGTGGCAACAAAGGAGACAATGGACATAAAGGCCTTACTGGACCGCCAGGTCTGCCAGGACTTCCTGGGCTCAAAGGAGAAGGTGGATTTCCTGGTGAAATGGGACCTCAGGGTCCAAAAGGAATCCCTGGTATGGATGGTGTAGCAGGGCCAATAGGATCACCTGGACTTCAAGGGCCAAAAGGAGATTTTGGCCCTCCTGGTCCACCAGGCATTGCAGGTGAAGGCATTCCAGGTCATCCCGGTCCTATCGGACCTCGGGGGAAAGAAGGCCCATCAGGTCCCCAAGGACTGAGCGGACCACCGGGCCCTCCTGGGCAGCCTGGCCCACCAGGAGAACCTGGTGTGTCTCCGGACTTGGCTGGAGTGCTCTCCCAAATGGGCCCCGGCCTGGATGGTGAAAAGGCTGGTGGCTATGGTAAAAAAGGCAAATATGGAGGAAATGGCGCAGAAGTCATGGGAGCAAGTGGGCTGGAAATGCCAGCATTCACAGCTATTTCATCAGCTCCATTCCCACCCGTGGACACTCCGGTGGTGTTTGAGAAGCCTTTGTACAACGGTCGCCAAAACTTCAACCCCCAAACGGGAATATTCACCTGCGAAGTCCCTGGCATTTATTACTTTGCCTACCACATCCATTGCAAAGGAGCCAATGTGTGGGTGGCCCTGATGAGGAACAATGAGCCGGTGATGTATACATATGATGAATACAAGAAGGGATACTTGGATCAAGCATCAGGAAGTGCAGTCTTACCTTTACAGCCAGGGGACACTGTGTACATTCAGCTGCCCTCAGATCAAGCTGCAGGACTTTACGCCGGAGAGTACGTGCATTCGTCTTTCTCCGGATTTCTGCTGTATCCATTGTAAGCAAAAAGTGAAGAATAGGAGATGGGCTGCATTTTTGTTGCCAAAAAGTGGACTAAAAAGAAGTAAAAATCTGGGAACGTCATCACTGCAGATGAGAAGGCGGTTTGGTTATCACAAGGAAGGACATGGTCTGTATCTAAAACCCATTTTACACCACAGAGCCATTAGTCCATGTGACATTTTATAGGTATACAGGTATAGAATAACCTATGAAAAGGCATTCACCGAGGACCTGAATGACTTATCGTATTCCCTCAAATAGTGGCCTCCTAGAATAGACACGGTGTCTCAATTAGTCGCCGGGTGTGTCGCCAATTTGAAGTCTGCCGTTAACCAAAACAGAAGCACCAAAAGAGGGATGTGAAACAGTCTCTCAGATAAGAGTGCCATACTGCTGTTTGTTGTAAACAATAATTAATGATGATTTTACCTAATGGGGAGACTAGATTCAAGTTCCAACAGACTCTGCCATGTCGCTCCACAATGTAGTGTGCGTCCAAGTGTACATTCCCGGCATCGATGCGCCTTATTTTTTTTCTCCTCCTAGTCACTCATTTCTTTCTGCATTTTCTCCATTATAATAATAAAAAAAAGACATACAGTACATTGATGTATAAATCGATACGATTTTTCTAGAAATCGCATTTATACAAATAATAGAGGACGTCTCCGCCCATCTGCAGTTGAGTTGCCAAATGCCCCTGCCCACTAGATGAGGAAATCGGGTAGTTTTGATGAAATTCCGGCAAACCAAGTCAATGCAGTTTATTTGCATGTTTCAATGTTAGGGCAGGAAGGGAATTTGTAACGTATGCAAAGAACAGCTGAGCACAAAATATTGTTGCAATAAGGCGTTTAAGAAAATTAGGAAAAGTGGCAGCTACCCAATGTGGCAAAGAATGTGAAGTTCAGTCAAAAACGTGAACAGATACATTGATGATGATTGATATCCCCCCCGCCTCATCCATACCAATGTGTAAATACAACTATTGCCTTAAATCAATCAGAGCAAAACAGATCACAGATGTATGTAGTCAAGCTCAGAAAGAGCTTAAACATTCCAGTGTTGGCCCACATGGAGTATATACACATTTTTGTGAGTAACATTTTTCAGAGAATAATGTCAAATTAATTGTGCTTTTTTTACTTACTTATGTCTGCTTTGCTCTAATTCTGCGAGGAACTTTAACAGATTTGGCGGTATGATCAATGCCCTGCAGATAATTTAAAACTAGATTCAATACCACTCCCTACGAACAAGAAACAGAAGAGGCATTTGTTATGAAAGCCAATGTGAATGGATAAAGAAGTCCTTTTAAAATAATTGTCAAATTTCATTAAAAATTCCACTCCTGACCAATGTCACAATATCTGGGGGGTTTTCAGATTACCGGGTAGTCTTTATCGTACAGTGATTTCATTTCTGCAATTGTTGCTGCCAATCTGAAATGTGTAACGGCAGGAAAATTACATTTAAAAGGGGAAAATGAAACAAAATTTGGTGTGAAGATGAGTCAAAAGTGATGTGACATGGATGAGTACTTATAATGTCATTAATTTATTATTTGGACTGATAATTGCCTTACATATAGGTGTAAGAGGCGTGTGGGAGAGGTATTTTGAAAAGAAAAGAAAATATTTTTCTTTCCAAGCATGGTGCTAATATTGTCATTGTAACCTGAGAGTTAATGTATTAATGTTTCACTGTTATAATAATTATTTTTTTGGTCAATGCTGTTTTTCTAAATAAAGATGTTTGTTAAAATTATCACAGAAGTCTTTATTTCTGAAATCAACGAGAGCAAATCATCAAAACTTACATTACATTTACATTATACTTAAATTATATACTGTGTTTTATTATTATTTGAAATTAGATATTTGAAATTCTGCGATTGGCTGGCAACCGGTTGAGGGTGTCCCCCGCCTACTGCCCGAAGACAGATGGGCACGCCCTGCGACCCTTGCGAGGATAAAGCGGATCAGAAAATGGATGGATGGATGGAAATTTGAAATTGTTCTTCAATCATTCCTATTAATTTATGTATGACGTTATTATTAATTTTAAAAATAATAATTCCTCAATTTTAATGCTTGTAAAGGACCGCGCCCATGAATGCTGCATTCGATAAAGGTGGAAAATTTGATTTATCACTCTCCATTGTCCCAGTTCCGACCTAAAAGCGTCAGAGGCGAATGTAAACAACAAAATTGGGTGATTCCGATAAATTGCTTGTTATTTTGGTTTTTGGTTCATCGTGGCACATTCTGAGCTATAGTAAATCTTCATAATGTATTTGATTTATACAAATAAAGGAATATCTCGATCTTCATCTTCACTCATTACAACAAAAACGTCATGCAAGGAGTCAGTGCAAAGGGCGTTGTGTTACGTAAGTATTGTAATAATAGAGAATAGATAAATATATGTTTACTGTATTGTAAATTATGTTTTGCCATTCACGGTCAAGGTCTCCATGACGGTCGCTATTGTTGAGTAACGTCACATTACAGTCAGTCGGTAAATTCGGGGTCGACTTGGCAACCCCCGCGACCCTCGTCGTCTTTCGGGTCCTTTTCCTTGTCAGAAGTCGGAAATTTCCTACTTCCCACTTTCCTCGAATGCAGCAGAAGGACCAGATGCTGATGTTGCCGCAAGAGGAAGCAATGCGCATGCGCCTAGCTGACGGAAGCTCATTTATTCTTGACATCTTTTGTTTGGTGTCTTTCTCGAAGCAGGCCGACGGAAAACGCAGCCGGTAAGAATTTTTAGCTGTGCGATTTTATGTTCCAATATCACATCGCACTCTTTTGATGCTGATAATATGAAGTGTTTTCAAGTCTGTTTAGTTCGAGTGTCACTGATTTTACGGCAGCAGTTTTAGCTAACCAGCTTTGTCGGAAAACTGCAATTCAGCGGAAGCACTTCACTTCATCAATGTCCGTTTGTCAATAGGTATCCCACCTCAATATGACGTCACGTGTTGGCCACAAACCTGCTGCCTCCAATGGAAGTGACTTTAAATTCAGGGAGAAGGCGAATCCACACTACCAAATGAGGTAAGGAATTCCTTTTTACGTGTGGATTTATTCATAAAGCGGCCGATGGACTGCAGTGTCTAATAGGAGTGAGGTATGATATTTCTTGTTTTTCTATAAAGACCAAGACCAATGACAATGTAAAACAAAAAGAACAAGAACAATTGACAAAATGTAGCGATTCGTGCTTCTCATTGACAACGATTAGTATAGACTGAGAATACGAACATAACAATCCGTGCATTCCTCATGTTGCAGTGCTTCTTTGAAGTCAGAGGTGCGCCGCTTGAATGTGATCCATCTTCTGGTTTGGCTACTGATAGCCGCCCAAGTTGCCGTCAGTCACTTCGACCTGCTGTCACACGACACCGTTGCCATGCCCTACCAGTGGGAGTACCCCTACCTTCTCAGCATGGTCCCCCTGTTATGCAGCAGTCTGTCGCTGCCCAAGAACAACATCAGCTACCTGGTCTTGTCCATGATCAGCGCCGGGCTATTCTCGGTGGCGCCGCTCATCTATGGCGGCATGGAGATGTTCCCCCTGGCGCAGCAGTTGTATCGCCACGGCAAAGCCTACCGCTTCATCTTCGGCTTCTCCGCGGTGACTGTGATGTATCTGCTCATGGTGGTGGCGGTCCAAGTGCACGCGTGGCAGCTGTACTACATGAAGAAGCTGCTGGACTCGTGGTTCAACGCCACGCAAGAGAAGAAGAAGAAATGATTGTAAAAAAAAGAATTATTTTTAAATTACTTTATTCTACAAGAATCACATGATGGTATTTATTCTGGTTATGTTGTGATTTTTCTTTTAATGTAATGCAACATATTCTTTCAACCTGAATTAAATTTTTAATAATGTATTGTGAACATTTTATGACTTGACTTATACTTTCTTGTATGTTTGACTTTTACTTTGTTTTATTGTGGCTGAATATTTCATTTCGACTCCTGTACAATAGAAAGTGTGTGTCTTCAAAAGCAATTTGTTTTTATCTCCAAATCCTCCTTTTTTCAGGTTTCTGGAAAATAATTGTAATTTTATGAAAACATTTGTCATACAAAAAAAAAGCATAAAATGTACAGTATATTTTATTCTCCCAACATTCTCTTCATTTTACGACTGGGTACCTCCTACCAAAATACGGATATGATGAAAGAGAAATGGACATATGTTTGGTTTTTATTATTATACCATTCCTTTTTCAGTATTTCCTTAAAATAAATCATTTTCAATGACTGTTCTGGTATAACATTGTGTAGTAATGCATGGTGAATTTCGAATGAATAAAACGTTTCCTTGCAAGTGTTTATGGTTTGACGATTATTAAATGGCCTTTTGGCGCATGCGCGGCGGGGCTGCCACGTACAGGTTGACAGCTGAGCCTGATCGGGGACACTTCCTGATGCTCCTGCTGCCATCCGGCTCTTGCTAGGCTAGCAACCCTCTTTCACGATTTGGGAGCAGCGAGTGAAAATCAGCGTTGTTCCGTAGTCACGACAAGGTAAAACACATTCTCGGGTTTACTAGCGAGTCGTCGGTTCATCTGGGGCGAATCTAATGTCACGTGTTAACGGTGTATTGTGTGAGTGGGTGTTGCTAGCTAACATGTTCACTAGCTAGCCGGCTAATGATACGTTCGCATTTTCGGCGAGATAACATGCCAGCTTGCTAAAACAAGTGTTTGGGATTCATTGAAAGTCAAGGTAGACACCCTCAAGACTCAAACATCAGGAGCTTTTGTTTCTATTTAAAGCGTTTTTAACCGTCTGTTAGCTGTAACCGAACATGTTTCATTTTAATGTCATCACCGCTCAGTAATGAGGACATCAGTCAGGGCTTACTTTTGTTGTTGAATACATTAATACTCCAGGTTTGCCATATTAAAGCATTGTCATGCGGTGTAATCGTTGGCAGTGCTGCGAAAAAGGCCAAGCAAACTTTACTTTCATTGTCACAAGTTGTCAACGGCATCTGTTCTACGGTCAGATGACTTGGCCTGTTCAACCTCGGGCGTCTCTGTTCGTTCAGTGTCGAGTGGTCGGTCGCCCATTACGAAATATTTACGTTCACATGGATGATGAGAATGGACGTCGGCTGTCCCCCTGCTAACGTCCAATGTTAGCCGGAGCCCAATCCCTAGCATCCAGGCAATTATTCATCTGGCGAGAACGCAACGCAGAGCCTCCCTGGAGATGGCTGATTGTTCGTCATCCAGTTTACAACACCACCGTGAGCGCAGTTGCTAACTGGTCACGTTGTTGGAGTTAACCGCCACTTGACAACATGACGAATTAGTATTTTTTTTTATCAGTTTTAGGTCAAAGTCTGTGCATTAGCACGTACGGGTTCTCGCCAACTCACACGATGATGCTTGACCCTTAGACTCGTGTGTAGTCAAGAGCAAACTTGACCTGCCTCTCTCCCTGTCGGGTGATTGGACTAGTGCGATTGACTGGCTGTACAGTACTCTAGAAATTAGGAAATCGGTTTTTCGTCAAGTTGCTCAACGGCCACTTAAGTGCATAACTACTCAGTTTAATATCGTAATTAATGTTTACAATATGAGACCACACATGATGAGGAAAAAATTGGCACATCTTAGTGTGTCATGTACCCAAGAAGACCTACGCAGCACACACACATAACAGTATAGCAAGGCAATACAGATTCAATCGGTCAAACTTTTACCCCTTAATTATAAATTTTGTTTTTAGGAGATTAACATCATGAAGTGTTCAAAAATGTAAACTCAACAAAGAAGTCAGTAATTATGTCAGTGATTAGATGCGCATGATAATGTGAATGTTATAGGAAGGAATTTGAATTTTGCAAAGCTGACATTCCATTCACAGGGCGCACGACACTTTGAACCTCTCCTATTTCATCTATAACTGCTTCATACAACAAAGAGGCTGCAGAAAAGTGGTTAAGATTGAGTGGCTGTCTGTGTCTTATGTGTTGTGTTGTATTATTTTGTTATTTTGACTTCAAGATGGCGCCGCGAGAGTGGCTGCCTTCGAGCAGCTCCGATATTTTGTTCTTCTATTTCTTCTTTTCATAATTTTGCTGCTGTAAATTGGGAATTACTCCATTGTGAGACTAATAAAGGTTTTCTTATCTTATCTTACATTATAAAGCGGGCTGTTGATTTTTGAGAAAATGTCAGGATTTTAAGTGCGCCTTCTGGTGCGCCGAAGAATATGGTACTCAAATTGCTTGAGGACTTGTTTCGTCGCTAAACAGCAACAATGTCTTGACTGTTATTTCCCTATTTATACAACTTTATGTTTGGGACATTACAAGCTCATTTGTATGTCTTTTTCAGTGTGGCCTTAGTACATCTTTGTACAAATACCATGGGAGGAGCAAAGGATCCAATTGATTCAGGGTCAATTAGTTTACTCCCTAAACATGCTAATATTGATGCCCTTTCCCCGCATCTGTTTTCTACTTTGAGCACACTGCCACTGGGCTGCTTTCGTGTGTTGACATAGTCAGCGTTCTCAACAGAAATTCTCTGGCTTCAAGGAACTTGCATTTGAATGTTGAACACTGAATGTTGTTCCCATTTATACTTTTTTTTTTAACAAAGTCATTCAAGGTTTTTAGTTTCTTTTGAGATGGCCTTATTACAGATAAAAATTCCAACATTTTTTTTAAAGGTGGAAGCTTTCTGTGTGAAATGATGGCAATAAATGTGATTAAACCAGGAATGTATTAAATTGAAGGCTGGTTCTTAATGGGAATAGAAATGTACTAATCAAGGAGAAAACATTTCAGCACGATTCAGACAAAATTTGATGTAAGTACCGTTGAAAATGAAGAACCGACCGGTAGAAAGAATTTGGCAAAAAATTAGAAGCCGTGTTTGAACCTGAAGAAAGATGCTGTTTTTTTAGTTGCACGTTGAATGGCACTTGTTGTGTTGGGAGAGGGTCTTTTTCAGTCGAGTGTTTGAATGAGGCGTCGTAGGATTTTTGGATGGTTCTCTGCTTTTATTTTTCTTGATCTTTGAATGGGTTGGGTGGGAGTGTAAAAGTTAACTGAACATTCAATCAAATATTTACATTTTCATTGATTGTCCATTAAAACTTTGAATCTTGATAAAGTTCGACCTTCACATCTGTTGAGTTAACGTGCTTTTAAATTGTTATTTTGCATGGATGTCTTGTGAAAATTTTTTTGTCATATTTCCTTATTGACAAAGCAATTATTGAAAGTTTTCATTAAAAAAACAAAAAACATGAAACTCAACAAAGTCTCCAGTTTCCTCGATCCAATCTTTGTGGATTAACATGACGTGGATGACTGACAATCTACACAGACATAAGGCAAAATAAGTTGCTTAGGTAATTATGCTTTTAGGCTAAGAATTAGTCAAAAAACAAGACAAATATTGCAAGCTGTAAAACTGTCAACTGTGCCCCGTGGGGTACATTGTGGTCGGCAGCCATGGATCTACATTCTTGACCAACCTGTCATGTGGTTACAAGTAATCGCAATCGCCATTGCTAACATGGTATGAAGTAGGCATTTTCTCACCGTCCCCCCACCCCCCGTGTTGCTGATCTGAGTAAATGTCGCCGTTGGCCGTTTGTCATTCCTTCCCTGTCAGGAGGTTGGAGCAGCAGTTAGGACGGACGGCACCATGAACGGCCAGCTCGACCTGAGCGGGAAGCTGATCATCAAAGCCCAGCTGGGCGATGACATCAGACGCATCCCGATCCACAATGAAGACATCACTTACGATGAGCTGGTGCTCATGATGCAGCGTGTCTTCAGGGGCAAACTGCAGAGCAGCGACGAGGTCACCATCAAATACAAGGATGAAGGTGGGTCACGTCCTCTTACTCACGTTCAGGATTGCTTAGCTTCCCCTCGAGGGCCACTTTTATTCTGGCAAGAGAGCTGAAATGTTTGAACAATTCTAATCTGGACCCAAATTGTTGTCGGTGTCTTCGTAGAGCCTCACGTCCAACGTGTGAATGTTATTCTTTTGAAATCTACTCCAACTTCTTCCCGCATTCCAAAATCATGCGTGTTGGATTTATTGAAGACTCAATATTATTTTGCTCACTCCCCATCTTTTCCCACCCCACTTTTTTTTAAATATATATATATATATACAGACGATGACCTCATCACCATCTTCGACAGCTCTGACCTCTCCTTCGCTATCCAGTGCAGTAGGATTCTCAAGTTAACGTTGTTTGGTAAGTTCACATTGTTCAGGTTAATTTACTGTAGCTGGTCACTAGAGGGCAGTGCAGGACTAGCTTCAAACTATTGCCCCCAGCCAAAGGTTGAAGCATTTGTCTCCTGCTACATGAACAAATGGGACAGTGTGTGTGTGTGTGTGTGTGTGTGTGTGTGTGTGTGTGTGTGTGTGTGTGTGTGTGTGTGTCTAAAATACAAAAAAAAGGGAAATTACTATATCGTAAGCGAGTCATTTAAAGCAGTTGTGTCACGAGTATTGTCCTGCGTTACAGAGTCTTTCAATCACACGTGGAGATGATTCGCAGTTATGTGCAAGCGTTGCTTCTGTTCAGCCATTTCTTTTAATTTGTGCGGTTGCTATCAATTGCAGTGAACAAAGGACTTGGATTCTGATCTCGTCGACTGTTTCAGTGCATTTCACTTACATTTCTTTGTGACATTGACAAGGAGCAAGCACTAAGAGAAGATGCCGTTGAGCTGTTATTGATCATAGTTTGGTAGGTTTGTACTTGATGTTTTCATTTATTTTTTTCTTTCCAATGCGGGGTGTACCCTGACAGTCATTCAAGTCAATCTGGATCGATTTCAACTCTCCCAGGACATTGAACTGGCTAAATGGTCGAGGATGGATCCTTGGCACTGTAAAACATTGCCTGTCGTATTGTGATGTCATGGAATGAGGTAGCACCGTACAAACTAAACATTTGGCTGAAAAACACACTGCAACGTGCGATTGCACGTCTCTGATGACAGGACCGCGTGCAAGTTTGTTGTGCTCTGTTTCCAGTCAATTTGTCATCGAGCAGCCGCCATTAGCCAGGAATCTATTTACCATAAGAAAAAAAATTGTGGGTGGTGGTTAAAACGTTTTTCTTCCTTCCAATCAAAGCGGAGCCCGAGCTCATCACATGTCGCGACCTCACGTGCACGAGTGCTCCCCTCACATGCGTCCAAGCTTAGAAAAGAGTTGGAGGAGGCCGGCATCTGTGTGCAGTGCCTTCTGACCTTGAACATTTCTGTTCAGCATTATCCACTCAAAAAGAGAATGTGTGTGAGAAAGGAGGAATGTCCAGCAGTCTTGGCGTTCATTTTCACTCTGTCGGTGGAATTTTCCTCCCCATTATCTTCTTTTAAGTGGGGAAAATGAGGGTGCTTAAAAGGTGCATGTAGCACAGGTGACAAATTGTCACTATGCTCTAATGGTCGAGTTGTTATTACAGGACAGCGGTGTCCAAAAGGTCGACCACAATCAAAGGTTGACTTTTAAAACATTACTTGCCATTGCAATCGGATACATTTGTAATAAGGAGTTCCAGTGTCCTCCAAACTGTCACATCCTAAAATGTTTACTTGGTACTTGTTGTATGTAATGTTTTCATTGACGTTTTAATATTGCCATTCATAAGAGCTAACCAGTCTTAATGCCTTCCTTATACGTGGCTTAAAACTCTTTCCAGCTTTTATCACGCAGTCTGTGAAAGCCACCTACTTTCAAGTAAGATGACTCTGAGGACGGTGACAGGAATGGAATATAGCCAATCAAAGTAGCGCCCTGACTGACAGGCAAGGAAGCAGCAAGATGATCAAAAATTTGCAGGGGGGAATAAAATATGATCACATGACAAAAGAATTCTCACCTGGTGATGATTTTTGCATAAAATTGGCCTCTTCGTGCGGTATTATTTTTCCAAACCAAGTCTTTCGAGAAATATAAAATAAGTGAAGTCAACCCCAAGTGTAAATGCTTTTAAATCCACTTATTTTTTTCCCCCACATACCTTTAAGGTTATTTTAAACATCTTTAAATATTTTTTCCTTTATTTAATTACTCTTATTTCTCTCTTTTTAAATGTTTTTACGTTTTTCTGTTAATGTGTTTCAATGTTGTCAATATGTTCTTTCAGTAGCTTTTGGAAGCAACTTTTTTCTCTTCGTTGCTTCTGAACATCATTAACTATTTGTGAAATATGCTTGTAGGTGTTGAGTTGCTTGTGTATGAATGGTGCTGGATAACTGAAGCAGCCTTGTCTTGCCTCTACGGCATTCAATGACTATTTCGCACGACCGTTAAATCGTTCTATTTCTTCTGTGAGTCCTATGTTTTTATGAGAACGGCTGTTAGAAACATTGTGACACGGTATTGTCACAAGCGTTTCTCGTGACTCTGTTGACAGATGGACACGTTTTGACAACTTGCTTCTGTTGATCTGGAAGTTACCATCCAACTTCAGATTCAGCACTCTCATCTGTTGTCATCGACAGTGAACGGTCAGCCGAGGCCTTTGGAGTCCAGTCATGTGAAGTACCTGCGCAGGGAGCTCATCGAGCTGAGGAATAAAGTCAACACCCTCCTGGATACCTTCGAGCCCCCCAAAGAGGCCGACGTGGCCGCTACGGCACCAGAAAGCGGTAAACCACACCGAAAACAAAGCCGATGAATTTTAGATTAGTCATTGTCACAGTCGGTCCATGTTGGTGATGGGGGTTAGGCTTGATGTGTTTGTCAGCGATGTTTGTCAGCTTGATGTGTTTTTTGTTGTATATCAAAATGCAAAGTATGCTTCTCCCTCATCACTTGCCGTATCCCCAAGTTGGTAAGCTAAGGAACCTGGGGATTGGTTGAGAGAAGAGTCGATAATGGAAGCCAAGTGAGGCCGGGAAATTGCCTACTTTGGTAAATGTGCAAAATGTCCTTTTGAAGTTCTTGTGTGGTGAAAATAATTTCCCTTAGTGTGATTAATTTTTCACCTGCTGTGAAAAAGCATTAAAATTATGGTTCTGATTATCACCATGCAGCAAAAATATAACTTTTTGCACGAGAGCTCGTGTTTGATTCAATTGCCATGTGGAGACAGCATGGCTAATAGCTGAAAATCAGCATGCAAACCATCTTGCTTTGAGCGAAGCGCCAAGAGCAGCAAGTCTGCGTCGCCGCATTAAAAAAACTAAAAACCTTGCATTATTGTTGGCTGCGAGACATCACACAAACCACTGCAAATGTTACAGACAAGTGGAGGATTTTATTTTTGGAGGCCTGCCTCGACCTGTCTGTGTCACACTTTCCACAAAGCACACTCTGAAGAACAGCATGAAACAGAATCACGGCTACAGGGTATACTCGATCAATACAGAAAATATAAAGGGCACTTTGTGACAGTTGGTGGAACAATGAAACAGCATCCATCCGTACATCCATTGCCACACTACATTTTCCTTTTGGGGGCTGGTACTTAAGACTTTTTAAAACTTTTTTTTGCTGTTATTAGAAACAGGTGACGGACGTGAAGGCAAGGTGGCGACAACAGACCACGCTGCGAAGCATGTGACCCCAGTCAGCGCGGCCAGCATGTCCGCCTTTGACCCCTTAAAGAACCAGGATGAGGTCAACAAGAATGTCATCTCAGCTTTTGGTCTGAGCGAGGACCAGTCCCCAGGTATTGCTCAAGCATCCTAATCATCTCATACGATGATCCAGCAGTCTCTGCAACTTCCAATTCGCATTGATAAGCAGTCGAGCAGCTGGTGTTTGCTGCGGCTTTGTTTCAGCTGTCCCTCTCTCCTTGCCATCTGTAGCTCCGCCTGCAGCAGCGGCCCCAGAGGAGCGCTCAGGCACCCCCGATAGCATTGCTTCCTCCTCATCCGCAGTCCCTCAGCCAGGGTTGCCTCACCAAGCGCAGGCTTCCTTTTCTGGAGCGCAGCAGGCAGCCCCATCTGGCATGGATGGTAAGATGCATGTAAACACCAACAAGTTTGATGGTACCGTATCATATATTTGTGTGAATAAATGATTTATGTATTTCACATGTTACCAAAGTCACCACCCACAAAGATTTTAAAGTTCAGCGTTGTCTGGCTTGTTATGACGGCGCACACACAGGAAGCCACCGATCACGTTGTCCGGGTTTGGTCCTGTGACGTTCCAGATAGTGGATTGAGATCTCGGGGCATGTCAAATTTGATGCCAAAATGTCACCACGTCATGTTCCCAAAAATGAATAATGAATGTTTTGTTTTGGCTTTTTTTCCCTCGCAACATTTGCAGATTCGAGCTGCGACTGACTAGCGCATGAGGTGCGAAGTTCACTCGAATCCCTTTGCGATCCAGATGTTCAGCATCACTTTCCCTATCTTTATGGGAATTTCTTTGCTTGAAGATAGGTTCCTCCCCTGATTGTCGTAGTAGTTTGTCAACAGAACGTTCCTTCCTTGATCTTTGTCGTATCATTAGAGCCGGCTTTCCAGCTGAAGTGCAGGAGTTCAAATGGTGCAGCATTTTATTTTAAGCCTTGAACTTGGTTGCTTTGTTGCATTTAGAACGCTGCTAATAAGAGCCATGAGCTGACTGCGTAGTTAGATTACAATCTGTTGTCAGACAGATCCCAGTGAGTGGACCTCTTGGCAGCCATTTACATCTGTGCTGGAAAAAAAAAAGAAAGCATCAACATGCAAATGGAGCTGCCGCTCAAGCAATCTTTTTTGTGAGATGGTTGATGTTTTGTATGTGGTTAGTCCAAAATGTTTATTTTAAACTGAGCCCTGCGTTTGCTTTCTCACAAAGGCATGTTCAGGCCTTCAGCATGAGGGAGCGTTAGACGAATACACTGAGGAGTTTCGCTTTGCTGGATATGTCATTCTTCAGAGAGAATAAATCTAGAAAGTTGCAGGAAAACCGAAACGACATCTGTCTAAAACCACACGGAATGCACATTAAAAATAAACAAGCATAAAAATGTGTCAGACGGGTTGAATGTCATATTCGTTGAGTCAATATTGATTTGAGCAGAGCAGAACATGGAAATAATGCTAATTTGAATGCTGAGAGAGAAGCATTCACATTACCATTTTGTGTGCGTGCGTACGTGCCCCAAAACTTGAGTTTGAGATATGTTGCTTAATCTTCTGGTTCACATCGAACGGGAAACCTCAGAGTTAATCTTCTTTTGTGACACCAGTCACACAAGGCCACCTCCTAGTATTAATGTTATGCTATGTTATAGTACATATTGTCAATTAGAGGCGAAAACATTCTCATGCCGACAGGGTCGTAAGTCTCGTAACAGCCTCTGATCTCTCTGTGGCACTTACATAACAGCAGTGATGGAGCGGAGACCGCGGAAAGGGTGAATGGCGGCCAAGTTCACAAACACGCACGCACACGTTTTCGCACATCATAATGACTATAGCGTTGCTCAAGTTAAATTCTGCAACACATGGCTGCCACATCAGTGCCTGTGCGCCTTCCTTTTAGCATGATCTGTTTACTTCAACCTCCAGTATTTGTCTGATGAGGCATGTGCAGCATATGCCTGATCAGATTTAATTGAGCACCGCAGTTTTTTGTTGTTGTTTTGTTTTAATAAAGGTTATGACTTTCCCCAGCTGATTATCAATTGAGCCTCCGTGCCACAAATTTCACGCTTTTAAAAGCCACCGCCTGTTTTGAGCTGCCCTCAGCTGTCATTTCCATGGAGGCACGCGTACTTTTGCGATGGCTGGTCGCCGTCCTGCACATGTGCACGTAGGCAGTGTGGTCTGGTGAAGTCATGGCTAATTCAAGTGCAACAGGAAGTCACTGTCTGCAAATGTAGACATGTCTGCCGAGGGAGATGCCGCATGCAAAGCCGACAGTGTCCATGTGTGTTCCTGATAGTCGGTAAACACACCTCCCCAATTTTTATCTTGTGTATAGGGAGAGCGTTTGTCTACAACTTGGGACACCTACGTGCCACTCCGATGCTCGAGGCCACTGGGAGATATCTGTGGCGTGTACACGTTTATCAACAAGAAAAACCCACAAAGGCTTTACTGTCAAGAAAAGTTCAGCACTGTTAACTAGGGATGTCCTGAGGGCAGATCACGGAAGCTTCGATGGCATTAAGGAGATTTTCAAAGGTGACAGTTTTCCTCTTTTGTGTTACGTTTAGGTCAGGTGTACCAGCAGTACCAGGCCCCAGGTGGATACCCTCCGCAGCAGCCGGGTGCCCCGTCTCAACAGTATGGAATGCAGTATCCTGGTAAGTCACAACGGTCAATGTTAAAAGAAGCCTGAGTCCTCATGGTGAGACACTTGTAGAGTACTCTGCTTCTTACCAAAGTTTCCTACAAATACAGTACACACACACACACACACATTTGTTCCGTTTAACTTCGCAGTGTTACCTGCATTTTCATGATCTGACTAAAAGGTGCCTGTATAACGTCACATGATTGGATTGTGTTTGTGTCATACCGCATGATGAAACTCTAAACTTTGATACAAAAATTGCTGTTGGAAAGCTTTATAATCATGTAGGCCTTTTAATGCAGCTGGAATACTTCACTATTTTAGATTGTGTATTTAGATTGTGTATTTTACAGCTGTGTGAAAAAAAAGACTGTTATAGTGTAATTGCATTATCTTATAGAAATGCAATGATTAATCACTGAGCAAAATTCGTCACTATTTTTGATCAGCAATTTATCATTTCGATTTTTGTCCGGATTTCAGCTTCTGAACAGTAAATCGTCTTTGTAGTCCTCCCTGAAAGCTGACTGAAAACAATGGCGGGTGCCCCTGTTCAAATGATCTGTGAACACAATCTTTGTTGCGTTCTCGATATTTTCTCAGCGGGGTACAGCCCCCAGCCAGGAGCCCCCCAACCTGGTCCACCGCAGCCGCAACAGCAGCAGTTCCAGAACTACGCGCCCCCCTCCTCCCAAGCCCCGGCCGCAGGTCCGCCGACCCCGGCCCCCAGCTACCAGGGTGGCCAGCAGCCGCAGCAGCCTCATCCTCATCCTCCTCAGGGACCGCAGCAGTACCCACCAGGAGCTTTTCCTCCCCAAAACTATACTTCCCAGGCATCACAGCCTGCCAACTACAACATGCCGCCCACCTCCCAGCCTGCCGGGTACCAACCTCGTCCGGGATACACCCCGCCCCCGGGGAGCACGGTCACCCCTCCGCCTGGGGCTGCTAACCCATACGCCCGGAACCGGCCCCCCTACGGTCAGGGCTATGCTCAGCCAGGCCCTGGATACCGGTAAAAGGTGCTCATGAAAGATCCATACATCAGCCTTCGTGGCTCCAATTAATTGGACTGGTTTTGACTTTTTTTTCCCCCCACCCTCCGCATCATATGAATATAAAATCCAAATTTGAAACAGGCAAACTCCCCAGTCTGATGGTTAGTGTTTGTATGCAGTCTATCCAACACATCGCTGGCCTTTTGTTGTTGTAATTCTGACTTTTCTTTTTGGGGGGGTGTTATTTCATCTCACCATCCGTTTCCCTCTTGTATTTGTTCTTGTTGCACGCATTTGGAAGACCAAAACTGACTGTTTATCCTTCTTTTTACATCATTGCGTGAATGACATCTATATCCTTAAGACTTACTGCGCTGGCCATCTAACTGAATTCCAGTTTTGTCTTTTTATTGTCACCACAATGTCTGTATTAATCATGATGGGGAAACTAGCTAAGTGAGGGCATATGGGCAGGGTCAATCCCAAGTGAAATAGTAAGTTCCCCTTTGGTCACCCCTCCTTCACTCTTTCTCTGTCTTATCACCAGTTTTTACTAATATACAAGAATCGAATGACTTCTTCACGTGAGATTAGTCGTTTAGTGTATAAACTGTAACTTTTTTTCTTTAACACAATAAATGATTGAGACCCAGCTGAGTTGTTCGTATTTTCCAACACTTGTGTTGCTTTTGGAGTTCATGTCTTGGCCTTTTCTTTTCCATTTTCCTCCCAAGTAGATTTTGGAATACTGATGTAATGCTGGCGGTACAGTATTATATTTTGTTTTCCTGTTTTGAAGCATGTGGCAGCTTGGTTGTGTTTTGAGGGAGCGTGCGGTCTCTGCTATGTCAAACTGTCTCAGCGAATGAGGGGTAATTGAGCATCAAGCGTTTATTAAAGAACATTTTCAGTAGTGATCGAACACCCGCAGCTTCGGCTTCCAAGCCTGAAGTCGCTCATCTCTGATGGATTTGACCACGTAATGGTCGGAAAAATATGAACGAGATAAGTATGGAAACGGTTTACCTCTGGAGCCGAATTTAAACTATGCAGCCTGTGTGTTCCATCGAATTGAAATGAAAGTTTAAAAATCGTGCTACCAGTACCGCCCACATATATGTTTGTCGATAGTTATAACGCACTGGTCAATCTTGGCTTTCACTTTACTTGGCTCATACTGTAGACTGTCACTTTAGCCTGTATCTTAATAATAATAATAATACATTTTATTTATAAGCGCCTTTCAAGATACCCAAGGACACTTTACAATAACAAAAAACACAAAACAATACTTGCTTTCCCTTTATTCTATACGAAACTTGACGTTGGCGCAGGACTCCTGACTAACTTTTATTTTTTCTCTAGGACACAGTGGTCCCTAATCTGAAATTTCGGGCGCACAACTCTAATAAATCGAGTTGGTAAGTAAATATTCAAATTTTCTCTATATAACCGAGTAATGGGCTGACAAGGGCAGAAGTTGGTCAGCAACAAAAGATATCAAAGAATCATCGTTTAAAAAAAACACATTTACTGATCACACATTGCGTAAGCAGATGAAACATGTACTTGAACTGCCTCAAGTTTTCGGGAAAGCATTCCACCATTTAGTCAGTCGGGAGTTCTACCTTAGCAGATCAAATATCGTATCCTTTATTATTCATTCATTGTAAAGGACCATAGTGTTAGCATTTGCTAAAATACTTTAGCCTTAGTGTTTGCCTTGCTTAGCATAAAGACCAGAGTCTTAACGTTTCTCTTGCTTATATCTTAGACTTCATCATTCCTGAAATAAACAGCTTTAACATTGACCTTTTTAAGCTTTGACATCTTAGCCGTTACCTAGCTTAGTGTAAAGACCATAACTTTAGCCCCCTTGCTTATCATCAAAGTGCTTAGCCTTTACCTTTCTTAGCATGAAGACTTTTGTCTTAAAGCCTGAGCCGATGACCCAATTATTTTCCCATTTTCAAGGAAAAGATTTAACATCCATGCTAAAGTCTATAAAAATCACACAGAAACTAGTATCAGTTCATATCAAAACAAGATTTATTGATTGAAAATAGTTTACATGTTACAACACAAAAGTATTTGTAAGAAATGTATGTATGTACAGTTTGCAAAATGTTTCAACAAATATATTTCTATGCAATTGCCTTATTGGAGAAAAGTTAGCATGTTTCCATTCACTACAACATAGAAGCACCCCGCCCCCAATAATTTGAACTTAATCTTTTCAACAATTTTAAACTTGGTAGACAAAAAAAAAAAAGAAATCACTCCATATACATATATAAACAAAAGTTTAATACTGTGCAATCTGCAACTGCTAGCAATTCCTCAGGAACAGCAAACTGTCGGTCTCGCATGTGTCATATGTGCTTGTAGTTTGCATTGTACAAATGTACAGTCATAATATGAGTGGCACCTTGTTTCTGTATCCAGATGTGTGTGTGTGTGTGTGTGTGTGTGTGTGTGTGTGTGTGTGTGTGTGTGTGTGTGTGTGTGTGTGTGTGTGTGTATATAGCCATGCAAGTCTATGTCCTCTGGATTGCACAAGCACGCGCTATAATCTTGTAACGATCCCTTGATAAATAGTATCATACATTTTGGGAGCCAGCTTCCCAACAATGTCTGTATAATTAACATTTTAGCCACTCATGCATCCATTTTGACACTTTTACAACATTGGGGTGGGTGTTTTGTGAACCCGTTCATACCTCGTAGCATCCTTAGACACCCCTCCCCTCCCCACCCCTCCCCTAATCTACAGTGTCTATGGCAGGTACTCGGAACCTCCAGCCTGGTAGCCATATATCTAGCCTGCGAGAGCATTTCATCCAGCCCGCCATGTAATTCTGAAAATAAATCCTCAGCGGAACATGGAAAAAACAAATGCCAATAATATCTAATAATACATTTGTTCAATCATGTTTTTTTTTCTTCATAAATTTAGTTTGGCCCTCAGAAGACTATCAAAATGAGGGTGGGTGGGGGATAAGGTTCCCCACCACTGATTTTTGGTAACAAGGAAAAGGAGCCGAACCACCTTCATGTTATGCTCCTTTGGTACTCTTCAACCAGACTTTCTTCTGGACTGCGTGTGGAGTTACCACCACTTGCCGGGTATAGGTGTGCCGCATTCGTACCATCCCACGTAAGTCACATGCGACTTGCCACCGATCTCGCCGAAGCTCACCGGCTCTTGTCGCAGCGCTCTGAAGTAACCTGTGGGGGTTGGGGTGAATGGGATTACCCAGTAGAACAGTTTAGTTTACTTGCTGGATTAATCACAACAATCTTGTCAGGAAATGGGATCTAGGTGAAATGATCGTGTAAAATAAATCTGCACATTGCTCATAAATGTTACACATACAGTACATTTGACAATAAAGTTTATCCAATCCAATCCAATCCAATAAATACCTGGCCTGGATGGTAACTGGTCAGCAAACAGCTGCGCCCCAGTCCGCCCGTCCAAGAAGGAGTCCACAAACTGGCAGTGGTCCTCGCCGTAACCCGATTGATCACCGATATTGTAGAACTTCCCTGAAGATACAGAAAAAGATTTGTACTCAAGGTTAGAATTTTACAAAGAGAGCTCACACGAACCGAGGCAGACTGGGCAGGACTAATAAAGTAAACATGGATGCACTCAACATTGTGGCGTGACCTCATGTTTGCCAGAGTGCTAATTGACGTTAAAGAACAACAGGCAACCCGTTCACAACTTGAAGTACGACTGAAATTTGTATTTACCATTGAGCGAGTCGCTCAGGTAGATCTTGTATCGCAGGGAGTTGCACAACTGGATGCCCACAAACTTTCGGTACCACGTCCTCTTCACGTATTGCTTCCCATTGCATTCAGAGTAGGCGTCCGTCTTAAATGGGAATTGCGTCCAGAGGGCAGTTTTTCCTGTTCAAAATGATAAAAAGCACATTTATGATGAATTTCAAAGAAAAACCATATGATAAGAATATCATGATATGAAGCGAGGGCAATGTTTACCTGATACGTTTTCACTCACTCGTGGGTCCGCTGTAAGGGAAATCATTGTCATTGTCATGTCTAACATGCAATGTCTGCCTTATACGACAAGAACCCACGTTTATTCGTTTTAATGTTTGTCACTCTTAAAAGTTTCTCATGATAAAAAAAAAAAAAATAGCCAGATAAGTAAACACAAAATGCAGCTTGTGTTGTCGCATGTATGTCTTTATCCTAGTGCAATTTATTCTCAGTCAGTTGATCTCGCGCTCTCTTTTTGTTTTTTTTATAATTTATTTGTTTAAAGGTACATATGTGATTTTCAACAATATTTTTTCTACAAATGGTATTGAGTCAAACTTGCCTGACTCCGTATTAAAAGTCACAGGCTCGCTGGACGGTCCCGTTCCCAGCTCGTTCTTTGGTGTCACTTTGAACTCGTAACTGAAACAAGACAGAAACAATCAATCCCGCGGATAAACCGAACCTTCGGCACATTTTTGACATTGAAATTCCCCCTTTTTTTCCCCCCTGAAATTGGCCCCTGAAAGTTTCAGAGCCAACGTGAGTCGCGGTGACTCACTCACTGTAGTCAAACAGCTGATGGTTATTCCACGTGCTGTGAAGCTTAAGATATCCTGGCAAAAAGCGGCCCAGGGGATGCTTCTGGTGAACTCTTAGAACTCCAGATGCAAATTGAAAAACCCTCCACCCACTCCACCCTTTCTGGTTTTGGATTCGTTTTGGTTACATTTGCCTGCAGTAAAAAAAAAACCAACCCAAAATGGTACAAATGGATTTCTGTTATCCAGTGTTTCTCACTCCTTCAAAAAAAAAAAAAAAGAAGCAGTTTTCTGTGCAAAATTCAACTTGTGTGGTGGGGATGAGGTTTGTGCTTGTTTATCTGCATTGGCAGCTTTGCCACATACTTGACTTAAGATAAAACCGCTGGAAAACGTGCTCTGTAATCCATCACAATGACGGAGGAATGAGAGATTTCAGGAAAAACAAGGGGGGGTTGATAACCGCAAAGTGAAAAGCAACAAATGATCGTCACCGTGACGTGCTAGGATCGATCACAATTTTCTATCGACTCAGGAACGACGACACGTGGCATATCTAGCGCCGACTACTTTTGATGAATAATGTGAGTTTTAAAATCTGAATGAGCTTGAGACGGTCACATGCCTGCTTTCCGGTTTTAGATTCTCCACTGCCGTGTGCGTCTGGTTCGTTGTCGTCAATATGGACACTTCCTCTCCATTGGGTCCTTTGGCTGTTGATACTACCTCATATTCTGATGATGAGAAGTACAGTCATTTCTATTTGTTTTTAATGTATTGAATGGTTTATATGGAAAAACTTAATGGACACCTGTCATAAAGTACCATGTGCAACGTTCTTGTAGTACCTCTAGTTTCGTTATCGGTTTTCTGCCAGTCGAGGATGACGAAAGACGGACACCCTTCGACCGTCACCACGGTGAGGTTGGAGGGCGGGATTCGGGGGGCGGCCGTCACGTTCTGATCGCTGCTGTCCTCTTCGTCTGGGAAGTAAGTCAGGGAGGACGTGATGGAACACGGCTCGTCTGGCTTCTTGTCAGTCTTGTAGATGACGTGAGGAGCTGTGGACATGTACAGTCGCAGCAGAATATTATTGCTTAGTTTGTATCGCTTGGTTTATAGTTTGTTTTTTTTAAATCAGTTGACATGTTGGTTATTATTGTTTCTCACAATTGGTTTGCACTGGTCAAGTTGGTTTGTACCATTAGACGGATGGCTTGTATCAAGTTTGGATTGGTTGATGGGTAATTTCTATTGGTTGTTGTTTGTATCGTTTGGCCGATTGGTTAGGATGGTTTGTAGCTTTTTGACAGTTGGTTTTATTTATTGGCCTTTTTGGTTGGTATTGGTTGACCATATTCATTGCCTCTTGAAATTTGGTTTGCATTGTTGGCTGATCTGTATTGGATGATGGTCATTTTTATTGGTCATTGGTGCGCATGTGGCAGTTGGCACTTGGTTGATGATTGGTTTGCATCTGTTTGGTTTGTCATTTTGATCCGCAACAGAGTTCAATATTGTTTTTTTTTTTTTTATCTGACCAAATACATCACATGGGGGAAATGAAGTACAATTAAAAGGCCTCAAACGGGTAGTCTTACCCACATAGCGCTTTTTGCCCATAATGTCCACATCGGATGCTGGAAGGGGCCTGAATATGGAGGAATTTTCATTGACCTCAAAACGGCTGCCTGTCAAAAGGAAGCAGGCATGTTATTTTGGTGTGCCGACAGTCTTGGCAGCATGCCTGTCAGCATTTTTCAGAGTTCTGGCACAACAACTTGAAATCACACATCTTCTCTTATTTCCTTCTCAGATGACCACCTCCTCACCCGTCGATTCATTGCTCTACACGGAATGATCTCTCATCAATGTAGACACTTGTACAAGCTAATGGAATCCACAATACATTCAACATTTGCTTTCAAATCCAAGAATGTTCTAGATTCATTTTGAAACTTTTCCGGCAAGATACAGCTGTGATCAATTGTATATTAACCCTTTCATGCACCCCGTAACCTGATAACATGGGATAAGCGGTCCACTGTAGTAACGGCTGTCCTTGAAAGGGGTAGAAAAAAATATATATATATATATATTCGACTATTCAAAAAAAACAAGATAAGATTCTTTTATTGCTCCCCGGAGGGGAAATGGTGGTACTTTGACTTTAATAGTCACTCTTGAGCTTTGGTCCAAAATAAACTAAATGGTGTTGTTTTCCCCAAATCGCAAATGCAAGCTTTTTTTTACGTAGTGGTTAATAGGAACTGAAAAATGCGCAATGTTTCAGGTAACACTGAGATCTTATTTGTTTCTGAAACTATTCTGAATTTGCAGGTTGCCAAACCTTCCTTGGTTTAGATTGTGCAGGTTTACATTATGTGTTGTGCATACCATACATCATTACAAACAAACCCCCCAAAAAAAGATGTCGTTTCCTACTGTTTAGTGACGGGTAAGTGGTAGTCGTCTGCTGCCTGCGTTCTTGCTTTGGCTTGGACGTGACCAGCGGGAAAGGCTTCAAGATGGACTCCTTGTCGCCTTGTTTGAGGTCCATGGGTTTATCTGAGGTAAGAGAGGGAAAGGAGGAAAGGGCGGGGGCAGTTAATCATGTGACTCACACACAGTTGTGTTCCATCTGCTTTGGTCGTCCATGTAGAGCAGCTCTGTGTCCTTTCTTAGATTAGTTTGCTCCCTGGGATGTGTTGTGCTTTTCGTTGCAAGCTTATCTTTTGTGTTGTGGTCTTTTTTTTTTAAGAAGGCAAGAATATGAGAATAAAGCATTGCAGTGTGACGATCGAGGAGAATGTGGGGTGAAATTAATCCAAGTTTGAGCATTCAACAAGAGGAAATTTTGCGTGAAATCCTCGCTACGCTCAACAATTTAAAAATCAACATTTTCACCCACACAATTAAAGGGGGAAAAAAATCCAGGCATGACGGTGTCTAATGCACAATGAACGCATTTTTTAAAAACTGGAATAGAAAGTCGAAAGGCAATCAAGTCAAAGAAGTAACTTGAGAAGCAGCTCATGCAAGTTTCAGCCCTCACCGTGGTCATTCGGCATCCCCACCAAGTTGGGTCTCTTATTGACGGGAACAGATTGGCGTAGAACTGCAGAGATTAATTGGAAACATTGCCGACGTTACCGAATGAACAATGGCAAACTCATACAGAGCCAAAAGTGGTCTGTCCTGCAGGAGCAGAAATTCAAAACTGGGAATAAAGCGATGGTGGATTAACAAGCTCGCATTTAGAGGTGGATGGGTAATCAAAGTAGACAGCTGTCAACAAAAATGATTTCATACACAAAAAGCGACAATAAAAGCTTGGGATGGGCATGATAATCGATTAATCGAGTGTTGATCAACCGCCCTTGTACAGTGGAAAGGTCATCGAATGAGCTTGCAACCAGCAGAGGTGCTGTTGATTGCAATTTGAAGAACATGACATAAGATGGATGATTTTTTTGGCATTAAAACGGGAGTTCAGAACATTCAGAGAGTTAATGAGTTTAACTTTCATTAATTATCTTTTTTTGGAGGGGGTTGAGGGGTCACAATTAATCGATTATATGAGTGTTAATGTCATCAAATGCCCATCCTCGATCAGAGCACGTACGTGTACAAGCCAGGCAGATTGCAAATGTTGCCCCCAGTCGACGACGAATCAAAACATCAATTGGCCCCGAAAATTATTTTAATGATCTGAGAAAACGAACGGCAAGTCCTGCTTTTCTTTTTAACGAGTGACTCATTTCAATAAAAATTAAAAAGAAAAAAAAGACGTTCGAACCGATGCTTAGTTTCCACAGAATAAGCTTCGATCGTCCTCGCCAACGAGTTTTCAGCCATAACTGCGTCGATCGATCCCATGAGAGAATTTTGCCGGGAATGTAAGCAGAAAGTGAGCAAACGCGAGGAGGCCTGCCATGGAAACAGCTTTGCGACAAACGCTGATTTATTTTTGGGACGCGTGAAAGCCCATCGCACTAAATCATTTTAGAGGAGACAATGCGGCCTGAGGGAGTCTCTCGCCTTGAAGACTTTTTCTTTTTTCCTTAATTGGAAAGCAGCTCAGCTACGACGCAATTCACAATGCGCTCCTTTGGTCATATTTCATTCCCTTATCGCGGAGATCAGTCAATGCCTATTCTTGTAACGTGATGCAATTGTCGATGATCTAAAGCAGCTTCACGACATTGATTTTTGGGATTGTTTTCTCCTCCCGCAATCAATGACGTCGGGCTTCAACTCCCCGGCGGAATCGACAGGACGGCCGTCGATGATTCTCCCTGATGAGCCCGAGGTTAACCACCGTATGACAGACGTCTCATGGCAAATGTGATGTCCCTGTGGTAATCCATCATGCCGCATGTGATTAAGTGAGCAGAGCAAAAAGATGATGTCACGCCGAAATGGGTGAAAGTGCAGCGATGTATATCGCACGCGTTGTCAACCGAACATATGTCTTGGATCATGGCTGTTTTGTACGGCAGCAGTTGCATAACTGCTGTCCTTGGCTGCAGGAAACAGCCGGACCTCAAACGCTCCATTCCTGAATGAACTCGTATGTCGGAAAAATATAGGCATCGAAAACTGAATTGCGGTCGCGCGTGACTCTCGGTGAACTGATTCTGCGACGAGGCGTTGATCAACAAATAAAAGAGACACAAAAGGTCTGACAAGCAGGGTGAAGCATTGGTGGACTGGGACAAAGAGCGCATGATGATGATGATGATGATGATGATGATTATGATGTGCACACACTAGGACATACTGCAACAGTGCCTCGTGGGTTAGTGCGTGTGGAACGCGGAAAGGAGATTTTTCTTGTCGGTCTTTACCAGGTTTCTCTTTGGGCCATGCTGCAGGTTTAGGGAGAGCATTGCTCCTATGATGCGCTGTTGGAGGGAGAAGAAGGTCGATTATGAAGTGTTCGGTGTCACCAGTCTTGGCAGTGTCCAGTCAAGAGAAAAGACAGCTGAAGATGTGTGCCTTTGACCTATTTTTTTAAAGAGATGAGCTGTATTTGAAATCGGAGCTGGCACGACTTTGTCACATTCATTTTATATGTTGCTCATCCTGATTCTCCATTCTCAAAGTCTTTTGAGGTGTCTGTGGGTATGTTTAGGAAAGGATGATACAAACGGGAGGCGGGGAGACTGGCGAAACTGCTCGCACTGTGCTTGGTTTGGCATGCTAGGTGTAAAACGTTGCCTGTCCTTGGCGGCGCTGTAGCCAGACATCCCACAAGGCTCAGCGGAGAGGGACTGCAAATCATATTAACAACACCGAGGCCCAAGCCACAAACGCAGCTCATGGCAGAGGTGTGAAGTACATCACACAAGAGCGCGCATGTGGTCGAGCGCAGAGAGTTTTGGGACTTTGCTGAAGAGGACTCAAGACCACAAGATGGTGCAAGCAAACTAGAAACGACAAGCTTTTCAACGTATACGTGACATATTCCCTGCTCAACCAGGAGCCAATCTGCTGTCATCCGTAAATGCGGCGCTGCAGATAAAGATAGGATGTTTGATCAGAGGAGGAGAAAGGGAGATTTAAAGTAGAGGGAGAGAGTTCTCCATTACCCCCAGAGGTCCTGGAGCTGTGGGAGGAGGTGGAGAATGATCTGACACCATTGCGAGGGAAATGAGGAGGAGGCCGGATACGTGAAAATGTGGTGTTTCTTCCTGCCGGATTAGCTGAGGAGAGAGTGGGGGAGTGAGGGGCCTCAGCGCTCCGGTTCTTGGTACCTAGATCAGAGGTAAGAGGCATTCGGGAAGTTTAGTGATCATCCACTCGCGAGCTTGACTCACGCTACCTAAATGGAACAAATATCAGTGCACATTGGTGAAAGGAATGTAGACGAGAGACCAAGGAATGAAATGACAGCGAGACATGAATGGCACACTGCGTTGTTTGTGAATGGGTGGGGGTTAGGAGGGACTGCTGGGCCGTGATTGACAGCACACATGGTGACAGGGACGATGATGTGGGTGTGAGGATGGAGATGGAGATGGGGAAGCAGTGATATCATCCAGCGGTTTGAGTTGCAACTGGGTGTCATACAGTTTTGACGAAAAGCGGTGACGGTAATGCGGCCAACTTGTCATGGTGTTTACCAAGATTGTAACTATGAGGCTTGTCTGCAGCCGGGGCTGGGATTGGCAGAGGCTTTCCCTTCTCCGGTGGACTAGGAGCTGCATGGGAGAAAACTCATGTATATTCTAAAGGGCATTGGTTGTAAATTTTGACATTGAACATGATCTGTCTTAACGTAAGAGGTGTGTAAAGTAGGTGTTTACCAGTGGGAACTGCCTGCAATGGAGGGACCTCAATGGGGCCAGAGAGACTCGTGCCCCGAGGCTGAATCTCAATTCCAGGCTGCGGTTCTGCTTGAGACTTTGGTGCAGGGATTGCCTCAGTTTGGGATTCGGATTGGGGCAGATTTTGTATAGTTGGTGGGAATTGGGAAACGGGTTTCCTTTGGGGTAGAGTGTCTGACAAAGGATGAGACTGGGGCAGTGGCTGGGCCCTACCTGAAAGTTTTGGTTGCTTGCTATGTCTTGTGACGGATTGGTTTTGAGGCTTGGCTGGATGAGTTTTTGGTTGGGAGTGTGTTTCTGGCCGGGCCGTTCTCTTCAATAAAGGTTGTGTCATGGGGGTTAAATAAGTCGTCCTCGGTTGGGAAGTTGACTGAACTTTAAACTGTTTCATTGTGCTTGGCCAAGGCTCTGGAGAGTTTTCTTGTTGAGTGAAAGGTTGGACAGTTGTGTCAAACTGGACAATTGATTCAGATTGTGTTTTTATTTGTGGCTCAGTTAAAGAATGGGGTGGTTGTTTAGGTATGACGCAAGGCATTGTTTGAGTTTGTTGTCTCTGAGGTTGATGTTGCTTTGTTGTTTGAGATGTCTTGGGATGTGCCTCAAATGCAGACTTTATTGTTATTTGTGTTGTTGGATGATGTCGTGGTTCAGGCTGACTTGTGGTCTGAGGCTTTGATAGGTGTTGTGGCTTTGTCTGACTTGGAGTCTGAGGCTTTGATAGGTGTTGTGGTTCAGACTGACTTGGGGTCTCAGGCTTTGATAGGTGTGCTTCAGGCTGGCTTGGGGTCTGAGGCTTTGGTAGGTGTTGCGGCTTTGTCTGACTTGGGGTCTGATGCTTTGATTGGTTTTGTGGCTTTGTCTGACTTGGGGTCTGGGGTTTTGGTAGGGGTTGCGGCTTTGTCTGACTTGGGGTCTGAGACTTTGGTAGGTGTTGTGGCTTTGTCTGACTTGGGGTCTGAGGCTTTGATTGGTGTTGTGGCTTTGTCTGACTTGGGGTCTGAGACTTTGGTAGGTGTTGTGGCTTTGTCTGACTTGGGGTCTGAGGCTTTGGTAGGTGTTGTGGCTTTGTCTGACTTGGGGTCTGAGGCTTTGATTGGTGTTGGGGCTTTGTCTGACTTGGGATCTGAGGCTTTGGTAGGTGTTGTGGCTCAGGCTGAATTGTGGTCTGAGGCTTTGATAGGGGTTGTGGTTCAAACTGACTTGGGGTCTCAGGCTTTGATAGGTGTACTTCAGGCTGACTTGGGATCTGGGGCTTTGATCGGTGTTGTGGTTCAGGCTGACTTGAGGTCTGAGGTTTTGATAGGTGTTGTGGCTTTGTCTGACTTGGGGTCTGAGGCTTTGGTAGGTGTTGTGGCTTTGTTTGACTTGGGGTCTGAGGCTTTGGTAAGTGTTGTGGCTTTATCTGACTTGGGGTCTGAGGCTTTGGTAGGTGTTGTGGCTTTGTCTGACTTGGGGTCTGAGGCTTTGATAGGTGTTGTGGTTCAGACTGACTTGTGGTCTGAGGCTTTGATAGGGGTTGTGGTTCAAACTGACGTGGGGTCTCAGGCTTTGATAGGTGTGCTTCAGGCTGACTTGGGGTGTGAGTCTTTGGTAGGTTTTGTGGCTTTGTCTGACTTGGGGTTTGAGGCTTTGGTGGGTGTTGTGGTTCAGGCTGATGTGCGGTCTGAGGCTTTGATAAGTGTTGTGGCTTTGTCTGAGTCGGTGTCTGAGGCTTTGGTAGGTGTTGTGGTTCAGGCTGACTTGTGGTCTGAGGCTTTGGTGGGTGTTGTGGTTCAGGCTGATGTAGGGTCTGAGGCTTTGATAAGTGTTGTGGCTTTGTCTGAGTTGGTGTCTGAGGCTTTGGTAGGTGTTGTGGTTCAGGCTGACTTGTGGTCTGAGGCTTTGATAGGTGTTGTGGCTTTGTCTGACTTATTAATTTAGTCTGCATCTTGGGTGTTGATCTGGTTTCTGATTGGGATTGTGCTTGGGGTGTAGGTTGAGATGTTTGATGATAATGTGTCGGAAAAGGGTTATGTGTTATGGTGTGCAACTCCAGATCTGGATATGGTTCATGTTGGGGCACGGTCTGGAATCCCAATTGATGAGAATGTGGTTTTTGTTGGGAACCTGTTTGGGGTTGTTCTGGTCTGGGTTTGGATTGTGTCGGTGGTTGGTGAAGATTTAATGGGTATGGGGCACGATTTGGGGGTTCTGCACCGTTTTGCTTGTGGACTGGTACAGAAACTGCTGGATCTGAAATATGAAGTGGAAGTTGGGGATTGGAAACTGAGGGGACCTTGTGGAAAGGAGAAATGACAGATTTGGAGAGGCCTCCACCTGGGTGGCGTGTCAGAGAGAGAGAGAAAATATTTCCAATAAAATCCCTTTGATTCAAATGATAGACAAAAGCAATGACTGAACTGGCTACAGAAAATGACAGTGGTTCAGGCAAGGACCTGAAAAGTAACATTATGATCCTTGACCCGGTGTAAGTTACACAATATCTTTTTTTACCTGACACAAGTTTCGGTCTCAGAACTATCAAATTTCCCTCGCCAGGATTTCTGTGGTATGAATCCAAAAGCTGTCTCACTAAGACACTAAGATAGAATGTTTTGATGTTTTGATTGACTACTTGCCTTATGGGCATTGAGAATTGATTCGACTGCCCTTGAAAGGGAATCAGAGAGAAAGTCCAAAAACAGGCAAAGCTGATAAATTTAAATTCGAAGATGAGTAATGCATAGACTCCAATTTAATTCCATTAAGTCCATTGTTGTCATAATGGTCTGGCTTAACAAACTTGAATCACCATTTACCAATTGGCTGTTTGGTAGTCGCAGGTGCTGCGGATCCAGAGGTAGACAGAGGTTCCTGTTGAGTCGTTGTGGTGGGAGCTGACAAATATAGTAAACATGAAGTCATATGAAAGTAGAAAGCAGATTAAATGCTGCATCCATCCATCCTTAAGTGACATAATAGAGGCAAAGTTGTGTCGTAGTTAGTTTTTTTGTGACCATTGCTACATTTCTGAGTTCATGCTCAGAAAAAGAATTACCAAGAGTTGTCTTTGGGATTATGTGGCGGGAGATGGGTTGTCTGCCCTGTGTCTTATTGTGAAGAACTGACAAAGAGGAAAGGAAGAGTAGTTAGGTTCAAAGTCAGCCCAAAATTTATTGCAGTCCTGCAAAAAAAACTGGAAAGTCAAAACAGTTCTTCAGTGCAAGTACCAGTTCACAATAATGCTTTCTTCTTTATTTATTGATATAGTAACAAGCCAAATGGACAGGCCAATGTTCCTGAAATCTTAGAGACAGTAAGATTGTTTTTCTTCAGGCACTGTAAAACACAATTCAGGTCTTCTGGAAATAAACTTAGTATGAGGTGGTCCGGGTTGAGCAGAGGCTGTGTATAGTAATCCTTTGTAAAATATTTATGTAGGAATTGAGAAAAATAACAAATATGCGTCGTCATCCTTCCAAGATCCAATGGTCTAAATTAGAAAAACTGGATCTGCGGCAATGTGAGATGCAATTGTGATGCGTAGTGTGTGCATTTTCTTTCATGCGTCATTGAGATCACCGTCTTACAGTGTTTCTTAGAAAAGCAGCAATCACGAGCATGCCAAAACTATGATCTACATTTCTTTCATTCTCTGTTTCATTTCAAATCACATTCATGTCGTCTGCGGCCAAGTGTCATCAAGGCTCTGGCAAATCTCCGCCAAACTGCACGTTTTGGGAGTGTAAACAGAACACCTCATGGTGGAGGGAATGTAACGACGCGGTCTGTAAATGCATCACAACATACTGTTTGGGATCAAGTTATGTAAATCTGTGATTGGAGTGAATTAAACTGGATTGCAATTGGAGTTCATCGTATGGTATCACATTGCGATTGGAGTGAATCCTATCGCATTGCAGCGCAAATAGCTTAAAATGTTTTTCGGGAATATATTGTCCCAATTGTGTCAAGACAGTGCACTGGTTTGAGTGATTAACATTCCTTGTCCAGTCTTTACTATTTTACTGAAACTTGGCCAACACATGTACAACAACAGCTTTCCGGGAACTGGAATCTGCCAAAAATCAAAGTTTGAATCGACTCTTGTCGGGTCCTTGATTAACTTACCGTGGCGAGGAGCAAAAGGGAACTGCGGACCTTGCGCTAATGGTTTCTAGTGGGTCAAAAACAAGAGAAGATTCGGTCAATACAGTTGCAACAATCACAAAAACTAAATTGACAACTACCGCAGCATTTGGTTGCTTTTAATATTGCCTGCTGGCATTGGGTGGCTCTAACTTGGACTAAACGCAGAGGCTAGCACACTACAGGCAGACTTGGCTTGTCGCGCCCTGGCTGTACTCATGCCGTTTCCATTCGGCAGCTGCAAGGGAAATTAATGAGGCAAACAACCCTGAGAATAGCATACACATACAAAAAAAATTACAACATGCTCTCCAGGGGTTTATTAATTCTTCCGAGCGCACGCCTCAGTCCCTGAATATGTTTATTATGAGACGAGCTGTTAGTTCTCATTCGCTTCGACGACACTTTCAGCTTATCCAAAGAGCAAAGCATCCATTGATGGATGGATACAATCAAACCCCCGTGTCGCTTGTAGTTAGAACTTTTAGTTTATTCTTTGATCGCATTTTTTAAAAAAAGACTAAGGTGTAGTACGTACCACAGGGCTGATGGGACGTTTGAAGATTTTCCTGATGACTTTCTCTGGGGACACAACATTTGATAAATAAATAGCGACATGCTTGTAGAAAAACGGATGTCATTCAATTATTGGATGGATCATTGTTCATTATACCAAAAGGACGCTGAGAATGTTGAGTTTTAATGACTCTTCTGGATAATGGAGTTGGTCCGTTGTGATCAAATTTACCTTGAACACCCCCTGAGCTGATATTGTGGATGACGGGCTTGCTCCACGATCCGGTCTTGTCCTTCGAGCTGGGTTGAACACCGAATTCGTAAACGGCGTTGGGCTTGAGATGGTCAATGACCGTGTCACTCGTCGGGCAGGTTTGGTAGTTCCACTTCCTGTTTCTCTCCCGGTAACGCACTGTGTAGTGTCTGGACCAAAGACAGAACGGAGCAAAGGAGATACTTTAGTTGTTGATATTTGTGAACATTTTGTCAGCAATTTTCCTGCCGTTTTCTGTCGACACTATGCAAACGTACCCATCCTCGAGACAGTCCTTCATGATATTCCCTTCGTAGGGCGTCTTCAGTAGGGTCCCCCAAGAGAGCAAAACTGAGGTGGGGGTCACTGACCCGATAACCAGATGCAGTGGCTTCTCCAATTCGACTTTCCCTATTAATGAACGCTTATTAACTTACAGTATCTGCTTGCCCCTTAGATCAGCTTTCGTGTTAAAAAGTCAGACCTGTGCATTGCTTTTTCACATCATTGGTCGGGATGGGCTGGACGGCGATAAGGTACTTAGGCTCGGCGTCTGAAGACACAACATTTCGCATTATGGTCTAAAAGCTTCAAAGACCTTATTATGAAATCAGTATATTCAGTGCGAGTCTTTGGCAACGCTCACCAAACTCCGTCTCGTAAGGCTTCCCATTCACCGGGAGCGGAATGAACTGTTTGGAGAACATGCTGCTGCCGTAGCCCAGGATGTAGCCCTCCAGCTTGGTGTCCGTGTTGGGACGCACAAACTTCATCACAATGGTGTCACCGGTGGCGTTGATGCGGACCTTCATGTTCTGGCGTCGGACTGCGGGGACAGGACAGTATGTGATTATTATTGTTGAAAATGCTTTCTTTGTCGTTACTCTGCAATATTTTCGAGCATTTCCCCTCTAATCTGAAACCATGTTCACCCTGGTATTTTCATTTTTTAAATGTCATTTTAGTTGTCAGCTTCACTTGGCAACGTGAAATTTGTTAGGCATGTCTAATATGAGTAGACCCACAAAAAAGTATCAAAAGCATTGCCTCAAAAGACACGCTGGCGTCTGCCATTTTGCTTCAAAGCAGCCGCTCTGTCATTTTGGGCCATTTCCAGGGGCCCTTCAAAAATGAACTCATTCCAGAGATTTAAATTTGAACCACATGTCATAGATGCATGAAACTAAATATCAGGAGGGGAGGGAGTTTTTGTCTTTGTCTATGAAGTTCGATTACCCCCCAACCCCCACCTCCATATAACATGAAAATCATCGTAGCTGAGTTCCACCGGGTCAGAGCTTGACCAGTTGAGTTGTATGTGATGACCGTCGCATTCTGAAAAAAAATAATAATCATCATAAATCATAATCCCCCCCATGCCGACAGCAAATACTGTATTTAGGTTCCGCTCTGCACCTTCCAAATTTTCTCAAGTCCAGCTTCGTCCAACTTCAAATTGTGTGTAAAGAAACTTGATGAGCCGGGCGAAAAACAGAGCCAAAACTATCATTGAGAATCAAATACACTCAAATAATTGAGTCGTATTTTTCTCTGTTCACACTGGATCTTGAGGTCAGCAATTAGCCAATTTATCGCACACATTAATGATTGGGAGCGATGATGCTCGGATGAGTGAATCGGGGTCATAACGGTGATGGATGACTGACGATTGGCGCATTAACACACAGAACGTTAATCAGAATACTGGGCATCCTTGGGCTGTCAATTACCAGATGTGACAAAAGAATGACTGGCGAGTTGATCAAATTAAGTGCGCTTTTGTGGGATTGTTGGTTGGCTTTTCCCTCGTCTTCTTCAAATTAACATTGACAACAGAGCAATTAGTGGATTTTTATGGTTTTAGAAAGACGATCGGAGTGACAGATGAGCCCGTAAGGGCTTCAACCTCCGTCCTTTGTAGTCAAGCCTAGAAACAGCAAACTTTCCGAAGCACATGTCCTTGGCTTCAATCTCAGCACCAAATGAAATAGTGGAACTTTGCATGCCGACTACCGCTTGCGGCTGCCAGACCCCAACGCAGACACTTGCAAAGGGGGAAGCCCTGGATTTGAAAAATAACCCTCTTAGCTTTTCCAGCTATGTGTTCCCGATGAAAACCTCAATCAAAAGCATTTCTTTTCACTTCTCCCACCAAGGATCCCCACAAAAGCACAAGTGAGATTGCCCGAGTGAGTAGGAAACATCAGGAAACTTCTGGCAATGTGTTTTTCAAATCAAATACAAGCAAAGACTGGCTCGCACTCACGTTGACCATTTGGCCTACGAGTCGCTTAAAAACTGTTTAGTCTTATCAATATTTCTCAAGTACGGTGATTAGATCTAGATGATCTGACTAAACCATGGGCCTGATCAGCGATCCATCACTCAGCTACAATTCTCACATTGTTGCTTTTTTTGCAATGGACTCTTGAGGCTCTCCGAACACCCTCCACCTCCTACTGGCTGTCACCCAAATTGCTTTGGGATATCATTTCTCTTTTCCACACAATATTAGTGGCCAATCTTTCAGACTAAACAGTACTCCGTGCCAGAATTTCAACAAATCCTAATCGGGGTCAGTTTATCCAAATTTGTCTTTGCGGAACATTTGCAGCTATTACATTCTAGATTGAATCAGGAAACATCTGTTTGTACTCAAAACAAAATAAAGAAATCAATAATACAAAGGGGTGTACCCCCCCCAAAAAAAACAATTTTACAAAATAATCTACAAAAAAAACCAACTTGCAAGAGAAAACACGTAAAAATGTGAGTATAAAATCGTAATATTGTGATTGAAAAGCAGTAATTTAAGAATGAGGTTGCAAAATAGTCCAAAATGTTGCAACGTCATCTCAAATCATAGCAATGCAAGAAAAAAAGTTGCAATTTCATGTGGCAAACACTGAGAAGATAATCTTCAGAATTTCTAGCATTACCTCGGAGTACACAGAGAAAAAAAAGTTGGCTATTTTGCCCTTTGTATTTTTCTCATAACTTTTCGATGTATCCATTCTTCAACCAGACGTTAATATCTTCATTTGGGACCAATGACATCTCCTTTGCATGCTTATGAGCGACGGCTGACCCACTTTCCGTTATCTGGCCATTTGAAATGACACGATGATTATCTCCAGACCGTCCCAGATGATCACTTTGCGCATTCATTCTAACAAAAACAAACATGGTTTGTGTTTTATAACACTAATTAAGATGAAACCATTCCGTTCAAATATTATGACTCCGGCAGTCTTGCTCCAAATGTGAAACCAGCTAATCCCCACTAAACCGCACGTGCAAACCCTTCAAAATGCAATGAAGTCACCAATCAGCATGTGGCATTACCCAATAAATCAAGTCTCACAACCTGATAAACATTTAAGAATTGTCCTCTCCATCTTATGTTTTGGTGAGTAAGCCGAAGAGGTCATTCAGTTGGCTTGAAAAGCAGCAACACCCTCAAACTGGAGACTGGAGCTGGGCTCCAAAGAGGTTATCGTTATCGCCTGGTGATGCATGATCCCACGGGAAAGGGAGTTGCATAATATTGGTGAAGAAAACACACGCTCACGTCAGTTTTGACCACACATTTTCATGAAGTGCACATAAAGGTGAATAATTGGTGGAGTTTTTTACCAGAACTTCAAAGGATTGAGGTTGCCTCTGTGTCTAGAGGTTTTCTTTCTTTTTTGCCTGGGCTTTGTTAGCCTTTTGATGGACAATGGTAATCAGAAAGGAAGGAAGGCATTTTACTTTTGTATTTTCTACTTGAATAAACGTGACTTTGAGGAAGGGGGGGGGGGTACTTTTGGGTTTATTTTTTTATTCACTTGTTGTTTCTTTAACGCAAAAAATTTAGAATCAAACTAATTAAGCACCATAGAAAATAGATGGACAGCTGTTTGATGAGAAGAATCAAAAGTAAAGCTCTGGAATGCTATGCTAGCTCTTCACGCTAGCTGCCTGCTTCTACTGTTTCTTTCTTTAAGAGTGGGGGTTATTGTTTTTGTTGTTTTTTGTTGCTCTTGTTGATTTATTCACTTGTTTTTTTCAGTGCTAAGCATTTAGAATCAAACTAATACAATAACTTGTGTATTACCAAACCACCAATTAGCATCAGTGAATTTGTCGCACTTTAACTACTTGCAGTAAAAATTCTTCCCCCACTGATTTTGAGAGCCATAAATTTGATGCAGGGAGAGCTGTAGCGCGGATTGTTGTGTTCTCAAACAAAAAGTCTTTGTTGGAGTCGGTGTGGACGTTTTAGTGGGTCACACAACACATCTGCTCTCATCTCCCAAACTAAATGAGGGTGTATAAACTTTATACCCTTGTACTATACTGCCCACAAAACTGTATCCCCCTCACATGCTTGATCGTTTAAATCAATTACACTGAGTGAAGTTGATTAATCCACCCCCCCCCTCCTTTCACCTCCCTAAACACAGTTTTTTGCCAAACACACAAGAGATGATCTCAAGCCAGAGTGCTAGAAGTTGGGAGGTAGATAGAAGAGCCGAAACAGATGTTTTTATGACCTACTCCATTTAGGGCAATGGAGTGTGAAAAACTTGCCGTGCCCCGTGCCAGCCGCGGCACAGACAGTTGAAAATAATTTACATAGCGACAAGGCAATGACAGCTCCAGTGACCTATATCAGTTAAAACGGGACTGAGGGAATATCGGCTATAAATCAGTGGGAGTCTATTTTGGAAAAATCCCTGCACCGGCGGGAGATAGTCATGCCAGGGATCGCACTCGGCAAATTTTCCTTGGCGGCCTCTGTGCTGTTTTCACACTACAAATGGCTTTGGGGATATTTTTAACGCCGCCACCGCAGCTTTCTCTTCCCGCTTGCGGCGCTCCCATCCTTCTTCTCCCATGCTAAATGTGGAAGTGGCCATCTTTCCATCATCTTGACACCTCGGGATTCCACGTTCATCCGGTAACCCTTCCTCTCTTTGCTGTCTTCACAAACCATTGCCATCATTTATCCGCGCTTCAACTGCGGTTTTGTTTCGCTGCCTCAATGCTCCCTCCAAGGCATTTATCATCTAAATGTGGGTCGGTCGTAAATAATGTCTTTGTTGTGATAGTGAACGGGGTGATTTGTGATAGCGAACGGGGTGATGTCATACATTGCGTTCTAGGATACAGTTTTATGTTTTGTTTTTGTTATTTGCTTTTAGTTAGTTGCTTTGAATTTGGAAGCAAGATTCGACGATACAGTAAAAAATCTGTGATGCAAAGAGAGATCATAAAAAAAAGAAAAACAGAGTGAAACAGATTAAAATATACCTATTTTGAACACATTGATCCCATAATCGAACACACACAAAATTGGAATCCCAACTGTACTTTTTCCACAAAGTTAAAGCAAATCCTGTAGTCACTGTAATTTACCTCAAAATTTAAAAATTTCAATCAATGTGGCCTCCCCATATGCACACCAAGTATGTGAGGGCAAAAACCGCCCGGCGATGGGGAAGTGGGGGTGCGCCAACGTTGTCTGAGCTCGGAAGTGAGTGTATACCTTAAATAACTTGGGAAAGTTGCCCTAAACCAGGGATTCCCAAATTGTGGTGCACCATCAGGTGGGTGGGTGTAATTACAAGTTTAATGATTTTCAGGAATGATAAATAGGAGACGGGGTGCGCCAACACTTCTCGGAGATTTAAAGGGATGCATTACCTAAAAATTTTTTTTTTTTTTTTTTTTTTTTTTAAACAAGTCCAAAGCCCACAATTGAAAAAGAAACACGTGTTTGTGCACGGCCGCGTGTTTTTCTTGATGTGGTCATGTTTTGATCACCTTTGCAGTACTACACATGAAGACGTGGCTAAAAATAGGCTTTCAACAGATGTCAAAGGCTGTCTCACTTGAAGAACTCTGTAAAGAGTTCACGGTGCATATTTTTGGACTGAGCTTACAAGAAGCCCTTCATATCTTCAAATCACCATTGCCTTAAACAAAAAAAAAACAAAACACGTCATTTCATAATGTGTTTGACTCTCAAATCAGGTGCTTGCGCCAAGAAATACACACACTGGAAAAAAAACTGCCCTCTTCCCCACAGAGAAGAAATAGTAAAACAAGCGCAAAGCTGCACACCGTGACTTGTCTGCAAGCCAACTTCTGCCAGCAAGCGTTGAGCGTTAGTCGAGCCGGGCTCACCTCACATCATTTTCACAAGCATCAAAGTCTTCATAAAAGCTTGAGCAGACGCAAATACGGCAGGAAGTGTAGCTGCTCAGTACGCAGCAGCGAAAACCAAGGCTGGAGTTGGTTTGAGCAATGCGAGACAGGAAAATATTCTGTTGACCAAAACTGCCAATCAGCGACTCAATTATCTAATCTGCTGAGACTGTGTTCTGGAAAGAGAGAGGAAATTAAATCCCCGCGAGGAGCCTTAGCTCAAGTTTTGTTCAACTTCCCAAAATGGAGGCAAAATGTACGCGATATGTGTCGACTCTAAAACACTGTAGTGATAATCTCCCATCTGTGCCGCTGGAATTACTGTCGACGTTCAGTGTGTGGTCCTTACGATCCGAGACGGCACAGCTGGGACGTTTGCGGGCGCTTTCATCATAGTGGAACTCGTGCAATTCGGGAGGGGTGGGGGGTTGTTTTTTTTTAATTGCCACAACAGAAAGTCGACACCTCCTGCTGTGACACTCGCAGGAACTTCATCTTGTGAGCTTGTCTCGCAAGATTAACCTTTCAACTGCCTAACCCGAGGACGCTTCCAAGTAAAACTCATGACGCACCAGCTGTGCTTTGGTCGTGTCGGTGAAATGTGACTCATTAAAAAAAAAAAAAAAATCTTGCCGTTAGTCTGGCAGGTGAGAGAAAGAGACCTCTGTCGGGATGATGCTCTTTCGCATTTGGCAGGACCAAATCAGAAGCACTTCCACTACTGAACAAAATGGATTCCTCCATTATTCAGGTACAACGAGGCACGGCCCTGGTTGGGGGATGTTTACACGGAAGAAATGATCAAACATTTACGATGGACCTTTGGACAAGAGTGATAACCTTTCAAATGTCTCTCTCATTAGGAAAGAGCAGGTGGAATCTTGAACTCCAGACCACCAAGAGATGATGACCCATCCATTCAGTTTCTACCGTTTATGCTGTTCAGGCGCCGCAGGTAAGCGGAACGCCAACCCGGCTGACTTTGGGAGAGAGGCGGGACATAGACTCAAAGCAGGTTGCCGGTTCATCATCATCATCACTGATAAAACGGACGTACGTGATAACGTAGGCGTGTCCTACCTCTGCTCCTGCGTGGCGTGGAGGGACCGGACAAAACTATCCCAGCGATGAAGACCACCAGGAAGAGGACAAGAAAGCCGGGCGAGCGCTGCTGCATCCTTGTCATGACTGCGGCACCCGCGGATGTGGAATCTTGCGACGGCTGGACCAGCACTGGCGTCTCAAGGTTCAGATGAGGCTCAAAAGTCACGTGGGGTGAGCAGGTACAGGTACGGGGGTTTGTTGCTTGCAAAGAGACCGGACGACTTCTCTGAGCTTGTGCAGCACACTTGACTGCAGCTCGGGATGCTGCTGCACCTTCTATACCTCCCTGATGGAGGGGAGGGGTCAGTCAGAGGGAGACAGACACACTGGCTTTCTCTCGAAAAGGAGTTGTCGCCAAACCCTCCCGCCCTTCTCTCCTCTTCTGTATTTATTTCTTTTTTTTTTCCTTACACTTTCCCTCCCTGCTTCGTCTTGTGGGTCCGCACCATTTCTGCTTTCCATCTGCAGCAGAGGCTCCCTGACACAAGTCATTGTTTTCCTTCTCCTTCCCTTGTGCTTCTCCCCGGGAGTGTTTGTATGCACAGGAACAGTCACGTTCAGAGCAGCTCGCTTACAAGCACATCTATTTTGGCCTTCGTATGCATGCCCTACTGCGAAATTCATAAAATGTGACAGCTGAGGTTTTAACCCATTATGGTAATGTATGTAGCAGCCTTTGCCAAACTCAAGGAGCCGAGGGTGTTGCCTTTGGCAACGGAGTTCCCGAGCCGAGAAACAAAAACATATGAAAAAGTTTCATGGGGGAAAAAAAGGCAGTGATCAAATCCTTCTAAATCGCGGGGTCACCAACTCCGGTCCTGGTGGGGCCTTCTCCTGCATGTTATAGATGCACCCCCCTCTCCCCCCAACATACCTGACTCAAACAATTAGCTCAGCAGCAAGCTCTAAAGGAGCCTGATCACGAACCAATCAGGCGTGTTGAAGGAGGGAAACATCAAAATCATGCAGGCTTGGGATCCTCCAGGACCGGAGTTGGTTTTAAATACTCTTTCTGAAAAGACTTTCATTACCCACGGCATTTTCCAACATTTCCTGTACTTATTATATGCACATTTTGATAACCGTCATTGTCGCTTGTACATGAAAAGTCTTCTTTTTGTTTTGGGGAGATGTGTCTGCTTGCTGCATGGCTTCCCTGCATGGATCCGCTACGCTGGTTGACAAAGTGTCAATTGGCAGCTTGGAGATGAGGTACCGCCACCGAGCCATTCACAAGCCCCCTGTAGCGTTGGCCTAGGTCATCGTGGTAACGCAAGTGTTCTCAAGGTGGTTTCGGGCGAGCAGCGGCTCTTTTCAATGAGACAAAACAATCCGCCCACAAAAACAAAAAACGTTTGCTGTTCTTGTTGAAGTTAACGGAACAATGCCAGAATACTTTTATTATGACATTTGAGAACTGACTGTGGCAATACATAAATACTGCATGTCTATTTAAAGCAGACCATGCAGAATATATTGGCAATGTGCACTTTTAATGTTTGTCGCAGTCAACCCATGTGTCAATGTTAAGGCAATACATTGTTTCTTTTTCAACTTTGAAGGTCTGGGTTCATCAACAGTCCCTATCATCATGACACACTGGACCAGTTAGCCCATTTTCAGCCCCCTGGGTAAGCAATTAGTGCTAAGTGGCAACATCAAGGGTGCAGTCTGCATTCCAAAACTGATGGGATTCAACAACAAAGAGTGAGGTGGCAATAAACCGGGTGCGTGGGAATTGCTTGCTTGCAGTAACTCAGTCTGTTTGTGACCTGACTTAGGGATCGCCGGGTTAAAGGTTCTGATCCTGCTTTCTGAAGAAGAAACACAGACATCTGAGTGGTTGTGGAGAGACCCTTGTCAGTTCAAGGTAACTTCTTTTTGAAAAGTCGATGAATGGTTAACGGTCCCCATAACGCATGTAATTGTCTAAACCAGTCCAAAAAGGTTGTGGACCATTGGTCTACTTTGTTCTTTTTTTTTTTTAATTGTCCTTAAACCAAACCTAACCTATGCCAACGATGTATCGTGACAGGCAGAACGAATAAAATACTGTACTCTTCCTTTAGATGGTCAAAGGATTATTTTTGTTTGATAATGTGCGATGAGGACGTAAAATTTTGCCTTGGCTCAACAAGGTTGGGAAACACTAAATTGCAGGATCCACGCCAGAGATCTGTTCCTACGATGGCGACATCGGCCAAATAGGAAACATTCCAATGAAGTTCAAAGGAGAGGATAAGACAACGGTATTTGACGCTACCTGTAACAATTTATGTCTGGATAAATACAACAAAATAATACGATGTGACCTACATGAAACCTGTGGTATTTTCCAAACATAATAATAAACACGAATCATGACACGAGGAACGTCCTATCTGGTCGCAACACTCTGGTCGCTATGGTAACATTTATACGTGCCTTCAAAATAAGATACACCACAAATACAAAGTGCACGAAAAATACGACTCAACATTGCCGCATACTATGTAGGGAGGGCTTGGTGCGTGGGAATCTCCCATTGAGATAAAGCCGTATCTTAAGTAGGACCCCTGATAGTGTCTTATTAAATATAGCCTTCGTTTTCTTGGAGGTCGTGGGCTCCTCTTCTGTCTCCTGGCTGGGCCTTTTCTCCTTCCCAAAGAAACTTTCCAAAGACGTTTGTTTTTTGACTCATTTTGCTAGCTCCTGGGTTTCATTTTAGTGGTCACCTATCACGTGACCGAGAAGCGCGCCTTTACCTGGGTCAAGAGTGACATACTGTGGATGGATGTAACAGAGATTCCAGTCATTTTTCAAAATAAAACATCTTTCAGATTCCAAAATGAAAAAAACCCAGAAGTAATGCAAGTTATTTCATCTTTCTGTGCGGCTCAGTACAAAATAACCCCGCGGTAGCGGTCCGCGGCCCGCGGCCCGGAGATTGGGCACCACTGCTTTCAGTCATCTTGAGGACAATGCATGTGACAATGTATGTATGCAAGCACAGGTATAGTGGTAAGTGAGCCTGCATTCTTCTGCCTACTTTTTCTTACTCCGCTGTGCCATTTGTAATCTTGAAAGCGAGTATGTTCGGGACCTTTATAAACCAGAGACACCATGTACTTCCTAGGACACAGTTTGTACCTTCGCCAAAGCCTTAAAGTGAGGCCACCGCACAACAGCTAAAAATACACCTTCAAGGAAGTGTATCTTCGAGTTCAGCAACAAACCGTTTACCGGCATGTTTATGGTCCGTTGAGGACCTCGGAGCGCATTGGGGCACCTGATGGAGGCAGACCCTCACAGAACGCGTTTGCCAACCAATCAAGTCACCAACGTGCACGTGCGTGTGCCTGCGCGGCTGCCAAAGCAGTTTGGAAGCGCCCTTTTGATCCCCTTAAAAAGGATCTGATCCCAACATCGTGCTTTGGCCTCCTGGTTTGGCTGCCCACGTTACCGAATAAACACACACACACATACACGCACACACGCAAGTACACACTGAGTCAGCTTTCGGGAGTCCAAAATCGGGAAGGGCTACCATTATATTCCATGGAAACATTGTCTCTCATCATGCAGTCTATAAATGTCTTCTCCGGTGATGGCATGGAGACACACCAAGGTCAAATGTAGCACAAACGTGCCTTGTGACAGCATTACATCTTGATCTTACAATATGTCATTGTTTACAAAGACACACTTTCCTTTTTTTTTTTTCCTTAAACATGTGCTTCTAGGAAGTTGACGCGTGCATGTTCCTTCCCCTTTTCAATGGTGGCCGGCCAAGACTTTCTGGTAGGCCTCAAGGCCACGACGCGTGAAGTAAGTGCGAGTGCATGGCGCGCACATGGTCGCTTCACACGTGCGCGGACGCGTCGTGCGGCGTCCCCGCCCTACGAAAGTAGTTGATTATCCCACATGCCATTGCACGAGACGGGAAACGCGGGGCGCGCGCCAGCGGGGGCGTGTTCCCGGGGTAGCAGGACTTTGGAATGGAAGCGCGCTTTTCATCGCAACGAGAGAGCCCATTAAATATAATAATGGCAATAATAATAATAACAGTCTGCTTGAATGATGAACGAGCGCGGCGAGTAATCAACCTGACCTGGCCCGCTCGCTGACTGGATCTGTCAGTTCATGACATCACGTTATATAACATACCCCGTCTTTTTGTTGTTGTTCTTTTTTTTTTTTTCTTCAATGAGATTTTTCACTGTTCCGACCTTGAACTACAGTGGACAAGCACACATATTCTTTTATTTGACATCGTTTATTTAATAAAAATGATATGCTACCATTTTCTTGGGAGCGATAAAAAGCAAAACGACAGCTCCGGGACAGCTTTAGGACCATAAACGGAAATCTGGTGTCGGTTGTCTGCTTTCAACCTGTTGATGACTTTCAAAACAAATATGGGAGCGGAAGACATTTCTGTCCTTCGTGGACTCTAAATGCTCATGCTGAAAACTACCATTGATTGGATACCAGCAAAGCTACATGCTTCTCTTGAACGAGATACTGTTGATCAATTGTTGGGTGTCGTCTTGGTCTCATGACATCACAATATGGACGTCGTGAACGGTAGAATTGTGTTAGTAGCTCTAGTGTCTGTGCTTGCCGCAACGTGTTTGCGTGATGTTGAGAGCGGACGGGTCTTGTTCGATTCCAGCTCCGGCCTCCCTGTGTGGAGATTGCCTGTTCGCCCCGTGCCTGAGTGGGTTTTCTCTGGGTATTCCGGTTTTCCTCCCACATTGCAAAAACATGCATGGCAGGCTTATTGAAGAGTGTGAGTGTGGATGGTTGTTCGTCTCTGTGTGACCTACGATTGGCTAGCAACAGGTTAAGGGTGTCCTCGGCCGGGATTGGCTCCAGCACACCCCCGCGAGCCTTGTGAGGATAAAGTGGATCAGAAAATGGATGGATGGATGGAAGTTGAAGTCCCTGTCGCTAATAGAAATGTCTTCATAGAGGCAAATAATAGCGCTATGGAGTTCATCTTTTATGATAGATGTAGGTGGTTTTTTGTCTTTCCCATTAATGAAAAGAAAAATAATATTGTCTGGAATTCTGGACAAAAGAAACCAACATTTTTTTTTTTTTTAATCCAAAGGATACTTACAAGACGTAAATATTCTGCTCCGGTTGTCTCTTTTTACAATAGTGACTTATCGCGTAAAATGTATTTTTCGTCATTATAGTATTGTGTGCATATTTTACATGGAAATGGAAACAAATTCAGAGTTCAAAAGCTATCCTCGCCACCAAATTTTACGTTTCGGAGGGGACATGACTGTCGATCCACATTAAATCAATAATCCAAAATTGTCAGCATTTGGTTTATTTAAATAACATAGGAACAATCAATTCCTGTCTTGGGGGTCTTTGCCCTCCGTCTGGGGGTATGTGGTCCGAAGTGGAAGTATGTGTTTGATGGACATTTTTGGCAGTGTGCAGAGACGCACGTCAGAATTGCAGTGTTTGTTTCCCGAGTCACGTTTTGCGATACATGCCAGTTAACGGAAAAGTTTTGAGATCAAAGTCCAAATCACAGCCAACCGAGAGCCGCCGCCTTCTACTTCTCGTTGCATCTTGTCTTCTCTTCTTTCCACAGGGTTTGTTTTTTTTCTATCCTCTCGGCGATTACCTGATTCCAGAAAGAGGCCCTCCGAGCTGGCCGCGTGGAATTGGGTCTGGTTTGTATCAACATGCAGAAAAAAAATCAACCTATACGATGCTCCCTCTAAAGCGGCGGATCTGGTCGCGAGTACGCCTCAAACTCTCCGATCGTTTTGATTAGCACGTGTTGCGGTTCACTCATCACTGTCTGTCTCTGTTATGTTTACTCAACTTCTTTTCATTCTCGGGTTGGACGGACCCGGGAATAAAAAACAAATCCAGAGTTCATGTAAAAGTTTCGATGTTTCCTGATCATTTCTCGTCACGGCCCGAATTAAAAGCCTGATGGACTGAGTAAAACACCCTCACAAGGGGACCGAATTTGGCATCTGGTTCTTTGTTGTTATTGTCAGGGTTGTCGTACTTGAGGAATAACATTTGCTTTGGAGACACGCGGTCGGCTGATAATTCCAAAAGTTGCTTTGACGACATCGGCTCTCCTTGTTTCACACTCCTTCTCCCCTTCCACTGTTTGTCATGGCTGTAGTCAGCAAGGTCTCAGAGTTTTTTTGCGTTTTTTTCATTTTTCCATCATGCGTCTAAACAAACATCTTTTTTTCCTTTCCCTTTGGCTTAACCCTCCTCATGGGTTGCCACAGTGAATCATTCTAATCCATCTCCCCCCCGTCCTCTGCATCTTCTGCTCTAACTCCAGCTGTCTCCAAGTCTTCCCTCATCGCATCCACAAATGTCCTCCCCTATTCCTCCTACCTGACGGCTCCATTTTCAGCGTCCTTCACGCAATATGTCTTCCGTCCCTCCTCTGCGAGCCCAAACCTCTCTAATTTTGTCTCCGAACGTCCCCGATCACCTTTCTTTTCATTTCGGCTTGCGCTTCTCTGTTAACAGATCACGTCTGACAATTGCCCCCGCCCTCTCCATCCTGCCTGTTGTGCTGCCGGCTTCGACCTCTTCCACACTCCCCAAATCGTGAGTCTGTGATTGGCATATTTGATTTGGATATTGTTTACTTGCTCGTGTCCCAAAATAAAAGACGGTGCCTTTCATTTCTTGTGATTGGGAAATATACATATGTATATACATATACAGTGGGGCAAATAAGTATTTAGTCAACCACCAATTGTGCAAGTTCTTCTACTTGAAAAGATTAGAGAGGCCTGTAATTGTCAACATGGGTAAAGCTCAACCATGAGAGACAGAATGTGGGGGAAAAAAACTCAGAAAATTACATTGTTTGATTTTTAAAGAATTTATTAAAAATCATGGAGGAAAATAAGTATTTGGTCAGCTACAAAGAAGCAAGATTTCTGGCTGTCCACTTCCGGGTTGGACTTTTGGGACTTGTAGTTCTTTTGTTCGATTCGACTTGATATGTTTCTGTTGTATGGTTTCTTACGTTTAAAACAATGAATAATGATGACGATATTGATACATAGTGAAATCAGGGTTGATTAAATTATTTATTAAATGTATTGTTAAATAAAGGTATTAAATAATGTCAATTATAAACATATTTACATTGTGATTCAGAAAGATAGATATATTAATGTTTTACTGCATGTATGTGTAATTTAGGTTATTACCTGCTTCTGATACTTCTGTTACAACTACTACTACTTCTGCTGCAAAGTGCTCCAATAAATGATCAAAAAAGTACAGAACGAGAGATCCTTCCATGCTGACCGACAATCCTTATTCAGGGGGCCGTGAAAAACGGAATTAACTGAACAACTCCACTACGGATTGCCAGCGAGAGCCTCCATTACGAGTACTAGTTTACCTTAGATGTGCACTTTATAATGTTATATTGCGCTGTTTTGATTCCATAAAAAGAGCTGTTCAAGCAGCTGTTGTGTGACAAAATATTCTTTTCACTGTTGTTGATGGACAGTAATATTGTGTGAGAGATAATGTGCGAATAACTGCTCCAAGTGAAAAATGTTCATGTAAAATTGAAAATCTAAATTGTTATTTCAGTAAATATTTGCATTTTGCACATAGAAAACTGATTCATGATTCCATGTTGATGAGAGCATTAAAATGGGGGGAAAATAGGACAAAAAATATCAAAGGAAATTCAGAAACGATAAAAAATGCGTGAGTAATCATGATTAATTTTTAGTTAATTTGAGTTAATTATGACAGATGAGTTTTTAATTAGATTAAATATTTTAATCGTTTGACAGCTCTAATATATATATATATATATATATATATATATATATATATATATATATATATATATATATATATATATATATATATATATATATATATATTGAGTTATTTTATGTATTTATGAAGCGCTTTTGTTGTTTTTCTCCATAACATCATCAATTAGGGCTGTTGTTATGAACCATTGTAGAATACCCGGCGGGTCACATTGTGGAACACTTCAAGAAGTATATTCCCTGAACGATATAAATTATTCTTATTTGAGTGTAATTTTGCAGCTGATGGTTATTTGGATAATCGATTAGTCTGTCAATTAAGATGTCAATGAATCGCTGAATCTGATTCAACAACAAAAGAAAACACGACATTGTTTCAAATTGACAGTGCAGAAAATGCACATTAATTGATTCTGGGGCCGCCTTGGTCTGTGACATGTTAAAAACTGTAATATAGGTCCATCGTGGTTTTCCAAAGTAAAAGCAACACACTGATCGTAGAATATTTACCGTCGAGAGGCTGACTTTTCAAGCGTTTGGAATTTTTAATTATACAAGGCCTTGAAACGATTCATCAATTTTCAAAGGAAATATGAATTTTGTTTGATTGTCGCTTCATCAATGCTTTCATTCACCCTGTAACCTGATAACGTGATAAGCTGTCCACTGTAGTAACCGCCGTCCCTGAAATTGTTGTTTGCGCCTCTATTTAGTTTGATTGTGGTTGTAGCTGCATTAGACGGAAAGCCACCTGCAATGGTTCATAGGAGCTTATCCCAGCTTTACGTAATTTGAGAGGCGTGGTTACACCCAAAAATGCTTGCAATGAATCAATTCTATCAAAATTCTATCAAAATGGAGCTTTATGATTTATTTTACAACTTTTTACTGAACTGAAGCGTAGCGCTTGGTGCGACGCGGGTGCACCTACTGAAGTGTCTGGGGGAGGTGGGCTTTAACGTGTCTTTCGCACCCGCTGTATATGGCACGGAGGATGGAGGACAATAGGTCCTCGCTCTGCTTTTGTCATCATCCTTTTAGTGATTTTCAGCACATCAGCAGCGTCACCCGCCAATACGCCGCCCGCCACGCAGGCAGAAATCTGTGTCACGGAGAGACAAAAGAGAAAAAAAAAAACTTGACAAGGTCTCGTTAAAAAAAAAAAAAAAAGTGGCAGTTCTCGCCAGTTTCCGTAAAATGGAACAGACTCAATGAAGAAAACCTCCAGGATTTTTTGTCCCCTCGCATCCGGCCACCAAACTCCCTGAAGAACCGTTGAATGGAAAACCACTCGCCCGAAATCCCTCCCAGTGTGACTTTGCCATGTTCAGACGCGAAGCTCGTGACTTTGGAAAGAGCGAGAAGGTCTTCACAGCTCAGCTTTTAAGCCTGACGTTTTTTCTCTCACTTGAGCTGCTTGTGATGCAGAGGATGGAAAAAAAAAAAAAAGATAATTGAGATGATTTTTCCACTCACGGATGCCTTGAACTAAGCACCGTATTACGTTGCTGCGTTCCAGGTCGGCGCAGTGAAACGTTGCATGCATTGAAAGTCAAATTTCGAATCGATAACCTCCGCGCCGATTGTTTGATTTGATGGATTTGCTGTACTTTTTTTTCCAACGCATTTGTGGCATGTCAAATGACAAATTTCTGCATTCAGTAGCTAGTGGAAAATATGACTCCACTGATTCTTAAACTAAACAGTGGTTGGTGTGCGTGCATGCGGTTCGAAGATCACTGCCAAGTGTTCCCATCATTTGTGTTTTGGGACCAGAGGATATTGTTCAGTGCAAAGTTTAATAGTTTGGTTTTAAAGACTTGGCAAAAGCAACATTTTGACTTCTTCCCTATTTTATAGATTGCAAAAATCCCTCACCGTTCACTATTCCCAAATTCACCTGTATTTGCATTTTTTTGTGTATGTGAATGTATCCAAAGTTATTCTCTGAAAATCCCGCCTAGTTGCAATTTTTTATTTCTGACACGTCATAAGATTTCACCCAAACCCTGTCAAGTGACCGTGTTTCATCACAATTGTGTTGTTCACTCGTCCAGCAGCTCCATTCCTCTGCCCGACCCATCCTCAACATGACATCATCACCTCTGTTTTATGAATGCGCCACATACTCGACTGCACGGGTGCCCAATACGTCGATAGCGATCGACCGGTAGCTCGCGGACTGGTTCCAAGTCGATCGCGAGGGGTGTCCAGCTCAAAATACAACAAAAACATTTTTTTGCTGATGACCTGAAATGTGACATGTACGAGTAAAATGAGTTGTAAGATTGGTCACGGAATAAATGAAACTCATAAGTCACGGTGCCAATCCGTCCGGCTCTGTCCGAACCCACAACACTCATCTGCAGTTATGATTAGGGTCCTTTATGTTTGCTTTACAATATGACGACATGTTTCCTTGTGGTATCCAGGTTTTTTTGCGGAGGAGCCAGGACAGTTGATGATGGAACATCAAGGCGGTACCTGGACTCTTTCTCCTCACCAATGACGTCAACGCTGATGACTTGAACACTTGTTGCGGTTGCTGCTCAACCACTCAAACATCAGCCAGCAAGCGCCACTAAAGACTTATGGTGAACAACATGTTCATGCATGGAATCTTTTTTTTTTTTTTAATTCCCCTCCAAACCTTGATGTCAAAACCATCATTTCCTTGCAAACAAATCCAAATGTTTATTACCTGGGAAAAAGGCACGCAGGGATTACACAGCAGTCGAATTTCAATGTGGTTTTCATTTGTGCGCGCCTTTCGCTAGCACTCGTGTGGGCTTATATATCTTCCCCTGTGAAAGATGGATAGCCAACATTACAAGGAGGAAGATCACGGCTGACAGCAGATAGGATACAAGGCAAATCCGCCGCCGGCGATGTCACTACTGCCGCAAAAAAAAAAAAGTGCTTTTTACACGCAAATTTAATGCAATGTTGCTCCCAAATTTAATGCAATGTTGCCGTTTTGGAACGCTCCATGTCGTTACATAACTGCAGAGGATATGTGGCATCTCGCAAGGGGAGATTTGTCCAAACGCATTTAATCATAGTCAATAAGATTGTTCCCTCACCAGTCATATACAGGCGATGTCGATTCCGTTCCGACTCAGTAACAGAGTGAATATGAGTGTGCGTGAAAATTAATAAAGTGTAATTATGGCCAAAATAACAATCATTGGTAAAATAATGAAGGAGCTTGAAATTTTACTGAAGTTGCAATACAGTGGTAGCTCTATTTATGAAATTAATGTGTTCTGGAAGAAATTTCTTAATTTGTAAATAGAGACGCGTTTTCCATGTAAATGCCCTAATCCGTTCCAAGCCCCCCCAAAATTCAGACAAATATTTCCTAAAGCATAAAAATGCATCAAAATGCCACGCAAAGATACGGTAGAAGTCCCTCTTAGCCAATGGGATGCCAGGATGATGCTTGGTAATAGCCAATGGCAGAGCAGCTATAAGTATTTTGCGTTCAGAAAACTCGGAGCTGCGATTAGCAGGCCATACTGTATTTTTTCCTTTCGTATCTTAAAATGTCTTTTGTAACAAGAGGCAATATTTTCCTGTTGAGACGTTTCGTAACATGAACATTTTGTATGAAGAGATGTTCGTAAGTAGAGGTACCCCGCTGTATTCTGAGAAAAATTAAAAGCGAAAAAAAAATCACATCTGGAGAAAAAGTCCAATGAAGAGGAAATGTGACTCGCGTAATGCTAAGGACTGTTTGAATTCCAGTTGTGCGCTCTCAAGGAGGGGTCTTTCATTATTTTTGTTGTAGTCCTCCCAAGCTAAGCTAACTGATATCCAGTTCAAAAAGTATGCAGGCTGCTCAAGCAATCGCAGAACGTTTTTCGTGCACTGTGCCAAGGTGGAAAGGAATTTGATTTAAACAAAAAAAAGTGCAATCCAATGAGGTGTATTATTAAACAGTCAGCCAATTTGTGTTACAGTATCAACTGCATTCTTCCTGGATTTCCAGGATTCCACCACCCCGTTTAGCATCCAAATTGAAAATGCAGATGACCGTCTTTACGATACGAGCTCAATTCGCATCGCAGATGTCATTCTCAGCTGGCGACACCCTGAAAATGACTTATCATGTGTTTGCTTCAGATTGAAGACGCTTTTCAATGTAGAAAGGTTTACTAGGGGAAAGTTGGCCGGGCGGGGGGTGATGCTCGCATACTCTTCGTAAGGTCGCAGAGTGGGGTGAGATAGGAGACATCGTGGAGAGAAAACGCAGCAGCCTCTCAGCGCATAAACCGTTTACGTTTTTTCTAAACAGTGACCACACTGCCACACACTTCGTATCTCCCCTTCTCATTGTGCCACGCTCCCAAGTTGTTGTCGCACGTTCGAGAGAACACGTGACATAGTTTGTCAAACAACAAAGAATTTAATCGGGAGTTGGCGGGTGGAACGTCTTACTCTGGCCAAGTCAGTCACTGGACTTTTTTTACCTCCTGAAGAAGAGACTGAAGGACAAAAAACACCCAGAAACAAACAAAAACTGAAGGAGGCTGCAGTAAAGACCTGGAAAAGCATTTCAAATGAAGAATACCGTATTGGCCTGAATATAAGATGGTGTTTTTTGCATTGAAAAATAAGACTGAAAAAGTGGGGATCGTCATATATTAGGGGTCTAGACATTATACCCATTCCCGACGCTAGATGGTGCCAGATATCATTGAAGCGAATGCTGAACTTGACTCCCATGCCAAAGTGAACCCCTGTCACGAAGAATAAAAATAAAAACAGCGGTAGCACGGTCGTCTTATAATCAGGGCCGTCTTATATTTGGGGCCAATATGGTAATAGTCTGGTGAAGTCTCAGTCGCATGCTTGATGCCATTATTGCAAGTAAGGGTTATGCCACCGAATATTAATATATATATATATATATATATATATATATATATATATATATATATATATATATATATATATATATATATATATATATATATATATATATATATATATATATATATATATATATATATATATATATATATATATATATATATATATATATATATATATATATATATATATATATATATATATATATATATATATATCTTATTCACTTCACATTTATTTAGTAATGTCCATGCCAATACTTTTGCATACTTGAAAAGTAGGTAGCTGTCCTGAGTTACTGAACACATGTGGATGTAAATATCATGAAATAAAAGATGGACTAATGAACGTTTGTCTCACACGTCTTTTGACCTGAAACCCAAATGTCGTCAGTATACAACCAAAAAAAGGAACGCTCTCAGGCCCAGTGCAAAAATCAAGTCGATAGAGACAAAATATCAAGAAGATGTGTCATCTGATTGAAGTGAGTTTGTTTTCTTGGTTTTGTAATGTGATTGAACCCCCCCCCAAAAAAAAAATATATATATATTTTTGGTCTGGTCTACGTCCTATTCCTCTGGTTGATTAACATAAATAAACGGGAAGGCTTTGACAGAGACAGAACGTTGGAGGACGAGAGAGACGTGGACACATTTAGGACAGTCAGCTCACGAGGTGAGATGGAAAATAATCAACCGCTGCCTGATTACACATTTACAGGATGTCATTGACACACTTTATCGAAAGTTATGCAACAGATCTAAAAAATCTGTTTAAAGCAAAGGACTACTACAGCCCCCCGTGTTAAGGCACTCGCAAGAATAAATAAATAAATAGATCCATTGAATTGCAAAAAATTGCATGACGAAAAAGTGATCCGATACATCGCAATTTTATCAGAATCAGAATCATCTTTATTGGCCAAGTATGTAGAACACACAAGGAATTTGTCTCCAGTATAACACGCTGCATTAGTATCATCATAAACAAGAACATGACAAATAGGTATGGAAGGACATTTCGTAATGTAAGTGAACCGTAGTTTCAAGCAGAACTAAAGTGATCAGTGGTAGAATACAATACTATTACAGTTTGTACAGTTGGTGCAGAAAATCATTAAACCATTTTAGAGTGACCAGTAACAATATTTGTTGTACAAGAAGAGTGACTACGTCAGTGACTGTTTAGGGAGTTAATGGCTAGAGGGAAGAAGCTGTTTAAGTGTCTGCTGGATTTGGTGCACATGGATCTTTATTTGAATAAAGTCCTTCTCTCATGTAGAAGCATCATAAAATATCTTTGAGAAAAAAGACATAAAATGAAGAGGAAAAAATTAGATAATTACACAACATTGTTATTGTGACAAAATAATGAAATATTTTATGAACAAACAAAAAAATTGTGGCATTCTATTAGATTTAAGTCCTACTTTTACATTTTCCTCTGTGGGGAAATTTCAATTCGCTTGTTAATATCACAACTTATTCTCGCAAATTTGTGACTCATTTCTTGGACTAACACTTGAAACATTAGCACTTTCTTCTTGTCGCAATACAACTTGTTTTCCGTCTACACAGCATATGTGAGGTATTCTCCATGGCAGCGAGCAAGGCCAGGGCTGTAAACGAGCATGTTAGGCCTTGATTATGTTTAATTTGATGCAAATGATGACATAATTCCAGCAATAGGAGACTTGACTGCTGCGTTACGTGAAAGTTAATCCCCGCCCGCTCGATGTGGAGAAATGTGCTGCAGGTGTTAGAAACCGACATTCCCTTCAGGAAAATGTCCTGACGGAGACGGGCCCGGTGTCTAATTAGTCCTGGAGAAGCGGGAAGCTTTTTTTATTTTTTATTTTTTTATGATTCCTCCTCACTGTGTTTCCCATTAAAATAGTTTCCAGTGAAAAAGCCGCAGGTAATACCTGCTTGAGGCTCTGCCAGAAGGTCGGCCTGAACTCTAAGCACCTTTTCGGCTTTTGTTCGCGCAAGCTTAAGAGAGGCATTTCACTCCCGCTTTCATCCAAAATGAAAAAAAAAAAGATCAGTTTGCACTGAATGTCTCCTGTGGTCGAAATCAGATTGGAAAAAAAAGTAAGGGGAGAAAGGACGCTTACTCACGTGTGTCTCAACACGCACAGTACGTCAAATATTCTAGCGCCTGGAATGAAGGCTTTAAGCCACAAAAAAAAAAAAACGGAGATGGCGATCTCTACAATGATGATGACACTTGGAACAGTTGCCTAGAATGGACCAAAAAATTCTTTTGTGAGTTTGCCTACTTTGTTTGCTTACTAAACCGAATCCAACCGAAACATTATCCCCTAAATCTAAATTTAACCCCTAACCCAACCCTAACCCCAAACCAAAACCTTCGCCCAACCCAAACCCCAACCCTAACCTAACCCTAACTCCTAACACTAATCGTAACCCAACCCTAATCCGCAACCCGAAACCTAACCCCTAACCCTAAATCTAACCCCCTAACACCTAACCCTAACTCCAACCCTAAACCCTAACCCTAAATCTTAGCCCTGAACCCTAACCCCCGAACCCTAATCCTAAACCCTAACCTTAAACCCTATCCCTAATCCCTACAAATAACCCTAACCCCTAACACTAACCCCCGAACCCTAATCCTAAACCCTAACCTTAAACCCTAACCCTATCCGCTAACACTAGCCCCTAACCCCAACCCAAACCCCTAACCCTAAACCGAACCTGTAACGCTAGCCCTAACCCTACCACCGAACCCCCTAACCTTAACCCCTAACGCAACACTAACCCGAGCCGCGAACCCGAACTCTAACACCAAACCCTAACCCCTAACCCTAACATGAACCCTAACCCAGAACCCAACCTTAACATGAACCCTCACCCAACCCAAACCCTAACCCAGACCCAACCCTAACCCACGCCCTAATCCAGAACCCAACCTGAACCCAAACCCAAATCCTACCCTAACCCCAATCCCAAACCTATCCCCTAATCCAACCCTAACCCCAACACTAACCCTAACCCCAAACCCAACCTCAACCATAACCCCAAACCTAATCCTAAACCCAACCCTAACCCCAACCCAACCTCTGAACCCAACCCTAATCCTAACCCCTAACCCAATCTCAATGCTAACCCTAACCCCAAACCCAACACGCGAGCTGTTCTGATTTTTGCGTGTACGATGAAGCGTCCTTTGTTGCTTGGGGAATCTCACTATTAATGAGTGGGCCCTTCGGCTTCCTCGCTGATATGATCTGGCTGCTGGCCAGCGGTAAATTGCTCCAGACAGTCGTATGGGAACCAGATGGTCTTTTGCCCAAACAAAGTCGATGTAATCAGGAGGCCACGGTTTACGCACTTACCTGTCAAATGACAATAAACAATCCAGGCTTGCGCGAACACGATGCATCAAAGCTCGCATGTAGCAAAGGCTGCTAGGATCTTTTAGGAATACATATCCAAGTACGGGTGCTTATGTGTCTGCAGGTGGATTATGGAATGTTGTGGAAAATTAGAAAGGCCTCTGATGGAGAAAAGCCATTTTATGGCATTTGAAAGGTGCATTCCATTTTTTTTTCCAGTGCGTCTTCTGCAACCGGGCGCTCAGCCGCTTACAATTAGACCTGCATGTCTTCAGTACTTTGGCCCGCCTAATCACGTCCAGACGGGCGCCTCTCAATCATGTCAATGACCAGAAGCGCGCGCATGCACATGCGCACGCGAGCATGCGGGCGCACACAACACACACACACACACACAAACACATGCACGCAGAAATGCACAGTGATGGTCGCACTGCACCGACAAGCTTCAGAACTCTCCGGAATGCAAAAGAGCTTGATCTTTGACTCAGCAAATTCAAACTGAGCTGCAAAAGTGATTTGCGTTGCAGAACCGCCCCCACACATTCCAAGTTTAAATTATTTTTTTAAAATGTCACACAAGTGTAAAAAGACTGCTGAACAGATAATATGAAACCAACGAACCTCTTGATATTTTCTCCAGTGGGGGGTTGCACTTATTATCTAATTTTCAAGTGTAAAAATAAGTTGAATGCCAGTAATCATGTGGATGACTGAGCACAAGTGTTGTGCTGAAGAATTACAGCAATTCTATATTTCCATTTGTATCACGCTACTTAAAATGGCTTATTTTTATGGGCCTGTTGTGGGCATGCAAGGATGGCATTAATTACCATTCTACTGGTTTCTGGTGTCTACCGTAAATGTATTGGTATCATTTATTTGCAAGGGCTAGGGGTTCGCTTTGGGATAGGGTTTGTTAGGGTTAGTGTTGGCTTAGGAGTTAGGTAAGGGGTTAGTGTTGGGTTGGGTTAGGGTTGGGGTTAAGGTTGGCGTTGGGTTTGGGTTGGGTTAAGGGTTAGGGGTGGGTTAGGGGTTAGAGGTAGGGGTGGGGTTAGCGGTTTGGGTTAGGTCTTAGGGGCATTAGGGCTGGATTGGGATTTGGGTTAGAGTTGGGACCTGGGTTAGGATTGGGGTTAGGGCTGGTTTATGGGTCGGTTTGGGGTTAGGGTTGGACTAGGGTTTGGGTTGGAGTTAGGGTTGGGTTCTGGGTGAGGGTAACACAAAGGCAACACAAAAATCATGAAAATTCTATTCATGAGAGCAAAACATAACTATACAGTAATCATTCTATATTCCACAGCATTTCTTCTCTCATTCGGGTGACTTGCAGCCTATTCCAGATCACTTTCTATAGAGGCAGTGTCAACGTTTCTCAAAGCATTTCTAAAGAAGGAACGATAAGCATTTTTAGTTTTACGACTCTGCACTGGTCAGCACATCACTCTTCGAAAAACTTTACACCTGAGCAAACTCATTATGTTCCCCTCAGACAGATGTCTTCCCGGATTCCCACAGACATGCTACGTCAACCTCCCAGGACAGCACATTCTGCGGATGTTTTGTGTGACTGCTGAGCGTCACCCCTTGGCTCCAAATGAAACATCACACAGTTTGAAATGACATCCAAACAAATGAATGACAAATGGAAGAGCTTTCACTTCAGGCTCCATGGGGCTTTTGAGGTCACATCTCAACCGAGTGAGGCTGCGCCGTATCGTTCCAAATCAAATATACGACTGAAAACAATTGGAAATTTGAATTGGAAAAGTGTGCAACAACTATCCAATTCAAACCAAGAAAGAGTCTCCGTCCGGGAGTCCGTTTTCTTTAGAGAAGTGCTAAAATTGAATTCTTCCCATCCCTTTTCACTTCGTGATGCTGGAGGGAATCTGTGAAATGGAAAACTTTTGTTTCTTTATTTTTTAACAGTGCGAAGATGCAGGGTTCAAATCCAGGTCTCTGCCTTTGTCTGCATTTGCCATATATAGTATGGCTTTTTCTGATGATCATGTATAGTAAGGCATTTTTAGCCGAAAAAAACCAACCCTGTTTAGGAAGGCATTTTCAACGAAAAAATCGGCCATGTATGGGAAGGCATTTTTAGCTAAAAAAAACAACCATGTATAGTAAGGCGTTTTTAGCCGAAAAAAACAACCATGTATAAGGAAGGCGTTTTTAGCCGAAAAAAAACAAAACGACCATGTATATAGTAACGCGGTTTGTTTGCCGAAAAAAATGACCATGTATAGTAAGGCGTTTTAGCCGAAAAAAAATGACCATGTATATAGTGAGGCGGTTTGTTTGCCGAAAAAAATGACCATGTATAGTAAGTCGTTTTAGCCGAAAAAAACAACCATGTATAGTAAGGCGTTTTTAGCCGGAAAAAACTATGAAAAAATGGACCATGTATCGTAAGGCATTTTTAGCCGAAAAAAACGACCATGTATAGTAAGGTGTTTTTGGCCGAAAAAAACGACCATGTATCGTAAGGCGTTTTTAGCCGAAAAAAAGCGACCATGTATAATAAGGCGTTTTGTCAGAAAAAAACGACCATGTATTGTAAGGCATTTTTAGCCGAAAAAAATGACCATGTGTAGTAAGGCGTTTTTAGCTGAAAAAAACGACCATGTATAATAAGGCGTTTTTAGCCGGAAAAAAAACGACCATGTATAGTAAGGCGCTTTTGGATGAAAAAAACTGACCATGTATAATAAGGCATTTTTAGCCGAAAAAAACCGACCATGTATAGTTAGCATAGGTTCAAACCCTGCTCAGTGATGTGTAAAAATACACCACCAGTTTTCCTGCAAACACTCAAGAATGCATGTCAAATAGCTTATTGTGCAGAATAAATTACAGTCACTGGTGGTGTAGAGGTATACACACTGGCTTTCCGACCAAGCAACCCCAGATCAAACCCAGCTCAGTGTTGTGTGAAAATATAACACCAAACTCTTACTTTTTCCTGCAAACCCTCCAGAGTGCATGTCAAATACGCCTATCGTGCAGAGAAAGTCACTGTCACTGGTGGTGTAGAAGTATACACCTCGGCTCTCCGTCCAGGCAACCCTGGTTCAAACCTGCTCAATGATGTGCAAAAATATAACACCAAACTCTTACTTTTTCCTAGAAATCCTCCAGAGTGAATGTCAAATACGCCTATTGTGCAGCTTAAGTCACTGTCACTGGTGGTGTAGAGGTATACACATCGGCTCTCCGCCCAGGCAACCCCGGTTCAAACCCAGCTCAGTGATGTGCAAAAATATAGCACCCAACTCTTACTTTTTCCTGCAAATCCTCCAGAGTGCATGTCAAATACGCCTATTGTGCAGAGAAAGTCAGTGTCACTGGTGGTGTAGAGGTATAAACGTTGGCTCTCCGCCCAGGCAACCCTGGTTCAAAACCCGCTCAGTGATGTGCAAAAATATAACACCAAACTCTTGCTTTTTCCTGCAAACCCTCCAGAGTGCATGTCAAACACGCCTATTGTGCCGAGCAAGTCACAGTCACTGGTGGTGTAGAGGTATACACGCTGCCTTTCTGTCCAGGCAGCGTGGGTTCAATCCCTGTCCAGTGACAGCATAAATATCATATCCAATGGCCTAAAGCTGAGATAGGCTCAAGCAAAATCCCACTGACAGTCGTCCATGTAGAAGAAGCCATTTTAGCCGAAAAAAACGATAATGGGCTAAAAACGCCTTACTATACATGGTCGTTTTTTGGGGCTAAAAATGCCTTACTATACATGGTCGTTTTTTTCGGCAAAATGCCTTACTATACATGGTCGTTTTTTCGTCGTTTTTTTTTCGGCTAAAAACGCCTTACTATACATGGTCGTTTTTTTCAGCTAAAAACGCCTTACTATACATGGTCGTTTTTTTCGCCTAAAAACGCCTTACTATACATGGTTGTTTTTTTCGGCTAAAAATGCCTTACTATCCATGGTCGTTTTTTTCGCCTAAAAACGCCTTAATATACATTAGCGTTTTTTTTCGGCTAAAAACGCCTTACTATACATGGTCATTTTTTTCGGCTAAAAACGCCTTACTATACATGGTCGTTTTTTTCGGCTAAAAACGCCTTACTATACATGGTCGTTTTTTTTCGGCTAAAAATGCTTTACTATACATGGTCGTTTTTTCATCGTTTTTCTCGGCTAAAAACGCCTTACTATACATGGTTGTTTTTTCGTCGTTTTTTTCAGCTAAAACGCCTTACTATACATGGTTGTTTTTTTCAGCTAAAAACGCCTTACTATACATGGTCATTTTTTTCGGCTAAAAATGCCTTACTATACATGGTCGTTTTTTTCGGCTAAAAACGCCTTACTATACATTATCGTTTTTTTGGGCTAAAAACGGCTTACTATACATGGTCATTTTTTTGGGCTAAAAACGCCTTACTATATATACATGGTCGTTTTTTTTCGCCTAAAAACGCCTTACTGTACATGGTCGTTTTTTTCGCCTAAAAACGCCTTACTATACATGGTTGTTTTTTTGGGCTAAAAATGCCTTACTATCCATGGTCTTTTTTTCGGCTAAAAATGCCTTAATATACATTATCGTTTTTTTTTCGGCTAAAAACGCCTTACTATACATGGTCGTTTTTTTCGCCTAAAAACGCCTTACTATACATGGTTGTTTTTTTCGGCTAAAAATGCCTTACTATCCATGGTCGTTTTTTTCGGCTAAAAACGCCTTACTATACATGGTCGTTTTTTTTCCGCTAAAAACGCCTTACTATAGATGGTCGTTTTTTCGTCGTTTTTTTCGGCTAAAAACGCCTTACTATACATGGTCGTTTTTTCAGCTAAAACGCCTTACTATACATGGTCGTTTTTTCGCTAAAAATGCCTTACTATACATGGTCGTTTTTTCGCTAAAACGCCTTACTATACATGGTTGTTTTTTCGCTAAAAACGCCTTACTATACATGGTCGTTTTTCAGCTAAAAACGCCTTACTATACATGGTTGTTTTTAGTCGCTTTTTTCAGCTAAAAATGCCTTACTATACATGGTTTGTTTTTTCGTCGTTTTTCAGCTAAAAACGCCTTACTATACATGGTCGTTTTTTCAGCTAAAAACGCCTTACTATACATGGTCATTTTTTCGCTAAAATGCCTTACTATACATGGTCGTTTTTTCGCTAAAACGCCTTACTATACATGGTTGTTTTTCGCTAAAAACGCCTTACTATACATGGTCTTTTTTTTCGGCTAAAAACGCCTTACTATACATGGTCTTTTTTTCAGCTAAAAACGCCTTACTATACATGGTCTTTTTTTCAGCTAAAAACGCCTTACTATACATGGTCTTTTTTTCGGCTAAAAACGCCTTACTATACATGGTCGTTTTTTCGGCTAAAAACGCCTTACTATACATGGTTGTTTTTTCGCTAAAACGCCTTACTATACATGGTTTTTTCGCTAAAACGCCTTACTATACATGGTCGTTTTTTCAGCTAAAATGCCTTACTATACATGGTCGTTTTTTCGCTAAAACGCCTTACTATACATGGTCGTTTTTCGGCTAAAAACGCCTTACTATACATGGTCTTTTTTCAGCTAAAACGCCTTACTATACATGGTCGTTTTTTCGCTAAAAACGCCTTACTATACATGGTCTTTTTTTCAGCTAAAACGCCTTACTATACATGGTCGTTTTTTCGCTAAAAATGCCTTACTATACATGGTCGTTTTTTCGCTAAAAATGCCTTACTATACATGGTCGTTTTTTCGCTAAAAACGCCTTACTATACATGGTTGTTTTTTCGCTAAAAATGCCTTACTATCCATGGTCGTTTTTTTTGGCTAAAAACGCCTTACTATACATGGTCGTTTTTTGGCTAAAACGCCTTACTATAGATGGTCGTTTTTTCGTCGTTTTTTTCCGCTAAAAACGCCTTACTATACATGGTCGTTTTTTTCAGCTAAAAACGCCTTACTATACATGGTCGGTTTTTTCGGCTAAAAACACTTTACTATACATGGTCGTTTTTTTCATCGTTTTTCTCAGCTAAAAACGCCTTACTATACATGGTTGTTTTTTCGTCGTTTTTTTCAGCTAAAAACGCCTTACTATACATGGTCTTTTTTTTCAGCTAAAAACGCCTTACTATACATGGTCATTTTTTTCGGCTAAAAATGCCTTACTATACATGGTCGTTTTTTTCGGCTAAAAACGCCTTACTATACATGGTTGTTTTTTTTGGCTAAAAACGCCTTACTATACATTGTTTTTTTCGGCTAAAAACGCCTTACTATACATGGTCGTTTTTTTTCGGCTAAAAATGCCTTACTATACATGGTCATTTTTTTCGGCTAAAAATGCCTTACTATACATGGTCGTTTTTTTCGGCTAAAAACGCCTTACTATACATGGTCGTTTTTTTCGGCTAAAAATGCCTTACTATACATTATCGTTTTTTTCGGCTAAAAACGCCTTACTATACATGGTTGTTTTTTTTCGGCTAAAAACGCCTTACTATACATGGTCTTTTTTTTTCAGCTAAAACGCCTTACTATACATGGTCGTTTTTTCGCTAAAACGCCTTACTATACATGGTTGTTTTTTTCGCTAAAATGCCTTACTATACATTATCGTTTTTTCGCTAAAACGCCTTACTATACATGGTTGTTTTTTCGCTAAAACGCCTTACTATACATTATCGTTTTTTCGCTAAAACGCCTTACTATACATGGTCGTTTTTGGGCTAAAAATGCCTTACTATACATGGTCGTTTTTTCGCTAAAAACGCCTTACTATACATGGTCGTTTTTTTTTTTTCAGCTAAAACGCCTTACTATACATGGTCGTTTTTTCGCTAAAAACGCCTTACTATACATGGTCGTTTTTTCGCTAAAAACGCCTTACTATACATGGTCGTTTTTCAGCTAAAACGCCTTACTATACATGGTCGTTTTTGGCTAAAACGCCTTACTATACATGGTCGTTTTTCGCTAAAAATGCCTTACTATACATGGTTGTTTTTTCGCTAAAAACGCCTTACTATACATGGTCATTTTTTTCGCTAAAAATGCCTTACTATACATGGTCGTTTTTTCGCTAAAACGCCTTACTATACATGGTCGTTTTTTCGCTAAAACGCCTTACTATACATGGTCGTTTTTTCGCTAAAAACGCCTTACTATACATGGTCGTTTTTTCGCTAAAACGCCTTACTATACATGGTCGTTTTTTTCGCTAAAAACGCCTTACTATACATGGTCGTTTTTTTTTTTCGCTAAAAACGCCTTACTATACATGGTCGTTTTTCATCGTTTTTCAGCTAAAAACGCCTTACTATACATGGTTGTTTTTTTTCGCCTTTTTTCAGCTAAAAACGCCTTACTATACATGGTCGTTTTTTCAGCTAAAAACGCCTTACTATACATGGTCATTTTTTGGCTAAAACGCCTTACTATACATGGTCGTTTTTTCGCTAAAAACGCCTTACTATACATGGTTGTTTTTCAGCTAAAACGCCTTACTATACATGGTGTTTTTTCGCTAAAACGCCTTACTATACATGGTCGTTTTTTCAGCTAAAAACGCCTTACTATACATGGTCATTTTTTCGCTAAAATGCCTTACTATACATGGTCGTTTTTTCGCTAAAAACGCCTTACTATACATGGTTGTTTTTTCAGCTAAAACGCCTTACTATACATGGTCGTTTTTTCGCTAAAAACGCCTTACTATACATGGTCGTTTTTTCGCTAAAACGCCTTACTATACATGGTTGTTTTTTCGCTAAAATGCCTTACTATACATGGTCGTTTTTCGCTAAAAACGCCTTACTATACATGGTTGTTTTTTCGCTAAAACGCCTTACTATACATGGTCGTTTTTCAGCTAAAACGCCTTACTATACATGGTCGTTTTTTCGCTAAAAACGCCTTACTATACATGGTCGTTTTTTTCGCTAAAAATGCCTTACTATACATGGTCGTTTTTTCGCTAAAAACGCCTTACTATACATGGTCGTTTTTCGCTAAAAATGCCTTACTATACATGGTCGTTTTTCGCTAAAAATGCCTTACTATACATGGTCGTTTTTCGCTAAAAACGCCTTACTATACATGGTCGTTTTTTCGCTAAAATGCCTTACTATACATGGTCGTTTTTTTCGCTAAAAACGCCTTACTATACATGGTCGTTTTTCGCTAAAAACGCCTTACTATACATGGTCGTTTTTGGCTAAAACGCCTTACTATACATGGTCGTTTTTTTCGCTAAAAACGCCTTACTATACATGGTCGTTTTTTCGCTAAAACGCCTTACTATACATGGTCGTTTTTTCGCTAAAACGCCTTACTATACATGGTCGTTTTTTTCGCTAAAACGCCTTACTATACATGGTCGTTTTTTTCCGGTTAAAAATGCCTTACTATACATGGTCGTTTTTTCGCTAAAAACGCCTTACTATACATGGTCGTTTTTCGGCTAAAAACGCCTTACTATACATGGTCGTTTTTTTTCAGCTAAAAACGCCTTACTATACATGGTCGTTTTTCGCTAAAAACGCCTTACTATACATGGTCGTTTTTTTCGCTAAAACGCCTTACTATACATGGTCGTTTTTAGCTAAAACGCCTTACTATACATGGTCGTTTTTAGGCTAAAACGCCTTACTATACATGGTCGTTTTTCGCTAAAAACGCCTTACTATACATGGTCGTTTTTGGGCTAAAATGCCTTACTATACATGGTCGTTTTTTCGCTAAAAACGCCTTACTATACATGGTCGTTTTTCGCTAAAACGCCTTACTATACATGGTCGTTTTTCGCTAAAAACGCCTTACTATACATGGTCGTTTTTTCGCTAAAAACGCCTTACTATACATGGTCGTTTTTTCAGCTAAAACGCCTTACTATACATGGTCGTTTTTTGGGCTAAAACGCCTTACTATACATGGTCGTTTTTTCGGCTAAAAATGCCTTACTATACATGGTCGTTTTTTCGCTAAAAACGCCTTACTTACTATACATGGTCATTTTTTTTTCGGTTAAAAATGCCTTACTATACATGGTCGTTTTTTCGGCTAAAAACGCCTTACTATACATGGTCGTTTTTCGCTAAAAACGCCTTACTATACATGGTCGTTTTTCGCTAAAAACGCCTTACTATACATGGTCGTTTTTTCGCTAAAACGCCTTACTATACATGGTCGTTTTTCGCTAAAACGCCTTACTATACATGGTCGTTTTTTCGCTAAAAACGCCTTACTATACATGGTCGTTTTTCGGCTAAAAACGCCTTACTATACATGGTCGTTTTTTCATCGTTTTATCATGGCTAAAACGCCTTACTATACATGGTCGTTTTTTTTTTTTCAGCTAAAAACGCCTTACTATACATGGTCGTTTTTCAGGCTAAAACGCCTTACTATACATGGTCGTTTTTTCGTTAAAACGCCTTACTATACATGGTCGTTTTTTCGCTAAAAACGCCTTACTATACATGGTCGTTTTTCAGCTAAAACGCCTTACTATACATGGTCGTTTTTTCGCTAAAACGCCTTACTATACATGGTCGTTTTTTCAGCTAAAACGCCTTACTATACATGGTCGTTTTTCGGTTAAAACGCCTTACTATACATGGTCGTTTTTCGCTAAAACGCCTTACTATACATGGTCGTTTTTCAGCTAAAACGCCTTACTATACATGGTCGTTTTTCGCTAAAACGCCTTACTATACATGGTCGTTTTTTCGCTAAAACGCCTTACTATACATGGTCGTTTTTCGGCTAAAACGCCTTACTATACATGGTCGTTTTTCGGCTAAAAACGCCTTACTATACATGGTCGTTTTTTCGCTAAAACGCCTTACTATACATGGTCGTTTTTTCGCTAAAAACGCCTTACTATACATGGTCGTTTTTTCGGCTAAAAACGCCTTACTATACATGGTCGTTTTTTCGCTAAAACGCCTTACTATACATGGTCGTTTTTTCGCTAAAACGCCTTACTATACATGGTCGTTTTTGGCTAAAACGCCTTACTATACATGGTCGTTTTTTGGCTAAAACGCCTTACTATACATGGTCGTTTTTTCGGCTAAAACGCCTTACTATACATGGTCGTTTTTTCGCTAAAAACGCCTTACTATACATGGTCGTTTTTTCGCTAAAACGCCTTACTATACATGGTCGTTTTTTCGCTAAAAACGCCTTACTATACATGGTCGTTTTTTCGCTAAAAACGCCTTACTATACATGGTCGTTTTTCGCTAAAACGCCTTACTATACATGGTCGTTTTTTCGCTAAAAACGCCTTACTATACATGGTCGTTTTTTTGGCTAAAAACGCCTTACTATACATGGTCGTTTTTCGCTAAAACGCCTTACTATACATGGTCGTTTTTCGCTAAAACGCCTTACTATACATGGTCGTTTTTTCGCTAAAACGCCTTACTATACATGGTCGTTTTTCGGCTAAAACGCCTTACTATACATGGTCGTTTTTGGCTAAAACGCCTTACTATACATGGTCGTTTTTCGGCTAAAAACGCCTTACTATACATGGTCGTTTTTCGGCTAAAACGCCTTACTATACATGGTCGTTTTTTCGCTAAAAACGCCTTACTATACATGGTCGTTTTTTTCGCTAAAAACGCCTTACTATACATGGTCTAAAAACGCCTTACTATACATGGTCGTTTTTTCGCTAAAAACGCCTTACTATACATGGTCGTTTTTTTCGCTAAAAACGCCTTACTATACATGGTCGTTTTTTCGCTAAAACGCCTTACTATACATGGTCGTTTTTTCGCTAAAAACGCCTTACTATACATGGTCGTTTTTCGCTAAAACGCCTTACTATACATGGTCGTTTTTTTCGCTTAAAACGCCTTACTATACATGGTCGTTTTTTCGCTAAAAACGCCTTACTATACATGGTCGTTTTTCGCTAAAAACGCCTTACTATACATGGTCGTTTTTTCGGCTAAAAACGCCTTACTATACATGGTCGTTTTTTCGCTAAAAACGCCTTACTATACATGGTCGTTTTTTCGCTAAAACGCCTTACTATACATGGTCGTTTTTTCGCTTAAAACGCCTTACTATACATGGTCGTTTTTTTCGCTAAAAACGCCTTACTATACATGGTCGTTTTTTCGCTAAAACGCCTTACTATACATGGTCGTTTTTTCGCTAAAAACGCCTTACTATACATGGTCGTTTTTTCGCTAAAACGCCTTACTATACATGGTCGTTTTTTTCGCTAAAAACGCCTTACTATACATGGTCGTTTTTCGCTTTTTTTCGCTAAAACGCCTTACTATACATGGTCGTTTTTTCGGCTAAAAACGCCTTACTATACATGGTCGTTTTTTTGGCGGTAAAACGCCTTACTATACATGGTCGTTTTTTTTTTTCAGCTAAAAACGCCTTACTATACATGGTCGTTTTTTCAGCTAAAACGCCTTACTATACATGGTCGTTTTTTCGCTAAAAACGCCTTACTATACATGGTCGTTTTTTCGCTAAAAACGCCTTACTATACATGGTCGTTTTTCGGCTAAAACGCCTTACTATACATGGTCGTTTTTTCGCTAAAACGCCTTACTATACATGGTCGTTTTTCGGCTAAAAACGCCTTACTATACATGGTCGTTTTTTCGGCTAAAAACGCCTTACTATACATGGTCGTTTTTTCGCTAAAACGCCTTACTATACATGGTCGTTTTTTCGCTAAAAACGCCTTACTATACATGGTCGTTTTTCGCTAAAAACGCCTTACTATACATGGTCGTTTTTCGGCTAAAAACGCCTTACTATACATGGTCGTTTTTCGCTAAAAACGCCTTACTATACATGGTCGTTTTTCGGCTAAAAACGCCTTACTATACATGGTCGTTTTTCGGCTAAAACGCCTTACTATACATGGTCGTTTTTTTCGGCTAAAAACGCCTTACTATACATGGTCGTTTTTTTCGGCTTAAAACGCCTTACTATACATGGTCGTTTTTTCGGCTAAAAACGCCTTACTATACATGGTCGTTTTTTTTGCGCTAAAAACGCCTTACTATACATGGTCGTTTTTTTTCGGCTAAAAACGCCTTACTATACATGGTCGTTTTTCGGCTAAAAACGCCTTACTATACATGGTCGTTTTTCGGCTAAAACGCCTTACTATACATGGTCGTTTTTTCGCTAAAAACGCCTTACTATACATGGTCGTTTTTTTCGCTAAAAACGCCTTACTATACATGGTCGTTTTTTCGCTAAAACGCCTTACTATACATGGTCGTTTTTTCGCTAAAACGCCTTACTATACATGGTCGTTTTTTCGCTAAAAACGCCTTACTATACATGGTCGTTTTTTGGCTAAAACGCCTTACTATACATGGTCGTTTTTCAGTTAAAAACGCCTTACTATACATGGTCGTTTTTCGTTAAAACGCCTTACTATACATGGTCGTTTTTCGCTAAAACGCCTTACTATACATGGTCGTTTTTTCGCTAAAACGCCTTACTATACATGGTCGTTTTTTCGCTAAAACGCCTTACTATACTATGGTCGTTTTTCGGCTAAAACGCCTTACTATACTATGTCGCTTTTTTCGCTAAAACGCCTTACTATACATGGTCGTTTTTTTCGCTAAAAACGCCTTACTATACATGGTCGTTTTTTGGCTAAAACGCCTTACTATACATGGTCGTTTTTCGGCTAAAACGCCTTACTATACATGGTCGTTTTTTTTAAAAACGCCTTACTATACATGGTCGTTTTTGGCTAAAATGCCTTACTATACATGGTCGTTTTTTCGCTAAAAACGCCTTACTATACATGGTCGTTTTTCGGCTAAAAATGCCTTACTATACATGGTCGTTTTTCGGCTAAAAACGCCTTACTATACATGGTCGTTTTTTTAGCTAAAAACGCCTTACTATACATGGTCGTTTTTTCGCTAAAACGCCTTACTATACATGGTCGTTTTTTCGCTAAAAACGCCTTACTATACATGGTCGTTTTTCAGCTAAAAACGCCTTACTATACATGGTCGTTTTTCGCTAAAACGCCTTACTATACATGGTCGTTTTTCGCTAAAACGCCTTACTATACATGGTCGTTTTTTTTAAAAACGCCTTACTATACATGGTCGTTTTTACATGGTCGCTTTTTTCATCGTTTTTCGCTAAAACGCCTTACTATACATGGTCGTTTTTTCATCGTTTTTCGGCTAAAACGCCTTACTATACATGGTCGTTTTTTAAAACGCCTTACTATACATGGTCGTTTTTTCAGCTAAAACGCCTTACTATACATGGTCGTTTTTTCGCTAAAAACGCCTTACTATACATGGTCGTTTTTTCGCAAAAAATGCCTTACTATACATGGTCGTTTTTTCGGCTAAAAACGCCTTACTATACATGGTCGTTTTTCAGCTAAAAACGCCTTACTATACATGGTCGTTTTTTCGCTAAAACGCCTTACTATACATGGTCGTTTTTCAGCTAAAACGCCTTACTATACATGGTCGTTTTTTCGCTAAAATGCCTTACTATACATGGTCGTTTTTTCGCTAAAACGCCTTACTATACATGGTCGTTTTTAGCTAAAAACGCCTTACTATACATGGTCGTTTTTCGGCTAAAAACGCCTTACTATACATGGTCGTTTTTTCGCTAAAAACGCCTTACTATACATGGTCGTTTTTTGGCTAAAAAGCCTTACTATACATGGTCGTTTTTTTTAAAACGCCTTACTATACATGGTCGTTTTTTCGGCTAAAACGCCTTACTATACATGGTCGTTTTTTCGGCTAAAACGCCTTACTATACATGGTCGTTTTTGGCTAAAAACGCCTTACTATACATGGTCGTTTTTTATTAAAAACGCCTTACTATACATGGTCGTTTTTTTTGGCTAAAAACGCCTTACTATACATGGTCGTTTTTGGGGGAAAAAAACGCCTTACTATACATGGTCGTTATTTCGGCAAAAAACGCCTTAATATACATGGTCGTTTTTTTCTGCAAAAAACGCCTTACTATACATGGTCATTTTTTTTCGGCTAAAAACGCCTTACTATACTATACATGGTCGTTTTTTTAGCTAAAACGCCTTACTATACATGGTCGTTTTTTCGCTAAAAACGCCTTACTATACATGGTCGTTTTTTCGTTAAAAACGCCTTACTATACATGGTCGTTTTTTCGGCTAAAAACGCCTTACTATACATGGTCGTTTTTTCGGCTAAAACGCCTTACTATACATGGTCGTTTTTTTCGGCTAAAAACGCCTTACTATACATGGTCGTTTTTGGGCTAAAACGCCTTACTATACATGGTCGTTTTTGGCTAAAACGCCTTACTATACATGGTCGTTTTTAGGCTAAAAACGCCTTTACTATACATGGTCGTTTTTTCGCTAAAACGCCTTACTATACATGGTCGTTTTCATCGTTTTCTCGGCTAAAAAACACCTTACTATAAATGGCCTTACTTACATACATGGTCGTTTTTTTCAGCTAAAAACGCCTTACTATACATGGTCGTTTTTCAGCTAAAAAGCCTTACTATATATATACATGGTCGTTTTTCGGCTAAAAACGCCTTACTATACATGGTCGTTTTTTCGGCTAAAAACGCCTTACTATACATGGTCGTTTTTTTAGGCTAAAAAGCCTTACTATACATGGTCGTTTTTTCGGCTAAAAACGCCTTACTATACATGGTCGTTTTTTCGGCTAAAAACGCCTTACTATACATGGTCGTTTTTTTTAAAAACGCCTTACTATACATGGTCGTTTTTTTTAAAACGCCTTACTATACATGGTCGTTTTTAGGCTAAAACGCCTTACTATACATGGTCGTTTTTTCGCTAAAACGCCTTACTATACATGGTCGTTTTTTCGGCTAAAAACGCCTTACTATACATGGTCGTTTTTTTCGGCTAAAAACGCCTTACTATACATGGTCGTTTTTCGGCTAAAAACGCCTTACTATACATGGTCGTTTTTTTTAAAAACGCCTTACTATACATGGTCGTTTTCATATTTTTTCAGCTAAAAACGCCTTACTATACATGTTGTTTTTCGTTTTTAGCTAAAAACGCCTTACTATACATGGTCGTTTTTTCGCTAAAAACGCCTTACTATATACATGGTCGTTTTTTCGGCTAAAAACGCCTTACTATACATGGTCGTTTTTTTTCTAAAAACGCCTTACTATACATGGTCGTTTTTAGCCTAAAACGCCTTACTATACATGGTCGTTTTTCGGCTAAAACGCCTTACTATACATGGTCGTTTTTTTTAGCTAAAAACGCCTTACTATACATGGTCGTTTTTTTCGGCTAAAAACGCCTTACTATACATGGTCGTTTTTTTGGCTAAAAACGCCTTACTATACATGGTCGTTTTTCGCTAAAAACGCCTTACTATACATGGTCGTTTTTTGGGTAAAAACGCCTTACTATACATGGTCGTTTTTTCGCTAAAAATTTTTCGCTAAAACGCCTTACTATACATGGTCGTTTTTCAGCTAAAAACGCCTTACTATACATGGTCGTTTTTTCGTTTTTCGCTAAAAACGCCTTACTATACATGGTCGTCGTTTTTCAGCTAAAAACGCCTTACTATACATGGTCGTTTTTCAGCTAAAACGCCTTACTATACATGGTCGTTTTTGGCTAAAACGCCTTACTATACATGGTCGTTTTTAGGCTAAAACGCCTTACTATACATGGTCGTTTTTGGCTAAAAACGCCTTACTATACATGGTCGTTTTTCGGCTAAAACGCCTTACTATACATGGTCGTTTTTTAGGTTAAAACGCCTTACTATACATGGTCGTTTTTTATTAAAAACGCCTTACTATACATGGTCGTTTTTTTGCTAAAAACGCCTTACTATACATGGTCGTTTTTATTAAAAGCGCCTTACTATACATGGTCGTTTTTGGCTAAAACGCCTTACTATACATGGTCGTTTTTTATTTAAAAACGCCTTACTATACATGGTCGTTTTTGGCTAAAACGCCTTACTATACATGGTCGTTTTTGGCTAAAACGCCTTACTATACATGGTCGTTTTTTGGCTAAAACGCCTTACTATACATGGTCGTTTTTAATGGTTAAAAGCGCCTTACTATACATGGTCGTTTTTCATCGTTTTTTGGCTAAAAACGCCTTACTATATATACATGGTTGTTTTTTCGTTTTTTGCTAAAACGCCTTACTATACATGGTCGTTTTTTCAGCTAAAAACGCCTTACTATACATGGTCGTTTTTGGCTAAAACGCCTTACTATACATGGTCGTTTTTTTATTAAAACGCCTTACTATACATGGTCGTTTTTAGCTAAAAACGCCTTACTATACATGGTCGTTTTTATTTAAAACGCCTTACTATACATGGTCGTTTTTTGGCTAAAAACGCCTTACTATACATGGTCGTTTTTAGCTAAAAGCGCCTTACTATACATGGTCGTTTTTTTCGGCTAAAACGCCTTACTATACATGGTCGTTTTTAGCTAAAATGCCTTACTATACATGGTCGTTTTTGGCTAAAATGCCTTACTATACATGGTCGTTTTTCAGCGTTTATTACATGGCTAAAAAAGCCTTACTATACATGGTCGTTTTTTGTTTAAAAATGCCTTACTATACATGGTCGTTTTTATCGTTTTTTCGGCTAAAAACGCCTTACTATACATGGTCGTTTTTTCGTTTTTAGCTAAAACGCCTTACTATACATGGTCGTTTTTAGCTAAAAACGCCTTACTATACATGGTCGTTTTTGCTAAAAACGGCCTTACTATACATGGTCGTTTTTAGCTAAAAAAGCCTTACTATACATGGTCGTTTTTCGGCTAAAACGCCTTACTATACATGGTCGTTTTTAGGCTAAAAACGCCTTTACTATACATGGTCGTTTTATCGCTAAAAGCGCCTTACTATACATAGTCGTTTTTTAGCTAAAACGCCTTACTATACATGGTCGTTTTTTAGCTAAAACGCCTTACTATACATGGTCGTTTTTTAGCTAAAAGCGCCTTACTATACATGGTCGTTTTTCAGCTAAAAACGCCTTACTATACATGGTCGTTTTTAGCTTAAAGCGCCTTACTATACATGGTCGTTTTTTAGCTAAAATGCCTTACTATACATGGTCGTTTTTCGCTAAAAACGCCTTACTATACATGGTCGTTTTTATTAAAACGCCTTACTATACATGGTCGTTTTTCGGCTAAAACGCCTTACTATACATGGTCGTTTTTTTAGCTAAAAACGCCTTACTATACATGGTCGTTTTTAGCTAAAAGCGCCTTACTATACATGGTCGTTTTTAGCTAAAAGCGCCTTACTATACATGGTCGTTTTTTTGGCTAAAAAGCCTTACTATACATGGTCGTTTTTTTTAAAAACGCCTTACTATACATGGTCGTTTTTATTTAAAACGCCTTACTATACATAGTCGTTTTTTAGCTAAAAACGCCTTACTATACATGGTCGTTTTTAGTTAAAACGCCTTACTATACATGGTCGTTTTTTTCGCTAAAAACGCCTTACTATACATGGTCGTTTTTCGCTAAAAACGCCTTACTATACATGGTCGTTTTTTCGCTAAAACGCCTTACTATACATGGTCGTTTTTCGCTAAAACGCCTTACTATACATGGTCGTTTTTTCGCTAAAACGCCTTACTATACATGGTCGTTTTTTCGCTAAAACGCCTTACTATACATGGTCGTTTTTTTCGCTAAAACGCCTTACTATACATGGTCGTTTTTCGGCTAAAACGCCTTACTATACATGGTCGTTTTTCGCTAAAAACGCCTTACTATACATGGTCGTTTTTTCGCTAAAACGCCTTACTATACATGGTCGTTTTTCGGCTAAAACGCCTTACTATACATGGTCGTTTTTTCGCTAAAACGCCTTACTATACATGGTCGTTTTTTCGCTAAAACGCCTTACTATACATGGTCGTTTTTCGCTAAAAACGCCTTACTATACATGGTCGTTTTTTCGCTAAAACGCCTTACTATACATGGTCGTTTTTCGCTAAAACGCCTTACTATACATGGTCGTTTTTCGCTAAAACGCCTTACTATACATGGTCGTTTTTTCGCTAAAAACGCCTTACTATACATGGTCGTTTTTCGCTAAAACGCCTTACTATACATGGTCGTTTTTTCGCTAAAACGCCTTACTATACATGGTCGTTTTTCGCTAAAAACGCCTTACTATACATGGTCGTTTTTCGCTAAAACGCCTTACTATACATGGTCGTTTTTTCGCTAAAAACGCCTTACTATACATGGTCGTTTTTTCGCTAAAACGCCTTACTATACATGGTCGTTTTTTCGCTAAAACGCCTTACTATACATGGTCGTTTTTTCGCTAAAACGCCTTACTATACATGGTCGTTTTTTCGCTAAAACGCCTTACTATACATGGTCGTTTTTTCGCTAAAAACGCCTTACTATACATGGTCGTTTTTTCGCTAAAACGCCTTACTATACATGGTCGTTTTTTCGCTAAAACGCCTTACTATACATGGTCGTTTTTTCGCTAAAACGCCTTACTATACATGGTCGTTTTTTCGCTAAAACGCCTTACTATACATGGTCGTTTTTTCGCTAAAAACGCCTTACTATACATGGTCGTTTTTTCGCTAAAACGCCTTACTATACATGGTCGTTTTTCGCTAAAACGCCTTACTATACATGGTCGTTTTTCGCTAAAACGCCTTACTATACATGGTCGTTTTTTCGCTAAAACGCCTTACTATACATGGTCGTTTTTTCGCTAAAACGCCTTACTATACATGGTCGTTTTTTCGCTAAAACGCCTTACTATACATGGTCGTTTTTTCGCTAAAAACGCCTTACTATACATGGTCGTTTTTTCGCTAAAAACGCCTTACTATACATGGTCGTTTTTTCGCTAAAACGCCTTACTATACATGGTCGTTTTTCGCTAAAACGCCTTACTATACATGGTCGTTTTTTCGCTAAAAACGCCTTACTATACATGGTCGTTTTTTCGCTAAAACGCCTTACTATACATGGTCGTTTTTTCGCTAAAACGCCTTACTATACATGGTCGTTTTTTCGCTAAAACGCCTTACTATACATGGTCGTTTTTTCGCTAAAACGCCTTACTATACATGGTCGTTTTTTCGCTAAAACGCCTTACTATACATGGTCGTTTTTCGCTAAAACGCCTTACTATACATGGTCGTTTTTTCGCTAAAAACGCCTTACTATACATGGTCGTTTTTCGCTAAAACGCCTTACTATACATGGTCGTTTTTTCGCTAAAACGCCTTACTATACATGGTCGTTTTTTCGCTAAAAACGCCTTACTATACATGGTCGTTTTTTCGCTAAAACGCCTTACTATACATGGTCGTTTTTTCGCTAAAACGCCTTACTATACATGGTCGTTTTTTCGCTAAAACGCCTTACTATACATGGTCGTTTTTTTCGCTAAAACGCCTTACTATACATGGTCGTTTTTCGCTAAAACGCCTTACTATACATGGTCGTTTTTTCGCTAAAACGCCTTACTATACATGGTCGTTTTTTCGCTAAAACGCCTTACTATACATGGTCGTTTTTTCGCTAAAACGCCTTACTATACATGGTCGTTTTTTCGCTAAAACGCCTTACTATACATGGTCGTTTTTTCGCTAAAACGCCTTACTATACATGGTCGTTTTTTCGCTAAAACGCCTTACTATACATGGTCGTTTTTTCGCTAAAACGCCTTACTATACATGGTCGTTTTTTCGCTAAAACGCCTTACTATACATGGTCGTTTTTTCGCTAAAACGCCTTACTATACATGGTCGTTTTTTCGCTAAAAACGCCTTACTATACATGGTCGTTTTTTCGCTAAAACGCCTTACTATACATGGTCGTTTTTTCGCTAAAAACGCCTTACTATACATGGTCGTTTTTTCGCTAAAACGCCTTACTATACATGGTCGTTTTTTCGCTAAAACGCCTTACTATACATGGTCGTTTTTTCGCTAAAACGCCTTACTATACATGGTCGTTTTTTTCGCTAAAACGCCTTACTATACATGGTCGTTTTTTCGCTAAAAACGCCTTACTATACATGGTCGTTTTTCGCTAAAACGCCTTACTATACATGGTCGTTTTTTCGCTAAAACGCCTTACTATACATGGTCGTTTTTTCGCTAAAACGCCTTACTATACATGGTCGTTTTTCGCTAAAACGCCTTACTATACATGGTCGTTTTTTCGCTAAAACGCCTTACTATACATGGTCGTTTTTTCGCTAAAACGCCTTACTATACATGGTCGTTTTTTCGCTTAAAACGCCTTACTATACATGGTCGTTTTTTCGCTAAAAACGCCTTACTATACATGGTCGTTTTTTCGCTAAAACGCCTTACTATACATGGTCGTTTTTCGCTAAAACGCCTTACTATACATGGTCGTTTTTTCGCTAAAACGCCTTACTATACATGGTCGTTTTTCGCTAAAACGCCTTACTATACATGGTCGTTTTTTCGCTAAAAACGCCTTACTATACATGGTCGTTTTTTCGCTAAAAACGCCTTACTATACATGGTCGTTTTTTCGCTAAAACGCCTTACTATACATGGTCGTTTTTTCGCTAAAACGCCTTACTATACATGGTCGTTTTTTCGCTAAAACGCCTTACTATACATGGTCGTTTTTTCGCTAAAAACGCCTTACTATACATGGTCGTTTTTTCGCTAAAACGCCTTACTATACATGGTCGTTTTTTCGCTAAAACGCCTTACTATACATGGTCGTTTTTTCGCTAAAAACGCCTTACTATACATGGTCGTTTTTCGCTAAAAACGCCTTACTATACATGGTCGTTTTTCCGCTAAAACGCCTTACTATACATGGTCGTTTTTTCGCTAAAACGCCTTACTATACATGGTCGTTTTTTCGCTAAAACGCCTTACTATACATGGTCGTTTTTCGCTAAAACGCCTTACTATACATGGTCGTTTTTTCGCTAAAAACGCCTTACTATACATGGTCGTTTTTTCGCTAAAACGCCTTACTATACATGGTCGTTTTTTTTCGCTAAAACGCCTTACTATACATGGTCGTTTTTCGCTAAAAACGCCTTACTATACATGGTCGTTTTTTCGCTAAAACGCCTTACTATACATGGTCGTTTTTCGCTAAAACGCCTTACTATACATGGTCGTTTTTTCGCTAAAACGCCTTACTATACATGGTCGTTTTTTCGCTAAAAACGCCTTACTATACATGGTCGTTTTTTCGCTAAAACGCCTTACTATACATGGTCGTTTTTTTCGCTAAAACGCCTTACTATACATGGTCGTTTTTTCGCTAAAAACGCCTTACTATACATGGTCGTTTTTCGCTAAAACGCCTTACTATACATGGTCGTTTTTTCGCTAAAACGCCTTACTATACATGGTCGTTTTTTTCGCTAAAACGCCTTACTATACATGGTCGTTTTTTCGCTAAAACGCCTTACTATACATGGTCGTTTTTTCGCTAAAAACGCCTTACTATACATGGTCGTTTTTTCGCTAAAACGCCTTACTATACATGGTCGTTTTTTCGCTAAAACGCCTTACTATACATGGTCGTTTTTTCGCTAAAAACGCCTTACTATACATGGTCGTTTTTCGCTAAAACGCCTTACTATACATGGTCGTTTTTTCGCTAAAACGCCTTACTATACATGGTCGTTTTTTCGCTAAAACGCCTTACTATACATGGTCGTTTTTTCGCTAAAACGCCTTACTATACATGGTCGTTTTTTCGCTAAAACGCCTTACTATACATGGTCGTTTTTTCGCTAAAAACGCCTTACTATACATGGTCGTTTTTTTTCGCTAAAACGCCTTACTATACATGGTCGTTTTTTCGCTAAAACGCCTTACTATACATGGTCGTTTTTTCGCTAAAACGCCTTACTATACATGGTCGTTTTTTCGCTAAAACGCCTTACTATACATGGTCGTTTTTTCGCTAAAACGCCTTACTATACATGGTCGTTTTTTCGCTAAAACGCCTTACTATACATGGTCGTTTTTTCGCTAAAACGCCTTACTATACATGGTCGTTTTTTCGCTAAAAACGCCTTACTATACATGGTCGTTTTTTCGCTAAAAACGCCTTACTATACATGGTCGTTTTTTCGCTAAAACGCCTTACTATACATGGTCGTTTTTTCGCTAAAAACGCCTTACTATACATGGTCGTTTTTTCGCTAAAACGCCTTACTATACATGGTCGTTTTTCGCTAAAACGCCTTACTATACATGGTCGTTTTTCGCTAAAACGCCTTACTATACATGGTCGTTTTTTCGCTAAAACGCCTTACTATACATGGTCGTTTTTTCGCTAAAAACGCCTTACTATACATGGTCGTTTTTTCGCTAAAACGCCTTACTATACATGGTCGTTTTTTCGCTAAAACGCCTTACTATACATGGTCGTTTTTTCGCTAAAACGCCTTACTATACATGGTCGTTTTTTCGCTAAAACGCCTTACTATACATGGTCGTTTTTTCGCTAAAACGCCTTACTATACATGGTCGTTTTTTTCGCTAAAACGCCTTACTATACATGGTCGTTTTTTCGCTAAAACGCCTTACTATACATGGTCGTTTTTTCGCTAAAACGCCTTACTATACATGGTCGTTTTTTCGCTAAAACGCCTTACTATACATGGTCGTTTTTTCGCTAAAACGCCTTACTATACATGGTCGTTTTTTCGCTAAAACGCCTTACTATACATGGTCGTTTTTTCGCTAAAACGCCTTACTATACATGGTCGTTTTTTCGCTAAAACGCCTTACTATACATGGTCGTTTTTTCGCTAAAACGCCTTACTATACATGGTCGTTTTTTCGCTAAAACGCCTTACTATACATGGTCGTTTTTTCGCTAAAAACGCCTTACTATACATGGTCGTTTTTTCGCTAAAACGCCTTACTATACATGGTCGTTTTTTCGCTAAAACGCCTTACTATACATGGTCGTTTTTTTTTCGCTAAAACGCCTTACTATACATGGTCGTTTTTTCGCTAAAAACGCCTTACTATACATGGTCGTTTTTTCGCTAAAACGCCTTACTATACATGGTCGTTTTTCGCTAAAACGCCTTACTATACATGGTCGTTTTTTTCGCTAAAACGCCTTACTATACATGGTCGTTTTTCGCTAAAACGCCTTACTATACATGGTCGTTTTTTCGCTAAAACGCCTTACTATACATGGTCGTTTTTTCGCTAAAACGCCTTACTATACATGGTCGTTTTTTCGCTAAAACGCCTTACTATACATGGTCGTTTTTTCGCTAAAACGCCTTACTATACATGGTCGTTTTTTCGCTAAAACGCCTTACTATACATGGTCGTTTTTTCGCTAAAAACGCCTTACTATACATGGTCGTTTTTTCGCTAAAACGCCTTACTATACATGGTCGTTTTTTTCGCTAAAACGCCTTACTATACATGGTCGTTTTTTCGCTAAAACGCCTTACTATACATGGTCGTTTTTTCGCTAAAACGCCTTACTATACATGGTCGTTTTTTCGCTAAAACGCCTTACTATACATGGTCGTTTTTTCGCTAAAACGCCTTACTATACATGGTCGTTTTTTCGCTAAAACGCCTTACTATACATGGTCGTTTTTTCGCTAAAACGCCTTACTATACATGGTCGTTTTTTCGCTAAAACGCCTTACTATACATGGTCGTTTTTTCGCTAAAACGCCTTACTATACATGGTCGTTTTTTCGCTAAAACGCCTTACTATACATGGTCGTTTTTTCGCTAAAACGCCTTACTATACATGGTCGTTTTTTCGCTAAAACGCCTTACTATACATGGTCGTTTTTTCGCTAAAACGCCTTACTATACATGGTCGTTTTTTCGCTAAAAACGCCTTACTATACATGGTCGTTTTTTCGCTAAAACGCCTTACTATACATGGTCGTTTTTTCGCTAAAACGCCTTACTATACATGGTCGTTTTTTCGCTAAAAACGCCTTACTATACATGGTCGTTTTTTCGCTAAAACGCCTTACTATACATGGTCGTTTTTTCGCTAAAACGCCTTACTATACATGGTCGTTTTTTCGCTAAAACGCCTTACTATACATGGTCGTTTTTTCGCTAAAACGCCTTACTATACATGGTCGTTTTTTCGCTAAAACGCCTTACTATACATGGTCGTTTTTTTCGCTAAAACGCCTTACTATACATGGTCGTTTTTTCGCTAAAACGCCTTACTATACATGGTCGTTTTTTCGCTAAAACGCCTTACTATACATGGTCGTTTTTTCGCTAAAACGCCTTACTATACATGGTCGTTTTTTCGCTAAAAACGCCTTACTATACATGGTCGTTTTTTCGCTAAAACGCCTTACTATACATGGTCGTTTTTTCGCTAAAACGCCTTACTATACATGGTCGTTTTTCGCTAAAACGCCTTACTATACATGGTCGTTTTTTCGCTAAAAACGCCTTACTATACATGGTCGTTTTTTCGCTAAAACGCCTTACTATACATGGTCGTTTTTTTCGCTAAAACGCCTTACTATACATGGTCGTTTTTTCGCTAAAAACGCCTTACTATACATGGTCGTTTTTTCGCTAAAACGCCTTACTATACATGGTCGTTTTTTCGCTAAAACGCCTTACTATACATGGTCGTTTTTTCGCTAAAACGCCTTACTATACATGGTCGTTTTTTCGCTAAAACGCCTTACTATACATGGTCGTTTTTTTCGCTAAAAACGCCTTACTATACATGGTCGTTTTTTCGCTAAAACGCCTTACTATACATGGTCGTTTTTTCGCTAAAACGCCTTACTATACATGGTCGTTTTTTCGCTAAAACGCCTTACTATACATGGTCGTTTTTTCGCTAAAACGCCTTACTATACATGGTCGTTTTTTCGCTAAAACGCCTTACTATACATGGTCGTTTTTTCGCTAAAACGCCTTACTATACATGGTCGTTTTTTCGCTAAAACGCCTTACTATACATGGTCGTTTTTTCGCTAAAAACGCCTTACTATACATGGTCGTTTTTTCGCTAAAACGCCTTACTATACATGGTCGTTTTTTCGCTAAAACGCCTTACTATACATGGTCGTTTTTTCGCTAAAACGCCTTACTATACATGGTCGTTTTTTCGCTAAAACGCCTTACTATACATGGTCGTTTTTTCGCTAAAACGCCTTACTATACATGGTCGTTTTTTCGCTAAAAACGCCTTACTATACATGGTCGTTTTTTCGCTAAAACGCCTTACTATACATGGTCGTTTTTTCGCTAAAAACGCCTTACTATACATGGTCGTTTTTTCGCTAAAACGCCTTACTATACATGGTCGTTTTTCGCTAAAACGCCTTACTATACATGGTCGTTTTTTCGCTAAAACGCCTTACTATACATGGTCGTTTTTTCGCTAAAACGCCTTACTATACATGGTCGTTTTTTCGCTAAAACGCCTTACTATACATGGTCGTTTTTTCGCTAAAACGCCTTACTATACATGGTCGTTTTTTCGCTAAAACGCCTTACTATACATGGTCGTTTTTCGCTAAAACGCCTTACTATACATGGTCGTTTTTTCGCTAAAACGCCTTACTATACATGGTCGTTTTTTCGCTAAAACGCCTTACTATACATGGTCGTTTTTTCGCTAAAACGCCTTACTATACATGGTCGTTTTTTCGCTAAAACGCCTTACTATACATGGTCGTTTTTTCGCTAAAACGCCTTACTATACATGGTCGTTTTTTCGCTAAAACGCCTTACTATACATGGTCGTTTTTTCGCTAAAACGCCTTACTATACATGGTCGTTTTTTCGCTAAAACGCCTTACTATACATGGTCGTTTTTTCGTAAAACGCCTTACTATACATGGTCGTTTTTTCGCTAAAAACGCCTTACTATACATGGTCGTTTTTTTTCGCTAAAACGCCTTACTATACATGGTCGTTTTTTCGCTAAAACGCCTTACTATACATGGTCGTTTTTTCGCTAAAACGCCTTACTATACATGGTCGTTTTTTCGCTAAAACGCCTTACTATACATGGTCGTTTTTTCGCTAAAACGCCTTACTATACATGGTCGTTTTTTCGCTAAAACGCCTTACTATACATGGTCGTTTTTTCGCTAAAACGCCTTACTATACATGGTCGTTTTTTCGCTAAAACGCCTTACTATACATGGTCGTTTTTTCGCTAAAACGCCTTACTATACATGGTCGTTTTTTCGCTAAAAACGCCTTACTATACATGGTCGTTTTTTCGCGCTAAAACGCCTTACTATACATGGTCGTTTTTTCGCTAAAAACGCCTTACTATACATGGTCGTTTTTTTCGCTAAAACGCCTTACTATACATGGTCGTTTTTTCGCTAAAACGCCTTACTATACATGGTCGTTTTTTCGCTAAAACGCCTTACTATACATGGTCGTTTTTTCGCTAAAACGCCTTACTATACATGGTCGTTTTTTTCGCTAAAACGCCTTACTATACATGGTCGTTTTTTCGCTAAAACGCCTTACTATACATGGTCGTTTTTCGCTAAAACGCCTTACTATACATGGTCGTTTTTTCGCTAAAACGCCTTACTATACATGGTCGTTTTTTTCGCTAAAACGCCTTACTATACATGGTCGTTTTTTCGCTAAAAACGCCTTACTATACATGGTCGTTTTTTCGCTAAAACGCCTTACTATACATGGTCGTTTTTTCGCTAAAACGCCTTACTATACATGGTCGTTTTTTCGCTAAAACGCCTTACTATACATGGTCGTTTTTTCGCTAAAAACGCCTTACTATACATGGTCGTTTTTTTTTTCGCTAAAACGCCTTACTATACATGGTCGTTTTTTCGCTAAAACGCCTTACTATACATGGTCGTTTTTTCGCTAAAACGCCTTACTATACATGGTCGTTTTTTCGCTAAAACGCCTTACTATACATGGTCGTTTTTTCGCTAAAACGCCTTACTATACATGGTCGTTTTTTCGCTAAAACGCCTTACTATACATGGTCGTTTTTTTCGCTAAAACGCCTTACTATACATGGTCGTTTTTTCGCTAAAACGCCTTACTATACATGGTCGTTTTTTCGCTAAAACGCCTTACTATACATGGTCGTTTTTTCGCTAAAACGCCTTACTATACATGGTCGTTTTTTCGCTAAAACGCCTTACTATACATGGTCGTTTTTTTCGCTAAAACGCCTTACTATACATGGTCGCCTTACTTTTTTTCGCTAAAACGCCTTACTATACATGGTCGTTTTTTCGCTAAAACGCCTTACTATACATGGTCGTTTTTTTCGCTAAAACGCCTTACTATACATGGTCGTTTTTTCGCTAAAACGCCTTACTATACATGGTCGTTTTTTCGCTAAAAACGCCTTACTATACATGGTCGTTTTTTCGCTAAAACGCCTTACTATACATGGTCGTTTTTTTTTTCGCTAAAACGCCTTACTATACATGGTCGTTTTTTCGCTAAAACGCCTTACTATACATGGTCGTTTTTTTTCGCTAAAACGCCTTACTATACATGGTCGTTTTTTTTCGCTAAAACGCCTTACTATACATGGTCGTTTTTTCGCTAAAACGCCTTACTATACATGGTCGTTTTTTTCGCTAAAACGCCTTACTATACATGGTCGTTTTTTCGCTAAAACGCCTTACTATACATGGTCGTTTTTTCGCTAAAACGCCTTACTATACATGGTCGTTTTTTCGCTAAAACGCCTTACTATACATGGTCGTTTTTTCGCTAAAACGCCTTACTATACATGGTCGTTTTTTCGCTAAAACGCCTTACTATACATGGTCGTTTTTTTCGCTAAAACGCCTTACTATACATGGTCGTTTTTTCGCTAAAACGCCTTACTATACATGGTCGTTTTTTCGCTAAAACGCCTTACTATACATGGTCGTTTTTTCGCTAAAACGCCTTACTATACATGGTCGTTTTTTCGCTAAAACGCCTTACTATACATGGTCGTTTTTTCGCTAAAACGCCTTACTATACATGGTCGTTTTTTCGCTAAAACGCCTTACTATACATGGTCGTTTTTTCGCTAAAACGCCTTACTATACATGGTCGTTTTTTCGCTAAAACGCCTTACTATACATGGTCGTTTTTCGCTAAAACGCCTTACTATACATGGTCGTTTTTTCGCTAAAACGCCTTACTATACATGGTCGTTTTTTTCGCTAAAAACGCCTTACTATACATGGTCGTTTTTTCGCTAAAACGCCTTACTATACATGGTCGTTTTTTCGCTAAAACGCCTTACTATACATGGTCGTTTTTTCGCTAAAAACGCCTTACTATACATGGTCGTTTTTTCGCTAAAACGCCTTACTATACATGGTCGTTTTTTCGCTAAAAACGCCTTACTATACATGGTCGTTTTTTCGCTAAAACGCCTTACTATACATGGTCGTTTTTTCGCTAAAACGCCTTACTATACATGGTCGTTTTTTCGCTAAAACGCCTTACTATACATGGTCGTTTTTTCGCTAAAACGCCTTACTATACATGGTCGTTTTTTCGCTAAAACGCCTTACTATACATGGTCGTTTTTTCGCTAAAACGCCTTACTATACATGGTCGTTTTTTCGCTTACTATACATGGTCGTTTTTTCGCTAAAACGCCTTACTATACATGGTCGTTTTTTCGCTAAAACGCCTTACTATACATGGTCGTTTTTTCGCTAAAACGCCTTACTATACATGGTCGTTTTTTCGCTAAAACGCCTTACTATACATGGTCGTTTTTTCGCTAAAACGCCTTACTATACATGGTCGTTTTTTTCGCTAAAACGCCTTACTATACATGGTCGTTTTTTCGCTAAAACGCCTTACTATACATGGTCGTTTTTTTCGCTAAAACGCCTTACTATACATGGTCGTTTTTTCGCTAAAACGCCTTACTATACATGGTCGTTTTTTCGCTAAAACGCCTTACTATACATGGTCGTTTTTTCGCTAAAACGCCTTACTATACATGGTCGTTTTTTCGCTAAAACGCCTTACTATACATGGTCGTTTTTTCGCTAAAACGCCTTACTATACATGGTCGTTTTTTCGCTAAAACGCCTTACTATACATGGTCGTTTTTTCGCTAAAACGCCTTACTATACATGGTCGTTTTTTCGCTAAAACGCCTTACTATACATGGTCGTTTTTTCGCTAAAACGCCTTACTATACATGGTCGTTTTTTTTTTTCGCTAAAACGCCTTACTATACATGGTCGTTTTTTCGCTAAAACGCCTTACTATACATGGTCGTTTTTTTCGCTAAAACGCCTTACTATACATGGTCGTTTTTTCGCTAAAACGCCTTACTATACATGGTCGTTTTTTCGCTTTTTACATGGTCGTTTTTTTCGCTAAAACGCCTTACTATACATGGTCGTTTTTTTCGCTAAAACGCCTTACTATACATGGTCGTTTTTTTTTTCGCTAAAAACGCCTTACTATACATGGTCGTTTTTTCGCTAAAACGCCTTACTATACATGGTCGTTTTTTCGCTAAAACGCCTTACTATACATGGTCGTTTTTTCGCTAAAACGCCTTACTATACATGGTCGTTTTTTCGCTAAAACGCCTTACTATACATGGTCGTTTTTTCGCTAAAAACGCCTTACTATACATGGTCGTTTTTTCGCTAAAACGCCTTACTATACATGGTCGTTTTTTCGCTAAAACGCCTTACTATACATGGTCGTTTTTTTCGCTAAAACGCCTTACTATACATGGTCGTTTTTTTCGCTAAAACGCCTTACTATACATGGTCGTTTTTTTTCGCTAAAACGCCTTACTATACATGGTCGTTTTTTCGCTAAAACGCCTTACTATACATGGTCGCCTTACTATACATTTTTTTCGCTAAAAACGCCTTACTATACATGGTCGTTTTTTCGCTAAAAACGCCTTACTATACATGGTCGTTTTTTCGCTAAAACGCCTTACTATACATGGTCGTTTTTTCGCTAAAACGCCTTACTATACATGGTCGTTTTTTCGCTAAAACGCCTTACTATACATGGTCGTTTTTTCGCTAAAACGCCTTACTATACATGGTCGTTTTTTTTCGCTAAAACGCCTTACTATACATGGTCGTTTTTTCGCTAAAACGCCTTACTATACATGGTCGTTTTTTCGCTAAAACGCCTTACTATACATGGTCGTTTTTTCGCTAAAAACGCCTTACTATACATGGTCGTTTTTTCGCTAAAACGCCTTACTATACATGGTCGTTTTTTTCGCCTACTAAAACGCCTTACTATACATGGTCGTTTTTTCGCTAAAACGCCTTACTATACATGGTCGTTTTTTCGCTAAAACGCCTTACTATACATGGTCGTTTTTCGCTAAAAACGCCTTACTATACATGGTCGTTTTTTCGCTAAAACGCCTTACTATACATGGTCGTTTTTTCGCTAAAACGCCTTACTATACATGGTCGTTTTTTCGCTAAAACGCCTTACTATACATGGTCGTTTTTTCGCTAAAACGCCTTACTATACATGGTCGTTTTTTCGCTAAAACGCCTTACTATACATGGTCGTTTTTTCGCTAAAACGCCTTACTATACATGGTCGTTTTTTCGCTAAAACGCCTTACTATACATGGTCGTTTTTTCGCTAAAAACGCCTTACTATACATGGTCGTTTTTTCGCTAAAACGCCTTACTATACATGGTCGTTTTTTCATGGCTAAAAACGCCTTACTATACATGGTCGTTTTTTCGCTAAAAACGCCTTACTATACATGGTCGTTTTTTCGCTAAAACGCCTTACTATACATGGTCGTTTTTTCGCTAAAACGCCTTACTATACATGGTCGTTTTTTCGCTAAAACGCCTTACTATACATGGTCGTTTTTTCGCTAAAACGCCTTACTATACATGGTCGTTTTTTCGCTAAAACGCCTTACTATACATGGTCGTTTTTTCGCTAAAACGCCTTACTATACATGGTCGTTTTTTCGCTAAAACGCCTTACTATACATGGTCGTTTTTTCGCTAAAACGCCTTACTATACATGGTCGTTTTTTCGCTAAAACGCCTTACTATACATGGTCGTTTTTTTCGCTAAAACGCCTTACTATACATGGTCGTTTTTTCGCTAAAACGCCTTACTATACATGGTCGTTTTTTCGCTAAAACGCCTTACTATACATGGTCGTTTTTTCGCTAAAACGCCTTACTATACATGGTCGTTTTTTCGCTAAAACGCCTTACTATACATGGTCGTTTTTTTTTTCGCTAAAACGCCTTACTATACATGGTCGTTTTTTCGCTAAAAACGCCTTACTATACATGGTCGTTTTTTCGCTAAAACGCCTTACTATACATGGTCGTTTTTTTTTCGCTAAAACGCCTTACTATACATGGTCGTTTTTTCGCTAAAACGCCTTACTATACATGGTCGTTTTTTCGCTAAAACGCCTTACTATACATGGTCGTTTTTTCGCTAAAACGCCTTACTATACATGGTCGTTTTTTCGCTAAAACGCCTTACTATACATGGTCGTTTTTTCGCTAAAAACGCCTTACTATACATGGTCGTTTTTTCGCTAAAACGCCTTACTATACATGGTCGTTTTTTCGCTAAAACGCCTTACTATACATGGTCGTTTTTTCGCTAAAAACGCCTTACTATACATGGTCGTTTTTTCGCTAAAACGCCTTACTATACATGGTCGTTTTTTCGCTAAAACGCCTTACTATACATGGTCGTTTTTTCGCTAAAACGCCTTACTATACATGGTCGTTTTTTTTTCGCTAAAACGCCTTACTATACATGGTCGTTTTTTTCGCTAAAACGCCTTACTATACATGGTCGTTTTTTCGCTAAAACGCCTTACTATACATGGTCGTTTTTTCGCTAAAACGCCTTACTATACATGGTCGTTTTTTCGCTAAAACGCCTTACTATACATGGTCGTTTTTTCGCTAAAACGCCTTACTATACATGGTCGTTTTTTCGCTAAAACGCCTTACTATACATGGTCGTTTTTTCGCTAAAACGCCTTACTATACATGGTCGTTTTTTTTTTTCGCTAAAACGCCTTACTATACATGGTCGTTTTTTCGCTAAAACGCCTTACTATACATGGTCGTTTTTTCGCTAAAACGCCTTACTATACATGGTCGTTTTTTCGCTAAAACGCCTTACTATACATGGTCGTTTTTTCGCTAAAACGCCTTACTATACATGGTCGTTTTTTCGCTAAAAACGCCTTACTATACATGGTCGTTTTTTCGCTAAAACGCCTTACTATACATGGTCGTTTTTTCGCTAAAACGCCTTACTATACATGGTCGTTTTTTCGCTAAAACGCCTTACTATACATGGTCGTTTTTTCGCTTTTACTATACATGGTCGTTTTTTCGCTAAAACGCCTTACTATACATGGTCGTTTTTTCGCTAAAAACGCCTTACTATACATGGTCGTTTTTTCGCTAAAACGCCTTACTATACATGGTCGTTTTTTCGCTAAAACGCCTTACTATACATGGTCGTTTTTTCGCTAAAACGCCTTACTATACATGGTCGTTTTTTCGCTAAAACGCCTTACTATACATGGTCGTTTTTTCGCTAAAACGCCTTACTATACATGGTCGTTTTTTCGCTAAAAACGCCTTACTATACATGGTCGTTTTTTTTCGCTAAAACGCCTTACTATACATGGTCGTTTTTTCGCTAAAACGCCTTACTATACATGGTCGTTTTTTCGCTAAAACGCCTTACTATACATGGTCGTTTTTTCGCTAAAACGCCTTACTATACATGGTCGTTTTTTCGCTAAAACGCCTTACTATACATGGTCGTTTTTTCGCTAAAACGCCTTACTATACATGGTCGTTTTTTCGCTAAAACGCCTTACTATACATGGTCGTTTTTTCGCTAAAACGCCTTACTATACATGGTCGTTTTTTCGCTAAAACGCCTTACTATACATGGTCGTTTTTTTTTTTCGCTAAAACGCCTTACTATACATGGTCGTTTTTTCGCTAAAACGCCTTACTATACATGGTCGTTTTTTCGCTAAAACGCCTTACTATACATGGTCGTTTTTTCGCTAAAAACGCCTTACTATACATGGTCGTTTTTTCGCTAAAACGCCTTACTATACATGGTCGTTTTTTCGCTAAAACGCCTTACTATACATGGTCGTTTTTTCGCTAAAACGCCTTACTATACATGGTCGTTTTTTCGCTAAAACGCCTTACTATACATGGTCGCTAAAACGCCTTTTTTCGCTAAAACGCCTTACTATACATGGTCGTTTTTTCGCTAAAACGCCTTACTATACATGGTCGTTTTTTCGCTAAAACGCCTTACTATACATGGTCGTTTTTTCGCTAAAAACGCCTTACTATACATGGTCGTTTTTTCGCTAAAACGCCTTACTATACATGGTCGTTTTTTCGCTAAAACGCCTTACTATACATGGTCGTTTTTTCGCTAAAACGCCTTACTATACATGGTCGTTTTTTCGCTAAAACGCCTTACTATACATGGTCGTTTTTCGCTAAAACGCCTTACTATACATGGTCGTTTTTTCGCTAAAACGCCTTACTATACATGGTCGTTTTTTCGCTAAAACGCCTTACTATACATGGTCGTTTTTTCGCTAAAACGCCTTACTATACATGGTCGTTTTTTCGCTAAAACGCCTTACTATACATGGTCGTTTTTTCGCTAAAACGCCTTACTATACATGGTCGTTTTTTTTTTTCATGGCTAAAACGCCTTACTATACATGGTCGTTTTTTCGCTAAAACGCCTTACTATACATGGTCGTTTTTTCGCTAAAACGCCTTACTATACATGGTCGTTTTTTCGCTTAAAACGCCTTACTATACATGGTCGTTTTTTCGCTAAAACGCCTTACTATACATGGTCGTTTTTTCGCTAAAACGCCTTACTATACATGGTCGTTTTTTCGCTAAAACGCCTTACTATACATGGTCGTTTTTTCGCTAAAACGCCTTACTATACATGGTCGTTTTTTCGCTAAAACGCCTTACTATACATGGTCGTTTTTTTCGCTAAAACGCCTTACTATACATGGTCGTTTTTTCGCTAAAAACGCCTTACTATACATGGTCGTTTTTTTTCGCTAAAACGCCTTACTATACATGGTCGTTTTTTCGCTAAAACGCCTTACTATACATGGTCGTTTTTTCGCTAAAACGCCTTACTATACATGGTCGTTTTTTCGCTAAAAACGCCTTACTATACATGGTCGTTTTTTCGCTAAAACGCCTTACTATACATGGTCGTTTTTTCGCTAAAACGCCTTACTATACATGGTCGTTTTTTCGCTAAAACGCCTTACTATACATGGTCGTTTTTTCGCTAAAACGCCTTACTATACATGGTCGTTTTTTCGCTAAAACGCCTTACTATACATGGTCGTTTTTTTTTTCGCTAAAACGCCTTACTATACATGGTCGTTTTTTCGCTAAAACGCCTTACTATACATGGTCGTTTTTTCGCTAAAACGCCTTACTATACATGGTCGTTTTTTCGCTAAAACGCCTTACTATACATGGTCGTTTTTTCGCTAAAAACGCCTTACTATACATGGTCGTTTTTTCGCTAAAACGCCTTACTATACATGGTCGTTTTTTCGCTAAAACGCCTTACTATACATGGTCGTTTTTTCGCTAAAACGCCTTACTATACATGGTCGTTTTTTTCGCTAAAACGCCTTACTATACATGGTCGTTTTTTCGCTAAAACGCCTTACTATACATGGTCGTTTTTTCGCTAAAACGCCTTACTATACATGGTCGTTTTTTCGCTAAAACGCCTTACTATACATGGTCGTTTTTTTCGCTAAAACGCCTTACTATACATGGTCGTTTTTTCGCTAAAACGCCTTACTATACATGGTCGTTTTTTCGCTAAAACGCCTTACTATACATGGTCGTTTTTTCGCTAAAACGCCTTACTATACATGGTCGTTTTTTCGCTAAAACGCCTTACTATACATGGTCGTTTTTTCGCTAAAACGCCTTACTATACATGGTCGTTTTTTCGCTAAAACGCCTTACTATACATGGTCGTTTTTTCGCTAAAAACGCCTTACTATACATGGTCGTTTTTTCGCTAAAAACGCCTTACTATACATGGTCGTTTTTTCGCTAAAACGCCTTACTATACATGGTCGTTTTTTCGCTAAAACGCCTTACTATACATGGTCGTTTTTTCGCTAAAACGCCTTACTATACATGGTCGTTTTTTCGCTAAAACGCCTTACTATACATGGTCGTTTTTCGCTAAAACGCCTTACTATACATGGTCGTTTTTTCGCTAAAACGCCTTACTATACATGGTCGTTTTTTCGCTAAAACGCCTTACTATACATGGTCGTTTTTTCGCTAAAACGCCTTACTATACATGGTCGTTTTTTCGCTAAAACGCCTTACTATACATGGTCGTTTTTTCGCTAAAACGCCTTACTATACATGGTCGTTTTTTCGCTAAAACGCCTTACTATACATGGTCGTTTTTTCGCTAAAACGCCTTACTATACATGGTCGTTTTTTCGCTAAAACGCCTTACTATACATGGTCGTTTTTTCGCTAAAACGCCTTACTATACATGGTCGTTTTTCGGCTAAAAACGCCTTACTATACATGGTCGTTTTTTCGCTAAAACGCCTTACTATACATGGTCGCTTTTTCGGCTAAAACGCCTTACTATACATGGTCGTTTTTTCGCTAAAAACGCCTTACTATACATGGTCGCTTTTTTCGCTAAAACGCCTTACTATACATGGTCGTTTTTCGCTAAAAACGCCTTACTATACATGGTCGCTTTTTTCGCTAAAACGCCTTACTATACATGGTCGTTTTTCGCTAAAACGCCTTACTATACATGGTCGCTTTTTTCGCTAAAACGCCTTACTATACATGGTCGTTTTTTCGCTAAAACGCCTTACTATACATGGTCGTTTTTTTCGCTAAAACGCCTTACTATACATGGTCGTTTTTTTTTCGCTAAAAACGCCTTACTATACATGGTCGTTTTTCGCTAAAAACGCCTTACTATACATGGTCGTTTTTTCTAAAAACAAAAACGCCTTACTATACATGGTCGTTTTTCGCTAAAACGCCTTACTATACATGGTCGTTTTTCGCTAAAACGCCTTACTATACATGGTCGCTTTTTTCGCTAAAACGCCTTACTATACATGGTCGTTTTTCGCTAAAACGCCTTACTATACATGGTCGCTTTTTCGCTAAAACGCCTTACTATACATGGTCGTTTTTTTCGCTAAAAACGCCTTACTATACATGGTCGCTTTTTTCGCTAAAAACGCCTTACTATACATGGTCGCTTTTTTCGCTAAAACGCCTTACTATACATGGTCGTTTTTTCGCTAAAACGCCTTACTATACATGGTCGTTTTTTCGCTAAAACGCCTTACTATACATGGTCGTTTTTTCGCTAAAACGCCTTACTATACATGGTCGTTTTTTCGCTAAAACGCCTTACTATACATGGTCGTTTTTTCGCTAAAACGCCTTACTATACATGGTCGCTTTTTTCGCTAAAAACGCCTTACTATACATGGTCGTTTTTTCGCTAAAAACGCCTTACTATACATGGTCGCTTTTTTCGCTAAAAACGCCTTACTATACATGGTCGTTTTTTCGCTAAAAACGCCTTACTATACATGGTCGTTTTTTCGCTAAAAACGCCTTACTATACATGGTCGTTTTTCGCTAAAACGCCTTACTATACATGGTCGTTTTTTCGCTAAAAACGCCTTACTATACATGGTCGTTTTTTCGCTAAAAACGCCTTACTATACATGGTCGCTTTTTTCGCTAAAAACGCCTTACTATACATGGTCGTTTTTTCGTTAAAAACGCCTTACTATACATGGTCGCTTTTTTCGTTAAAACGCCTTACTATACATGGTCGTTTTTTCGCTAAAAACGCCTTACTATACATGGTCGTTTTTTCGTTAAAACGCCTTACTATACATGGTCGTTTTTTCGTTAAAACGCCTTACTATACATGGTCGTTTTTTCGTTAAAAACGCCTTACTATACATGGTCGTTTTTTCGCTAAAAACGCCTTACTATACATGGTCGTTTTTCATGGTCGCTTTTTTCGCTAAAAACGCCTTACTATACATGGTCGTTTTTTCGTTAAAAACGCCTTACTATACATGGTCGTTTTTTCGCTAAAACGCCTTACTATACATGGTCGTTTTTTCGCTAAAAACGCCTTACTATACATGGTCGTTTTTTCGCTAAAACGCCTTACTATACATGGTCGTTTTTTCGTTAAAAACGCCTTACTATACATGGTCGTTTTTTCGCTAAAAACGCCTTACTATACATGGTCGTTTTTTCGCTAAAAACGCCTTACTATACATGGTCGTTTTTTCGCTAAAAACGCCTTACTATACATGGTCGTTTTTTCGCTAAAACGCCTTACTATACATGGTCGTTTTTTCGTTAAAACGCCTTACTATACATGGTCGTTTTTCGCTAAAAACGCCTTACTATACATGGTCGTTTTTTCGCTAAAAACGCCTTACTATACATGGTCGTTTTTTCGCTAAAAACGCCTTACTATACATGGTCGTTTTTTCGCTAAAAACGCCTTACTATACATGGTCGTTTTTTCGCTAAAAACGCCTTACTATACATGGTCGTTTTTTCGCTAAAAACGCCTTACTATACATGGTCGTTTTTTCGCTAAAACGCCTTACTATACATGGTCGTTTTTTCGCTAAAACGCCTTACTATACATGGTCGTTTTTTCGCTAAAAACGCCTTACTATACATGGTCGTTTTTTCGCTAAAAACGCCTTACTATACATGGTCGTTTTTTCGCTAAAAACGCCTTACTATACATGGTCGTTTTTTCGCTAAAAACGCCTTACTATACATGGTCGTTTTTTCGCTAAAAACGCCTTACTATACATGGTCGTTTTTCGCTAAAAACGCCTTACTATACATGGTCGTTTTTTCGCTAAAAACGCCTTACTATACATGGTCGTTTTTTCGCTAAAAACGCCTTACTATACATGGTCGTTTTTTCGCTAAAACGCCTTACTATACATGGTCGTTTTTTCGCTAAAAACGCCTTACTATACATGGTCGTTTTTTCGCTAAAACGCCTTACTATACATGGTCGTTTTTTCGCTAAAAACGCCTTACTATACATGGTCGCTTTTTTCGCTAAAAACGCCTTACTATACATGGTCGTTTTTTCGCTAAAAACGCCTTACTATACATGGTCGTTTTTTCGCTAAAAACGCCTTACTATACATGGTCGTTTTTTCGCTAAAAACGCCTTACTATACATGGTCGTTTTTCGCTAAAAACGCCTTACTATACATGGTCGTTTTTTCGCTAAAAACGCCTTACTATACATGGTCGTTTTTTCGCTAAAAACGCCTTACTATACATGGTCGTTTTTTCGCTAAAAACGCCTTACTATACATGGTCGTTTTTTCGCTAAAACGCCTTACTATACATGGTCGTTTTTTCGCTAAAACGCCTTACTATACATGGTCGTTTTTTCGCTAAAACGCCTTACTATACATGGTCGTTTTTTCGCTAAAACGCCTTACTATACATGGTCGTTTTTTCGCTAAAAACGCCTTACTATACATGGTCGTTTTTTCGCTAAAAACGCCTTACTATACATGGTCGTTTTTTCGCTAAAACGCCTTACTATACATGGTCGTTTTTTCGCTAAAAACGCCTTACTATACATGGTCGTTTTTTCGCTAAAACGCCTTACTATACATGGTCGTTTTTTCGCTAAAAACGCCTTACTATACATGGTCGTTTTTTCGCTAAAACGCCTTACTATACATGGTCGTTTTTTCGCTAAAACGCCTTACTATACATGGTCGTTTTTTCGCTAAAACGCCTTACTATACATGGTCGTTTTTTCGCTAAAACGCCTTACTATACATGGTCTTTTTTCGCTAAAACGCCTTACTATACATGGTCGTTTTTTCGCTAAAACGCCTTACTATACATGGTCGTTTTTTCGTTAAAACGCCTTACTATACATGGTCGTTTTTTCGCTAAAAACGCCTTACTATACATGGTCGTTTTTTCGCTAAAAACGCCTTACTATACATGGTCGTTTTTTCGCTAAAAACGCCTTACTATACATGGTCGTTTTTTCGCTAAAAACGCCTTACTATACATGGTCGTTTTTCGCTAAAACGCCTTACTATACATGGTCGTTTTTTCGCTAAAACGCCTTACTATACATGGTCGTTTTTTCGCTAAAAACGCCTTACTATACATGGTCGTTTTTTCGCTAAAAACGCCTTACTATACATGGTCGTTTTTTCGCTAAAACGCCTTACTATACATGGTCGTTTTTTCGCTAAAAACGCCTTACTATACATGGTCGTTTTTTCGCTAAAAACGCCTTACTATACATGGTCGTTTTTCGCTAAAAACGCCTTACTATACATGGTCGTTTTTCGCTAAAAACGCCTTACTATACATGGTCGTTTTTTCGCTAAAACGCCTTACTATACATGGTCGTTTTTTCGCTAAAACGCCTTACTATACATGGTCGTTTTTTCGCTAAAACGCCTTACTATACATGGTCGTTTTTCGCTAAAAACGCCTTACTATACATGGTCGTTTTTTCGCTAAAAACGCCTTACTATACATGGTCGTTTTTTCGCTAAAAACGCCTTACTATACATGGTCGTTTTTTCGCTAAAACGCCTTACTATACATGGTCGTTTTTTCGCTAAAACGCCTTACTATACATGGTCGTTTTTTCGCTAAAACGCCTTACTATACATGGTCGTTTTTTCGCTAAAAACGCCTTACTATACATGGTCGTTTTTTCGCTAAAACGCCTTACTATACATGGTCGTTTTTTCGCTAAAAACGCCTTACTATACATGGTCGTTTTTTCGCTAAAAACGCCTTACTATACATGGTCGTTTTTTCGCTAAAACGCCTTACTATACATGGTCGTTTTTTGGCTAAAACGCCTTACTATACATGGTCGTTTTTTCGCTAAAACGCCTTACTATACATGGTCGTTTTTTCGCTAAAACGCCTTACTATACATGGTCGCTTTTTTCGCTAAAAACGCCTTACTATACATGGTCGTTTTTCGCTAAAACGCCTTACTATACATGGTCGTTTTTTCGCTAAAAACGCCTTACTATACATGGTCGCTTTTTTCGGCTAAAACGCCTTACTATACATGGTCGTTTTTTCGCTAAAAACGCCTTACTATACATGGTCGCTTTTTTCGCTAAAAACGCCTTACTATACATGGTCGTTTTTTCGCTAAAAACGCCTTACTATACATGGTCGCTTTTTCGCTAAAAACGCCTTACTATACATGGTCGCTTTTTCGCTAAAAACGCCTTACTATACATGGTCGTTTTTTCGCTAAAAACGCCTTACTATACATGGTCGCTTTTTCGCTAAAAACGCCTTACTATACATGGTCGCTTTTTCGCTAAAACGCCTTACTATACATGGTCGCTTTTTTCGCTAAAAACGCCTTACTATACATGGTCGTTTTTTCGCTAAAAACGCCTTACTATACATGGTCGCTTTTTTCGCTAAAAACGCCTTACTATACATGGTCGCTTTTTTCGCTAAAAACGCCTTACTATACATGGTCGCTTTTTTCGCTAAAAACGCCTTACTATACATGGTCGCTTTTTTTTGGCTAAAACGCCTTACTATACATGGTCGTTTTTTCGCTAAAAACGCCTTACTATACATGGTCGTTTTTTCGCTAAAAACGCCTTACTATACATGGTCGTTTTTTCGCTAAAACGCCTTACTATACATGGTCGTTTTTTCGCTAAAACGCCTTACTATACATGGTCGCTTTTTCGCTAAAACGCCTTACTATACATGGTCGCTTTTTCGCTAAAAACGCCTTACTATACATGGTCGCTTTTTCGCTAAAACGCCTTACTATACATGGTCGCTTTTTCGCTAAAAACGCCTTACTATACATGGTCGTTTTTCGCTAAAACGCCTTACTATACATGGTCGTTTTTTCGCTAAAACGCCTTACTATACATGGTCGTTTTTTCGCTAAAAACGCCTTACTATACATGGTCGCTTTTTTCGCTAAAAACGCCTTACTATACATGGTCGTTTTTTCGCTAAAAACGCCTTACTATACATGGTCGCTTTTTCGCTAAAAACGCCTTACTATACATGGTCGCTTTTTCGCTAAAAACGCCTTACTATACATGGTCGCTTTTTCGCTAAAAACGCCTTACTATACATGGTCGCTTTTTCGCTAAAAACGCCTTACTATACATGGTCGCTTTTTCGCTAAAAACGCCTTACTATACATGGTCGTTTTTCGCTAAAACGCCTTACTATACATGGTCGCTTTTTCGCTAAAAACGCCTTACTATACATGGTCGTTTTTTCGCTAAAAACGCCTTACTATACATGGTCGTTTTTTCGCTAAAAACGCCTTACTATACATGGTCGCTTTTTCGCTAAAAACGCCTTACTATACATGGTCGCTTTTTTCGCTAAAAACGCCTTACTATACATGGTCGTTTTTTTCGCTAAAAACGCCTTACTATACATGGTCGCTTTTTTCGCTAAAAACGCCTTACTATACATGGTCGCTTTTTTCGCTAAAAACGCCTTACTATACATGGTCGCTTTTTTCGCTAAAACGCCTTACTATACATGGTCGTTTTTTCGCTAAAAACGCCTTACTATACTATGTCGCTTTTTCGCTAAAAACGCCTTACTATACTATGTCGTTTTTTCGCTAAAAACGCCTTACTATACTATGTCGCTTTTTCGCTAAAAATGCCTTACTATACATGGTCGTTTTTTCGCTAAAACGCCTTACTATACATGGTCGCTTTTTTCGCTAAAAACGCCTTACTATACATGGTCGTTTTTTCGCTAAAAACGCCTTACTATACATGGTCGTTTTTTCGCTAAAAACGCCTTACTATACATGGTCGTTTTTTCGCAAAAACGCCTTACTATACATGGTCGCTTTTTTCGCTAAAAACGCCTTACTATACATGGTCGTTTTTTGGCTAAAACGCCTTACTATACATGGTCGTTTTTTCGCTAAAACGCCTTACTATACATGGTCGTTTTTTCTGCAAAAACGCCTTACTATACATGGTCGCTTTTTCGCTAAAAACGCCTTACTATACATGGTCGCTTTTTTCGCTAAAAACGCCTTACTATACATGGTCATTTTTTCTTCAAAAACGCCTTACTATACTATGGTCGTTTTTTCTGCTAAAAACGCCTTACTATACTATGGTCGCTTTTTTCGCTAAAACGCCTTACTATACATGGTCGTTTTTTCGCTAAAAACACCTTTACTATACATGGTCATTTTTCTCGCTAAAACATTTTTCTACATGGAAAATTGTCACTGGGAACTTGCTGAGCCTATCCCAGCTTTAGGCCATTGAAATGACATTTATGTTGTCACTGGACGGGGTTTGAACCCGTGCTGCCTGGACGGAAAGCCAGCGTGTATACCTCTACTACCACCAGTGACTTTGACTTTTTTTGCACAATAGGCTTACTATACATGCACTCTGGAGGGTTTGCAGCTAAAATGCAAGACTATACATGTGTAGTTTTCACACATCACTAAGCAGGGTTTGAACATGGTTGCTTTGGGCGCTAGAAACGCTGCTTATACCTCTACACCACCAGTGACTGTGACTTTTTCTGCACGATATGCGTATTTGACATTCACTCTGGAGTGTTTGCAGGAAAACTGGTGTTGTATTTTTACACATCACTGAGCAGGGTTTGAACCCATGCTAATTATACATGGTCATTTTTTTTCGGCCAAAAACGCCTTACTATACATGGTCGTTTTTTTTGCTAAAAACGCCTTACTATATACATGGTCGTTTTTTTCGGCTAAAAACGCCTTACTATACATGGTCGTTTTTTTCGGCTAAAAACACCTTTCTATACATGGTCATTTTTCTCGGCTAAAACACTTTTTCAACATGGAAAATAGTCACTGGGAACTTGCTGGAGCCTATCCCAGCTTTAGGCCATTGGAAATGACATTTATGCTGTCACTGGACGGGGTTTGAACCCGTGCTGCCTGGACGGAAAGCCAGCGTGTATACCTCTACACCACCAGTGACTTTAACTTTCTTTGCACGATAGGCGTATTTGACATGCACTCTGGAGGGTTTGCAGGAAAAAGCAAGAGTTTTGTGTAGTTTTCACACATCACTAAGCAGGGTTTGAACCGGGGTTGCCTGGGCGGAGAGCCGCTGCTTATACCTCTACACCACCAGTGACTGTGACTTCCTCTCCACGATATGCGTATTTGACATTCACTCTGGAGTGTTTGCAGGAAGGAAAACTGGTGTTGTATTTTTACACATCACTGAGCAGGGTTTGAACCCATGCTAATTATACATGGTCATTTTTTTTCGGCCAAAAACGCCCTACTATACATGGTCGTTTCTTTTTGGCTAAAAACGCCTTACTATACATGGTCGTTTTTTTTCAGCTAAAAACACCTTACTTTACATGGTCGTTTTTTTCGGCCAAAAACGCCTTAGTATACATGGTCGTTTTTACATGGTCGGTTTTTTTGGCTAAAACTGGTGTTGAATTTTTACACATCACTGAGCAGGGTTTGAACCCATGCTAATTATACATGGTCATTTTTTTTCGGCCAAAAACGCCGTACTATACATGGTCGTTTTTTTTCGGCAAAAAACGTTCTACTATACATGGTCGTTTTTTTTAGTTATAAACGCCTTCCTATACATGGTCGTTTTATTTCGGCAAAAAACGCCCCACTATACATGGTCGTTTTTTTTAGTTATAAACGCCTTCCTATACATGGTCGGTTTTTTTAGTTATAAACGCCTTCCTATACATGGTCGGTTTTTTTCGGCAAAAAACGCCCCACTATACATGGTCGTTTTTTTTAGTTATAAACGCCTTCCTATACATGGTCGGTTTTTTCGGCAAAAAACGCCCCACTATACATGGTCGTTTTTTTTAGTTATAAACGCCTTCCTATACATGGTCGGTTTTTTTCGGCAAAAAACGCCCCACTATACATGGTCGGTTTTTTTTGTTATAAACGCCTTACTATACATGGTTGGGGTTTTTTTGGCCAAAAACGCCTTACTATACATGGTCGTTTTTATCGGCTAAAAACGCCTTACTATACATGGTTGTTTTTTTCGGCTATAAACGCCTTACTATACATGGTCGTTTTTATGGGCTAAAAACGCCTTACTATACATGGTTGTTTTTTTCGGCTATAAACGCCTTACTATACATGGTTGTTTTTTTGGCCAAAAACGCCTTACTATACATGGTCGGTTTTTTTGGGCCAAAAACACCTTACTATACATGGTTGTTTTTTTGGCCAAAAACGCCTTACTATACATGGTCGCTTTTTTTCGGCTAAAAACGCTTAACTATCTATGGTCATTTTTTTCTGCAAAAAACGTCTTATGTCATGGTCTTTTTTTTTCCCACTAAAAACGCCTTACTATATATTGTCGTTTTTTTCGGCTAAAAATACCTTACATTACATTGTCGTTTTTTTCGGCTGAAACGCCTTACTATACATCAGGGGTAGGGAACTCCGGTTCCTCGAGAGCCATATCCTGAATGTTTTAGATCCCTCTCTACTTCAACACACCTGATTCAAACGATCAGCTCATCAGCAAGCCTGGAGAGGCCTGAAACAATTATGATGAACGTTTGAATCAGGTGTGTTGGAGTAGGGAGGGATCTAAAACAGGCAGGATATAGCTCTGGAGGAACTGGAGTTCCCTACCACTGCTATACATGGTCGTTTTTTTGGTTAAATACTTTGTATGAGATGAAGCCAGGCCACTGGTAGAGTACTGGCCCACTTGTGAGGCATCACACCACTTGAGCCAGTTGCCCCGAGAAAGGGTTCATCTGTTGAAACTATTAGTGCACACAAAACCACCTGCTGGCCACTTCGACAATTACAGACCTTGATCACATTGAATTTTTGTCTGTTATGGCTTTTGGACTATGATTTATGAAAAATGAATGACCAAATCATTTCTAGACAAATGATCACAGATGTGTTCAATGAAATATTGCGTGTAAATGTACCTCAAAATGTGTAATAATAATAATAATAATAATAATAATAATAAATTTTATTTATAAGCGCCTTTCAAGACACCCAAGGACACTTTACAAAAACAAAAACACAAAAAGTTATGTTTTGTCACTGGAGGAAAATTGCATTGGCTGAAGCAGGCATAGGATTGTGAAGGTGCTTGAGGGACTTGGAAGAGGGCATTAATTACACTTGTTTAATTCATTGGACAGCGATGGATACAACAGGGCCGATTTTATTTACTTTTATTCAGAAAAAAAAATGTTACTCACCTGGTTTGGGTTTTAGGGCGATTCATTTTTTTGGACACAACCTCTACAGACTTTTAAAACACCCTTTCACTCGGTAAAGAAGATGCCAGCATGCAAAAGGCCGCAAGGGAAACATTAAATGAAAACTATGAACTAAATAAGTCCAACCTACAAACGCTATCCAAAGATGCCATTGCTTCCTGAGGCCTTTGGAATCTCCTGTACAGTAGGTGGCGGTACAGAGCACGGTGGAGATTTAATCCACCCAAAAATGTTCAAGATGGAGAACAAAAATACAATACAATACAATACATGCTGATTTATATAGCGCTTTCACAACAGCAAGTCATGAAAAGGGACACAAAGCAAAAACAACAGAAACACACGATGCTAATGATATAAATGAGAGTGTGAATAGATGTTTGTCTGGGTTCTGGAACCAGTCCGGGACGTGACCCGCCTCTCGTACAAAGTCAGTTTACCCCGCAACCAGAAATGGGAAAATCCAGGTCCCGAAAGTAAAAACTGTGCCACAAAGGTAAAGAAGCTTATTTACAGTAGAAGCACCTGTGGCTAAAGCCAAATTGCAGCAGGATTTTTACTTTTGGTTTCTGGACCTGGATTTCCCAAATGCCCGCAACCCCGATGAGAACAAGCCGTACTTCCTGAATAGAACTTGGCCATCCCTCATTCGTCTCAACCTCCACCGGCTGGTTGAAATACGGCCTCCTCCACTTATAAAATCCCCCTCGCTTGAAAATTCTGCCTCGACGCCAAACCGCACAAAAGAATCACAAAGCAATGCTTCTCGGTTCCTCTTTTATTCATTGGGAGAGCATTTTGCCCTGTGAGGAGGAAGCACAACGGGAGTCTTGACTCGCCTGATCTCCACCTGTTGCATAAGAGCCTCGCAGAATCAGGTGACCCGACTGTGTGCACGGCTACACAAATATTCACACTTATTTTCACACGTGAAAACGATCCACTTACCGCAATCGTAAAGGCAAGACCTTGCGGCAACAAAACACGCACACTGGAAGTTTTGCAGTTGAACTCCTGTGAGGTGGTACACGTTGGAATGAGAGCTAGGGCTCCATTTTCGTCGGAAGGCGCACGCGCGCCCGGTGTAAAAACACCGGGCCGGGTGCACGTGTAATTTACCGTGTTTGGAAATTTGGCAGACCGCACTGTGCCTTTCTGGACATTCTGGCAGACCGAGAGCGTTTTCTATTACATGCCTCTAGCGCGCCCGACGGTAGACCGACAGAAGCGCAGTCATGCCACCCCACCAAATTTGAAGACGTTTTGGGGAATTTGCCTCTGAGGTCGCAAAACCTCAGGGGGAAAAAAATATCTACATTTAAACAAAATCTTGAACTTCGAACCAGTCATTCCTGAAAATTGCAGCTTTTAAGATTTCAAACCAATTTTATTGTAGCACATCATTGTTCCGTGCTGTTTTTTTCACTTGTGATCAGCATTTCGGTCAACTGGGTTGCTCTTTAAGGGGTCTATCTACGGGCGCGGCATTGCAACCTTGAGCAAGATATTGAACCCCCAGTTGCGCCTGATACTACGTCAGTTGGTCCATGAGTGAACAGTGTCAAGCGTTTTGAGTACCAAAGATAGAAAAGCACTATATAAATGACAGCCCATAAATAATGCTCAATATCATGTAATACCTTTCTATTCAAATTTAGATGGAGAAATACCCCAGTCTTTGGCTAAAAGGTGAAGCAAATATTTTGGAATGGAACATTATTTAGTACCGGTTGCTCTGCATTACTTAAAAAGGTCTTTTACACTAATAACGGTTTTCACCCTTAAACGTTCCCCTGTAACTTGAATCCGCAAGCGTTCAGGTGGAGGCCGAAGATCGCTGGAGACGTTTTAACCGCCGGATAGAACAGCAAAGTGCCCTTGGGAATAATAATTACAGAGCTGTGTTATTTCACGCAGCGAAGAGAAAACAGTCTGACTTCCATTCATGTTAGTCTGGGATGTAGTCTCGTCCTCGGAGACCCAGAACAGTGTTCTTATTACCACCGGTCTATGCCGCGCAGACTATTATGCAACCGCGGCCAAACACTCACAGTGCTGAAAAAAAAAAAAAACATTTAGCCATGACATCACTCCATGAGCTTTGGCAGAAGTAAGGGAGTACAACAATGTTAGTTTATCAGCTCTTGTTTTGTTTACTGTTGACACCGACCCTCGTGTCATTCCATGCTGGGAGTTTTTGGAACATATCAATCACCAAAACACAATGCCAAAGATATCGCTGATGCTTGTTGAGGAAAAAAAATCACCATCTGTTCTGATCCGCTGCCAAAGAAGCTGCTCCCAACCGAACCCTGATTACACTGAGAAGCCATGTGCTCCGATGTCAGCTTCCCTGATAAAGACCAAACCACAGCAACCTCCCGGAGGCGAACACGTTTTCCCGTGCACGATTGTATGAAACCACAGATTTCGCAAGAAATATGTTGAAGATGTTCGCGTGAGCCACGTAACGGCAAAGATGGTTAACCGCGGCGATTTCCAATGCGGTCAGTCATTTATCATGAAACTTGGATGAACGCCACAGGCAATTTTAAAGTAACCACGTGTACTGTTATCACTACGTGTTGGATAAACTGGGTGTGTTTCACGCAGGTCAACAGTAAGCCAAACTCAATCTTCCATGAGCCAGGAAAGTGAGCGTCTTGCTCCTTTATTACGGGCGTCTTGACAGCTTCCAGTGAACAACTGTGACATCATTGTTATGTTCAATAAAACGCGGGGAGACTGACTCTGTGCTCACTGCCGTTTATTGTCAGTGGTCACCTTTTTATATCCACACTTTACGGCTGTGACGTCACGCCGTCGTAACTAACCCTGTGGCTATGGTTACATGCCACAATCATCTCGATGATAACGTTGAGTGAAACTAGAAGGGACACATTTAAAACGTAAATTAGCTTCTGGTAAACAAATAAATACACCACAAAGCGTCCAGTGCCAAACAACAAGCATAAGTGTGACAACGGTCAACAAAGCGGTTTTTTGCGATCTTTTCGTATGCGAATGCGAACGTGAGCACTAATTTAGCGGCATTGCTACGTTCATACACAGTGCTCCGAGCTAGCATGTTTCAGGACAACACTTGACAAAAACGATCTCCGAAACAGATCTCTAAATACCTCCAAACACAAACAAACTTACAGCCATTGCTTTCGAAGGTGTACTGAAAAGCGATGTAACACAGCAGGACTAAATGATTTTCTGCAGAGACTCTGAGGCGACTCGTCCGAAAGAACCGCGACGTGTGATACCCACAATGCATTGCGATTACTAACTAGGTTTTCAGAATAAAATACAGGTAAACAAGCCCCGACTATATGTACTGTATATTATTTTAAACACAATCACCTTTTTGCACGGAATAACGTGATTTATGACGTTTCAAAAAAAAGGAAATGTTATGAACCCCTTTTTTTTCTTTTAACCTTTATGAAACGCTTTTGAAACTTTTACTGTGGGCAGAACACCACGTCTTGAACTACCGCGGCAAGTGTAAATAAAAAGTTAACTGCTGTTTTGTTGAAAACAATGAAACGGGTAGCACAGTTGAGTACGGGTTTCCCAAAGTGCAAAACAATGAAACACAACAAAGTGAAATGGCAAAGTGAAAGAAACTAAAAGAAATGTAGCATAAAGTGCCCCGACGAACGTAACATAAACTAACACAACATTAGGTCCCATAAAATGTTGTCGTGTAAAGCAAAGTGTCACTGTAAACCAAGGTAATGTGATGTAAAAAAACGGAAACCCAATCATGCTGCATGGAATGTTAGCCGTCACGTCATTTCTGGTGTACTTTCGTTGAGGGTTTGCTCGTTTTTTTTTTTTAGCTGCTCCGTTTGAGGCTGCTCCTTCTTTTGGAATACGCCCCCCTTTCAACCCCCCCTCAAATCTCAGGAGAATTGTTCAGTGTCTCACTCTCATGTCAGCCAATCTGCCAAAGGCAAAATGCCTCCTGCAGTGTGTCACGTGCGCATCGTCGTGCGTCTGCAGATTCTGATGGAGTTACGTTATGAAAATGTGGTTGTTCGCTTGATTCCTGTAAAGCACCAAGCCAAGGCCGATCCAAAGACGCCAAGTCGTCAGCACCCGATCTGATTGAACCCTCAAACAAAGTCATAGTTGCTTTTGCTGCGGATTGTCGTCAAATGTCAGCACTTTCTACCTCCTTCGGGGTTTTTCACCGCTTACTCGACGATATTATTCCCGTGATTGTGCTCCGGTCAACTTTCATTTTGTGCCCACTTTTGGAAGAATCAAAACTCTGTGATGGCTTTTTCCACCGCCTTTTGTGGGAGTTCCACTCGGAAGCAGCACATTTTGGGGGGAGCAATGTTCCCAGGATTGGTGCAGGATCCAAATTTTCAACATTTTCTCTTTGGCCTGTTAGTGTAGACTTCTTTGAAAAACGAGTGGAAATTCTCAGAAAAATCTGGAGGATTCCACTTATTCGACAAATCGTCATCATCATTTGAACATCCCGAGATCGAAGCTGTTGTTTTGGGATTACTGTACCGTGCAACCAAGCCACGCACCATTTTTTACAGCGCTTGTCCTCATCGGGGTCGCTGAGGAGTTGGATTCTATCCTAGCTGACTTTGAGCAAGAGGTGAGGGGAAATTCGAGACTGGTCACCAGTCAAGCACAGGGCATAAACAGTCCCCTCCAAAAGTATTGAAAATGGAATGGAGACCAACAATCATTTCAACTCATACCTGTCTTTTTAGAGTATTATGATGACCTCACAGAACGGATCTAAGGAAAAGTGTGATGCTAACCCTAGAACCCGAAAATGACCTTACTGATACCCGCAATCGCACCAAAAGACATAACTCTTGGCAAAAAATTGGAATGAATTTGGTTTGAAATGTCCCGCGTCGCCATTTTGATCGCAGAGGCGACACTCGCTTTGGGTTAAGTGGGTGATTTTGCATGAAAAGGAACTGTGTCATCCGTTGGACCTTTGAGCGTTTCCCTTTGCCGAAGGATGCTGGAAAGAGCCCTCATGACGGCTATTCGTTTTACGGTCTTCGCTCTGTTGAGTCATCCCAAGGGCCCGGGCCCATCTGCGTCGTATAAATCAAACTCGGTGTGACACAGAAAACCCCTTGACTAAGCATGGCTAAGAGATAAAAGTATCATGAGCCGAAATACATCATTTGGAAGTGCCAAATTCATACAAAGTGGAGTCAGAGCGGGATGCACCTGCAAAAGTATCGTATTGTGTTTAAAGCGGGACTTTTTGGGAGACACCTGACAAATGAATTCCGATGTTTTGCTCTCCGTTAAACAGAGTGGTTGCCATAGTTGTGAGGAAAAAAATCACTCTTCGGAATCATTCTCTCGGTGGCTGCTAAGTGAGGCCATCTGCACTTGAGTTGTGGTCAGGTGACTTGTAAGAACACTTGAGATGGTGCTATTGTTTTTCTTTTCTTTTTTTTAACCACAAACATCTGCTTGATATGCTGACGCCAGAAACCCAAACCCGGTTTAAGCATCTTGAAAGCAAAAAGCTTATTATAAATGCTGAAAGGACACAAAATGAACTGCAGGGTTCTCATAAGAGTGATGAGATCAATTTTCAATGATTGCCAAGGTTAAAAAAAAGAAATTGCGGTTGACTTTTTGCAGTTGTGTTCAAAACGTATTTCCCTCCGTAGGAAATAATTGAACTCATCTGTTACACGCTATTTATGTTAGCATCTGCTTAGTAAATTTGAGTGGGGTGAAATTGATCTCTTTAATGATTTGGCTTGCACATGTAGTACTGAGCAGCAGTGGCTTTTCCCATTTCTAAAGTAGTATTTTCAAATTGTTAATGATATTAGCTTATTTATGTAATATGAAATCTGGGAGGACTGTCATTTTCTTTTAATAATGTATTTGTGTTTACTGATCTCTACCATAGGCAGAATGTCTATTTTATTTCTTTAGTGGAAGATCAAATAAACAAGTTGCCTATTTGACCCTTTCAGGGACAGCGGTTACTACAGTGGACAGCTTATCATGTTATCAGGTAACAGGGTGCGTGAAAGTGTTTAGTGAAATCCAGAAACACTCATTACACTGACCAACAAGGGGAGAGTTGAACTCAATGGAAAAAGTTCATCTAGAAAAGTTTAATTGAACCTCTGATTTAAAAAGGGGTACAAATTTGACCTCTGTTTTTTAAGTAAAAAAAAAGAAAGACTGGTTTTATTTTATTTTTAAAAATATACCATGTGTAAGCATTACTGTAAAGAAATACACTTCCCAAACATTTTGAGAACAAAAAATACTGGCAAAATTGGTTAGCATTTTTACATCGAGGTGTTGTCGGCATCTGATGAATGGAACAAATTAATCTCACTTTTAAATTACTCTTAAAATCAAGCAATTGGTAATTAAATTACTTTAAAATCAATTAATCAGTAAAACAACCAAGTTACTTTTTCAAGGTAACTGCACCAGCACTGACAACAGTTAAGTACCCAAATATTTGTATTTCCCGACTTCCTACCACTGATATTTGGGTAGACCTGTATAGAAGCTGGTGTATCCGGGACTCGTCAGCCAACGTGCATATTCGGTTTTTATTTAAAGTACACACTCATAAACAAGACACTTAACGAGAGCGTCTGCATGTAGGCTCATTGAGACATCCACCGGATCCCCTGCGGGCTATCATTACTGTCAAGTCGAGCGCGACCGCAAAGCCAAACCATCCGCAACCAATTCGTTATGGTGCCGCATATTTTATTTTGCTTTTTTTTCGTTGCCACGGATACCTGCTCCATTTTAACCATTGCCATTTAAACGCTTGTCGATGGCGGATTAAAAGTGCATGGCGGGAGATTGATGAGGCCTTCAGTCAAAAGTTGATGCATGGGACTGTCTTGTGGTCTCATTTTCCTCCGCCATCGCTCGAGTGCCAGGAGGATTTTGGAGTTAGCTCATCCAGTTAACAATTTTTTTAAGTGCTCCTGAATGCTGATCGTGCAGATTTAATGTGAATTTTTGCTTCACCTAAAAGGACCCTTCAGTACAATTTAGAGGAGTCCCTCAGGGCCCAATCAGAGAACCGCTGCAGATCTTTTCATCTGGAAGCCTCCAAGGCCTCGCTTCATTGAGCTCTGCGTTCCTCTCTCTGTGTTTCATCACAACTTTCCGCACCTCTGCGGTGGAACAGCTTGTGGAAATCAGTTCTTAGCTTCTTCAGTCTCTTCATTGACCTGCTGATGTTTGAGCACAGGAGCAGGCACCAGATATCTTGTCAGGATTATTCCTTTGCACCCGGGTAATTTCTGACCACCGCTAATCACTGCAGATCCGGTGAAAAGTGCGGATTACATTACTCTGTCGATGCTGCGGAATTGATCGTTGTTGAATCGCGGTGAGTGAAAAGAGCGCATCACACAGCTGCAACCAGCACAGGTGCTTTGGGTTCACTGCTTTTCGCATTTGGCCAGCGTTTTACAAAATCAGCAAATACCAGCTGCATCCATTTGTTTTGTCCTTTGCACTTTTGCAATATCAACACACCCGCACACTTGCGCCACACCGTGTCACTTGTCCGGTGTCGACGGCCGTGCCGTAGGCCGATTAACGGCGGGTCACACTTTTAGACACCGTCACGGCCACAGGCGGGGTCGCTAATCCACACCCTTGAGGCTAATCCGGTTTGTGGGATTAGATGCTAATTCCGCGACCCGGCAGAGTGCATCAAACCAAGTGTCACATAGAAAGTCTGATGTGTCACAAAGCACAATTTTATTTTACACACATGGCTTTGCTTTGCACAGGGCAGTGAAGCAGCTGCACAGGATGGAAACATACGGTTAGATCAAGAGTATAAAAAGTACATGGCTAGGTAATAAAACATTTGGGATATCGGAATTGATATTTTCAATCGTTTAGAAATATGTAACAAGAGTGTACTTGACTGTGCAGAAGTGGACGTTGGTGTCTGGTGGCCTTTGCTTGAACTGAGACACAGCTTTACAACGGAACCTCTAAAGTTAAGCACAAACCAGTCGATGGCCAAAATTCCATTTTGGAACCCGCCGTTGGGGAAATAGTCAAACCGTTGCCGTCATAAATGGTTTATTAATTATAGGCAATCTGTATAATAAAATGTAAAAACAAAACAAGCCTCAGTAAAAAGACACTTTTTTAAACCACAGCAGTTAAAGACGAATAGTAGAACAAATATCTTTTGTTTGGGTTTGAGGGGAAATTAATTTTTTTCAAAAATTGGAACAATTAGTTCATCGTATTTTTTTTTTTGCTTATTTCCAGAATATTCTTCTCTGAAAACTCAAAGAAAAACGAAATCCTTTGTGTGCTTTTCGTGATACCCGCTGTCGCCAGTTGACGTACCGACGTTCAAACTGGGTCAAGGTCCTAATTGCTCAACCTGGTTGGATTTAAGAGGTTCCACTGTAGTAAGCGATTGATTGCAAAAGGCATGGTGTTCATCAACTCTGCGTACGCGTGTGTGCATGTGTGCGAGCTAAACATCATAACGAAGTGGGACAGCTACGATTTACTGCAGTGCGGGGAGAACGCTGATGGAGTGCAACGCGTCCAAGGGTGGAATGCGAGACAAAAACCAAAGAAAACACCATGACGGGGCCAAACTGGTAGTCACATTCAAAAGGAATTGCTGCTAACCTTCAAGTGTTTTTGTCGCTTCTTCCACCGTTCTTGAGCAGGGACGTATGAAAGTCCAGCATTTGTTCCAAACATATCTCCCTCGGCAAAATGTGTTTTCACTTATTTCTGGATGCCGCCTCTCGCTCCCTTCTGCCTTCAGCGTCCGCCTCGCCACGTCCAAACATGTCCAAGCATCCGATTCGGTGGGAGCCTTGAAACGTCGGAGAAAACTCCTTCCACGACATCGAATATTTGGCCCCCTTGACGCTAAGTACTCCATTAGACAAGAATTTATCCCAACGTGTCACTTTCACGCTAGAGGACTACGTCAAAAACATCAAGAAAACACAGACGAGCATGAGCACCATCCACTAAATCGCAGCTAACTCGCCATCTCTCGGCTCATTTGTGAGCGTCACACGCACGCAAAAGGGAGATAGCTGTCGCTATTAGCTAAGCTACGTTACTGCGGGTACGTGAGCAATGCTTGAAGTTCTTCATTTTCATCCGTTTGACAATATGGTTGAAGTACATATTCCACGGAGGGACATGTCCAGCAGAAGGCACCGAGGAAGGACGCGGGAGAAAAGACGGTCTGCGACCGCTATCCCGCCTCTCGCGGAGAGACAGATGCAAACATGGAAAGAGGTGAAGGTGTCCTGGATGACGGACCGTGTGTGAGTGCTCAGACCAGGCCTTCCGGAAGACAGACGTGTTGTTCTGTGAACAAGAAGACACACGTCAGATTGGTACGGTGATCGCTAGGTGGTTAGCATGGTCGGTTGGCGACTTCATATTTGATCGGGTTGCTTGATTTTGATTAGTTGCTTCATTAAAGTTGCTTGGTTGGTTGAATAGTTTGTGTCGGGGCTCTGGGGGTTGCTTCAGTATGGTTGGTTGATTTGTTTTCCAGTTTTTTGGTTAGTTTTTATTAGCTGGTTGGTTGATCTGAGCGTTTGGTTGGTTGGTTAGTTGCTTGCTTGTTTGGTTCATTTTTGTGAGTGGATAAGTTTGCTCTGTTGGTTGGTTGGCTTGTTTTAGTTGGTTGTTAGTTGGTTACTGTAGTTGGTTTCTGGTTGGATTATGTTGGTTGGTTCCTTCCTTTTGCTTGACTAGTTTTTGTCCGCTTCTTGGTTGGTTATTTTTTTGTTAGATGGTTGATTTGTTTTTGTTGGTTGTCAGTCATTTTGGTAGTTTACTGCTTGTATTAAGTTGGTTGGTTGTTTTACTTTGATGATTAGTTTTGTTTAACTAGTTTTGTTGGTTGATTAATTTGTATTGTTTTGTGAGGTTTTAATGTCACTTTGTTGTTTTTTTCTGGGCTATTTTATTTATAAAAAACAGACTGTACTGGGATGGAAGAGCATCTTGGGGGAAGGTCGACTTTTGTTGTATTCACAAGAATGCAATCTGCCCGTTTTGTAGCGAGTCGGAGGATATTAATTGTCCTCGAAATTTGAAGTTGCAGCCAGAATGCGACTAACCTCGGCATCGCTGGAGCTGCAAAATCCCTGTCAGAACCGCAATAAAAACACGACAGTCGTTGACTGTCTCGCAGCCAAGTGGTGGCCTGGCACATAACGCCGTCTTCATTCGACAACACCACTTTCTGACCTGGCAAACTATATGGAGGCCATTAAGTGGTGACAATACATGTTTTTCATTGGCACCGCTACCTTTTTAATTTTGTGTTGAGTTTTGAGTTGTTCTTCCATTCAGGGTTATAAAAGGACAGATATTTTTATTTTGAACGGTTTTCTGGGAGACAAATTGACTAGAAATACCTTTTTGTTTCATGTCTGTGCTGAAGAACTTTCTCTTCGGGTATCCAGAACACTGCAGGAAAAAAACACTTGAGAATCACTTACGGCATGAAACGTGAGGACGCATTTGCAAAGCTTCTGTTGGGAATGGACGCCCAAGAAGAAGTGTACGGTAGATTAGATGGTGTTTATTTACGCTTGATGCTGCCGCACAAAGTCTGCAAACTGACGGTCCTTGGCGTAGAGCTCGATAATGCGTATCCTGTCTTGAATTTCCTGTCGGAAAGGAACATGACATCACATGGAGATAAAAGTGTACACTGGGCAGGCGGAGGTGCGATTACTGCGTGGTGACTCACCTCCTTGGTCAGTTCGCTGTTCTCGTAGATGTGTCGGATCTCCTCGCTACTGAAGTCGGTGGAGGCCTCGGCGCTGGCGCTGCTGTAGACGGGAGGCTCGGGGTAACGGCGGTAGTAGTGGCTGTAGCCGGTGGTGGCCTCGCTCTCGTACATGGGGTTGTACTTGGTCGCCCTCTCTAACGACGGAATGCTCTCTGCGCGCCTGCAGAGATTCGTGCCAAGTGTGATTGTATCGGTTCAATTTCATTTCCCTAGCGCAGTATGGTTGTGATGGAACATTTGCTTGCTCCTCAAACGACTGAAATGGGACACCTCCTTGGTTGTTGCAACATGACCCTTACTAGCACAGATAAAGTAATACACTTTGGAACACGTTTATTTATTGTAGTGAGTATATACTTCACTGACCGTAGCACAGTTAAAATCATACTTAAAAACATTTTTTTTTTTTTTTAGCCATAGCATGTTTAGAGCATTTCCCTTCCTTGGCGTTAGCATAGTGGCAACAATACACTCCCTTTGGTCAGGTGTGATCTAAATTGTGTTACGGATGAAAGTTTGTCATGAATCATTTGAATGGGTGGCGAGAAAGCAATCAGCCTTGATCCGATCTCAGGAGAAAATGTTTTGTTTGGGGGGGGGGTTTAACTGGTGCGAACACCCCAGGGCAAAGGTGAAAGCACCCTAAAAGAAAAAAATAGCCCGGAAAGCTCGAGGTCAACAGAATGACCCCGTAATACATGTCCCCTTTTAGTCACCATAATAATGCAGATTAATTCCGCCTAAACCACACTCCAGACTATCACGGCAATTGCCTTAATACTGCAAATCGACATCCTATCGGAGTAGTTAATCGGCTGAGATTAGCAGTTTTGCTCCACAGGCGGCATCACCACACACAACACTTGGAAGACAAAAGACTGTGTCCTTCTTTTGTATGACTGCCCAAAAAGGATCATGAATAAATCGTGAAGGATTTTGTGTGGTGGCTAAAGTTGACTGCCAAACTGCCAAGAGAGTCTCCATTCAGTCTGACCCCTGAAACAAAATAACCCAACGGATTCATTATGAAATACATTACGTGAAGGAAAATCTTGGACCCTGCAAGGTTGAACTTCCTTGGCTCTTGGAAGTCTAGAAGGGTTCACTTCCTGGGTCCCAGCACTGTTATAAATGGTATGCTTTCCTCAAAGCCTTACTTGTAATAAGGGTCGAAAGGTTTACTTCCCTCATTGGTGTAACGCTTCACTTGACAATGAACCGACCTCCAAAACACTTCAAGACGATTTATTTGTGTCTTAATTAATAAGGTCAGATACTTCAAAAGACTGAATAATGCAAGGCAGAGATACAGGAAATGATGTCACAAAAGGGTCAAAAGTTCCCATACCGTATTGGGTCCTCTGACTCATCCTTATCATATTGATCCCGTAAGGTCCTGGCGAGGAAGAAGATCACTCCAGACGCCACCAAGAGGAATCCGGCCACTGACGCCACCGCGATGCCAACCACTAGAGGCTCCGATACGTATTCCTCGCAGTGCTCTCCTCTGTACCACCAGTTTTCGCCAACACGGCACCTGGAAAGGGCAGTTTAAGCAAATTTGAGTTCTTGTCTTTCCCATTAGCTTGATAGAGTTGCTAGTCTGTATTGAGCAACCTTTTGGGAACCGAGGACTCTGATTGATATCGTGTGTGATCGGCGTCATGCATTTGGGCCTTCTGATGAGGAGCAGCAGTGTGTGGGCAATCGATACCCGTATGTTAGCTTCTCACGCTAGCCACCGACTGGTTAGCTGCCATGCGCTTGTTACTTGTGATCCAAAATCAGTGTGTTATGCATGTTGCGTTTGAACATTTTGCCGTCTGTAAATTGGGGTTGATCTGCGTTTTACTAGTGTGGCAGTCAATGTGAAAAACGACGCCATCATTTCTTGACTTAATACAGTGCCCAAGACAACAAGAAGTACTCAATGATGTGTTGTTTGGCGTCAAACAAAAGGTTGTGCGTGGTTTAGAGCCTCCAGCATGTCTGGTCATAATTATTTTGATAAAACCGCAGCGAGCACAACAAGCACATGTTCCAAATGTCCGCTTTAGCAGGTTGAACTCATGCAGGAGCAGAATAAAACAACAAGAAAGGCTCGATCTAGGGCATTTAAATAAAAAATAGGGCGAAAAAGAGGGCACAGTAGTCGTTTAACTCATTCACTCCCAAAGACGTTTTTAAACGTCTTTTCAGACTTGGTCTAGAATTGGCTGGTACTGAATGAGTTAAAGAATGCATGCCATATATTAACAACATTGAGTCAAGATGGTCGGCACAGGTAAGCGATATATTTGATTCAATAAGAATTTAATACTATGCAAGTTAGTTGTTAACGTGGCACGACTGCACACTTCTCACCGCGATTCATCTCAGAGACTGATGACAGGCCCAGGTTTTGAAGTGTAACTGTTTTATGTACATGAAAGAAGTTACATGCTGAGTAAACCATCTACGCGGGAGGCGTTCTCTTTTCCTCCCGCATGTTCTATGCAAAAGTCGAGACGTGCCTGCTGTGATTTAAGCCTCGACAACCTGAAGACGCGCACGCCTGACACACACACACAGAGATGATTTCCCCCTAATCTCCACCCACCTGCAGATGGCTCCCTGACCAGGGATGATGTCACACTTGCCATCGTTGAGGCAAAAGTCGCTGCGTAGCTCACAGATGCTCTGACAAGGCAGACCGTCCACGCTGAAGTAGCCAGCGTTGCACACGCACTCGGCCTCGCCCGACCACTTGTTCACTTTGCACTTGGCGTACTCGTTACATGCCTGGAACTTGCACGGATCCGCCTGGTCGCCTACAAGTCGCAGAACCGCAGGAATTGTTATTGTGCAAAAAGTGACAAAGCAGATCAAAAGCACATTTAGTACATGTGATATCAGCACTTCAATACGAGCGGGGACATTTGGACTTTTTAGCACTCCCATGTTGGGATCGCAGTTGAGTACAGATTTTGTACACAGACCCTTTCTGCTCATGGAAACATCCTAGAAACAGACCTCGCATGAAAACGGTCGACAAATTGTGTTTAGGAAGTTCGTAACAGCCGCTAATGTTTGTTGCAGAAACCGCAAAAACACAATAGCAAGTGTCTAAGTTTGCATTATTGCTCGAGCTGCAACAGAACCGCGAAGATGATTCTTAACAGTTGTCATCTGTTCCTGCGAGAGCGAGACGGCTTTCTGTCAAGATAAGCGCATTAGCCATGTTGCTTCGATCAGCAAGAGAGCAATAAAAGAAAGCCTACATGAGTTGGAACTTTATTGCCACCGAGGAGGAACATATGACCAGAAAAAAAAAAAAGAGCTAAGTCATGTTTTTTTGTGACCTCATCGCTGTGCAAAGCTTTTGATTTAGAAAGACTTTGACGGTCTGCATTGCAGACAAAACATGATTCACCATTTTCAGGGACGGGATATTAGAATGGGACTTCGTGGTCTCACATTGCGTAAAGACATGTTTTCCAAGGTGACTTCATGGGCGTGACGGTGGCTTTTGATGTTCGCTGGTGAGTTAGTCGACTCACTCGTGTTGATGTCATGCTCGATGTCACTACCCGTAGCCTTTGCCAAACCTTTTTTTTTTTTTTAAGCCGCAGACTCTCAATACGGTTGGGGTGCCAAGCACCACAGTGTGCGAATGCTCGCTCTGGTCAAGTCACGTTTATTTTGTATAGAATCCCTCCGTCACGAGAGTCTCAAAGTTGAAAAATATTATTAGCAACATCCCCCTGACGTAAGCAACCGACTGGGCAAGGAAAAAAAAAAAAACATGCGGTGGGGAAAAAATAAGAAACCTCAAGCAAAATCCTCCTCCTCACCGTGTTGACTGCTACAAAGTATGAATATGAGGTACATTGAAGCCTCCCAAACTATCCTTGGGTGTGAATGTGAGTATGAATGTTTGCTTGTTTGTTTGTTTGGCGCTTGGTACTTGGCTAGCGAGTATAGCAGGTGTGTCCTCCCTCTCGCTCAAAAGTCAGTTGGCAGATCACACGTGAGCAAAATGAGAATAAGCCCAATAGAAAACAGATGGATCGGCGTTCATAATTCACATTATGAGTATCACGCCAGACCCCCACTACAGTTTTAATTCCCACCTCATGGAGGGTGCCCACATGGCAGTTGGTGATTTACAGCACCCGACACTATAAAACAACAAAGTCACTCACAACATAGTTGCCGCACCCCCTTTTATATTTAACCTTTTGCACTAAACGTGTTGCTATTATTACCAGACAGCCCTCAGCACATGAAATCTCAGGCGCTCTCCAAGATGCTTGCATCACAGTCTAGTAACGCCGCAGTCAAACACGAACCTGACTCAACGTCCAGGGAGTACTTATCGATGGCCAGGTTCATGGTCTGGTAGGCTGTGTTGCAGAAGTCCTCCAGGATCAGATAGACGGTGGTGGTGACGCCCTGAGCCACGGGCTTGCCAAACCTCATCCGGCTGTTGACCACAATGCTCCCGTTGCGGAAGTTGAGGATCTCCAAGTTCTCAAAGTTACTCAGATTGGACTGGAGGTAGGGCACAAGCTGCAGGGCAAAATGGGACACGTGTTGAGTGGAAATTATAGATTACCACAAGTGATTTTTCTTTTGAAGCGTACCAGTTCCAGGAAGCGTTGCTCCAGTGCTTTGTACTCTGGGGAACTCTTGTTGAAGAGATCCTCAGAGAAAATCATGTTGGTGACCCTCAGGCTGAAGAACACCATGAGCGCTCGACCAGGATTGGCCGGCATGGCGATGCTGGCCGGGTCGGTGACGTGAGATACGCTGAACGGGAATCCAGTGCTGCCTTCTTCCGTGTGGTTGATCAAGCCGTAGGGGAAGACGTCGTAAACGAGGTCTTCGACGGGAGAATCATTTTCATCACCGTTTTGGATCTGAGGAATAATAGTAAGTTTCTTGTGAGTTCATGTCAATCGGCGTCATCCTTTTTTTTTTTTTAACCTCCTGCGGCACATTCAAGCTTACCTCCACGAGTGACGGCATGACGATGTCAGGTTGGCCCTTGACGGCTACAAGGGTGAAGGGCGAGTCCTTCTCGGCCGACATTGCAGTCGGTGGGGCGGGGCTTAAAGGAATGCTAACCGATGGCGCGTCTTTGTTGACCAGCAAGATGTCGTCGTCGTCTGCGATGTCGTCGCTCGCGATTTCGGAAGATTCTGGAGGTTCTTCAAGAGGCACCGGAGCTGAGGCGGTGCTTCCTCTGTAGTTTGTCCGTCACTCTCTGCTGCTTCTTCAACTAAAGGTTCCTCGGGATGTTTCGAGCCTCCTTCCTCAGCTGCCTCACTCAGTACCTCAGGAACAAAGTCGTCATCCGCGGTTTCACTCACGAGGAGGTCTTCGGTGTCGACAGAGTTGTCCAGATGCTCCTCTTCCAGGACAACCACATCTTCAGTGTCTTGTGTCGCCGGAGTTGTATCTGGCCACAGCAGGTTGTCCAGGTCCCCTGTGCCTGAGGCCTCCGCCACCACCGGTGGTTCGGGCAGTGTGACGCTATCTTGCTCCTCGGAGGCGGGAGGCACCTGCTGGTCTTCCTCTGCGGGTTTGTCTGCAGCGGCGGTCTGCGCGGTGTTCTCCAGAAGCAGATCCTCTTCTCTGATACCTGAAAATAAATGTATAAATTCAGTGAAACTTGGTGAGTTAGCCATGTCGAGATGACTAGATCTTTGCAGAGCAAAAAACATTTTGTAACAAATTTTTGTAATCTTATACAAATATTTTTCTTTCGTCTCTCTGCAGCAAAATGGGCTGTGGACCAATGCCACTGGGTGGGACTTCATAAGGGGTCGTTCAAGAACTTGGCTAAGTTAGGGGTTGTATTTCCGCAGTGATATATATATATATATAATGCTGCGAATTTGAAATTGGCTATAATTGACTAGTGATCAACTATCAATGGTTTAGGTCACCTACAATACTGTACTATAGACTATAGCACGCTGGAAACCCCAAGTGACCTGCTACTACTAACCGCGCTCAGAGAAACTTTTCAAAACACGGCTAAGATTTCCACGTGGAGGCAACATGGGTTGACAATTAAGACTCACTGCCAGTTTCAGGCGCAGCTGTCGCAACCACAGCAGGGGTGGCGATCTCGACACTCTCCTCCAGGATAACAATGTCACTTTCTGAAGACTCCACCGTGTCCCCCCCAGCGCTTTCAGGCAGCAATTGGTCTCCCTTGACGTCATGCATGACGTCGTCCGGGATTAGAGCCTCTGCTGGTTCATTCTGCATCACAAACGTGATTAGTTGTTGAAAACTAAAAGCCCGTTCGCGGTTGCAGTGGGCGACATTTGTTTACATCAGCAAGACCTCGACGTGCATCGGGCTGCACACCGTTTTCAGGAAGCTCCTTGTAAATTCTGGAGAAAAGTTAAATGAGATGCAATTAACGTAGCACGAAAGCTGCTTTGTGTACGTGTGTGTGCTCCTGTAACCCGACCCGGTCACAACAACATGGGTTCAACATGCTCGCTCAGTAAAAGTCATTGCTGACACAATTCTGGCCTCATACACAACAAGAGTCGAGTATTTGGAGAAGCTTTGCTTCAATTCAAATTAATGATGAGCCGTACCAAAACTGTTGAGATGACGTGTCAAGCATGCCTAAGTACGAAGGGGTACACTATTAGAAAGGCTGAAAAGGAAAAAAATGGAGAGAGAGAAGATCATAAATGAATTCTGAGGAAAGAAGCCCTACTTCTGGGAGGAAAAAAAAATACATTCACAAGGATTATTTCGGACAATCTAAGATTGGGGCCGCAGGCAACCTTAACTATGTGATATTGACTGACTAAATATGGGAAAGCTTCAATTGTTTAGCTTTAAAATCTTTGCTGTGAGGCCTTCAATGGACACCCGTTCCGACGTAGCATGTCAATTTTTTCTTCGCAAGAATTCGTTTGTAGCGTATCTATGTTTCCATCGGGGCTCCTTTCAGCATCCCACAAAGTGAATCCGTTTTTGTGACCAGGCCAAAGTTTATGGAACGCGATGCCAGCATCAATATTGTACTGAAATGATATTTTCCAAAGAATGTCTGAAAAAGCACTGCAATCAGCTAAATCGAGGATTTGCTTTCAGCTTTTATTTACTTCCCGACATTTTTTTTTTTCACTTCACGGAATCATGGGTTTCAATTAAGTCAACCACCAGACGTTATTTAGAGCAGCCCCGAAGGGCTGCGCCGCACAAGTAAAGTCAGACGTTAGATGGTATCGCTTGACCTGAAAATAGCAGCAGATTATTGCAACAATAAACAAACTAATCCGCTTCATCCCTCGCCTTGGTGCGCTTATCCTTGTAACCTGGTGAGCTGGTGCTACAGGTTAATGTCACACATGCTGCAGTACTTTTTTTTTTGGGGGGGGGGTGACAAGTGAGTTTCATTTGACCCATGACCGTGCTGATAACACAAATCATGCCTCAAATCAAGTGCCCCCCACCAAAATAAATGGAAATGGCCTCTCACCATCTCCGAAAATATATTTTTTTGTTTGTTCCAATTTTAAGAAGAAAAAAAAAGTGCACGGTTATGGAGGCAATGGACGGCTAGATGTCCGATAAGCTTGGATGGAGCTAATCACAGCTACGTCAGTGATATTGTACTCGCAACTCACTCACCAATGTTTCTCCTGCAGCGTGGATGGTCTCGGGGGTCTCGGGCACTGTGGAAGCAGGAGAGGAAGCAGGATGAATACAAGATGATGTTTTAACTGCCAAAGGTCCAGAGCTCACGCAACGTGTTTGATCCTGTCAGCGTTTAGCTAAACACCAGCAAATATCTTGAAAAGATCAGACGCTGCGCGCCAAGGCCGCGATTGAATAAGCACGTGCGGGCATTCATCGCATGGGCGCGTGAATGCATCAGGAATTGGTCACCAGTCAACCGCGAGCCAATTTTGAACGGGACGGTCACAATGACATGTACGCGAGTCCAGAAAAGCTGGAGCTTATCCATGCTGACTTTTGGCAAACGGCAGATGATACCTGTGATTAACTCATTCAGTACCAGCCAATTCTGGACCAAGTCTGAAAAGACGTTTAAAAACGTCTTTGGGAGTGAATGAGTTAATTGTCAATCAATGACAAAATAATTGTTCATTTTCCGTTGCAGCAGCGGGAGACTATATCCTACTTAATGAGCAGATGAGTGCAACCTCGCCACATCTTCCCACAGCCAACACAAAAGCCTGGAGTGAACCGAGTAAAAATCCCCAGCGTCTCCCATTTCTTGTCCTCCTGGCTTTGCGGCACAGTCGGTGACAAGGACCCAAACCGCAGCGCAGTCGGGTTACGCCGTCCCAAAAACACGCCACTGTTATTTGTTCATTAAATATGGACCACTTTTTTTTTTTTTTTTGCTTCTGTCCTCTCTGACGACGAGAGCAGACAAATAAGAAACAGATGAGCGCTTGAGAATGTTTACTCATGTGGCAAAAGCGTTGCGTCGTCATGTCGCTGCAGCGTCTGCCGAGCGTCTCGGGTGACCTCGAGAAAGTTTGCATTGGACGGCAAAGCAAGCGCCTTTCACAAGTGGTTGTTTGTGCAGGCGGGTCTCACCGCTCTCCAGGGCGCCCTTCAGGAGGTCCTCAGTCACGAAGGTCTTGAGCTCGCTGATGGCGTAGACCAATGTCGGGTGCTCCTTGACCTCGCGGTATGAGTTCTCCACCTGGTTGGACTGCAGGGTGAGGTAGTCCAGTTGGTCACCGCTGATGCCCGCGTCATCCACCACCAGGGTGACGGCGTAGTCCACCACGAGGCCGTCCAGCCTGGGTGAACAACGGCCGTCGTGAGTTCAAGGAAATTCCATTTACACAAAAATTCTTGTTGACATGCAGGAGGGTTGCGCTGGAGCAGTGGAGGTTGTACGCCTCACCCATGAAATCGAACCGACATCTTTTTAGCAACCACCAAGGTTATTCTAATTCACGGAAATGGACGAAAGAACTAAAACTCAAATTGAAAAAAAAACTAGCTAGTGCTTTTTTGTTGTTGTTTACATTATTATTCATCTTCCTTTTAAAAAAAAAAAAAAAGAAAAAAAATGAATACATTATTAGCTGAATCTATATTTCACATTAATAAATGTGAAATATAATGATAGTGACATTATAGTTGTCATTGTTGTCAATCAATTTCATACTTGAGCTTACAGGTTTTATTTTTAACATCGGTGCACGGTAGATGTAAGGTCGAACAGTCGTTAGGGAATCAGAGTTCAATACACAATACTTAGTGTGATTTTTTTTTAAATCTTCCACTTAACAAATATTCATTAAATAAAAAACTAAAACTCATACTAAAGCTAATAAAAACTACTAGACTGAAGTAACGAACAAGGCCGCTCTAAAAATGATTTAAAATGATCTGAGAAAGTCAAAATAAAAACTACCAGGAAAGAAAAATCCCAAACCACAATCCGCTTCTTGGTCCGTGGGCATCCCACCGCCATTCACGAGCAATGCCGTCAACATCTCAACTCAGAATAGCCATTGCCAAACATCTTAAACCCCCTTCAACATCCCACCGGAGTTGGCACACGACCACGCCCCCAAAAAAAAACGTACGGCCATTCCACACTTTAACCACATTCTCCCTTCAACATTACAACAGAGTTGGCCTCTCACGTGAGCTGGCACACCACCCGTTCCCAGAAATATGCAGAAAAATCAATACAGTTCCTGCTGAAACAAATACTATCACATGAGTTCTCTCATCATGTGACTGAAAACGCGAAAGGCTGTTAAAAGACTTGTTCATCTCTCAGCCATGACGGATGACTCGGCCAATTGACTCCCGCCCGGGAGGCGCTCTAGGCAGAGTCAGCACAGCGATCAATATCGTGCTAATGGCGCAGGACACGTCCAAAAAGGCTTTGCAGAGGAAAAAGTCATCTATCAGCCTAGGATGACTACAAGGAGCTGTCCACTCTGACCTACTTTGCACACAGCTTTACCCCTTTTTTTTTTTTGCCTCTACAAGGCACACAGTCTTGGTGACATCAGGTTGACTGAGTAGCATGGTATTTCCTGTCAGATGGAATATTTAGGCACCTCTGCAAATGTTACCTGAAAGCACTTGACAATTTTTTTTTTTTATATACACGCGCACACACACACACACACACACACACACACACACACACACACACACACACACACAGCATCATTAGAATGTTTAACTTCTTTTTACACTTGTATGAACTGGTAATTTAAGCCATTGCCAGTCCATTTGATAAATTTTCCAGAATGGCCACAGTTTGACCCTGGAACAGATCATTTTTAAGATTTCCAATGTGAAAATGAATGCCATTTTTCTTTTAAAGTTATTACAGTAGCTTCAGGTGCTAAAGCTCAAATATCCGTTCTGACCGCCCCCTCCGGCCTCCCTGCTGATCCACCTTAACAGGTGACTGAACCCTGCTAAGACCATTAGCACAAGCAGCAAGGAAGACTCAGGAAACACGTGCACACTCTTCCAGCTACGCACACAATTACAAACGCAAACACAAGCGCTCTCATGAGGCCGCAGGCTTAAAGAACTATGTTTTTTAGGTGCAGTTCAAGGTGGAAACAGGCCAACCTACCCTTGCAGATCCTTGTGAGGCCTCCATGAAAACAAGGAAAAAGCAATTTTCAAGGAGCGTCACTTGTGTGCGGTGTACATGGCAGTCAACATAAAGTGGATCTGACACAAATGGGATGAGTTGGGATTAAGCCACGTGAGAGAAAACTCACCTGAAGTCCATCACAGACACGCTCTTGAAACCAGGAAGTGCCGACAGGGCGTCCTCGATCTACACAAAAATAATTTTGCTACTATGTTTTCACAATGGGCACTTTCATTAGGTACAGTGTGTGTGTGTGTGTGTGTGTGTGTGTGTGTGTGTGTGTGTGTGTGTGTGTGTGTGTGTGTGTGTGTGTGTGTGTGTGTGTGTGTGTGTGTGTGTGTGTGTGAGAGAAAGACCTTCTGAGCAAGCTGTCTGCTGAGCGTCTGATAGTGTAACGAGTGAGGGTTGCCCAAGTCATCGTCGTACATGACTCCCGTGAGGAGGATGCTCAGCTCCACCACCTGCTCCAACACGGCCGCTGGTACTGGCTCCACAGGGATGTCGTTGTCCAGCTGTGGGAGGGGGGAAAAAAAAATCAAACACATAAATAAATAGAGAAAGTGACTTTTGTCTTCTCCGTGTCACAGCAAGTCACTCGCATGTTTTGGTTTGACTCCGTTTTTCAGGCCTTCCCAATGCAAGCCACCCATTTTTTATCTGGGCTTGGGCAGTGGCTGGGTATTGGTACACTGACCAAGAATCAAACCCGCACTGTACAATGCTACCAATGTCAAACACATAAGTAAGCAATAAGGTAATATATCAATACTCATATTTCGCGCATGGATTCACCTCCATTTCTGGTACAATGACAGCCGCTTCCTCCACTTTTTCGCTCTCGTCGATATCTTCTGAGTGGTTGAAATGGACGGAAAAAGTCGTCGTTAGTAACATTAACATGATCGTTTCTTCAATATCAAATACACATCTTCGTTCGAAGTGATGCTTACCTTCTTTGGCAGGAGCCTGAGTGGTGATCGTCACTTCGGGAGCTGGCGTGCTAGAAAAACAACAACATATGCTTTACACTGCAGGTAGGTAATGGAAATAATGATTATAAAAGTACCGTAGTACTACTAATATTAATAGTAGTAGTATAAATATAAATACATGATATGCTATAAACAAGATGTAGCAAGAAAGGAACATTTTGGATGAGCAAAGGGACATTTTAGCCTGAACTTTGGCTGAAGTCAGACTCTGACTGCCTCAATCAACTGCCATTGATTGAGGCACAGTGACCGAGATTTGAAGAACTACGGTCATGATAGAAAGTCAAAAAAGACCTTACCTGCATGTATGGTGTCCGGATCGAGTGGGTTCACTACACATTATTGGAGGGCGAAGCGTTTAAAAAAAAAACAAAAAAACAAACAACAAAAATCAATGTGGTAAACACAGACAATGTTTTGATGCTGACGAATGATTGAGGGGATTTACCTTTTCAAGCCAGGCGCTGACATTTTCTGCAAGTGTGAAGAAGAAAGAGGAAAGGTTAGCACCGGCATTAGCCTCCCACTGAGTTTTTGTTGTTGTTGCTCTGTGTAAAGGATTGACGGAGGTCAAGGGGACCTTCAAGGAGACGTACGGTGGATGCTAATGTGCTTACGCTCACTGCTACTCACTTCTGCACACTCCGTCTGGTTAACTCCCTTGGGTCACAAGGACACGGAGGTTGAAAATGAGGGCCAGGAAGTTGGTTCAAGTGGCATGGTTGTTTTAAAAGGCAGAATTTGTAAAGATTGCCATTTCCGTAACATAACAGAGTACAAATAGCACGGTCCCTTGAGACACGTCTAAGTTGTGACCACACTTGTAAATCAAATTTCAAATCAAATTTGCCAGTTGGCAACTACGGCTTCACCCTGTTAGGTTGTTCTTCACTTTTTAGTTAGTTCAAGAGCTCCCACTCCAAAACCTAAAATCAAATTTGCTATTCGTGTTGACATCAGAAGTGTCAAATCCACGTCCAGAAAGTAAGCAAGCCTGCCCTGCCACATTTTGGCTTTAGCCCCTGGTGCTTCGACCCAACCGGCAGGTAAAGAAGCTCCCCCAAGAGCTCCTTTGCCTGCTTGACACCTCTGGATGACTTTTAAATGGAATTGAATGGTTACAGTCCAACAAACGACAAATCCAATTTGATCAAAATGCTAAATTGTGTGCACTTATATGGTGCTTTTTCCACACCATAAGGTGCCCATAGGCTCACATTAGCTTAGTCGAAATCCATCTGTTGAACTTTAAAGTACGCTAATGTGTTGTGGCAGTGACTTTTAACACCAAGTTTGTCTTTTTAGGCTTATTTCAACCAGGATCCCTCGCCGTACCATTGCCAGAGCTACAATCGGGTTGAGTTTGGGTCCCATAAATCCATTCTTGTTTGCTTGGACATGATTCATCCTTGAAAACTGTAGCTAAGCTAGCTGGGGAGAACTCTCCGGGCCTGAGTTGGCAAACTGTTTGCTGCTATGATGAAGTGAGATCCCAACAGCAAAGTAATGACCCACTGTGGTGGTGACACACTGCCGAGATGGGCTTTATTGACCGACTGCATTACAGTTTAATGCTCATTAGCTAGCTAACTATTCCCACGCAGAGACTTTGGTCGCCTTGCTCGAAAGCAGCACACTTAACCCGTTCATGGACCCTGTAACCCGATAACACGATAAGCTGTCCACTGTAGTAACCGCTGTCCCTGAAAGGGACAAACACGCACAGGCACTCCCCACATACCTACGTCGCACTTTCATTTGGGCATTTGTTGGTTTGCTTGTTAGTTTGAATGTTCTTCGTTCACTGGCTTGCTCATTTTTAGTTTGTTTTTCTTTCAGTGGATAGTTTTTTTTTAAAGAACTCCACAAAGAAACAACAAAAGATTTAATCAAAACCTCAGAGAGGCGTACATAGACCAATAAAGTTCTTAGTTGGTTAATTTAGTTCTTTCATCTGTTAGTTTGTTCGCTCGCGTATTACTCTAAATTATTTTTTCCTAATTTAGTACGTTCTCTTCTTACATTGTAGATTTGGTCTTTTGTTGATTCTTTGTTTAGCACATTTCCGTGATCGTGTGATGCTGATGTTGGCTTTCCCACACACCTTTTTGATCACCCCTTGATGTTCCTCCGATTGGCTAAAGTAGGTACCGATGTCTCGTGCCGTCGCCAACCCTTCCTGGCACTGGTTCATCCAGCTCTGGTACTCCTCCTGCTCGGGGAGGCGATCCCAGAAGATTTTGAAAGCCTCCCACACCGTCTCCTGGCACACTGCAGACACATGGGGAACACAAGGAACCACCAAATCAGTAACAGGGGAGTGGAATCGTAGAGCACACAGTGGACACTCCTGGAAGCTGTTTTTCAGGTTCTACATCGAAAAGTCCTTCTCCTTCTAAAAAGCCCAAAGTGGCCATTATTTGCTTGCAAGAGAAACTCGCAACTCGCACCTGAGGTTGCACAATTTCGAATTTTGACCCATTAAGTTGATATTTTGGTTCAAATCCTAATGCATGATGTCACACACGTCAAATATCTATCAAGAATTTGATTTAGTAAGGTTGAAACACATTTGTTCCTCACGCTCGTTTTTGTCGCTACCTTGCTTCTTAGGAGGAATATCCCCCAACACAGGACATTTTGGGGGATAGTTAGCATAAAAATTGGGAAAGGTCTCGAGTGAATAAGACAAAGTATGGACCTACCTCTGAGATGGAAGAAACTGAGGTGGTTTGCGACCACCTGCTTGGCGCTCTCCTGCGCGCACAGCTTGACGCCGCTCGGGAAGAGGATGTTGCGTTTGCGTCTGGACAGAGCCACGCGACTTCCTCGGGACACCATGACGTCGGACACACGGACGACACGCCGGTACGACGCTGCTTCGCCGCCGAGTAGCACCTCGAGTGGACCCATGGAGGAGCCTTCCAGTACGGCGTCTGGCGGAGACACAAAGGATGCTTCAGGCTGGACCGTTGGGACGAAATCCAACAATGAAGTGATACCTACCGGTCCTCAGGTCCAAAAACATGAGCACTAAACTAAATAAAAGACAACTCCGCAAGATGGACATTTTAAATCCGTGTTTAGATCCTGAAACCAGCACTTCGCCTTGGGTGTTGCAAGGACGTCCTACAAGTTGGCATAGTCCAGAGGTCTCCCGGTGCAGAAGAAGGTCACAAACGGTTGGAGCAAGCAACCACTTGTTATTGTTTTCCTGCAAAGACAGCGGCGACGCGGTGGCATGATGCTCACAAGACACTTGCTGGCTCAAGGTAGGTGGGCAGATGGCTGCGGGAGAGAAGATCTTTGAACGCGCTAATCCTGTTTAATCTAAGCCTTTTAGCAGAGTTACTGGAGCGACTGGGGGGAAAGGAGAAGGGACTTAGTGCAGCGGGATGAAACGTGGACAGTTTTAGATACATGAGAAAGATCCCCATGTGGGCATGGTTCTTCTCAGCAGAGGACAGCTTGCTTGCTTAAATCTCAACACTGACCACGAGGGTTGGACCAATTTCTTTTCAAGTGACTGTGTTACCACTGCTTGATTTACAACAACAACAAAAAAGCACACAGGGCAGGCTAGCACGTCTGCTTCACAATCTTAAATGTTTTGGTTTGAATTTCTGCTATTTGCATGCGCTTCCCATACTTGTGTAGGTTTGCTCCGGTTTCCCCGACACATTCCAAATACAGTCACGTTCGGTTGTGTGAAGACTCCGCTGTAGGTCTGAATGTGATTGAATGGTTGTACATGTGCCCAAAACTCGGAATTAGAAAAATGCCACCGTGAAATTAGATTTATACTTGACTTTTTTCCTTCTAAAATATCATCTTATTCGAACAGACGATAGTGTGACCCAAAACAGGATAAGGCTTACAGAAATGATCCAATAAGTAGTCCCTGATGGTCTCATGTTCAAAGTGTCGCTTAAGGCATTTTGACGGTTAACAATCAACTGTCACCTATTCCCTACACCCCACCTGGATTTTTTTTTCCTTTTGATTGAAATTAGCTTTCAGGGCCATAATATGATTGATCAGTTTTGCCCAGAGTCATTGATCAAGGAGTCAGTGTCGAGCTGTATGATTCATTAGGCGTGCTTTGTTCAAGCAGGCCTGGCGACGACGTGCAGATTCCTGCACAACTGATTCAGCTGTTTCTAATTGTAATCTCTGATGAAGAGCACAGACGGCAACAATGACCCAAGCAACTTTAGCCACGTGGGCCGTGACAGCTACGTGGCACGACGCCACCCCGGGAATAATATGGAGTCACACCGAGACAAGAAACAAACATCTAAAGCTAACGGCGTAAAACTTTGAATGGATTAGAATGTCTGGCATTGGAATTGAAACCATTATTTTGTCTAGATAAACGACGGTAACCTGTAGAGCAATGAACACGAAGCTACCTTTATGAATGTAAAAAAGGACATTTGGGATGTTTGTTTGTTAAAGGGGACGAAAGAGGAATGAGGATGCAGTCAACTCTACCGAGTTGTGTGAGAGCTTTAGTAGAAATGTTATTTCATGTTATTTCTCAAAACATGTACTAAACGTGTCCCTGCGTTGACACTATTTCTCAAAACTTAACCTTTTTTATTCTTAAAATTCAACGCTTTATTCTAGTTTTTTTTAATAATCCTGTGTTCTGTCAAAAACTAGATCTTTCTGTAAAACAACAAAACAAAGCCTTTCTCTTAAAAAAATCATAAATAAAAAACATGTTCCTAACTTGGCACTTTTTTTCCCGCTAATAGGCCTTAACGCTGAAAATCACGTGACAAACAGGAAAACAGGGTGGCACACTTCCTGGTTGTGTGTAATAACTAGGGGCACGATTGTTTGAACCAGCTAGACCAGGGGTGCCCAAACTTTTTTGACCAAAGATCTACTTTTCGATCAACCAAACTCCCACGATCGACCTGTTATCGCGCACGCTCGCATCCGCACGCACTTACACACGCATGCCACGATGAGTAACATCCTGACGCGGAGGCACACGACGCACTTAACTATCGTAGCTCACGCGTACCGTTTTAAAACGCTTCTCGCGGCCCTCCAGATTCCCATTCTTTGCCCGTGCCCTCAGTGAATTGTACATGAAACAAACTCTGAATGAGAATAATGATCACGATAAAAGCTTTGTCGCAACAGCTGTGATTACAAGCGGCAATTGCAGACTGTTGAGCGCTAACATTTTCCGGTGACGCAGGTCACGCGCCACGTAGGTTAAAGATGATGTGCTTTACTTTCTTTTCTTGAATAATTTTTGTGAAAGTGAGACTGAGAGGGTGATTAGGGTGCAGTGTGCATCAACACAAAAGATGTATTACTAACATGCACAGAGACACACAATTTTTTTTTTTCCCTCTACACCCCTCACGATCGATTAGGAACCAGTCCGCAAGCTACTGGTCAATCGCGATCGACGTAATGGGCACCCCTGAGCTCGACTATTGTTTTTAGCGCTTATGTCAAAGGTTAAATAAATATACATAATCCATTTGTACATCCAGATGTAGTAGTACGTGTAAACACAAATAAAGCCTAAACATTGTATATGGTCATCTTAGCTGCTGAAGACAACTACTATAAAACAGTAGACATTAAATACGGCCTCAGCGGCTTGAACCGGAAGGACGCCCTTTGTCCTGGTTTGCCCAATGCCGACTTTTTCTGCCCATAACCCCTATTACACGATTTCTTTTTTCAGTCTGTCCTCCAGCATTGAAATGAAGGACATAGTCAGGATCAATGAATTCCAATTAGAACTATTTATATCTAACACAAATTCATTTTTCATGTTGTTAACAACTCGGGACACATATTTTTTTGACCGGTGAATTTGTGTAGAGATTAAATAAAGCTCATCATATTTATCAAAAATAACGTGTCAACAATAATAATACTGTTTAACATTCTATTTAAAAAAACAAAAAACAAAAAAAACTTTCAAGTGAAAAAAAAAAAGACAAAAGGCAATTCATTTGAGTTAAAAAGTAGCTGTCCGCCGGCTGCGTCGTCGTTTTGGGCGACCGAGCAAGGGTCCGCGATTCGGAAGAGTCTTGAGTTCAGGCTGAAACGATTCGCTCAGTATGAGCGATACAGATTCCTGGGTGGGCCGTGTCATTGTCGCAGAACCCTCAGTTTTTGCTCATCTGCTGTCGGTACAAGTGCAATACCAGATCGCGGATTTCGTCCCGCTTCTTGCGCACCTGTCGCCGTGGAAACCAGCGTTGCAGGTGTAGAGGCAGATCAAAATGTACCACGGGGTCCTGGAAGAACAAACACACTCATCTTTTTTTAATCCATTACCCGATTGATTATTCCAACCATTACTCGAGTAATAATTGTCCTGACGAGGATCACAGTGATCCCTCAAAGTTTTGTATTTTGTTTGGTTTTTTTTTTTTTTTACATTTTGGTCTTATTCTGATGTCAATGTTATTTTGTTTTTACATTTTTAAATCAGTAAAACTGAGTTGGTTTGAAAATAAATGCCAATTTGTTTGTTTTTATCAAGGGTTACCTTTAATGAGTTTAGCTTGATATATCGATACATATCAAAATCGCTCCAAAAACATTGTTATACACCTCGTTGATACGGAATGAAAAAAAATGAAGGCGTTTAGTACCTTGAGGAAACTTTCCACGTACTGCAGTAGGTAGAGACCACAGTCGCTGCTGTTGTCCTGCAGAGGAACCTGACAATGGGAGCTTGTCATCTGGTCGGGACCAAAGTCTCGTGTCGAGCCGCGTCGTGCTTCCCATTCCGACTGCAGGTACCTGATAGAGTGAAACCGCCACAGCGTGAGTGCTTTCCTAAAACACACATACGAAAGCACAAACCTACGAAGACGGCTTACTCACTCTCGCAACACTTTAAAAATGCGCTCGTGAAGAGACAATTTCAGGGAGTCCATGATGAGAATGCAAGGCCTATAGACAAAAAAGAAAAGGATTCACTACAACAGCAGCAGGAAAGGAAGTGTTCGAGTGGAGTAAGGCGGCCATTTTTTGTCCACTCACCTCTTTGAAACAAGCTTTCTATGGCAAGTTTTGGCTGTGCAGTTCTATTAGGGAAGCAAAAATAATATATAAATATTGGAGGGATAGGCAAGCTGAATCACTTCCTCAATGAGCGACATCCGCTCTAATACATGCTTGTGACACTATATGAGGAAGCGTGGGATAAAGACATAAGTGATTGATTCTGACTCACCACTTTACTATGAGAGGATTTGGTGGGCTCTTTTGCTAGAACACATGAAATAAACTTGATGATTTGCATTCCTTCCGGTAAAACAGATGATTGTATATCAATTCATGTAACAGACCAGATGCCGTGTCCACACTCTCGCTGCGGTTCAACTTCAGTGGCGTCGTCGTTGCATCATTTGAGTTTTCTGAGCCTCCGGTTTCCTCTTGCTCGGGTGACTCGTCCTTCTCGTTGTGGCTACTTTCTGTCCAGGGCTCCAACCTGGACTCGTCCAGTCCAGGAAAGCAGATGACCACCAGATACCAGTGAGCCCTTAAATAAGAACATGAGAACTATTTTGACTTTTATTGTAATATTTCAACTATTCTTGAACAGTGGCAAAGAAAAATCCTAAAATATCACTTCATTAAAATAACATTATATTTCGTTTTTTTTCTTTAACGGCAATTTTATTTTTGACATTTATAAATTTTCTCTACCATGTTTGTGCACGCATGTCAACTTACTCCTGGTTGACGGGAACAAATAGGAAGTCCTTTTTGAAGATGTCTACGTGGCGTGTCCACGTCTTCACTCTCTGGTGCCGCTTCTGCCTCTGAGAGCTAAATGTTAAAAAACAAAAATGGATCAACAGTAGTCGTTCCAAATCCTATTTCTTATTGAGATGAAAAGACTCACGATTCCGTGGTACTGCCTTCGCTGGCATTGTCTCTGCGAGTGAGCTGCTTATAGAAGAAGCTGCTGAAAATGTGCGAGCGCTCGACAACGTCCTGCAGCGAGTTCTGGAGGAGGTATCTAAGTCGAGAGCACACGCGTTAACTCCAAGTGAGCAAAGCGCACCAAGTGAAGGTGTTGGATTATTGTCGTCGTCACACTCACTTGAGGTAAAAGTCGATGATGACGTCATTGAGGTACTGGCCGCTGTCGAGACACTGCAGGTCTTCCATTGTCACGGTGATTCCACCTTTGAGCGGAGGCGGAGGAAACTGGATCAACCTAAACACAAGTGGAAGAAAGACCAGATAAGCAAAAATTAGTTGGACAAAAAAAGTTATGTCGTAAAATTCCTGGAGTCGGGGAACTTTGTCATCATAACATGAATGGAATGAAAGTAGTGATGTCATGAAAGAAAATGGTGATATTTCTCAGACTTACCGATGGGCCAGGCCCTGATGTTTGTATTTAACCCAAGTGGAGTCAGGTTGACACATGGTCACTGTGTATGCTCCTGTAGTTCTACGCCGACACAGTGTGTACAAAGGGGTGCCTGCCATTTTGTCTTCCTGTTACACAACAGGAGTATGTGATCATTCACTGCAAATTTCTTGACTACTCCTCGGGAGACTCGTTTCCACCACTAGATTATTGGACAGTATGACTCCACACTTCTAAAACGTTTTTTTTTGGGGGGGGGGGGGGGGGGGTGACTCGACAGGTGCTCTTGTTTTGCTTAGCAGCAGTGTCGAAGCAGGCTTGTTTAATGTATGTGAGAATATTTGCATCTATGAACTGAGCTAGCGACTGCTGATTGTAATTGGAAAAAAACCTTGATGGGGGGTGGTACCTCTTGATTCTTCTGCTCTTCATCTGGGCTGTGTTGATTTTCAAGATCCACCTCTGTATCCTGCTCCTGCATGAGAGTCGTTTCAAGCTCATGCTCGGTCTGCAGCTCGTCCATGTTCAGCAACAGCGAATTCGTGGCCTCTGCTACTGTCTCCTTCTGCGCATCCACGTCCGAATCGGAGCATGAACTGCGTTGGTCCGATTCGGATGTCGAGGCGTCCGTGTCCAGGCCGAGCATCCGCAGCAAGAGCGGGTCTCGGCCGCTTGATTTTATCAGCTCCAGGCTTTCATCCAATGAAAGACATGGACTGGTGAAGTTCTTCAGATTAAGCGTATCAGCATGGCTTTCTTCATTTGCCAGACCGTTGAGACAGTCTAATTCCAAGAGAGACTGCAAAAGAGCCCCCTCCATGCCCAGCAGAGGGTCTTTGAGAGTCAGCACGAGGAAGGGGCTTGGGCTTCCTATTGGAATAAAGAACCGTCAGACGCATGGAGGGGTGTTCAAGACAGGCAGGGATTGTGTAAACCTTTCAGATGCATTACCACTGCTGGGCGATACACCGTTTTGGGTACAAAAGCGGAGAAGATCCTGGTGCAAAGTAACGGCGGCACTTTGTGTCACGCAAAACAAAAGGATGGTACAAGGCTCAGCACTGGAAGGCCAGCAGAGCCCTCTGGATTCCAGGTCCTCCGACTCCCAAACGCTGTACCTCCTCAGCTCCGCACGCTGCAAGGTCAACGTCACGTCGAGATGGTGGCTTGAGTCTAAGGGATAGGTGGAAAGCAGAATTGTCTTTGAACAACCATCTCATATGGTTGAATGACAGCCTTTAAACATACACCTCCCAAGAATTCATGAAAAAATTACAGTATAGCATCAGTATAATAAGTCAAACGCGATTAACACCATGATATATATCGTATATGCAAGCTATTTTTAAAGGTGGTATGAAGGTGCACAACAAAAACATTACCTTTCAATGGTATGATGATTTTTTGGTTGACTACCTGTTGCCGTAAAAAAAAAAAGTGAATTAAATTACATCCCTTTCATTTGCTTGAAAATGTGATAATGTGTGTGTGTGTGGGGGGGAATCATTTACCATGAGGTATCCATTTGCTTCCCCTTGGTACCCTCCACAGAACATGGAGGTGAATGCCACACCCATGAAAGAGCGGTCGATTCTGGGGGTGGGAGAATGTGACCCCGACTCGCCTACAACCACATGCAACACCTGAAAACATGCATGATGAGTTACATACACAGCATAACACAAAGATTTTAAATTTCGATCACATGGCCTATGAGTAGACAAAAGGGCTATTTTGAACACATAGCCAAAATCAATGGTCGTTTTTTTTTCAAACTACAATCCCATCGTATGAGCCATCAGACATTAGATTACACATTCAATACACTCTTGAACAGATAAATTGCCGAAATTCAATCTGATCCTTGATTTGCATTGTTGCAACAGCTCCCCCTGCTGGACATATTAAAAAAATTGCACCCAAAAATCCAGCCTCCCTGACCGTGAAATCACATTTCTGCCATTTTCAGTTTAAAAGCTACCATTTCATTACTATCCAGGATTTTACCTTCATAGATTTCACAAAAACTATGAGAAATCATTTACATTTATGTTAACCAGAATTATAGTCCTCAAACTATTGATGTTCGGTGGCATTAAAACTTTAACTCTTCATTTCTGAGGGAATTGCAATTTGTAGTTCTAGTCAGTACAGCAGTATTCTGGACCAGAAATATTTTAACAAACTTAATTCATAGCAAATCATAGCATGCAGGAGTGCGACTAGAATATAATAAGCTTACTCAAAAGATGTCTCCTTGGTGCTCTTCGGTGCAGGGAACATCGCAGGACATCAAAAAGCAGGAGACTGAGGCACTTAAAGTAGTTCTGGATAAAAGGTTGTGATTTTAACAAGTTTTTTTCCCTTTATATGCCTTTTTAACTGGCCATATTGAAATAAAAGGCCTTTTTATCCTGAACTACTTTGAGTGCCTCAGTGGTCTGCTGTTTTTCTAAAAACCTTTATAACTTATGGTCACACAAGGTGGCCTTTAGATATTTCAATGGAATACAGAGTGGCATCTTGTGCACACCTCAACTTTCTGCAAGTCAGGGCCATCAGGTTCTTTGGACTCAATTTCCTGTGACAAATGTTGCTCACAGTCCTTGGCTCCTCTGTCTTCTCGCGAGAACAGCGTACGGACACGTCTGACTCTTCGATGAATAACATCGTTGCTCTCTTCATCTTCACTGGACAGCACGACTGAAAGCAAATAAAGGTCAAAAAGACGACACGCTTCTCATCAAAAAAAGACATTTGAATTGAAAAAGTTGCAATATAGGTTCGGAGGCCCTGTGGTGACACGGAAGGAAAAGAAACCGATTTCTAATAAAATCTGCAAACAACCATCTTTTCCCACGTCAAATTCAAAACTGTGACTGATGGTATGAAGCCTGAGGTAAATTATAAAAGTAAATACGGTAGTTGTATATGGTAAAATTCCCTCCGTCGCTGCTCCGGGTTTGCGATGCTTGTATTACATGCGGGTAAGCTAGGAATGTGGGGATTGGTTGAGAAAACCGTTGGTAATGGAAGCCAAGTACACCAAATGCTTCTGCTGGCTGTAGATTGCCTGCCCTGGAAAGAAGCATCATTCATCCTGTGTTTACTCACTTGGCTCTCCCGGCATGGCTTGGGCAGGATCGTCCTGTGTGGGCAAGCGACTGCAACCGGGAGCTCCGATGACATCCTCCGACTCCAAATTGGGATTGGCGACTGATCTGCCAACCAGTCCCAGGGAGAACTGGTCTACGTTGCTGTCCGTGTTGTCCGCATCACAGTCTTCTCCGGGTTCGACCAGACTAACCGGGATCAGTCCACCTTCCCCATATGGGCGTGTTACCACACTTTCTCGTTGTCGTTTCGGGCTGCTTGTTCCTTTGCAATTGGTCAATCTTCCTACAGTTTTTCTCCTTTTCTGTTCACAGATAGCATAGACAAACTTTGAGTGTCTGGTTGTTACTCGAGGTTGGCATTGATTAATTTATCAATGAATAATGTCAATTTTGCAGACTGTTGATTCGCATTGCACTACCTGGTTGCGACCAGCAGGGGCACTTTTAATTCTCTTGCAAGTACAGTATCATATTTGCTCCAATAGTGGCCCCCGCTCTAAAGGCCTTTTCACACGACGCTTGGTTTTCTTGGTGTAGGACAGCACGAAAGGATGTAAGCTTGCCCATATTTGGAAGTGCTTGTGTGTGTGTGTGTGTGAGATCATTATATAGTGAGATGTAAGCCAGATGTCACCATGCCAACACCTGTTCGCAGTCGCCCAACCCATTTATTGTGTATACGAGTCTTGCAGTGCATGGCAGGTTCCTCCTATTGAAAAAGGTTTTCCTTCACTGTGTGTTCTGATTGAGTCGGCAAGTAGTCAGGGACTTGATGTCAACTACGCAACTGCCAACCTATCGAAAATCACTTCCATGACAATTTTCCGAAAAGACAAACAATATACCTATGGATGAACTAGCCTTCATCTATTCTAATTTCAACTGTAGTCAACAAAGCAAATCTATCAAATCAGATGAATCAAAAATGTCAACTCTGCATTCTATTTTGTAAACAAACATAACATTGTCGATAGGCTGACGTTTAGTGCAACGTACTGAAAAACTGAATTAAGTGGCTGGGGAGAGGAAAGTCTGGGCTTCCCTGCTTGTGCGGTTCGCCTCGCAACTCAAATCCCAGATAAGTGGAAGAAAATGGATGGATGCATAGACAACCACTAAATTGACACGGCTGTTTGCAGTCCAAATAGGAGAAGGCAATGTCAGGTAAATGCATGCAGACTGTGCAACAGGTAGCATGACTCTACTCTAAAGTGATTGGAAATGTTGTCAAATGCGCAGTATACCCAATGGTTGCCATCATAAGGTTGGAATGTTTGGCGGCCACTCACCAGAAAATGTTTCTCTTGAGTCCCAATGTCCTTGATGGGAGTTGGGGAAAACTCATCAGCGTCTTCGGTATCGTCTGCGGGCTTCCAGCTCACTGACAAGCCGCAGTCTGTAGACCAAACACCACAAGTACTGACAACCTGATTGCCGCTAAGAACACTGTGTTGTCAAGAAAGTAGGACAGGAAAAATGCGCTACGTCATTGCAGATGTTTTTTGGCCAGGAAAAATAACGGCTTGGAGCATCGTTAAACCCTCACCAAACTTGTGATGGACTTTAACTAATAGCTCATCCGAGTGTTCTTTTAAAACTAATGAAGTATGATGCAATCAGGAGGGACTCATGTTTTGGGGGACTGCTGTTGATTTGAGGATTTGTTTATCTATGTGACATGGATCACTTTGGTTGGGGCTTTTTTTTTTGTTTGTTTGGGGGTTTTTTACAGGCCGAGGAGGACAGATTTGGAAGTGTGGATATGAATTTTGGTGATGATTGGTCAAGGTTTACGGACACTTGGAAAGGTGAAGCATTTTTACACCTGCACAGTCAGTGGTGACAGCCCTCTGCAGGAGCCTCATTGGCTGCAGTGAGACAGGAAGGCCCAGAGCCCCCGTGGAGTGACAATGACGTCCGCGTAATGAGCAAGAAGCCGTCTGACAGCTGAGCCCAAAGACCCACACGAACGTTAAAGGTAGCGCCGCAATTTAAGCAGGAAAGAGGCCACTACTTCACCATCCAAGTTTGAATCATTAAAATGTGTGCCGCCATTTGCACTCATCTTGGATGGTCGATCCCAGTTTGTGTGAGTCGATTTTAACTCAAAAGGTTTCCACACTTTCTCATCCTTCTGAAGAGCACTGTATGCGGGTTGGGCCCTTCTTTTCGGGGCGGTGCTACACCCGGCTCAAAAGCATCTGTTAAGCTTATTTACCAAAGTGTTTAAAATCCATACGGAAACAACACACTGCGATCATCTTCTTTGTCTCTCTGCTTCTCTCTCTTAAAGTGCTGCGCTAGATTCTTAAGGACACGTACTGCTGCTGTGGCGTATGGCCCAATTTTCAACCCGTCAAAATGACGGACGGCCTAAACTTTTTCCCGTCAACTCTTAAAAAAATCCGTCAATGATGGAAAATTGTCGGTTAATGCACCCTCTGCAGAAACAGAAATATAAAGGATGTAAATGTTTATACAGTCTTGTTTAACTTAGATTTCGTGACAAAAGACAGGCTTTAATTTGTTATCATAAATCACCTTTCCTCCTCCCGAGTACTCACAAATAAAATGTGAAATTTTGGGTTTGCTTTAATACCCGCGGGCCAGATCAGACTAGATTTTTTGGCCCAATCTTACTTCTACTCTACTCACAATATACGGGTTAGAGCAAAATCACTCATTTATTGATAAGGCGTAGAAAATAAAGTAGTGTGTTTCCGGTAACCCGACCCACCGAGAATTTCTACCTCGAAAAAAAACTTAGCGGTTGGCATTTTTTTTCAAACCTTCTACATTTTTGTGTAATAATAATAATAGTACATTTCATTTATAAGCACCTTTCAAAACACTTAAGGATGCTTTACAATCAAAACAAGACCAATAAAACCACAGACAAAAGGAAAGATGAATTTAGAGCGTTTACATCGGTGCAAACTCTCGCGATATTCACGTTGAGCGTGCGCGTCGTTTGCCCTGTCGTCTGTCAACAACATTGAATCATGGCGGTGGCAACGATCTCCGACAACAGTTTAAAGCGCGTTTTGTGTGTTGCAGTCGTATGCTCGCACCATAATATGAAGAAAATAGCATCCACTGCTGTATCGAAAAGATTCAACGAACTATTTGGCGAACACCACGGGCCGTCTAGGACGCGGGACGCAGAGGTAACGAGATGGCTCTAACACCCAGCCGCTGAGTACCCAACTCTCTCGCTGCCGACCGGGGGTTTCAATCAGTGGCGATTGCGCTCGGACTGCAAGGGAAGCTCGGCTTCCCCTAAAATGTCAAAGAATAAGTGATCAAATATATGAATGTAAATTTAATTGTGTGTACATGACATTGACTAAATATGCGCTACAACGTGCTCAACTTTTGTTCCGAATCAGCTTCTTCTTACTGGTTACGACGCGACTCCCTTCTCATTCATCCCGCAGCTTCGCTGTGCTTTAAACGTAGTGAGTTCAGGGTAGGTTGTCCCAATGCGTTGAACGGAGACGAGTCATTGGATACAAGCTGCTTTTTGTCCCGCCCACGGAGGCCAGGCTCTTCTGCATCAGATTGGATGATCTGTCTGAGCCTGTGTGCCAGTTCGATTGACATTGAAATGAGCCAATCACCGAGCTTTTAGTGTAGGCATCCGTGCGAGCATTTTTTCAACTCGCATTCTGTTCCGAGTTGAGCTGGAGACTTCTCCTAATCATTTTAGCGACACTCTTTGTTGTAAACAAACAACTAGCGACAAATGATTTTATTTCTGGTGGGTTTTATTGTAGTTCCTGTAGTTGTAGGACACTAATTAAGTACTGGGAAAAGACGCCTTGTTGGTATGACAGGATAATAGATCATTTTCTTGAAAAGGAACAGAGCTAGAGTAGAATTCACGTATAAATAAACGGACACATTTTATGATGTCGGCCAAAATTGAGCTTCCCCTCTTTGATAGACGAGCATCCGGCACTGGTTTCAATGTCTCCTTGTTTTATGTTTATTTTGTTTACGTTTTTGATGGGGGAGGGAGGGAGAAAAAAAGATTTAAAAAAAACAACTTTGTCCGACCTACCGACCCTATGCTGAAATTTCATGTTACCGGAAACACACTACTTATTTTTCTACGCCTAATAGTGTTTCCTAAGGTGCGAGTGTATAACTGTCTGCGCTACTGACCGACCACTCTGTAGTCCTCCGCATTTTCTGCGACAAGGACTGTCTGATCCATATCTTGGCTTTCTTCTCCATTGTCAACGTGATGTAACCTCCTCCTGAACCCCAACCTGCAGGGACATAAAAAGTGAGTAGGATTGCCCATATTGGGAATTTGATCGTTTCAACCAAAAATGTGCCGCAAACGTCTGTCATCACAAAACGCTTTGGCGTCTGAAAGGCTTACAAACATCACCAGAAGTTGCTGTACACTTAATACAGTAAACGGCTTATAGCAAAGCACGCAATTATGCAATTCTGATGACGATGATAAAGAATGACTTCCGCATGCAGTCCGGTGTACAACAAGGAACAATGCTACCTTTGTAGGGATGAAGGGGTGCGCTTCTGGACACATTTGGGCATTGCAGTCTTGTTCATGTCATTCCTGGGTGGCTTTTGGCCTCGACACTTGACGGCTTCTTTCTTGCATGGATTTCTCTCGCTCACCATTTGGGCTTCTTTGCTGCAAGTGTGAACTAGTCGCTTGTTCAAAAAATCCTTGCCGACCTCAGTCTTTAAAACATCAGTCAGCACCAGACAAAGCCTCCTCCTGCGAGACAAAAGAGAAGTATTATTCACCGACGTCTTATACCTGGCAGTTTATACTAATTTATACTACCTTTTCAGAAGTCATAAGGGGACGCAAAGGTCAGTGAGGTAGGCCATCAGCTGACTGGATAAAGCATTTGGTGTTCGTAAGACTGACTAAGGGGCTATGCTGCTGCTTGAGTGCCAACTAGAACAATGAGAGACCAAATGATTGCTCCTGTACTATCTTTGTATTGTAAATTTTATAATTAATTGATCAAACCAATTTCCTCACAGAAATACCTCTAAACGTGCTCAAGTGGGGGGGAATAAGAGTCATATCTTGAAGTAACAGAGGCTATGATCTTGAGTCAGAAATAGGTAAACTCTAAAAATGCAGGAACAAAATAGGGGCACAAAGACACACCAACTACTTAGGGAAGCCAAACAGGAAATAGATATGCAGTGGGGGCGCTTAGATTTACACAGCTTTTCATCAGTTGCGTAAGGCTCAATCAAGTCGTCTCGTGGCAAAAATTAGACATCCTCTAAAGCTCCTATCCCACTCAGTGGCGAACATTTGCAAATGTTTATAAAGGTAACGAATGTGCGTTCTCATCAGGGTTCGTTCGAGGTTGCAAATGTTCACCAAACACTCGCCAGACGTTTGTTAGACGTTCGCCTGGATTTTATTTTATTTTTTTGTCCCACGGGATTTTTGAACATGTTGAAAAGTTCCTTGCCAAAGGAAAAACACTAAAACTTGTGACCGAAATGTCAAAATGAGAAAAATTCTTCCAATAATAGTAAAAAAAAGATTTGTGTTTGCCTGTTTATGAGCTGTCAGGCCAATTTTGGGTTTATTTCTAGAAGTGTATCCGCAAATGTTTCACCCAATAAATCTGCTCAATTCATGAGTAACCAGCAGCGGTTTATATCACACAAATGGTATGCAATGGCTTGAATAGGTATTAGAAATAACAAACAAAGCACGTTTTTTTTTCTTCTTCTTTGCATCGGGACGTGGTTGCTAAGACAAACATCTGCTCGGTGTTGACTTACCGGGCCATCCCCCATTTGACCATAGCAGCATGATTGTGATCAAACGCCTTGGATCCTTGTTTGAGCTTTAAATCCGATTTTTGGAGTTTGCAACCAGGAACTGCAGCCCAGGACACCTGTCCACAAAAAAGAATAATGAGCTCTGGATAATGATCAAGATTTGTCATGACAACCATATGACAACATTTGCTCTCTTATGACAAACCCGGTACCTGTCTTTCTACACGATTGTTTGTTACCATCCTTGCATATAATTAGAAAACCCCGGGCTATATGGCACACTGTACACGATGGGAGTTGCATTACTTTTAAATTGTTTTTTTCCTGTGCGCCAAAATCCATCGCTAATAGATGCTGTGCCCCAATTAATCGATCATATATGTTGTCCATTTGCCGCATGTCAAAGGAAAAAATTGTGTTTCGCGTGGGCTTCTTTACCACTCACACAACACCTGCACAGCTGATGGCGCTTCTGTCAAACTTGCACTTACAATGACAAGCTGAGCAGTAGTATGCCATTTGACTGTCGTTGCTGGACAGTCCGGGGCGCTTGTGTTTTTTGGCGCCTGAAACGGGCAGCGTTTTTCACAGCCCCGTTTTGTTTAGCGGAAAGATCGGTGCTGTTGGACAGTCTGCGGCTGGATGGATGGACGGCTTGTGGAGCAGACGATGAGAAGAAAGAAGCGTCAGCGCAGAGCGCCGATGCGTATGTGGAACTGGGAGTCGCAGCTTGAAATTGAAGCGGATTTACATGGGACAGGAGATGTGAGCCAATCTCTTTTTTCGTCAATGGAGGCTACAGCTTCTTGTTTGCTTTCAAAACTTAGCTTGAAGCAGACGTGTGCACATATTCAGCATGACGTCCCTGATCCACTGGTGAAAGGACACTTTGATTCTCTCCTCTCATCTATAACTGCTTCAAAAAACAAAGAGTATGCAGAAAAGTCGTTAAGATTGAATGACTGTCTTATGTGTTGTATTATTTTGTTATTATGTTATTATGACTTCAAGATGGCGCCGTGAGAGTGGCTGCCTTTACAGCAGCTCCTATACTTTTTGTTCTACTTTCTTCCTTTCATAACTTTGCTGCTGTAAATTGGGAATTTATCCATTGTGAGACAAATAAAGGTTTTCTTATTATTATTACTGTATTATTAGAAAAACCAACGAGTTAAATTGCGATTGTTCATAAGGTGACAGAGCCCGTAAGTTGCTTCAGTGCTATATTTTGTCTGGAATACATGTTTAAGACTTATATTGACATCCATATAACGGGAGAGATGCTACAGCTTCTTCAGGGTTGACTTAGCTGCCCGCTAAACTTAGCTTGTAGCCGACGTGTGCACATTTTGAACATGACGTCTCTGATCCACTGGTGAAAGGACACTTTGATTCTCTCCTCTTTCATCTCAAACTCCGCTTTAACTCCTCCGCGTATGAGGGAAAAGTGGTTGCACGACTACAAAACGACTGTCCGTGTTTTGTGACAGACCCGTGAAAATGTTCATTATTTTACCGTTTTTTGTAACTCGATGTTTTTAACTCGTGTGTGTCTGTATTATTAAAAACCAACATGTAAATTGCCTTTCATGAGAGACAGAGCCCAGGATGCAAAACATAAATATCATATACAGTACATTTTAGATTTCCAGCTGGGATGATTTAATAATAACTTATATCAGGGGTGCCCAAACCACGGCCCGCCATTCATTTCTCAGCAGCCCCTTGACTTGACCAATGAGTATAAAATATTAAAAATGGCATTTGACATGGGCCACAACATTAAGTTAAAAAAGGTGAAGGTGGGCAGAGTGAGAAGGGAGGGTGAACTGTAGAACTAGTGTAGATAAATTGACTTAATAAATTCAATGTTTTTCAAATGACTGCAGAATAGGACAGTTCTGCCTTGAGAGGGTAGACTGGCAATGTCCACAGCTGAATCCCACTTACCACCTTATTCCTCTCAACTGTAAATGGAAGCGCCATTATGGCTTGCTGGGTGTCCATCATGACTGCCAAACGAGTAAGGCACAGCAGCAATACTAGGACACAGAAAACAACATGTCAGTGACGACAAGCCTGAGGGGGGAAAAGGGACCCAAGAAGCAAAGTGACAGTGACAACAGACTGCCATTACTCATGATGCTATTTTCATGTGATCCCGTCACACACGTTTGTTTGCACTTCTCTCAGAAAAAAATGGTTGGAAATATGTTTTCTGGCTCTATTTTTAGATACAATGTACAGGGGAATTCCTTCTGTTGCCTTGTTTTTTTTCAATGTGATAATTTCCATGCAGTTTCTATGTTTATCGCAGGATACAGTGTGATCATTCAATTTTGACCACCCAAAAAGTGTTCTCGTTGGCACATTCATATCATCCTAATCCATCTAATTTTGAGGGATTTGGGGACATGCTGACCAAGTTGCATCCAATTGGTACAATGCTGTAGAAAATGATACGGTGCCAGCTTTTAGCTTTTTTTTTTTTTATCGCCGAACTGTGAATAGGAAGAGACGCAGGGAAGCAATCCATCAGCCAGCGATTGTGTGGGGAATCTCGGAGCCAAACAAACAACAGGCAGACGGGGGTCCCACTGCAGAGATGGCTTTTAAGGCAATCATAGGCGTCCTCCATGCTTCTCTCAACTCAAAATGCTTTTTGCTCTTTGCGCTTGTCCTAACACAGCCGCACACTGCTTCGCACATACACTATCACAGGCCATTCCATTGTTTTGAATTGGAAACAAGGTTTTTTTTTACCCATTGTTTAGTCTTTAAAATGTCCGACCTGGATTGGTTCTTAACATGTTCACAAAATTTGAACAGTTTTGTTCCTTTATTCAAGCACAAGCTTGACCAGCTCATGTAATGGCTTTGAGTTCCTCGCGTGACACCAAAAACAATATGTGTACCGTTTGTTTAGTTTAACCACCTAGCTCAGACTCAGGTTATTTTAAAGTGGCCATTCGGGGGTGCGAAATGTGACATTGTTTTTATCTTTTCGTCTCAGAAGCTACATTTCGAATGAAGATCGCGGTTAGCCACGCCAGGGCACAAAGCTAGCATTGCAGCGAGCTCAGCTCACTCAAACAAAGATGCCCAAGACCGGAGAGAGCGAAATATTACCATGTTCCGTAGTTTCGTTTTCGCTTTACGAGCTACTGGAGACGTGCAGATAGACTTGGGAGAGGGAGCACTTCACTCCACAGCAACGCGCAAAAATGATATACTTAGGCATTAGAAGCACGGACTGAACGGCTATTCACACAGAGAGGGCTCTCCAGTTCAGTATGGCCACATCCGGGTTACGTCGGAAACCACAACACGAAAAAAAAACGATTTTCTATCAGCCACTTGCAGACTTCATCTGCGCATGCGTGAGAAACAAGCGTCAAAAAAGAAGCTACGTACCAAATAAGCTGGTTTGTATGACACAATAGGGGTGTGTGACACTGTACCCTTTAAAGCTTGCAGGCATTGATTAAAAGGCTTTTAGCCTTGAATGACGAAATGACAGGTGCACTCTGTGCCATGTTTAACCGCTGTGGAAAAAAACCCCACCATTGCAAAGCATCGTAAACCTCCTTTCATTCTTCACAATTTCCCAACAGAAAAAAGGTTAAGACTGACAAAAACAATTTCCCAACAGAAAAAAGGTTAAGACTGACAAAAAGAATCGACTAAAATTGAAAATTGTACATTTTCTGAACACATTTATATTGTCAATATCTTGAAAGCGAGCTATACCAGGGCTATCGCCCAATCAGAAATATGTGTACAGTACAGGTAGTTCCAGTTAAGCCCATCCAGCATTTTATTTGATATTTTAAAATAATTTCCGTTCCAATATTTTTACCCTCTTGAAGAACAAAAGGTGCTCTCTCCTGAGTTGTTTAACATATTGAGATGTAAATACCATTAAATAAAAGCTAAAATCCCCATCAAAATAAAACTTGTCAATCAAGGTAACGCTGCACTTTAATCTCATATTTAAGAGCAATGTGTCCATTTTGGCTCTGGTTACCCAATCGATAATTATTTCTCTATGGAAAATTGATATGTGATCGTCTGATCGAGGTGGCAAATCCAGGTGCAGAAAGTAGAAACCCTGCCACAGTTTTGCGTTAGTCGACCATTGGAGCTCACATGCTGAAAAGTCCCTGCATTTTTGCTGTACATCATGCAATGACACAGCGGTTTATTTATTTCCAAGCATTTATTGATATTGTCATTGCAAAACACATCAGACCTGCTCAGCCTCTTTGAAGAGGTTTGTGAGTTGAGTCTTCATACGCTGCAGCAGACATTATCAACATTTTACAACAGGATTCAAATAAATGTTTTAAGAGGAGCAGTGTGTTCATTATAAAATTTTGCCATATTAGCATAAAATTGTTTTTAGCAGCAACTTATTATCCATCACTCCATCCATCCATATAGAGGCGACTTATGAATGACCAGTGTAATTTGCGTTTTAACATCAAGAGTCATATTTCTGCACAGTCAAAGGTGTTCTGGAGGCCACTTCCCCGCTGATGGCCTCATCGTTTTCAGATGTCATTATGGCCCCCGGTGGCTCTCTCAGCACTCGTGCAGCTCTCTTTTCAGCTGAGTAGAACAGAAGGAAATAGAAACTCAAACACCTTCATTTTGAGTATGATGGACATGTTTCATGGCAAACGAGTTGATCCTCCAAAGTCAAACACAATCAGTTATTCTCTAACTTTTTTTTAAAACAATGTTGCATTTGACACAAGTGGCCTATTCGATGGAACACATCAGCACATCGCCATATTTGATATGGCCATCGAATTTGTCATAAAATTGGCAAATTATCATCTTAAAATTACAATTTGAGCAATTAGAGATAGATAGATAGATAGATAGATAGATAGATAGATAGATAGATAGATAGATAGATAGATAGATAGATAGATAGATAGATAGATAGATAGATAGATAGATAGATAGATAGATAGATAGATAGATAGATAGATAGATAGATAGATAGATAGATAGATGACTGTGCACATCTTACCGATAGCACTACATGGCGTCTCAATGGGCTCTTCCACTTGCTCTCTCGTAGCAATGGCCGCCCGGATCTTCCTGATGGCGTATACGCTCGCTGTCATGTAAAACACTATTATTTGCCGTAGTACTATTATACTTCACATATTAAGGACGTGTTCTTGTTACATCAGAGTCATACCCGACCTTTAAGTGACAAGTCTTATTTTCTAATTAAGAATCGTGTGACAACTTCCTAGGTAACATTGAAAACAACATTAATGGACAACATAAAATCATAACTTATACACTAGTATCATAGTGTGTACAATATTAATTAGACTGTCAAATACATCATGAGCGTTTAAAAAACGATGAATGGATATGTACGTCGAGACGTAGACTGGTTTGTTCACAACACTACGTCGTTAAATGGTAGGCTAAACTGAAGACACATGATTAAAACAACTCAAATGTACCTTTTATAATCAGTCAGACCATGTTTGCAGCTTCGACTTAATAGCTGTGTTTGAGTTTTTTCCGCCCTTCGTGAGGAGTAAACAAACAGCACTCCCGGAAATGTTGCACAAACTCACAACCAATTAAGGACGCTGGAAAACAATAAAGGCGGGACTTCAGGTGCCAGTCACACTCTAATTGGCTCAGAGATGACGCTATGTAATTACGTAACTGAGTAACCCGAGAAATGGCCATAAATTGAGAGCTCGCAGCTCGTCATTTATTTCGTCGTGGTATTAAATACATTTTGACGTATGAATCTATGATAAACGCCCATTGTATAATGGTGCCTGTTTGTTTAGTTTCGTTTAACATTGTTTTTACTGTACTTTTTGCTCGGGAACCATAATTATTCAATACACGTTTTGCGACGCTATTATTGTACATTTTGGAGCAGCGTCGGTGAATGTGTGCAGTAACGCACAGGAGCGTGTGCTCTGCATGCTTTGACCTACTTGTTGGCGGCGGCGCGGCGAACCAAAAGACGAAGGATCGCGTATTCACTTCGGGCTAATACTCTACACTCATAGGTGTCAAACTCAGGTCCTGGAGGGCCAATGCACTGCATGTTTTCACTGTCAAATGATCAGATCATCAACAAGCTCTGAGGAAGCTTGACATTGAACCTGTTCATTTGAATCACTCTACAGTATGTCCTTCAATGCCGGGCTGCGGTGGACTGAGCCCCAAAAGTCGCTAGTATTGCTGTATGTGGTGCAGATCGGCAATGGTTTGTACTCAGACCTGTTGCGTAGCGCACGCAAAGCACCTCAAAATTGGGGTCTACGTCCGGTTGTTTGATCCACAACAGGAGTCGTTTTTGTGGCTGAGTAAAAAGTCCGGACCAGCGTGAGTTCTGGTCCGTGTAAAGTGAACCGAACAATGTAGGTGTAAATGTAACCTAATTACGGCGCGCAATTAGTTTGTGCATTGGCCAAGATTTATGTGACACGCGAAGGCCCGTTACTGTCGTAATTTTCGGTTTTTATTTGTTTTATAGTTATGACCCGAAAGTGCATTTCATAGAAATATCAACTATAATTGTGACATTGCTTCTGTTAGCGCAGATTAGTGAAAGACCACAATAAACCGAGGACCTCCTGTAGTCTACACATAAACGCGATGAGAAGAATTGTGTCAGCATCTTAAAAACACAAAATTAAACATTGTCTGATCCATAATTTATTCATTATTTTGCAACTGTGTTTTTACGGTTAACTTTCTTTGCACAACGCTTACAACAGTCACGGTATTATTTCAAGCAGAAAACACATTTTCAAACAATAATCTTTTCACACTGAAAACATCATTTCGTCATAGAGTTGCATTTGTATTTTCAATATATACACATATTTAACTTAAAACATTTTCACAACAAATTCATGCATTCTTTCAAAACATGACCGCACATTACAAAAACTCAGTGAGACACTTTACCTATGAGGAATGATGTGTTGTAATGTTGATATTCGCTTTCAACTACCACAGCAGCATTGTAAACCAATTGCTGACTCACTGTTTAATTACACAAACACAAAGCACAGAACAATCACTAGCTAGATCTAAGGGGATGGATGAGTGGAGTCATCGAGGGTCAGGTTTTCAGTCCATCCTGATCTTCTGGTTGGTCATCCTGTAGATGATGCTGTCATAGCCCGGGTCCATGTTCCATAGGTTGTAACTGACGGCAATTACTGCAAGCGCCAGCACAATCATCAGCCACAGTACGATGTTGAATACCACGGCATAGTTGAAGTTGTACTTGTAAGCCAAGTTGTACGGGCTTCCCGGGTTGCTCTGCAAAAAACAATTACTTTTTAACTTTGTAACTGTAGTACAGTATGCATCTTTTAAGTATAATTACTTGTAGTATTTGCAGAAACAAAAAAGTAATAGATAATAAATAATTGATACAAATTATAGCCGCCCTCCTGGTAAGTACTTATGAAGTGCTTTTTTATTCTTTATTTGTGAAGGCTTTTCAATGTAAACGTGTTTTAAATTATACTAATACTGCGCTTAAGTCCAAGTCTAAAAATGCATTTGAACAAATAAAAGCCCCTTCCTCAATAAATGCTTTACCCGTAACAGACACCAGGCACTTTCTGCCTTTGAGATAAAGGTGTTCTGCACACAATATGGACTTACGATCTGTTTGGATTCCAAAATGGAGCGAGATTTCCTGGTGAGAGGAGCCTCAAAGTTTTTCACTGTCACGACCTCCACCACGGCACTGTTGCCATAAAGACTGTACACGTCCTCTCCAAACTACAAAACGGGGGAATGCAAAAATTGTGATGCAGCCTGAAGCAATGATTTGGAAGTGTCCTCCCTTCGCTTCTTTACCTTCTGCAGGACAGAGGAGAGAAGAGCGACAGCATCGCGGTGCTGAGGAGAGTCTTGTCCGTAGACACGGCAAAGTTCCTCCAAGCCCGACAGCTCCAGGGAGTAAACGTCTGGAGAGTGGTCCTTGGCCAGATGCCTGTGTCTGTGCAGCTGTAACAAAGTCACATCATGAAGACAGAGGAATTTTAGGAGGAGAAAAAAATAGGTCTGAACGATTAATTGCATTTGTAATATTGTGATTTGAATACCCCCCCACCACAAAGACTGTGATTTGATGGCCAAGTATAAGAAAAGGGTTTACTTTGACGTGTCTAATATTTGAGCATACATCTGCACAGATGATAGTGTGAGGCTACCTGAGCCATGACAACTTAAAAGTCATTCTTGCAAAGTTGTTAAAATTAAATTAAAACTCATCCTTGCAAAGGAATAAAAACATAGTGGGAAATGTAGTGCAGAAGTGACAACTCACTAGAGCTGTGATATCATACAGGACTTGGATCTCAGAGAGGAACAGCAAATCAGCCTGCAGACATGACAGGTGCGAGGTTAGACAAAATGTACAGTGGGTATGAATTTAGTGGAACAGTCATGCTAATGTCAGTGACCTCTGCATTCCTGCTGAGGGACTTGAGGGGCAGGGTGGCCAGCACGGAGCCATCTTGGAACAGGCGGCCTCGGATCTGCTGCAAGGTAACCGGCAGATCCTCGAACACGGCGTTGGCTTTGCCCAACATGTACAGCCTCTAATGGAAGACACAAAAGAATAGAATAATAAAAAGGATCCTTTTTTTTTTTGGGTAGCAAAGCATATACATCCCGATCGGGAATTACATCATCGTCATCATTGTTATGCCACCACAGAAGGGTACCAATGATGATAAAACTGTGAGGGCAACCACAGGACAGGAAATGTAACATGGAAGTAAAAATTTATTTTTTTGTCTTGGATGCTCAGTCACATTTTTTGCTGCTCAGCAGTTTTGTGCCATCTTTGACTGGGAATTGTTGTGCAAGAGGGGCTCTCTTGCGAAATAAAAATACTAATAACTTTTGTTTGCTTCAAAACCTTTGTAGTGGAGGAGATATTTTATATACATTTGAGCATTAAAATATGAAGATACTCTTATGTACAATGGTTCAATAAAAAACAAACATATGTACATATTTTTGTCCTGATTTAAAATGGCATCTGGTTTGGAAATCTGTAGTCCGATGTGTAGTCCCCTTTCAATGTTTATGTTGCCCATCCCTGCTCAAGACACTCACTGAGCTGAAGACTCCCAAAAATTGTTGAACAACACATTAGCTTAAAGTCCAATTTGAGGTTTGATGGTCTTGTGACTATTTTTCTACCTCTTCACTTGGTGCAAGCTGCAGCACAACAGGTGTGTCCTCTGCGAACAGGGAGTGCACCGTCTCTGCGACACTATCCAGAGTGAAGGGCACCGGCTGGGGAAAAAAAAACCAAGAAAAATCTCACTACAACCTATGAGAGGTCCATTTTTTTAAAAATCCAGGTCCAGGATGACTCACATTCTCCAAGGGATAGGAGGTCACACTCTGAGGAAAGTCAAGGTCATCGGCTCCTCGGACCACTACTAGAACATTCGCGCGGGGACGCTGAAATAGGGGACCAGCCTCCAAGCCGGGCCAAGAAAGATCCTGGATGGATTTAAGACACACTGTTACCAAATGCAGTATACAACCTTTCTAAGTGCTTCAGTATAATGACAGTTGGAGATAATGACCAACAGTCAGTGGAGGAGTGTTGTTCTTATTAAGACATGAGTATCTCTGCTCAACCATGTTTAGCAGTTTTACTACTGGAGTACTTATTGACTGGCATTTGGGGGTTGATGTAATGTTATTTTATATGTTTACACTTCAAGTAGCATGGTGACATACTTATTTAAGTACGGCTGAGTCACAGCTATGAGGTTCGGGGTCCCAATATCAGGAGTTAGCATATTTCTAAAAACGTTGTAGCTTTGAGTCATTTAAGGTTTTAAAATGGTGGCAGATCTTCGACTGGTTGAAGTACCTCTTGAACAGAGAAGCCCATGGTTAGGGCCACCAGGTCGGGAATCTTTTCGCCAGAGATGGGCCACTCTCCTTTCTGGAAGGAGACAAACTCTGGAGCTTGCAGCACTGTCAAACTATCCCCACGGACATCTGCACGGCAGAGAAGAAATAAAGCATGTAATAAAAGACACTAAATGGAAGATAAAGATCATGTAATGATCATAATGCGTAATTTTAAAGGGCACACGGAAAATTGACTTTGTAATTGTTTGACCACAAATAGTTGGATATATGGAGTGTTTAATAAACAGCGGGCCTATTTTAAATAACCTAAATTAAGTTTCTCCGCATGATCTGCTTGGCTGGGGATAGATTCTGAACCATTTTCAGGTGACAATGACACAAAACTGCCTGAAACACAATCACCCAAACACCAAAAGGTAAGCTGTGCTACATACAAAGAGTGAAGTGCTGAACTCACAAGTGAAAACGCTATTAATTTTTTTATTTATTATACTTCTAAAAATAGGCTCATTTCAAGACGAGCAAGAGGGTGCGTGAAGTGAGATCTAATTCTTGATCCTTGGTGTATTAATGAAATTGGGAACTGTTTTAATTTGTGAAGAAAATGCATGTTTCCTTTGAAACAAGATGGCTGAATATGAAATATCTAGGAAAGGTCAAATCAAAACTCATAATTATTTTGCATTGTTTGTAAGTACACAAGCCAAAAACTCGTGACGGAAAGACCGCGAGGAACTTCCCTGTTCCGTCCGTGACCTGTCACATGACTCACAATACATACAGTATAGCGACTACTGTAGAGCACTAATAAACATCTTATCCTGGGTGCATTTTGGCCTATGAAAACAACGACGAGTCGCACTTTAGAGGCGTTGACAAAAATACATTTTGACTACGCTTATACGCTTTTTGTCATAATTCAATGTTCCCCATTAGCAACGTTTAGGAGCTGATGAAGCGAATAAAACCCTGCCAAGTAAAATAGATGTATACAAAATAGAAAATGGGGGGAGAAACGCCTAGACGCTTCACATCAATCGGAATTGAAAATGAATGAACATATCGACGACGCTATCGTGCCTAGCTGGTTAGCCGACTGATCTGCTAACACGTTGACAGAACGATTAGGTAATGCTACACCAAAGTAAGAACATATCCGTTTAAAATTACTGATTGCGTCTGGAATTTTATAACTAATACCAGTCGTGCAGAGGAAAAGGAGGACGAACACGGCGAAGGGCAAAGCCTCCATCCCCAGACAGGTAATCCGCGACATATTCTGTCCCCGTCTCTGTGCTTCCTTACAGCAGAGATCACATGATTCAATACGTCACACCAGATCACGTGGTACTGAAATTAAAAACGCATGCGCACCAACAGTATCTTTTGACACGGGACGAAATTAAAATACAGTACTATACTGTTGGTCAAGTTCTCCAGCGTACTGTATTTTATCTGTTTTATACAGTATCTATATCGACCCATATTTAATACTTGTGTCGTGATACACTTTTCAGTTATATCGCGCAGCCCTAATAATGATAGAATAACAGAAGAAATAAATAATAATAATAATAATAATAATAATAATAATAATAATAATAATAATAATAATAATAATAATAATAATAATAATAAATAAATAATAAAGTAATAGAATAACAGCTAACGATTGAAGAAAATTTGAAATAATTTGTTATAAGTATGGCGGCCCGGTAGTCCAGTGGTTAGCACGTCGACTTCACAGTGCAGAGGTGCCGGGTTCGATTCCAATTCCAAAAACATGCATGGCAGGCTGGTTGAACACTCTATATTGTCCCTAGGTGTGACTGTGAGCGTGGTTGGTTGTTCGTCTCTGTGTACCCTGCGATTGGCTGGCAACCGATTCAGGGTGTCCCCCGCCTACTGCCCGAAGACAGCTGGGATAGGCTCCAGCACCCCCCGCGACCCTAGTGAGGATCAAGCGGTTCGGAAAATGGATGGATGGATGTTATAAGTATGGATCAAACTGGTAAGCGCTTCATCTTAATCAGTAGTAAGAAGTAGCTATCACTTCCAAAAAGGCAGGAGACGACTGAACTAGAAAATGCTGGTTTGGGATATTTTGGGATATTTTGACTACAGCATCACAGACACAGACACCGAAGTCACTTATGTGCTATATTTTCGTGCTGTAAAACTTAAGGTGCAATAACACTTACACGACGTTGCGGTTTTCACTTCATGCTTTTTGTAAAAAGCACTACATTGCATTACATTGTACATTGCTTCTGGAACAAGTTCGTAATGTCAGCCCCGTGAGATGATTTAAGTCCCTTTGAAATTGTGAAATGTAAAATTATCCTTGGAACATGTGAATGCAACGGTCGAGACAGTCATTTCATTTGTTCACTTCGTTCGATTTGTAATTTAAAATGAATATATTAACTAGGATGATAGACAATACAACTAATTACATTTGACGTATTCATAGAGGAGTTTTTGACATGCTAGCAACCGTGCAAATACAATACAGTACAGTAGTCCACTCGAGTGGATTTGTATCGTGTAATTACCAATTACGACATTTGGTGGCGCTGTAGGTCTGCACTAAATTGCTTGTTGTCGGCTGGTCCGTGCAAATACAAAGTGTAGCTCGCGACAATACAAATGTATTCCTAAAGATGGCAATGTAGGATTGTGTCGTCGCGGACAATTTGGCTAAACGGTTTAATTTGACATTGACACCCAATTCATTTAGTTCCATTTAGTACCTCAAACGCTCAACGTAACCTCACAATTCAAGGACCAGCACGCGTATTTCATCTTGCAGTTTGGATATTTATTTTTTTTAAAGCAACTTCTTTTTGTAAAATATAAATACAAATTAGGAGATATTTTAATTACAAAGTTAAAACAAAACAAAATGAACACCCAAAAAGTTTGATTTACTGCAGTAGCCTCACTGTTAGATATATACACAAGCTCTTTGCCAAAGGGTGAAGATCAGTATTACAATAGAACTTTATTATACAATCAACGCTGTAGCTTTGCGTGTTAAATTACAGACTGGACAGGAAGCACAATTTGAACATTACAAATTGAAAAAAAAGATACAACAAAAAGAATTGTACATCATGTGCTCCCTGTGAACTCAAATAGCACATTCAATAGCACACATGCACAATGTGCTGCGCTCACGCGGCGTCTGGTTATCCGAAAGAAGAAAAAAAAATTATGTACACACACACACACACACACACACACACACACACACACACACACACACACACACACACACACACACACACACACACACACACACACACACACACACACACACACACACACACACACACACACACACACACACACACACGTATATGTACATACATATATTTATTTATATCTATTTGTACATATATTAATTTATAAAAAATACAACCATCAGTTATTGAAAGTCAAACTTATGGCTAAGCTAACACGGGCCGGGTCAGCTAGCAGGTCCACAACAGTCTATGTACAGTGCCGGGCGGGGAACTCCAGGCAGGATATTAACTCCCGATGGACCGGAAAGCCAACCGCAGCCCGAGAGGGTGAAGAAGGTCAGTGCTTGTTGTGAGCCGGGTTAAAGATAAGGCCCACCTGACCGGCCGCCTTGATCCTGTCCTTCAGTTTGTCCCTGGCCTGTTCCCAGCGGTCATCCAGGCACTCCAGCGTGGAGCCCAGTAGGGCAGCCAATTCAGCGCTGTCCTCCACCAGGTCCAGCAATTCCTTGCTGTCCGGCTGGAAGCCCTCCAGCTCCTCGGGGCAGGAGAAGAGCTGCGACAGCGAGGCCTGCCGGTAGAACTCGGCCTCGGATACCGTCACCACCTCCATGTGGGGGAAGGCCTGCCTGAAGCCGCGGGCCGACATGCGCAAACGGCGGAGCACATCGGACAAGAGTAGCCAGTTCCTAGGCCTGAGAGGGAGGTAAGAAACAGAACATTTATCACGGATGAGAAATAGCAACTTGTGTCTAACAAACAAACTACTCTTTAATAGTCACAGGTAAAAATAACATTAAAAAGTCTATTGTGAAAAACATTACACTTTCACTCTTCTTAAAGAACCTTGGAGGCTAATCACTGGTTATGCGTGTAATGATAAACACAATCAGGGTGACATCACAACCAATCCAAGTGCTGCGTATAATGATCGAAGGCCCAATGTCTGCATGAACAGTGTCTCATCAGCTGACCAGTGGCCGTATTACTTGTGGAGAAAGTCGCAACTCGAACAGGTATTCGTGTCACAGCGCAAACAATGTGTGCCAACTGTTATAAATTTCTGATTGGAAACTTTTGTGCAGATAGTCAAATAGTGGAGATGTCCCAAAAAATAAAGACATCTACTCAAGGTGAGGTAAAAGTGCATTGTATCGTGCGTGCCAAATTGTGCTTCTGTGTGACGGCAAAAAGTACTGCATTATTCCCAACACTTAGGAATGGCGGGACGCTCACCCCTGAGAGACGGACACCTGGATGTTGTAGCAGGGCAGCAGGGGCCGGTCGGAGAACTCAAACTCAAACACCTCCCTCTTGTCGTCCTCATCGTTGTCGTCAGGACCCGGCGGGTCGGCCAGGATGTCGTAGGCTCCGCCCTCCTCGGCAGACTCTGAAAGGCGCAAAATGAACGTGAGCTGTCGTCTTGGAACATACTCTTCCATACAAAGATTCTGAATAACGCTGACTTTCACAGGCAGTGGGACAGGGTCTTCAGTTACACCTGTGATACCACCGCCGAAGATGGAAACTTGTCAGGTTGACTTATAATTACCCAAAAAACCTCACAAGATGGCACCAAAGCACTACTCTTTTTTTTTTTTAAATGTTCATATCACTTTTTTTAGACTGATACTAGGACAAGTAATCACTCTGAGTCCTCTCCGATACAGAGTACTCATATCTCTAGCACGTTTGACAAATAAAATTTCATATGACACTATGATCAAGATTTTCCTGACATCAAGCTGCCACAAGATGGCACCAAATCAGTACATTATTATTAGACAAGGTTTAGCCACTATTTTGTGGCAACTTGTGGGATTTTTCAAAAAGAGCACAAAAGCAGTGATGAGGCAAGGTTTTTTTTTGATCACTCAGGGAGGACGTATAAAGAAAAAAAATGCAAATATGTGAATTTGTGACTAGGGACTCGGGGAAAATACAGGTGAACACTGTAGACAGAAAAGCAACACAACTGAATGATGTCGCCTTTGAAGGCAGCATCCAGGATTTATGTTACACCTTTGATCCTGCCTCCAAAAACAGAAAATATTTGGGTCGATTTGGTCCACCACATTGCGTGTTTGCTGTCTATATAGAACCTCAACAGATAAACACCAGCATTTCATAGGCAGTGTGAAAGGGGCTTCTGTTACCGCCCTCATATTAGTTCCCAAGGCAGAAAATTGTCGGATCGGCCTCCCCAATTCCCGCGTCAGTGCGAAACGGCGACATTAGAAAAAGGGTGAAAAAATGGTCTTCTATAGGCATCTGAAAGGGATCGTTGTGATCAGTACTCACCACACACAGCGCTGCCGTAGAATTCCCAATAAACTCCGGGGTCGTCATCTGCGCGGCCCTGAAGGTCAGCAAAATAATCTATGGAGAGAGGAGAGGAGCATGTGACTCACCAGCCGGAGCCCAGAGGGACAGGCAACGAGGCAAACAATTGCCCTTGGAGACAAGAGCGGCGAATGGATAAACGGCAGTAAAAGAGGAGGAGGAGGAGGAGGAGGAGGGAAGAGAGGACGTGTTAGGGGAGTGTGGAGTGGTGGAGCAGGGGTGGGTGGGGAAGGGGGGGGCTAATGGTCAGGGGCCAGCAGCTTCACCACGGGGGAGGGAGCGACTGTCTCTGCTGGGTTAAAGCTGGCTCAGTTCAGAGCAGGGCTGCAGACGGCTGCCAGGAACAAGAACCACACACAGTTTTGCTGGTGCGTGCGCCCGCGCACACACACACACGGCGAGAGAGCTGGATAAGCGCACGCGGCGAGAGCAAAGTGTGTGTTCAGCACATACACGCAAATGCACGCACGCACACACAGTTGGCGAATCAGAGCCGGGCTTTGTGCCAGCGCTGAGGCGTGGGGCGTCTGGCGTGTGTTTGGAGGGATTAACGGCCTCCAGATGAGTGGGACCAGGTGGAGGGAGGGCGGCCATCGCTCTCTCTCACTCCCTCTCGCTCGCTCGCTCTCACTCACTCCCTCGCTCGCTCTACCGCGAGGCATCGATCTACGTGTCCACACTCTTATCAAAGTTCAACACCACCTTTTTGCAGCCGCCTCCATTTAGAGAGGGCTTACGAACCCGTGGACCTTATACGGCCCTGTGAGAGCATTTGATCCATTTATAAAAAAAAAGCGCCAAACTGTTCAGCCCAAACATGCTCAGAAACGTATCAATGATAAACATATGTTCCATCGTTGCATCATATTTTATCATACATTTGATTTATTTTGGAAGCTGACAGGAAAAAGGTTCCCCCACCTTGATATGAACCTCACAGCTTCACGTTCACCCCGATTTAATCAATTTGAACGAGTCCAATCTGACATTATGCCTCAGCAACAGCCGAGTCCCATTCTCCCCATCTCAAGTTACCTTGGAGAGGCGCACACGGGCCCTAACACGCACTTTAAAAGCAAAGTCTCCCGGCCGGAGCGAAGCCCATTTCCTCACGTACGCTGAGCAAACACAGTTGGCGTTGCTAAGTAACCAGATAGAGGAGCTCAGAGGCAGCAGCACACACTCCTGCGGGCTCAAACTCCCTTGTCTAACAGGTGGTCGAGGGAGGGACGGGGGGAGCGAGTGGGGGGGGGCGCCAGAGGGAAGAGATGGGCTGACAGCGGCTGACACGTCTGCTGATGGCCGGAGGCAAGCGTGGGGTGGAAAATGGGGAGCGGGGGGGAGCGGCGGGTGAGGATTTGCAAAGCGGGACTCGGCGCAACAGGTTGCGGCAGAGGTCGAGGCGCTGAAAGAGCTGCAAACAGGATCGGGGCCTTTGGGGACTGGCTTCTGCTGAGCGGCTGCTTTAACATTTGAACCCCCCCATCACCTGCCGAAACCACCCATCAAGCAGCCCCTTACTCGTTTTATCTCTTGTCCTACCTTGCAGCATTTTGTACTACAAGGTCAAATACAGGTAGAAACATCTTAACTGTATGACAAGTGTAAGAGTTGTTCTATTCTGACGTGAATGATTCTTTGGCTGCCTTTGGTGGGGGGTGACAAGTAGAGTGGTGGGGTATAGCTCGAGGGCTGAGCGAGACACACTGTTGGCCATTAAGTGGAAGACAGAAATGTGATGTACGGATTGCCTTATAGTGACTAAGCCGACTATACCACAAAGCTGGCTGCGAGAAAAACAGTACGCGAACCAATTGACTCCTATTTCATAAGCATAAGGTGAATGCGTCTTTTAAATGAATCGGCTGCCCACGCCGTCAGACTACTTCAATTTCAAATGGGCTTTTCAAACGCTTTTCTACCATCAACGCGCTTTACAGCACAGGCTCCTCATTCAGCTACTGATGACGCAGCATCTGGCGCAACTGAGGGTTCGCGATCTTGCTTGTGGGGGGCGGGAGGGGGCCCTCTGGATCAAACCCGGAGCTTTGAAGCTATTGAGCCAAGCCGCCCGCCATGTATATGATGCCGATGTTACCACCTGTCACCTACACACCCAGCAATGGAAACTCAAGTCGGATCAGAGTTTAGCGTTCCGAACTGTATTGCGGCGATCTGAAATCAACTGGACCACGAGGTGGAAATGGATACACTGTCAATGTTTGTCACATGCTTCAGTGAAGACGAGGAAAGAACAGCCGGGAAAAAAAATAGCTTACCGGTGAGGAAGCGCTCCATGATGTCACTGTGGGTCATTTTGAGGAGGCCTCGGCCCGAGTACGTTGCCAAGGTGGGGTCGGCGCCGTATGACAGCAGGACGCGCACCACATCCAGGTGGTCGTTCTCCACTGCGTCGTGAATGGGTCTACGCATACAGAAACAATTATTTGAAGTAACTTGTGTATGCATCTCATATTTTGGTAACAGTGGATTGAAGTGACGTCGCTCTGCTCAGTGGGGAAGTTTGGAAGTTACAGTGGCGTCAGCTCTTCAAAAAAAATGATGAAAAGACACCATTTTTTGCCCATGATGAAATTGGAAGACGTTTTATGAACTCACAAAATGTGAATATGCTCCAAACAAAACCAGGTTGTACACACAAAATGACAAACACTGGAACAAACTATCGTCCTCAGCTCACTCCTGGATCTGTGTCACAGGAATCTTGGATTTAAAAAAACAACAACAAAAAAACACCCACTACCAAAAGAGGGGCAGTCTTTTCCCCACAAGAGGTTGAAACACAGGAACTTGGGTTCACAAATTGGTTTCCTAACAACAATTTCAGGTAAATATTGCTTCTGTTCTGGGGCTGAAAGAGATTCATTGCATGTCTACTTGTTTAAAAAAAAAAAAAAAAAAAAAATAAATTACATTTTCAAAAGCTGCTTCGCTTCACAAACATTTCAGTCAGCGAACAAAGTCTGCGAGGGAATATCATATTGTCAGCTTCAAGTTCCAACCTGCGGCGCTCGTGTGTCATAATGACGCTCTTGGCAAGAAAGGATCAAATCCATCATGCAAGCGACGCGGTACGTGACATGAGTAAGCCTTGACGGCCCACTGGCGCGTGATAAGGAGGCCACGTGTTAGCGTGGCGCGTTTGTTTGCGCCAGCCCGAGGGGCTTCGGGTTTCGGCTGACGTACCTGGTGCCGTCCTGCGCGCTGCAGTTAATGTCGGCCCCGTAGTCCAGCAGGTGCTGGACGATGCTGAGCCAGCCGCGGGCGCAGGCCTCGTGCAGGGCGCAGTAGCCGGCGTAGTCTCGGTGATTCACCTCGCATACTCGGTTCTCCAGGCAGTAGAGCACCACCTCCTGCAGGGAGCCAACACAAGCGCGACGGCTCAGTACGGGAGGGAAAAACAACAGAGTCGTACAAAGACAGACGGCTTCTAGCATATAAAGTTTCCTGTGGCGGCCAAATTAGGGGAAGAGGGAGGAGGGGGAAGGGGAAATGAGCGTGTTCCTGCGCCGGACTGACATAAAACTCGCACACAAACGCTCCATAATGCTGCAGCTGGCGGCGAACGAGGCCAGGAGACCGAGAGTATGACTCAACGACGTGTCGCCTGCCAGATTCCGAAGGCGTGCGCGCGTGCGGAGACAGTCACGGCGGGCCCGGGCAGCGAGCGTGGCGTAATGGAAGCGGAACAAAGAGATTTGATGGAAGCACTCAAGAGCTGGAAATGTTTTCTTTGGTCTTGGGGCCGCGACAGCCGGCATCCAGCAGAAAAATAGACGGGGCCGGTATTTATTGGACTGCCGCGGCGTCTGCTGCTACTAAATGGAGGAAATGGCGAGAAGGGGTGGGGAAGGAAGGAGGACGTTCCGTTCCGATAAGAATGTTCGCGTCGATATGCAAAACAAAATGGGAAACTGCCGCATGTATCTGCGTTTTTCTAAATGAGGGTTTTAATTATGTCACCCACGTGCATCCACATCCGCGTATAAACGCCAACGCTTAGGCGCTGTCCCTCTAACAGCCCGCCGCCGAGACCTCCCTCCTGTGAACCTGGGGAATGACTCCAAACTTCCATTTCTATGCTAATTCTCGCCCTCCAGCTGCTCCAAGTGTTTATCTCGCTCTCTCCCCATTTGCGCGAAAGGGCGGCTGGAGGGACGGAAGGAGAAGGAGGAGGGGCCGGGGTGGGGTGGGGGGCAGACTTGACTGGCGGGGGGGGGGGGGGTGAAGCGGGCGGAAGGAGGGCCGCGGCGGCGAAGGCAACACCCCGACAGATGACAGATTAATGAGTCTGCGGATGAGATCTGCCGGGGCCGTCCGCTGGGCCGCAGCTGACAATAACAAGAGATGAAAGGGTGGGCTTGTCGTGGGTGGCGGTCCAAAATGTGTGTGTGTGTGTGCGCGCGCGGCGATAAGAGTGATTTAGAGGACGATCCGGCCCGTGGAAGGAGGAAGGGAGTGAGATACCGGGAAAAGAAAAGAAGTGAACAAGTGTGTGCAAGAAAAAGTGTGAGAGTAAAGGAAGAGGGGGTGGGGTGGGGATGCTCGTGAGTGAGGCGGGACTGACGCGCCAACTGGTTTTCACCCGCTGCCAGAATTCCGTTTGCCTGCTGGAGAGAGATTCGGGAGCGCTGTGCCGAAGCTTCCCTCTGGGGTTTCCGTGTGTGTGTGTGTGTGTGTGTGTGTGCGCGCCTGTGCACATTTGTGCGGTTAAAGCTGACGACAACAGTGCTGATATGCAGCTCGCTTTTGTGTGAGCGTGTGTGCGCGCGCCGATGAGCATGTGCGTGTGTGTGCATGTGCGTGTGTGGCTGTGGAGGAGGTGTAGCGCTAAACCTCTGGAGCCGTGTTTAATATCGCTGGGAGAGAGCGAGGAGCTTAGCACGAGAGCCCCGGCTTCCCGCCAGATACACGCACACACACGTCTCCGCAGTATAATGAGGCGAGAGAGAGCGCGCGCGCGCACACACACACACACACACACACACACACACACACACCCCTTCCCAGCAACACCCCCCTTCCTCCTCCGCCGCCGCCGCTTTCCCTCCGTCCTCTAATCTCCCTCTCTAGAATGCTTCCCTGCGCTCGCCTGCAATCAATGCATCACTCAGACATTTAACCCCTTGCAGCGCGGCCCTGCTACGCGCCACGCATACAAGCAGATGTTTGTGTGCGCGTGCTCTTTCGGCGACGCCAGGGTAGCTCATGCTCGGTCTGAGGGAGCAGGGCCACATGGCCGGAAAGCATGAATGTTTTTGTGACTAAAGTCAGAAATGGATCATCACCTCTCCTGAGCACAAAATACAGATTTGCAATAAATACATACTTAAAAAAAAAAAAAACAATAAAAAAAGAAAGGGGAAACAAACAATAACAAAATAGAAATCAATAAACGTCCTGGCGTCTGCGTCTTGTTAATGCGACGGCACTTGAACAGCCAGGCTAGCAAGCTAGCGGCTAATGCGTGGCAATCCTAATGAGCAGGGGCTGTAGAAAGCTCATTAAATCAAGGGACCGTTAACGTCATCTGTTCCCACCTCCGCATAACCTCGTCTTACATCAGCGGCTAAGGCTGCATTCCGAGTCTGCCAGGAAGTAGGACATATTCCACTTTGGAGCTTCCAAGTCAAAGAGAAGTACGAAGATGAAAAAAATTCCACTAACAACTGCAATACGCAAGTTGAGTGGCAGCAGGTCTGGCAACAAAGCGAAGCCTTTTTTGGCAGCCTCGATATGCTTTCGTCCGGCACTTAGAGATGACAAGCGGCGTTGGAATACATTCGCACGCAAAACGAGACGACGCGCTCAATTCATGACCTTCATACGGTTTTCCATTTCATTGCTTTCTAATAATGGCCAAGAAGCATTTTTCTGCTGCATTAGTGTTGATGAGTGATCGACTTTAGTGTCGCGAGTTGAAAACAAATTTGGCTGAACTCGCCGAAGAAACCCTGTTCATAGCAATCTTCATATCGTTTTAAATGGATAGCGCAAGCTAATAAATCACGAAACATTTTTTCCCCCATCTAGAAACGTAAACGAAACGCCCCAATAGTTCACTTTTATTGCCTTTCTCCAGACGCTATCAGATAACGCCATCTGAGTGAAGTCGGTCGGGATGTATCGAGAAGTGGCAGTTTTCCATGTGGAAGTTCGGAAGTTTCCGCTTTCAAGGTACGGTACATAGTATGCGCAACATCCTGAAAGGCTACGGCTAACGTTTAATAAATCTGTGACAATTTGCGGTTGGGTTAGACGCCGACAACCCTGCATGAAAATTCAGTCTATTTATCTCCTCGGGCAAACAGTCCAAATCAGCGCTATTCCCCAGTTTTGCCGATTATAAATGCAGGGGGTACTTAAAATGCAATCCAGCTTCCCTCGTACGCCGGCTTGAGGAGAGAAAATCAGACATGATTTATGTGAGGAGAATAAATGACAGATTGCACCTTTATCCCGGCTTTCAATGGACTGAAGCGAAGGGGGCCTGTTGGAGCACCCGGCATGGGCAGAGATGGAGGGGGATGGATGGTGGCGGTGGGGGGGGCGGAGTTGGTTGGTGGGTTGGTTGGTTGAAGAGAGAGAGGGATGAAGACATCCGCAGCATCTCTGCTCATTACCATTTCAAATGCTCCGCCAGCGAGCGAGCGACGCAGACGAGGGGAGAGCGAGCGAATAGAAAGGGGAGCGAGGGAGGGAAGAAGCGAGCGAGTGGGCTTTCATGTGCGCCGGCACGGAGCGCGAAACTAAACGAACATGAATATATGCGCGGTGTCGCCCGGGCATCGGGAGCGTGTGCACGCGTCTTAAATTACGTGTGTGTGTGCGGGTGAAGGTCTGCGCATGCTGCTGCTTCTGTGTGTGTATGTTTAAATGAGTGTGTGTGTGTGTGTGTGTGCGCCAAAGATGATTAGGAATTTGCATGTGCAGGTGTGTGTGGGTGTGCGATAGCGTGTTCCCCCCCCCCAACTCATTTATTTTTATAACATCAGTCATTCCGTGTGGCCTGTTCAGAAGAGCACGCCGGCGTGACTGTAGTGTGCTTATTAGGTCATAACTGGTGTCGCTCCATGTGTCACACTAATCAGCAAATGTGTGTGTGTGTGTGTGTGTGTGTGTGTGTGTGTGTGTGTGTGTGTGTGTGTGTGTGTGTGTGTGTGCGCGCACGTTTGTGTCAATGTCTCCCAGGCCCTTATATCTCGCTGCCTGCGTGTGATAAGCCTGGAGCTTGCGGCACTAAAACACCAGTACGGGACAAGCGCTGTGCATCTACAGGCTTGTATGCTTGTGTGTTTGTGTGTGAGGCACTATGCATAAATTGTGTGTGTGTGTGTGTGTGTGTGTGTGTGTGTGTGTGTGTGTGTGTGTGTGTGTGTGTGTGTGTGTGTGTGTGGGAGCCCCAGGGGTCTGCCCCAGGCTTATCACACGCAGGCAGTGAGAGACGCGCTTCCTGAGAGGCAGCGAGAGAGAGAAAGGGAGGGGGAGGGAGGGAGGGGTGGGAAGGCGGGGGTGTTGTTTGCGCAGCGGCCAGTGCCTTGTTTGTGTAGTCTCAGGTTTTCTCCTCCCCCCTCTCGGCACGCAGGAAGGGGAAAAAAAATGCTAAAAGGGGCGAGGGGGGGGGGGCGGTTGCGAGTGATGGCGGGGGCGGGGGGGATTGGAGGGGGGGTGAGTGGAAAAAAGAGAAAGAAGCGGGAGGGGAATAAAACGTTTGAGAGAGAGACATAAATCACAGAGACGAGCCAGCTTCTCTCCCGCACGGCTGACTGCTCCCCGCTGCCGTTCACCGCCGCCGCCGCCGCTCCTCGTGTTTGTGTGCGAGCGAGGAAGGAAGGAAGAACAGCCGCCGCTGCTGCCACCGCCGCCGCGAACCGCAGTCACCACGGCACATTAGAGGGCCATTAGAACGCGATTATACTCCCAGCGCTTACCTCTCATTCACACTCTCCGCCGCCTGCTCTCCCACTCTGACTCACACACATCATGACGCACACGCCTAATCATCATAAATGTGTGTCTGAATGTGCGTGTGACTATAAAGCAACCGGTTAATGAGCAACGCACACACCTAGTTACAGTTTGGTGAAGATGCCTCTGCTGGTGATTAAAGATATTACACACGCGAGAGTACGCATGGAAAGCGCAGATGCGGGCCAGCCAGCCAGCGAGCGAGCGATCGAGCGAGCGAGCGGACACGCAGCGCAGCTGAGGAGGCATTAAACTGCGCCGATCAATAAATCAATTTGGAAAATCTGTCCAGAAGAGAGGCGCACAAAGGACGGAGGAGGAGGGTAGAAGGGGGAGAGACAAAGGGCCATCCGGCTTTAATTAAAAGGCAACGTGCGGGCTGCACCTTCGCTCTATTTACGTCAAGCGTCCGTGAAGCCACCTAGCGGTTTAGTTCGGCACACACAAAGATGTGTTTCATTCACAAATAGCAATTAAAAAGGTAATTAAAAAAACATAACCACCCGAATGATGCGAGCTGTGTCAGCTGCATAAACAGCATAACTTCGTACTTTGAATGGCCAATCAGTCCTTGAAAAAGGCCACACGGTAAACAATGTTTTTTTCCCCGAAGGGATTTCGCCTCCTGCCTGCCCCCCCCCCCGCCCCCCTGAAGACAAGCAGTCAATCGATTCATCGATCATTTAGAGTTTGGACGACTGTGTAGGATTAATTTATCGCGTCTTGAAGTACAACATGGTGCAGTACTAGGCGATGACCACTTGAGGCGCTGTTGACACACATAACTAAATTACATTTTGAGAAGAACAACATACCACCTATGCCAAGCTGACCTACAGTCTATTTGCACTCCATACGATACAACAATAAGATAAAAAATCTGCTACTTTGGAAGCTTTCACACTGTACCATCGAAAAACTGCGAAAAACTGTACCATCGAGAACTGAAATAAACTGTACCGCTTGCTGGAAATTGCACTTTTGATCTCTTTCCGGCCCTGATTCATCAAGCAAACAGATCTCATTCGCATTGAGCACCGAGCCACAAAATCCAAGCTCGCTACGTGTCAACACGTGAACGTTAAACAGCTGAACGTTGACTTCTTTTTCTATGTTCCGGTTCTTCTACCTTGCTGTTGTTCTGGCAAGCTCAGAATATGAGTCACGAACAGAGCGAAATCCGCATCGCAGCGGAGACAGCGAGGCTGCCAAAGCCGATGAGGGCGCATTTGCGTTAAACACCACCTGGCGCCAAGTTCTTAGGTGGGAAAACCGGTCTATCTAAAAGCTTTGAGAGCGATGGGAGATTCTTGTCTTGCGCTGCGCTGTGGGGCGACTGCCAGAAAGCGGCGCGGTCGGGAAGGAAAGAAGTCCGGATGCGCGAGAGAAAGTGAGAGAGGCAGCGAGCGTCTCCGCTCTTCTCTGTATAATGATTTTGCCGATGCCGTCTGCGCGCGAGCGTGCGCGTGAGCGTGTGTATGTGCGCCTACCTCCCGTGTGTGTGTGTGTCACACTTCGCCTCACGGAAAATTAATGAGATGTGAGAGCGGAGCGAGGCGAGAGGAGGGTGGGGGTGGGGGGGTGGCTAGGAGGAGGGTGGGCGGGAGGCTTTAGCGTGTGTGTGCGCTCGCGGGGTGCCAACGACAATCTGAGTCACAAAGAGAGGAAGAGAAAGAGCGCCGAGAGGAAAGAAGGGGGAGGGAACGAGCGGAAACCTGAGAGAGAGAGGGGGGCAGTGAGAGGGGAGAAAAAGGATGGCGAGAAGAAAGCCTGCGCTGTGGTGAAAGAGATGGAAGATAAACAGAGGGATGAAGATAGGAGAAAGAGGACAGATGCAAGGAGAGAGACAATGCTGAAGATCGGCGTGGAGCCGCGCAGCAGAGAGGAACAAAGCGGGCCGAGAAAATGAGCTCAATTTAAGCGGGGAGGAAGTGAAGACGGGAAAGGAGACCAAGTGTAAAATGTGCCGAGAAGCGCGTGGAGCCAGGCGAGAGCTCCCCCATTACCTCGTAGCCCAGACGCGCCGCTCTCTGGAGGAGTGTCTCGCCGGCATTTTTGTTCACGATCAGCCGGCGGGCTTCGGGCGGGATGGGCCGCACCACCGGGGCGTCGGCGGCGGGCATCCGTTGCGCCCCGATGACCTCTGGCGGGACGCCGCCCACTCTGCCGTTGGCCTGGGGCTGCGGCGGGGGCGGACAGAGTGCGGCGGGGGAGCAGGGCTTGACTGGAGAGCACGGATAATGATTAGGAGAGGCAGCTCGCTTCCTCGGAGCCTCTCGCTGCTCACTCAGCTGTGGAGAGAGAGAGAGAGCGCCAGAGTGAGACAGAGAGAGAAAGTGTTAATGACGCCGACACATAGACGCACACGGAAACTGAAGGACGCGCATTCAGGGCGACGTTGGCACACGCGCGAGCAGTCCGTTGAGAAAGGGACGTTTCATGGCCAAAAGTGGGCCGTTACGTATTGAGCGCGCACAATGGTTGCTGTTGTCTATCTGCGCGCGCGCGCGAGGCCTTAATGCGCAACATCTGTGTTGTTTTTATGTCAGGAAGACACGCAATGTGTCACACGTGCACGCGGCGCCTCCGCACTGACGCTACAGGCTGGCACGCCACTTTTCCTTGAACCACTAAACCAACAGGCCCGCGAGCGCCAGGCGAGAGAGGCAGTTGCCTGGCTCCGTGCGAGTGTGTGTGCGTGCCCTCTCTGTGGAATTCCATGTCGGAGCAGCTGTCAGGCTGAGGAGGAGCAGGGGAAGAGAGCGCGGCGCGGGCGGAAAACAACTCGCCTTTTTTTTTCCCCCCCGCAATTTTCCCCATGCTCGTGTTTTTTCTTCCTCTCCCCCCCCCGCTTTTGAAGTTCATGTGCTCGACTCTGGCTGCCACATTCCTCGCCGCAGAGGCGAGAGAGGGAGGGAGGGAGGGAGGGAGGGCGGGAACGCGAGCGGGCCTCGTGTTCAGCGCCGCTGTATAATTGCTCCGGGGTTTGTTGTTATGTCAGGAATGCTCACCGACACGCACCCTTTGCACACGTCGACGCGCCACAAAGGGGTGGACGAGGCGCGCTTGACAATTAAGCTCCGCGACGAGTCGACGCACACGCAGGCGCTCCGAAGGGAGGCGCCGAGGGCACGGGTAAGGAGGGGGTCAAAGCGCCGGCCGCCCTCTAAACATTGTAAACACGCTTCCTTCCTCTCCCTCCCCACAGGCGGAAGCGCAGACAGGCTGGAGCGGAGCAAACAAGAGCGCTCACCTTGTCGTCCTCGGCGCTTCCCACATCGGCCGGGAAATGCGGGCCAGGGCTGTTCGGCGCAGCCTCTTTTCTCCTCTCACGCTCTCGCTGGCCGGTGTGTTTGGTCTTGCACGGCCGCTTGCCCTTGGGTTTGTCCGCGTCGCTATGACGACGCAGCTTGAGAGGAGGGGCACCTCCCAGCGAGGGCTCCGTGCCCGGGGAGGGAGGGCCGCGCCGAGGCTCCTTGAGGCCACGGTCACCTGAGAAGGGGCCCGGCGGGTGCACTCTGTCCTTCAGCTGGCCGCCGGGGTGAAGGGGAGGTGCGCCGACTCCTGTGGGAGAGGAAGAGGAAGGGGGGGGGGGGGGGGAGACGGCATTAGTGTGTGGAAAGGCGGGAAGGTATTGCAAGGCCATCTCTCACCCTCTGCTGGTTTATTAATGAGCGCAGAGAGCTGTCTGCAAGCGCCGCACGCCTGCTCGATCAGGAAGAAAACACCCCCCCAACCCCCCTCACACCGAGGCACGCGCACTGCAGCAAGCATCAGCGTCAACGCAGAGCAGCTTCAAGTTGCGCAAATGCGCCGCTTCCCGAGAAGAAAAGCGCAGGGTCCTCAAAAACCACAAGGTCAAAACGGTATTTAAAGGGCTTAATGGAAACCCGGTTCCTCTGGAGGATTCTTGTGAAGCATTTTGCACAAGGCGAAGGGAACACCGCTTGTGGTTTGATTTGTATTACGTTTTCAGAATAAACACGCCATTAAATCATATGGCTTGGCCCGGGTGTGGTGGTGGAGTCTTGGGGGGGCAGTGAGGAGGAATGTGAAATTCTATGGCCTTGTGCTGCACTCCTGCATTCAGATGACCCCCCCACACATACCGATTAGGCTGCTTGACAGTAAACCAAACAAGGCTGCTGCTGCTGCTTCTGCAACCGTCGTCACATGACTGGTCTAACGTCACTTGGTGCCAGCTTAATGGCGTTCAGATCCAATTTGGCTGGCGAGGCTATCCTAACCCCAAACATTTGGCAGAGAGAAAGCAATTCGGAGCGACCGTTTCGTCACCATTTATTTTTCAATTTCAAGTAAAATGAACCCTGAAAATGTATTCAGAGCCGAAAGGGTTCTTTCAACTCACGCCAGTGCCCGCATACCAAGGTACAAATTCTTTAACTTTTAAATTTAAAACGGTGGATTTGGAGCTGAAAATATCCCATCATCATGGTTGGTAAAACAGATTCTGAAGGGCTGGTCGGAAACGAAGCAAAAAGGGCAGAAATATGGACTTGGGTTCCCCCTTGAAAGCCACCGCCCATTTCACACTGCCTGTAAAAGCAGTTTCTTTCCACCTGTTTTGCATAATGCCACCGACACAGAATTGTTGGGGGCTCCGGGCGATGTCAGAGTTCAAACACACCGCACATAGGAGGGTATTCCGCCATGCAAGGTGGCGATCACATGGTGCCAAGTTTAACGCCGCTCAATTGTCGCTGACGCATTCAATGATCTGATTGTGGGTTGCGGTGTCAAAGTGTGAAAGCGCACACGTTCGCGGCAATAACCGGTCGGCCTGCCGTTAGGGCTCTGATGCGACAATTTTCACGGGATCTCTGCGCCAAAGAGGCATTGAAAAGACTATTTTGTTTGTTCTTATGGCTATGAAATTCTTCCGTACCAAATTCCCCCGAGCACGTCTTCTTGTACCGTACTCGTAGACACAATCAGAAAAGGCCCTTTCCCAAATTGTTCCTGCTGAAGTTGGAAGCATGGAATTGTACAAAATGTCTGACGGTTATGAATCAAGATTCACTTAGCCTACTCCGGATGAATTCGTTGGTTTGAATGGTGACCCAATACTTTTGTCCACATAAGGCACATTGGAGAACAAAGGACAAACTGCAGCACTGACAGACGCAAGCTAACAGAGTGAAGGGGGAAAAAAAAAATAAATCGTTGCAGGACTGTTGCCAAGGTGACGTTATCTGAAAAGGTGAAAGCTGGGAAGAAAAAAAAAATAATAATGAAAAGAAATCAACGGCCAATCAAGGCCTGTGGTTTCTGCAGGGAACATAAAACCCAAATCTTCTCTGATTTATTCACTTTCTTTCATCTCCCGCCTGCTCTTTTATTTTCCTCTTCGCCATGCTCGTCCCTCCGCTTCAGTCTGGGCACGCGAAGAAGGGAGCGCATGGTTTTAATAAGTTAGCCCCCACTCCAGTCCCCCGCACCCCCAAGACACACACACACACACACACACACGCTCGCTCGCCTTTTTCCTGCGACTGGTCTTTGGGTGGGTGGGGGGAGGGGGGGAATTATCACACATTAGTCACACTACACCTGCCCACGCATATCTCCACCAGCCACTTTTCTCGTGCGCGCTTTCATCGCTGTCACGGAGCACGCTGCAGGCCGGCGGAACCAAAAAAAAAAAAGCTCAAATCACAAGGGGCGGGAGGCATTTTAGATTTGTGTCCCCCAGCTCCCGTCTCTGATTCGCAGCCTTTCCCCCTTGGCAGAAGGAAGTATCCTCTACCTCATTTCCTCCGCCTGCTTCCAAAAAGGCTCCTGGGAAATCCCCCTCTAGACAGGCGGCTCAACAAGAAAGCGAAAAGCCAAAGATAGATTTCCGTTACCCTGGCTGAACTCGCACGACGTGGCGCGGCGCGCACTCACCGTTGAGCAGTCTTTCGCAGCCCCACTTCCTGTTGATGTCGGCTCTCTGCGCCAGCGCTCGCTCGTCGCGCTCACGCTGGGTCTGCGTCGGGCCGAGCAAGCGGGACCACGGCTGCTCCTGTTTGATCGGGGGACGGTCGGGAGACGCGCCCCCCTGGGTGGGCTTGCTCAGCCGCAGCCCCTTCAGCTCGATGCACACTTTGAGCTTCCGCACCTCATCGTCCTCCTCGTCTTCGGCGTCATCGTCAGCGCTGGTCTGCTCGTGCTCGTCTGCGAACAAAACGTCTTGTCAAGTGGACGTGAAACAGAGCCGTAGATGAGCGAGTGCAAAGTAGGGGTGAACCGGTTTACACTTTAAAATTGAGCGTTCCCATTGGCAGATTGTATTCGTCATTGCGACAGTTTTTAGCATGGCTGGACAAACCCGAGGAGGGCAATAACCGGAACCACCACGTGGGGGCACTCTTGCAACGCTTTCCGCTGCTCGGTCCCTAATTTTTTTTTGTGTCGTTTCGTTTTTAGTAAAATTGTGATAACACCGAGAACCGTCATTATTTTGGTCATAACGACCATGCTATTTCCATACAATTTCATCTCTTAAGAAGGCATTTTGACACCTCTAAGTGAGACACAATACAAACCGATGAACAATTAAAAAAAATAGGATATGTATTTAACAAAAATAAAATGAAACATTAAAAGAATATGTGAAAACAATTCACAAAGGAGCCACGTCTGACTCGTCAGCTCTTGCCAGGGGAGAGCGTTGTACCATATGCCGGAGTCGGGAGACGAAAAGGAGGAGACCCAAACAGAGGACGGGAGATGAAAAGAGAAGAAAAGAGCAGCCTTGAAAAGGGGAGGTGGTGGTGGGTTAGCGGCGCAGACGAACGGCGTCGAAAGAAGAGAGAGAATGACTGTCCCCTCTTTCTCGCGCGGCGCTCAGGCTCGGCCTCAAAGATGGGATTAAACGCTTGGCGTTGCTGGCCGCCGCACAGAGCGAACGACGACGGGACCGGATGAGGCGGGGTGGGAATGGAGGCTGGGTGCTGAGGTGGGTGGCGGTTGTCTCCGAGTAACGTCGTTTAAATTTACGGCGGAATTGATTTTGGGAACTTCTGTTTGTAAAGCAACGAGAGGGGACACCAGCAGACGTGCGGCGAAGACTTGAATAGGAACGCAGCGCGCGCGGGTGGCGGCGCAGAATTAACAATTCTCACCGGCAGACATCCTGGCTCTTTTCTGAGGGTGGAACATCGTCTCGTCTTCCTCCTGCTCAGAGTCCTGCTCCACCTTGAGAAGGCACAGGCGCTTCCTGCCGGCGCCAAAGTCATGACCGAGGGCCTCCTCGGGAGACTCCCTCGCCGCCGAGGTGGGGGGAACCCTTTCTGACTCCAACCCCAGCATGCGAACGCTGTCGCTCAGGCTGGGGGATTCTCTTTGGGCACCGCACCTCTGAAGAACCGGGACCCGGTTATTGGAGTACGCCAGCAGGACACCTGAGCACGGATGGAAAATGGGGGAGCGGGGAGTTAGCGAGGGAAGATGAAAGAAAGCCAAGAAACAACGGGTGGCGGTGGCGAAGGCGGAGGGAGGCGGCGTCAGCGGGAAGACGCTAGTTAAGAAGCAGGCAGCTTTTATTCCGCTTTAAAGACGGGCAGTAAAACTTTGATGGGGTAAAGACTTTTTAATCTGGAGTCAGCCGAGCCAGCGGCTTGATGGTTCACTGCCGACGCCGACACTTCCGCGGAGGCAAGACAACATCCTGTGTGCTTTCGCCGCTCGCTCGCTCGACGGCCTCCACCCCTCCTCCCCCCTTTTCCGCGTCCTCTGTCCTCCCCCACGGCATGACCGCACCACACCCTTCTCACATAGAGCGTGACTCGAACCCCCTCCCTCCCAGATTCCCTCTCCATGCCATAATTAGGCTCACACGTCAGCCCGGGCCTCGCTCCAACACGCAGCTGGGCTCCACGCCAACCAATCTACCCCCCCCAACCCCGCTTTCCGTCCGTCTCTCTGTTGCGCTCTCCCATCCGCTTTCACCCCCACTCGCCTCCTCACACGCTGCTTTCACTCTCGCACAATCTCTCCCTCCTCGCCCTCCCTCCCGATCATATCCGTGCGTGCAGATAAGCACAAAGGGCTTCTTGAAAATAACCCCCCCCCCCTTGCGTCCCTCCGGCTCGCTCGCGCTTGTGCAAGAGCGTCTGTGCCGACAGAGGAAGAGCGTGTCTTTTTTTAGAGTGACCCGGTCTCGCTCGCCACAGCGCTTGCCGCATGTGCACGCCAGCGCGCTTATTGTTTGTGTGTCACTCCCGGAGTCCCCATTTATAGCATGCTGGTGCGCGTGTGTGCGCGTACCTGATGCGCGTGCACGCGTGTGTGCGTGGATGAATGTGTGTGCGCGCTCACCCTCCCTCTCCCCATGCCGGGTGGCGTATTGGCCGAGTTCCAGCGCTCGCTCTCTGCGTTGGCTGTCTGCCAGCTCTCGTCCCGCTGTTGGGGCAGACACGCACACATTGCCGCCGCCGCCCTCCTTCTCCTTCAGCTCCAGCTCTGAGAACCGCATCATCGCCCGCTGTGCACACACACACACACACACACACAAAAGAAGAAATGCAGAGAAATCCCATGAAAACCACTCGTCGTCTGGCCGAGCCACACGCATTCTACACTCTTAAGCCTGAATTGGGCCTCAAATGCTATAAATGCAAAACATTTTTAAAAAAATGTACATTAGGGGGAGAAAAGGGTCTTTTTTTTTCAAGAAAATTAAACATTTTGAATTTAAAGGAAAAAACGGCAAGAAATTTAACCGACACACAAGACAAAATAAGGCGGTGGGGGTGGGATGGGGGGTGGGAGTGGCGGTGGGGGGCAAGCATCAAGACACAGGTTAGACTATTGCAGCCGCCGTGAGTCCATGCGCGCTGGGCCTTAAAGTCCTGGCACATCTTCGCTTCCTGGAATACAAACATGGCTAGGAAACATACATCGAAGCCCCGAGGCAGATGGGAAGAGGAGGGGCGGGGTTTGGGGGGGTTGGGAAGTGGGGAGAAAGGAGGCAGTGCGAAAAAGCAGGAGTGTGCAGCGATACAGAGTGTACAACAAGGAGACAGAGGCCATCAGAGGCAGATGTGATAAGAAATGTAAAGAACTGACCTCCCAGTTAGCTGCAGGTTGACTTATATTACTCCCCTCTCGTGATATGACTTCCATCTAAGCAATTAGAATGGGGGGGTGGGCTCAATATAACTGTCCATCAATTCATTCTTGAGTTTATTGTAAAGCTTTCTCCACTGTTTCTTGACACATTCACAAGGCAGTCCCACAAAAGGACAAACAAATCAAATCAAATAAGACTCAACAGGTCAGCACAAAACGATCAAATCATTTCTGAGAAAGCATGTTCATCATGGAAAAAAAAAAGTGATAGTAACTAGGCATCGGCCTTTTGTTTCCGCTAAACAAATTCAATTATCACACGTCCAGAAATTCAGCGTTTGATAGTTTTGTGCCGCAGCTGCGCATTGACAAGCATGACACAGACAAAACCACAGTTCACGAGGACGCCTTCAACAACACAGACAGACATTTGGGACACATTAACAAATCTGCCTCTGCGCCAGTGGATAACAAAGCATAGGGTTTGTTGGCTTTTTATTATACGGAATGTTGGAGCATGGACGCAAACCGCATGACAAGTGAAGGGGGGGGGGGGATGCAAAACGGTGGCTCAAAAGTGTGAATGTGAGCGACCAATGTCATGTGTACTAATCAGGGGTGTGGAACCTCAGAGCGGTGGGCCTGCAAGGGCATTTGATCGGGGCTGTCATGCAATTCTAAAAACAAATTAAAGCCATGAGCAGAGATAAACGGGTGCTTCAAACCACATGCGCATGAAGCGCACACAATTTGAGAGCGTCAGAGGAAGGAAAATCAGACCGTCAGGAGCGCAGTGATTGCTACTCAACATTCTGACCAGTAGGGCGCCAATTAATCTGCCCAGGGTGGACCCTTCGACATTCAAAAGCACGTCAAGTTTGGCCGTGCTCTGACCTTGTCGAGTTGACTTATTAGACGTGTGTGTTCCATGGCGAGAAACATTGCTTCCGCGCGCTACCCACACACTATGCCAAAAACTCGCAATTTGGGCATTTTTAACATTGCCTATCTGTTTGGTATGCGCGCTTCAAATTTGGTAGCGATCGCAGAGAATGTCTTAAGGATCCTTGGAAAAGGACAAACAGCCCTAAAATGGCCGTTCAAAAACCAAAATGGCGTGCAGGAGCTTTTCGGGCATGGATGTCTTTGTGGTTTTCAATGACGATAGAAATAACTACCAGCCGCACATTTTTATTCAGATGAAACCAATTTGGTGAGTTTTTTGTGCCCTCGGCATGGTGA